>CM076572.1:609532500-610222959 GCA_034641835.2 Pinus albicaulis
CTTTGTCATTTCCATGTTTTAGTGAAACTGTTTATGGTTTGATACTCTCATACAACCTTTATCAAGTTACATGCACCCTCATTAGAAAAAACAAGAGAATTTTGCTTGCCATGACTATCTTTCTTTGTCATTGTTGACTTAAGAAAGTCTTTTAGCTAAGAAACTAGTTTCAAGGTTATGACATAACTTGTCATATAATTTGAACACAAGTTATATCCAAAATGTTAACTTGTAAACTACTTCGCTGGTTTTAGGCTTTCCATTTAAAATCTACTTCAGTTTGAACTTTGAACGAGTTTTTCCATAGACTTGAATATTAAGAGATTTTGGTGTAAGGATTAAAAATTAGCCCGTAAGGCCTCTTAGTTATTCATTTATTTTATCTGAATATAACATTTACTATTAAATTAGAACCACTCGGCACAAATAAGTCATAGATCAAGATCATACTTTGTAGAGTTTCGTAGAATAAAAATAGGAGCAAGGACACTGAATTCTTTCAGTTTTCTTGTTTCTTATTCCTTTGTGTATATTTGCACCTTTAGGGGCAATTTCTAGTTTAAAGTCTAATTCTTTAAAGGGTGCTAGCTCAATTGAAGAGCACCTGCTTTACAAGAAGGAGGTTGGTGGTTCGATTCCATCGTGCCCTAATATTCATATATAGGGAGTGAAGAAGATCAATTTTTGGTGACATATGCTCTTTTGACCATCGCCAATGAGCTTATGGTGACATTTTTCGACCCTCACCAAAATATGAAATGGTGACGGTCAACGAACGCCACCATATATACGCATCAATAGTGATGACCATTAAAGGTTCATCACCATAAATCGTTGTTGTTGATATGAAATGGTGAGGTTCACTATTTGTCATTATAGTCATTATTCGTGACAAAACTTGATGTCGCCAATGAGTTTATGGTGACAGTCAATGAACGTCGCCATATATATGCACCAATAGTGACGGCCATGAAAGGTCCATCACAAAAAATCGTTGTTGTTCATATGAAATGGTGACAGTCACTATCCATCATTATAATCAATATTCGTGATGGACCTTGCATGTCACCACAACACATACTTTCGGTGACACCACCTTTGGTGACGTTCAGTTTTTTGGTGACGGAGGCTATTTTTCATCACCATTTCTCATATGAAATGGTTGACGGTCACTATCCGTCACTATAAATCATTATTGGTGACGGATCTTGAATGTCACCACAACACTCATACTTTCGGCAATGCCACCTTTGGTGACATTCAGTTTTTTGGTGACAGAGGCTATTGTCCGTCACCATTGCTCATATGAAATGGTGACGGTCACTATTTGTCACTATAAATAATTATTGGTGACGGACCTTGAATGTCACCACAACACCTATAATTTCGGCGACGCCACCTTTGGTGACGTTCAGTTTTTGGTGACGAAGGCTCTTTTGACCCTCACCAATGAGCTTATGGTGACTATTTTCTCCCCTCACCAATGTGATTTTTTCTTGCAGTGATATACAAGTGTGCCTCATCTTGAAGAAAAAATGAGGGTGAGCCGCTAAATCGCATTCCTGATACGACTATCATCTTTTTCTCATCTAGAGCTTTCCCATGATATAAATTTCATCTCAATTTAAGCTCTTAGCACAGTCTCTAAACTTTCACCCCTTTAAAGTCCCACTTCATCATTTATATAGCCACACGGAAACTATAGCCATGTATCTCTCCCACATGGGTCCAAGTTTGTTAGTTTACTAATATGTTAGAGCTTTTCCATAATGGTGGTTTCACAAGTTGTGCATTCTCAAAACCATGAGCATTTTGATATGTCGATATACTGATGAATCAAATTAAATCTATGTTAATATGCGCATAACCTTTTAATACACTAATGTTACATACATTGAATGTTGATGTAGCATTACTCCAAAATGTCTCATCAGAGATTTGACAAAAAATGTATAACTGTAAATCCTCACACACTATTAATAATTCAATAGGACTGAGGCCACCTCGACACACCACCTCATAACTTTATCACCTAATCATAGCTTGCCACATGAAAATGGCTGAAAAATTTGACACATGGCATGTTTAACATGTATATCAGGTTATGGAGGTAACAATGATTTACAGGATGCAATCATCCTGAAATTCTAATATGTTTATATGTCGATATGATATTTTGGTATGCCACATCAATCATGGATGAAAAATCACCACTTAACACTATATTGGACAAGATGACATATCCCCTTCCATGAGGCATTATTAATGTGTTCCATGTCACTCATATTTTCAAGGTTGGCATGTCAAAAATACCAAATCCAAGTGACACATGACATACACATGGAATCACCATGTCATAAAATCATGACATCACCCCTAAGTTCTCCTAGTACTTGATACTTTGGTTAGTCTAATGTTTCGAGATTCCAAATTTTTAGTGCCATTGCTTCATACTCCCTGTTAATAGATCAAATGCTTCCAACTGACACTTGTTTCATTAGGCCATGCCATACAAGGGTTTTTCATAATGATTCACTTCAATTTCCTCGAGGGCTTGATGTGTTTATATTTCGACTACCCCCTTATAACCATCTCCTGCACCTCGCTCTCATCGATCTATCTGACTAAGGGTAAGGATGGGGCTACCCAAGCCCAAATTTCCAATACTCCACCATATCAAGAGAGAATTCCATCATGAATTTTCCAAAGAGTTTCATTCTAAGGTGATCAATCCCAAAATTATCTTAATAACTTGAGTTATAGGGGTCAAACCATAAAATTTCTTTTTTTTGTCAAAACTAAGACTTAAACTAGAGATCCATGAACCACTTAAGTTCTTCCTTAGGATTTAATTTAGATTAATATTTATTTGGTGAACTCTTCCATACTAAAAATTAGACATTATTTGCTCTTAAATCTCTCCTTCCTCATTATGGATTCTACCCTTGCTTTTGGGTGCCATCGTTAACAAAACCTTTCAATACTCACAATAATAAAAAGGCTTCTTTGGCCTATACAGGGAATCCTAACCTTTTTTATTCACCTAAATCTTAATAATAACTAATACCACCAACCTATCAGTCCTCCTTTGGAAACACACCATACATTGCAAAATGTCATAAATGATTAGAAACATGCATGTAAATATAACATAGTCAAACACATCAATGGATAACCTATGAATTCATAAACATTAACCACATAGTGATCTCATTTATCATGGATGAAAGGATCCCATCTCACACAACATCCATATTTATAAAGGAATGTATTTCAACATTCAGGCCAATTATGTTAACTACTTAACAGACTAATCATGCATCATGAACATTCATTACAACCATACAACTCTCAACCTACCATTGCACACATACACAATGAATCAAAAATAATATTTAAATATGAAGTATAGAGGAAAATTTACAATTCATTCACAAGATAGTAATACACTTAAAATCATAGGAAAAACTACACTAAAAATTTCTTACAACTAGCCACCTCCAACCATATCTAATGTTTAGTGGATGCTTCACTTATTGAATAACAACAAAGAGTTTATTTTAGTATATAGAGTATGAATAAAAATTTCTTTGATTGGATTAGAAATAGGGATGCCACTATGCAAGCACTAAGTTTGGGGTCATCAAACAATAAATATGGCCACTAAGAGTCTTCACAACATAGAAGGAAATCCCTTCCCACTTTCTACAATCTCTAAGATTCTCTTTTCTTCTAGTCCTTCATGTGGAGAAATACAACTAAATGGTTTAGTTCTTTTCAGTCTCCCTCATTCAAAAAGAGGGATCTCTCTTTGATGTCCTTATCTAACACATTTCAATATTGGACTTTGTTTGTCTAGTTTCGAATCCTAGGCTTACAAGTATTTGGCTTACAATCATTTTTCATTTACAACAATCGAATATTTTTTTTTATCTAATGTCTCTAGTCACTATAATACTCCAAACTCAACAACCTAGAATAACAAAACTAACTTCCTTCTCCTCATGAGCATTACTTCATGAATGACAAGTTTACAGTCCCTTTCTTGAGTTTAAGAGTCAACAAGGAATTCATTGTAAGGCGCATAGCCCATGTTTAGGTAGTTTAGTACCTCATCTCCCCATTCCTCTCATAAGTTCTTATTATTTGGTAATGCTTGTGTGATTTTATCACTCCTAAAGTAACTAAACCACAATCATTAATTATCAACGAGGGCAGGAATTTTTATTTCAAATACGTTTGCACTATCTATGTCAATACATGTAGCACCCAGGTAAAACAGAAAAATGTCGTTGAACACAATTACAAAAATTAAAGCACTCTTGCAGAATGGAAATAAAAACTTGCAGGAATTAAAATTCACACTACAGGAATGAAACACACTCGGCAAGGAAGATTCCACACTTCATAATAAATTCAGAATAAATATAGGTGTGCCATATACTATCAGCTAAATATATAACAACAATTAAATAGCATAGAATTGATTAACCTATGTAATAGCACACAATAAATCTGAAAGAAGAATTGTATCTATTTCACAATAAAACGTGTGCAACAATCATAGGAAATCCACACTAACACATAAAAACAAATATCTTGTTAGAATTGCAATCCCTACTAAAGAGGAGGGTCCTTCCTCCCTTGCAAGTTGCAGGAGTAAAACGAAAACTATTTAAGAATTCAACAAAGAAATTATTGTAACATCACTAGATATATGATTTTATTAAAATAGTTGAAGAATACAATATCATAATATCGGTATTATCTCTATTTTCCATCCCTGTCCCCTCATGAGACTAAGCTATTTTTATAAAGTCTTTACAAAGCCCTAAAATTAGTGAAATGAATCAGTCATGAGAATCTAGCGATTCTCATGTTGATTAAGCTTATAGAAATAATAAAAAGATAGAAATTTTTACAAACTACTTTTAATAAAAAAATATTTATGGTTACGCCACTCTTGTTTAGATGCAATTGTAACTACTCAAATCTTATTCACTGTCCTCATGGAAATAGTTCATGTGGCCCTTGACATCTATGTTTGAAAATGGTGACTCTATTATTCACAATTCGCATTGTAATGACAGCTTCATGGTGTAATAGCAGAAAATAGGAAACCTGAAGTGTACCAACGAGTAACCGCAACTCACACCCTGTAATAGAAAGTAACAGCAACAATTGCTCACCCATGGCTCTTAGTAATTATGGAAACAACTGAAAGAAAAAATTCAAAATAACTCATCCAAATATACCCTAGTTAGTCATCCCAAAGAAAGAATTGTTTCGTTGAAGGCTTAGCAGAAAATAGCATTATAATACATCAAAGAAAAAGGTTCCTTCTTAATCAGAGGGAATGACATTGTAGTGGGAGAATTGTAGTTTTGATGAGAAAAAATTTCCAAAATTAGGGAAAAGCATGCCTGAAATATCCTCAAATATTGCACCCAACTTAAGCCACTGCATGTCCTCATGCAGATTCTTCATAATGTTCAGGGTCCTTATCCATTGTGAAACTGGAATGTAGTTTTTTCAAAGAATAGCACCAACATTTCCTTCATATTCTTTCTTGTACCCCTGGGTAGATATGAGTCGATGTGCCCATGAATGTTCATCATGCTTGCTCGGGTGGAAGTAAGGTTGGTATTTCTCAACCGGGAGCTAGATCAGAGGAAACTTGAATTTGATCCCTATATAGAAATCTCCCATTATTCTGACAATTTGTACATACTTAGGTACTCAAGTAACAATTATTATGAAATTGGGGCACCCAAAGGGATCCTTTGCTTATAGTGTTACACCGCAAGTTTCCCATCGTTTCATACTTCCAACTAATGCTTTACTTTTCAGTTGTTCATAAATATTAAGGAAAACCCCAACAATCCTTCTCCTATATAGGGACAGTTTTTCTACCATGTCAGGCTTACAGAGAAACTTTTTGAATACACCTCATAGCAGTGGTCATACCAAGTTTTGGATTTATGTTTAGGGTTGTCATTTCTTCATTCATAATCAATGATTATATGGCGAGACGCCAATAAATTTGATTTCTCATGAAAGATATAAAGACCTGTAGATGAAATATCCAACATAAGGAAAAAGGTCTGCAGTTATTTGCAAACTAGCATGCTTAGCAACCTACATCACTCAAGAAGAGTTTGCATAACAGACTTTGCTCATATAAATCACATGAGCGAAATAAATCCAGAAATGTTCTAGTGGAAATTCTCTTGTAGGCTCTATTTTCATGGATAGCTTTCAACTGGAAAAGATAAAATTTATCTCACAAGAAGACTGGGTAGGTTGGATATGGTGGCCTGCCACCTAAAATATTTAGGACTAACTCATACATTTTACCTTTCTCTTCATTCAGTTCGTTAATGACCTCTTGTTGTAGTTATTGTATTTGTTCTTCCTTTTCCATCTCAAATTTCCTCATTTCCCACTTTATCAGCTCTTTCATCACTAATTCCTCATCCCACTGATATTTAAGGGTATGAATATACTTCTAATTTTTGTCCAAAGAAATCACTACCTTTTTATGGAAAGTGTCATTTTCTTCCAATTCTCCAATTTTGATATCAACAAAAGTCTTTCTGAATGCCACCCTGCTTTAGGTTCCAGTTTTGTTTCATGTTCAACAACAGTAGAGCATGTAACGGCATCTCATTATTTGATTTTCTTTGCCTCAACTGCTGGTTCTTGTGTATCAGTAGCTTCATTGATAGGTTCTTGTGAAACAACTCTCAATTTTTCTTCCTTAGAAACCTCTATCTCAACTGTTGGTTCTTGTGTATCAGCAACATAATTGGTAGGTTCTTGTGTATTGGTTTCTAGGTTAAAATCCATGGGGTGCTTTGTTTCAACTATTGGTTCCTGTGTATCACCAACATCATTAACGAGTTCTTGTGTGTCAACTTACCATGGTTTTGTTTGGGTTTCTTCTGAGATGGTGTCTACAATGAAAATTGAGTATCCTGTTGTTGCCAAGCTCTCAGCACATGCTATACATAAATTTCCATGTGTGGTTTTTAATCATGGCTTATAAATAGCCTCAGTTAATGTATCGAGGCCTGGAACCTTTGTTTTAATTTTTATGCCTTCTAATTATTGCTTTAATTCCTTATTTTCTGCTTCTATTTTTTTAAGTTTAAGCATAAAAGTTCAAGTTTCATCCTTGCCTGATGAAGAAGTGCCTTCCTACCTAGTTTGTTTCCTCTTCTTATGCTTCTTTTTCTCTTCTTTCTTCCTCTTCTATTATTTTTTCTTGCCTGGTTTCCTCTTAGACAGTGACGAGGGTTCTGGTTGAGTATCAAAATTAACCCTTTTCTTCGGGTTTTTTCCACCCACAGGTTTCTCAAGTGACCTATTCTTAACTCTAATTCCCAAAGATTGTCCCTTATTCTTACCTGTGTCAGCTTCCCCTAAGGCATCTATAGAAGTTTCAGCTTGTCTCTACCATGGGGTTTCTATTCCTTCATCGATAAAATCTTCCCAATTTCTTCATTTCTACTCCAGAGCTTCCATTACGATATGTTTTATGAGTTTGTGATTGGTAATGGAGCTCTTTGGATGTGAGGCTACTTCTACCGAAGCCGACATGTGTTTCAAATTTTCCAATAGAAAATGGGGCAGATTAACTAGTTTCCCATGCCAAAGATGGCTCAACAATGGAAAATGATAGTTGAAAACTATTGTCGAGCATTCCTCGCAAGTAATTTACTTGATAATGAATAGGGAAACATAATTCCATGGTTGAGGAAGGGAAAGGCGATCAATTCCTCTTCCCTTCTTGACCAACTATTCTTCTCCCTGCAAAAATTCAATTTTAAAGGATGGGTCACTAAATTTTTGATTGAACCACCTCTTCCCTTCGGGCCGGAGTGTTGTTACTCTGGAAATCACTTCCTCCATAATATGTAATCTTAGGCCTTTGAAATTTTTTTGATTCCTATTCAAATTTTGAGCAAATTCCAACACAAAACTCTCATTCGACTCCTTCAATCGCTTGAAAAACTCAATCCATTGTGCTTCTCTAAAAAATTGATATGCTTCCGAGCATTTTTCCAAAGCCTCAATGGAATCTGGTTCATACCTTACTACTGCTCCTCCCATCCTTCGCTTTACAAACCCTTCACTAATTTCTGCAAAAATCACTATGAAATTTCGTCTACTTGTCCTGAAAATTCTTGAAAAATATGTGCAATGAGGGTGTAGAGCTGCTTCCTGGTTGATATCAGGGCGATATGAAAGGATATAAAGTTGGGAAAATGTGTGGTGTGGATTATCATTTCATAATTAATTCAAAGGTATGAAAATTTTACTTGGATATGGTTCGAATTAATGAGATGATTAGCCATGAAAATTTGTAATGATAACAAGTTTTGTCACTCCAAATCGGGTTATGTCACGAATCAAAAATTGATTTGTTCCCCCCACCAAAATTAAATGCAAAGGTCGTCCTCAGCTGTCAGAATGAAATGGTGTATTAAATGCCATAAACGCTAAATAAATAAATAAACAATATTCTTTTTGAATGACTTACCAGGGGGTGATTTGATTGATATCGATGATGGAGTGCCGGTGATGATGATTATTGAAGTGGACAGCTGCAACTGGTTCCATGCTATAGTCATATCCATTGGATCAGTTGTTACATATGTAATAGAAAAATAATTTCTCCATGATGGTTGAATAAATTGTAGTAGTACTCTATTAAAACAATGTATTCATTTAATATGGTTGGTGAATAGAGTGAAAACACTCTGTTAGGGTTTCATGTTGATCACTCCAATTGACAGTGCAAACAGATTGAAGACCCTACACCAACCATGTGTCTTCCTTGTAGATCTCCTCGCAATACTGGTGGGTGAGTGGTCAAGTCGATGAAAGGACCCTCGTCACAACTTGAGGGGCCGAAGTCCTTCTGAGATGTAGTGAACCGCACTCCTTTTGTCGAGGGCCACCCAACCAATGGACATGGAAGATCTGATTCTGTTGTGGAAACCCCCGTAACAGGGGCACAATGGAAAGCAAAAGAAGGACATAGTTGTTGCCTCCCAAAAGCCACCATCAATCCCAAATTTTTCATTCCAAATAAACGATTGGAAAATGCACCGAAAATATATGAAAGAACATGCCATGATCTACAAATTTTTATGGATCTGGCCCAAAGAGCAAGATGTACTGATTTGGATCCAACACAAATAGGCTCCACGAGGGAAATTTGAACTTTGAATCCGAGCCAAGGGTTTTTTCACTATCATATTTGAAGAGATTCTGGAAGATTAGAAGAAAATATTTGAGAACGGGCCTTACTTCATGGGAAGTGTAGGTATTTTTATCATATATTAGAAAGAATACAACAACCCAGAGAAGGATGAATTCATAGCTGCACCATTTTGGGTTCGACTATACTCATTACCAGATGAATTATGGGAACGAGACATTCTAGAAGGTATCGGGAACTAAATAGGAGAATTTGTCAAAACCTCAAAGGTCACTAAGCATTGGCGCCATGCAACATATGCTAGGATTTTTTTCATATGAACATATCCCAACCCCTGCCCGAATCCATATATCTGATCTATCATGATGCCACCTAGATTCAATGACTTTATTATGAGAATGTCCTGTTAAAATGTTGGCATTTCCATGAGTATGTCCACCTATTTAGATACTTCCCACTAACCCTTGTAGAAGAAACTGGGGCTACAACACATTCTCGAGATGATGAGATTTTCCAACCTGTGCATCGCAGGTGCACACGGCCCAATGACCCCAACCGACAAACCTACCAACCCAACCTCGGAGCCAAGCGTCCTCCCACCCAAAGCCTCCCCAGCCACAACAGACATCAACTATGCTGAATCCATTTGGAACTAACAATTCCCTTATGGCCTTGGCAGTGTAATATATATCCTTAGTTCGGACCCAACATATGCCATCATCATCTAAGGAGATACCCGAATCTATGGATATAGACAAGTTTCTCACCATCCCAGGTGAAAAGATGGATACAAAGAGAAAAATTCCTAAACTCACTCTGGAAAATCGGTGGGTACAAGAAGTGTTGATAAATACAAGTAAGATACTAGAAGAAGAAGAGAAACATAACAGGTTAGGAGCTGAAGAGAAAAATATGCTGGAAATTTTCAAATGCTGGAGCAAGGCAAACATCAAAGAAATCCCAGGTAACCAACTATCCCACTTTAGACATATTTTTACTTAATGGTCATCCCAATCTGGCCATGTAGACCCCAATCTATAAGGCATATGCAAGGAGAGAAATTTTTTTAACATCGCTGTCCTAGACCCAAGGGGATCCAAAAAAAGTAAAAATGGAGGAAATCCACCAAAAAACTTATTCGAAAATTTGGAGAATTACTGTTGAATTCGGTGCAAATCAGAAAATTGACGGATTAATTTCTGAGATCCATACAACCTCCTCAATGAATATCATATCATGGAATATAAGGGACTTTAGCAGCCTAGGGAAGATCCGTTCCCCTAAAGACAAAAAAGAAAGATATATACCTGAGATAGTTCTACTGCAAGAAACTAAGATGTCAGAAGAAAAAGTCAAGGAACATATCCATCGTTGTTCGCAGAATAGACAGGCTATAACTGTAGAAGAAATAGGGGTTGCAGGGGGTGTAGAAATTATTTGGGACCCTTATAAAGTTATAATAGCAGATTGGGTGGGCACAATATTTACACTATCAACCTCATTTCGACTGATCAACGAGCAACGATGGTAGAGCCTGACTGCAATATACGACCCTTGCACGCCGTGAGACAAGTCTTTGTTCCTAGCCCCTTCAAAGCCTGAGTAGGTCATGGGCTAAGGAATATTGGATCCTAGGAGGAGACTACAATATGATCTGAAACCTTGAGGTAAAGAGAGGGGGTGTTTGTAATATTCCTACTTAGCCTAAGCTAAGAGGAATATTAATTTTTGTTTTACTTTCTGTTGCATGAATAAATGAATAAAGGAGGACATGTAAAACTCCTGAAAAGACTGGATAAATCATTGCTCGTGTGAACAAAGATAAATCAGGGCCATGTAAATAAATAACTGTAGGTGTGAAAGGGGTTTCAACTGTGAGACTAGGTCAACCTTGACCAAATCTAAAGTGTTGTCTAGATTCAATGTATCTCATAAAGGGACAGTGCAGTTCTACAAGGAGGCCCCTCATGTGAAAGGAGCAGGGATAATTTTAAGGATGGAAAATTATCTTGAAGTTTAAAAAATTGGCGAATCTCAGTAGTCCCTTATATGAAAACTATAAAATATTTATTGATGTATTTGTAAAAGTATTCAAATTTATAATGATATTATATATTTTTTCTATATAATGTTGGCAATTTTTAATGTAAAATAATTTTATATTGTAAAATTTGGGCGAATCATTTTTATAAAAAAATGGAAATTGGCGAATATTTTTTTTAGAAAAGCCATGGAAAAGTAGCCCACCTGCGAATATTAGCCCCTAAAATTTTCCATGGAAAGGAGCTAACTCATGAAGGTGGTTTAGGGTTTGCAAAGGCTTTCATATTATAAAAAGAAGGGGAAGGAAGAAAAATAAGGTTGTTGATTGATTATATTTTTGAGTATCTTGTCTGCTTAGACAAATACTATTCTTTGTTGTTTATTAAAGAATTGTTCTGCTTAGCACTTGGAGTTCCTATGCAGGGATTTCACCTCTTCCTTTGAGGATTCTTGGAGGAGTATTTGCTGATTTGATCCACTATCAGGCTTGAGGCCAAGCTCTACTTCCAATTGCAGCGCTGATCTAGTGAGGGTTTTGGTGCTTTTGCAAGCTGCAGGAAGTGGGATTCTAGATCTACAGAGATCTAGCTTGTTTTGGGAGCCTCTTCTCATGGAGTGTGTCTTTTAACCTCCTGGAAGAGTGCCTCTCCTATTTGTTCTTCATATCTATATCTTGGCAGCTGGCCATCTATGTTATTCAAGCTACAGTGCAGTTTTCATTGAGGAATTGCATTATTTTCATATGAGATTCTTCAGGGTGTTTTGACCCTAGTTTTGATGAGATATCTTTGGTGCTGGGCTTTGCCTTTCACTTTGGTGATCCATGGATTAGCTTGCTGATCCATGTTCTGTGTAGATATGATCTATTTTAATGAAAAGTCACCTTCAGAAATTTCTGAAGCATTCTGCAGTTCTGAAACTTAAAACTTAGATCTACACTTTGTTATGCATGATTTTGTCAAAACCCCAAGGGGATCTTGTAAATAAGACTATCTAGTTTCCATATCTGAAATGGAACTAAATTTTTGTCCATAGATATTTCCTAGATCTGATTTATAATATTCAGCTGTTGTAGCTCCTTAAAATAATGTTGTTGAGCCATTTTTGCAGTTATATATGTGTTGCAGCCTTCTTTTTAGGATCCTACTTTCTACGCTAAGGTGTATCGCCCTTTGTTGTCTCTTGCGTATTTCGCATCGTATATTGAAGAGCTTCATTGTAATTCTGATTTGCTTATTTTTAAATTCATATTTTAATGAGTTTTGATGGCCTCCGCTTGATCATACTTTCTTCTCCAAGACTAACTACGTTATTTTCCGAAGTAGCTTTTGTTGTGCATAGTCAAAATTTTCCTCTGTGGCAGTGTTGCCCAGACTAGGTGGTTGGAGATCTGTTTACCACACCTAGTTTGATTTTTTTTTTCTCCCCTTTTGGATATAAACTCCAGATATGTTTATCTAAGGGATCCAAGGGTTTTAAACTCATTTATTTGCATCAATCTCCCAGAAGTGTGTTATTTCAGCAGTCTTGTTGTGCTATTCCAGATTTGGAATATTACAGTGGTATCGAAGCTCCTTTATTGGCATAGCCTGTGCTTTCCTTGGAGCATCACAACCATGTTTCATTTAGAAGAAGATGAACCTCTTACTGAGAGGAAGAAGAGGTATCATAATAGAAGTCACAAGAAGTATGATTATACTATTGAAGATCAAGACAAGGGTAAAGCCCCTGAGACTGCAAGTGACAAAGAAGGGAAGAGTTTGCAAGAACTCTTTTGGTGGCCATGCAAGCTCTTGCCAGAGAGATCAAGGAGATGAGGGTGGACAGAATGAGGGAATCTCTTAGGAGATTTCATATGGGAGAAAGCTCTGACATGTCTCATCATGGGACTGGTCAACCAATGAATCTTCCACAAGCCCCACAAGCTTCACAACGCTCCACTATGCCTAATTTCTTGGCTATGGAGAATGAAGGACCTTAAGAACAAGATTCCCTTGAAGATTACTTTGTGGAGTATGATTCCTAGAGTCAGAGATTCAAGGATAACTTGAGTTTCCAAGACTTTTGTCACATCAAGGACAGAAGAAGACCAAGGCAGCAGTATAGAGATGGTGGGTTCTTTCATAATCAGGATAGACACCACTCTATGGGCAGATTATTTTTGCCCAAGTTTGATGGATCATCCTCCAGTTCTGCCAAGGCATGGATAGAAATGCTGGATATTTACTTCTAGTTGAACAAGGTCCCTGAGACTGAAGCCATCAAGATTGCAGTGCTGCACTTTGAAGGTGAAGCACACAATTGGTGGTTCCATGGGTTGTCTACATTGGGACATAACAATGTGACTACCTATGTTGAGTTTACTAGAAGACTGGTGGAGAGGTTTGAAAAGAAGGATCCTGAAGCACCCTTCATAAGCCTTGCAAAGCTAAAGCAATCAGGGGATGTAGAGACTTATATCTTTGAGTTTCTGAGATTATCAGTCATGGTCCCTGATCTATCGGTAGCAAGGAGAGTCTACATTTTCGTCGATGGCCTGGAGGAACCTCTACATGGGTTGGTTAAATCTACCAAGCCCATCACTTTGCATGATTCCATTGAGAGGGCTAGAGACCTCCAAGATGCCTTGCCAAAAGTAAAGGCAACTTTCCAAAGCAAGGCCCCTCACTTTTCTAAGGGGAAGGATGGAAAAGTTGCTCCTCCCAAGGAGAGCTCTATGAAGAAGCCTCTTAATATTGATCTCAGGAGGGAATTGAGGAAAAATAAACTGTGTTTCACTTGCCAAGAGTCATGGGCACTGGGACATAGATGTGCTGCAGGAAAAACACACTACATAGAAGTCTTCTTAGATCTTGAGGAGGAAGATGAATATGATGAACCTAGGAGGGGTCACATCGCTACTGATGATGAGGAAGATCAAACACCATCCAGAGATGGGAAGGGAGCCTTTTCTCCAACAAGTGGGACTCTTGCCTCTTTGAGAGGAGTGCCTAAGTACTTGACCCTAAGAGTACAAGGTTCAATCATGAATCAGAGAGTATCTGTTCTGATTGACAGTGGGGCAACCCACAACTTTATGGATGCTCATCTTGTGCAAAAGAGAGGAATCCCTACTAATAGTTTTGAGGGATTTTCTATTTTTTTCCCAGGAGATAGGACCATGCAATGCATGCAATATGTTCCATCACTCTCTGTCACTATGGGATCCTACACTCTGGTGGATCACTTCTTTTTAGTTGACATACCAGACACCAACATCATTTTGGGTGTCCAATGGTTGATTACCTTGGGGAAGGTTACCACTGATTGGAAAGCTTTGCAAATAGAGTGGGTGGACTTGAAGAGTGGGAAACCACAAATGATTCAAGGCATGCACACTCATCCTTCACCTAGTACTTCCACACAAACAGTAGAGATGGATTTGCGCTGTGGAAGCAGGGATCTCATAGTTTCTTCTCTCATGTTCATGAGGATGCTACAAGGGACATTCTTATCTAATGGAAAGCCACCTGGAATGCCATCAGATTCAGATTTTGTGGGAAAGGCTCCACAAAGTGCTGCTCCAAATATAGATCAAGGAAGGATTGGAGCAATGAGAGACCAAGTCACAGCGTTAGAGGGCTTGGGACAGCCCAAGTATGAGGGAGATCTTCTTTCTGCATCACTACCTCTCTCTCTCTCTCTCTTTTCTGAATCTGCGCTGTGGGAGGATCAACCTTCCCACAAAAAAAATTGGCATGTGTAATGTAAAAAATGAGATCAGCAACATGACAAGCACTTCCATGGATGTATCAGCAGCGCTGTCATTGTTGAGCAGTGTGAATCTTTATTTGAAATCTCAACTGCTTGTAGAGAATTCCAAAGATCTCCACACAGGTATGATACTAGATGGCATGCAGCAAGAAGAGGGCTACTTAGTCCAAGGGGGAGTCATCTATTATCATGGTAAGGTCTTCTTGGCTAGAGCTTCCAAGCTCAAGCAGAAGATCCTACAAGGAGCCTATGAATAATTCTTCCTCAGCCATATGCATTCAATGAAGATCTATACCCTGATCATGAAGAGTTTTTATTGGGAAGGCATGAGAGAGGGATTACATCAGCACTTTCAAGAGTGAAATAGCTATGGAGTATTGGGGCGGCCAATGGACTCTTTACAAGAGTCATCCCAGCCAGCTCTTCCTTTGCTTGAGAGGAAGGGAATGCTCATGCACAACTCCATGTGTATGAAGGACTATGATGGTAAAGGATTTGATCATGCCAAGCAAGTTGTATTTTCTGATCTATTACATTCCTTTGCCATGTTTTTGCAGGATATGACTCCTAAAGGGAGTGAGAGATCATGTGGATCTCATAGCTTGTTGGGGGCCAATAGAAATTATAAGCTTGGCCACTCCCTTGTTGTGCAAAGGGAGATTCCTTTTCATGATGGGTGCTTCCCAAAGGCACCAAACTTATGTAACATCTTCAGCCATGTTAAGGTGACTCATGCAGCAAATGTGTGGTGGGAATGCCACTTACCACACCTGGATCTAATGAATACAAGATGTCCACTGCACTGGCATCACATGTGGGATTTTGACCCACCTCCTCAAGTTTAGATTTCAGTTTGCATATATGTAGTCTTGCTTCCATACTTGGATGATATAGTTGTACTATTTTTGGGATTGTATGGACAGAAGATGGGCAGCTTGTATGTACCACATGGTTTGGAACTTCTACATGTACTTCATGATACATGTTTTAGATGTAGCATTGCTTCAACCATGTTTATTTCTAGATTGGAGGTTTTTGTGGTCTAGTTTTTCAGATGTAACACTCGTAATATCCACAGTATTCATTTTTAGTCTACTTTTCGAGTCTAAATCAAGACTCATCATGAGGACTATGATGGAGATGGACTACGTTTTGAGTTTTTCACTGCTGAAGGGATGGACTATGCACATATTATGTTGGCCTTGGAGGAACAATTCATGATGTATTGGCTTGTTGAGCACTTGCCTTATGATGAGGACTTGATCCTTGATGATGCCATCAATGGAGGAGGAGAAGTACTACATCTCTTACCCTATCAGTTGCTTGAGGACAAGCAACATTTTGGAGGGGAGGACTGTAATATTCCTACTTAGCCTAAGCTAAGAGGAGTATTCATTTTTGTTTTACTTTCTGGTGCATGAATAAATGAATAAAGGAGGACATGTAAAACTCCTGAAAAGACTGAATAAATCAATGCCCATGTGAAAAAATATAAATCAGGGCCATGTAAATAAATCACTATAGGTGTGAAAGGGGTTTAGGCTATGAGACTGGGTCAACCTCGACAAAATCTACAGCGTTGTCTAGATTTAATGTATCTCATAAAGGGACAACGCAGTTCTAGAAGGAGGCCCCTCATGTGAAAGGAGCTAACTCATAAAGGTGGTTTAGGGGTTGCAAAGGCTTTCATCTTATAAAAGGAAGGGGAAGGCAGCAAAAGAAGGTTGTTGATTGATTATATTTCTGAGTATCTTATATGCTTAGACAGATACTATTCTCTGCTATTTAGTATTGAATTGTGCTGCTTAGCACTTGGAGTTCCTCTGTAGGGATTTCACCTCTTCCTTTGAGGATTCTTGGAGGAGTATTTGCTAATTTGATCCACTATCAGGCTTGAGGCCAAGCTCTACTTCCAATTGCAGCGATGATCCAGTGAGGGTTTTGTTGCTTTTGCAAGCTGCAACAAGTGGGATTCTAGATCTATAGAGATCTAGCTTGTTTTGGGAGCCTCTTCTCATGGACTGTATCTTTTAACCTCCTGGAAGAGTGCCTCTCTTGTTTGTGCTTCAGATTTTTATCTTGGCAGCTAGCCATCTATGTTATTTAAGCTACAGTGTAGATTTCATTGAGGAACTGCGTTATTTTCACATGAGATTCTTAAGGGTGTTTTGACCCTAGTTTTGATGAGAGATCTTTGGTGTTGGGCTTTGCCTTTCACTTTGGTGATCCATGGATTAGCTTGTTGATCCATGTCTTGTTTAGATCTGATCTATTTTAATGAAAAGTCATCTTCAGAAATTTCTGAAGCATTTTGCAGTTCTGTAACTTAAAACTCAGATCTACACTTTGTTATGAATGATTTTGTCAAAACCCCAAGGGGATCTTGTAAAAAAGACTATCTTTTTTCTAGATCTGAAATGGAGCTGATGTTTTTTCCACAGATCTGTCCTAGATCTGAGTTGTAATATCCAACTATTGTAGCTCCTTAAAATAACGTTGTTGAGCCATTTCTGCAATTATATATGTGTTGCAGCCTTCTTTTCTGAATATTTCTTTCTTTGTTGTCTCATGTATTCTACTGTATATTGAAAGAGCTTCATTGTAATTCTGATTTGCTACTGTAAATTCATATTTTAATCATATTTGATGGCCTTCTTCTTATACTTTCCAAGACTACGTTATTTCTGAAGCAGTTTTTTGTACATAGCTGCAGCCCCTCTTGTAGGTTGTTTTTCAGCTAGACTAGGTGCTGGGAGATCTATTTACCACACCTAGTTTGATTTTTCTTTTGCTCCCCTTTTGGATCTAGACTCCAAATCTTCTGATCTAAGGGATCCAAGGGCTGTAAAATAATTTATGTGCATCAATATCCCAAGAGTGCGTTATTTCATCAGGCTTGCTGTGCTATTCCAAATCTGGTAAGAAAGGTGGGAAAAGGAGAGAGATCCTGAGCGAGCAAGCCCAATTCCATGAAGATTGTACCCCCTGTTCCTCCATTTCCAAATTTATACACTAGATCTAGAAGAGGAAGGTATGCAATAGCAAATAAGTCAAAATCACATGTGCTACCAGAATTTTTGGAAGCACCTATTCAGAAAAATTTGTAGAAGGAGTATCAACCTACACCATCAGATGAAGAACTCCTTAAGGATGTTGGATATGAAATCAATAGAAAAAATAAGAAGGAAGAAGCTAAACCTATTTCTAGCACCAGAAAGAGGCACACAAGGGAGAGCAATAATTTTAGGCTTAAATCAAAGGCTCTACTCAAGCCAAGCCTAATGGCAGGAGTCATTAATGTTGAAGGGAAACCTGAAGGTTCAAAGACAGAGAAAACATAAAAATCCATGAAGAAAAGCAAGAACCCAACCCCTTCAGAACAACACTTAGAGCCCTAAAAAAGAATAAAAAAACAAAAGGGTTCTAAGGAGGACAAAGACCTTGTCAAGGAAGAAACTAAAAGAGCAACCAGATCCAGAACATCAACTGCCAACAACAAAACTGATTTAGATAAACTGGCTAAAGTTGCAGCACACTTAGAGGAAAGGTAAAAAGGTTTTTGGTACTAATCCATTTTTTCTTATTAGTTAAAATTTTTTTAAAACAGCCTAGGTGTCATGGAATACAAGTCAACACAAAATTTTCAGCATTTTTTGTGTATTTTGAAAAAGAAACACGTCGCTACCGGAATTTTTGGTAGCATTCCAGATTTTGTGCAATTACTAATTTTTACTGGAATTTCTGGCAGCACCTGTTTTAACTGAATTTTTACACCTATTAGCAAGTTTTTCTGAGCCAGTTAAGGGTGGAGAAGAACCCATAACCAAATGGATAATACAAGTGATGGTCAAAGGTGGTTATGAGTTTGTTGGAGGTTTTATTAAATAAAGCTACATGGTTATTAAAGACTCAAGACACAAGGAGAAAATTCAGCAAAAAAAAGGGGCAGAATGACAGTACGTTCAACATTCCACCCCATAATTATTCTTTTCTTCTTTCTTCGTCTATCCTTTCTATTATATTTCGATGGGATAAGGATGTAATGTCTTTTGACACATATGTTATGTTAGAATTAGTGTTTCCTTATTTTTAGAAGAGATGGAGTTAGTTCCTCGCCTAATATATATAGCACTTGTAAATACTATTTCCAGGTTGGATTTAGTCTACCTAAAGACTGAATATAATAAAAAACCCCCTTTTGCTTCATGCTAGAGGATTTTGTGACTCAAGGAACATCTAATGTGTGGTGTGTATCTTTTCTTTGTTAATTTCTTCTAAAATATGAATTGTAGCAACTAGTGAAGTATGAGTGAGAAGTTGTTAAAGGATTTAATGGTAAATTATTTGCTTTCAGTTTTCTACAAGTTATATGTGTGTAATAGAACATGTCAATGAAGGTTTCATAAAGGATTTGTGGAATACTTTATACATGAAATATATTTTCTAAGTCTTGTTTTCTTAAAATAAACAAATTTTGTGTTAAAGGCCATCATCATAGCTATGTAACTGATTTAGGATAGGAATATTTCTTGAAATAGGTACCAACTATTCATATTCTTCCACTTGTATACTCTTCTCCCTATACTACCTTTACACACAAAATTTATACTTTCCACGTCTTTCCAAATGCATGAAAGTCTTCAAGAACATAAAATCATTTCAAAATATTTGAGAAAGACGTCCCACCACTCAAACAACCCCTTTAAAATTTGAAATGAACTATGATGTGTAAGGCTTACTCCTTAAGAAGTCAAGGAGTCACTTCTTACGCTTGCGCAAAGGGGAATGAAACTCAGAATTCTTCTATAGATCCATGCTCCACCACAGACAACATAAAAAAATCACAAACCTGCAAGCAAAAGATGGCACCCGACTGGAACAACATGCAAATATCAAGGCAGAACTCAAATCTTATTTTTCCTCACTATTGTAGGATGAAGGCTATTACAGATCTGACTCCCTTCGTAAGGTCACCCGGCACATCTCCTCGTTGATATCCCATGACCAAAACGAGGCACTTATGAGCCCAATCACACTTAATGAGGTGGAATAAGTGTTGAATACCTTTCCTCAAACTAAGGCACTTGGCGCAGATGGGTTCACTATAGAATTTTTCAAGGCCGGTTGGGCCTTTCTAAGCCAGGATATATGGGAGCTAGTAGAGGAATCAAGACAACTTAAACATGTCTGGTTAGGCCTCAATGCTACATTCATAACCCTCATTGTAAAATCACAAGAGGATACAATCTCGAGGGACTTTAGGTCTATAGCTCTGTGCAATGTGATCTACAAAATTATTTCCTCCATAATGGTTCGCCAGCTGAAACCTATTCTTCACCATGTTATCGGTCATGAGCAATCGAGGTTTGTCGAGGATCATAAATTTTAGATGGAATTGTCTCATAACATGAAACCATTCACTCCATGAAAGCCAACAAGACCCTGGGGATTCTCCTTAAATTGGATGTATCGAAAGCCTATGACCGATTGAGCTGGGACTATCTACTGGAAATACTGCGAGCTTTCGGCTTTGCGATAGACTGTATTCAGTGGATTAAACCTATGATCTCCACACCTTTCTTTTCTATAATTTTTAATGTCAAACCCTCCTCCACCTTTCAGCCCTCTAAGGCATCCACCAAGGACATCCCACATCCCCCCTTTATGTTTATAAATGTAGTGAAAGGTCTGGGACGAATGATCAAGGCATCCAAACACTTCAACCTCCTGAAGAAGTTACATATGTCGAGTATCGACATGGACATGATGCACCAACATTTCGTTGATGACAATATCCTATTCAGGCAAGAAACTCTAAAAGAAGCATCCCAGATCAACACCATCTTGGAAGAGTTTTAGGAAGCATCAGGTATGCTCCCTAACAAGCTCAAGTCGAACATTTACTTTTTTTCATACTCCTTGCCCTGTCCAAGCATGTTTTTCCAGAATCATGGGATTCAACATTGGATATCTCCCATCCAAATATCTTGGAGTACCCCTAATTTTCAATCTACTCTGTATCTCTCTTTGAAAATAGCTCTATGCCAAACTCTCCAGCAAGCTCTACATTTGGACCTTCCATTTTCTCAACCTTGTGGGGAGAGAAATCCTCCTTAAATATGTCCTGCAAGAAATGCTACTGTATCAATTATCAGCTCTGCCTGCACCTAAGTACATCTATTCAGACCTAATTTCTCTATTCAGAATATTCTTGTGGAGTGGCCCTTCCGATGACAAAAAATGACCCTTGGTTGCCTCGCCAAAAGATGCCTCCCAAATTTGATGGGAGGCCTGAGCTTGAGAGACCCAACTGCTCTCAGCACCTCCCCTAGGGCCAAACTCTGGTGGAGATGGCTAAAAGTGGGGCAAGCGCTGTGGAAGATCATATGGTCCCAAAAATATGGCCAGGGTCAGACTGAGGAGGAGGTGCTATAAAAGCCCCTTCCCAGCCGCGGATTAATCATATGGAAGCTAGCAAATACAAACAGTGATTTGATTCTATAATATCCAAAAATTTAATAATGCATTAATACTAAAACACAATATGAGAGCTGCAGTAAAGTAAACAATAAATGTAAATACACATCAAAATGCACAGAAATAGCTGAGCCATTTTATTATATGGATGTGGATAAACTAGTACAACATTGCTCAAAATATGAAACACTAAAGCCAAAGAGATGGTCTAGAATGACCCTGAAATGATCCCACAAGAGGGACTACGTAATTGCTGGACTGATGGAAGGGAAATTGCAATGTCCCTGCTGCAACTGTCGGAAAGATATAAAGTTAGATCTAGGAAATTTGGAAGATCTGACGATGTTGAAATTCTAGATCCGAGCTCTCTGATGGATTCCAAAGATAACCCAGAAAGGATTTCTCATATTTGTCAATCTAACAAAATCACCCTCTTAGGGCTTGCACATATACACTACTGGGTATGCAGATCTGCTGCATAAACTGAAGAATAGATTAATGCAATATTATACAATCATATTAATGCAAGAAGGGTTGATCCCTTCACTAGATCCTTGGGCTAAAAGCTAAATATCTATCTCCTCCAATTTCCTCCACTGAAAGTAGCTTGATCAATAGCTTCAGAAAAATGCACTGTAAGAGAGGGAGGCTCAATATCCTGCTGCTAGATATGTCAAATCAGCTCCGGAATGATGGAAACAATGGATAAAATGTGAGGAGATGATCCCTCATAGGATTTATAGCTGAAACAGTGGAAACTTCCTTCCTCCAATAGATCTAGAGGACTGAATTGCGCAATCCTTGAGGGGACTACTGATGCATGGAGGTAAAATAAAATGGCCTGAATGCTGGATAGATATTTGATGCTCCTGGAAGACTAAATATGAAGAACAATTTGAAGGATGAATGCTCCACTGGTTTCCTAGCTAGAATGCTAGAAACAACCTCCTAAAGATTGCACCAATGCCTGATGAGGAATAAATCCCAATAGAAACCTTCCTAGGCACTCAAATTCCCTCGTGGGTAAGGGTGGGATTTCCACTAGGAAACACCCTATGCTAAACAACACTGTAGAATTAGCTAAATAGAAAAATCATGCATAGAAATGTCCTAAGACAAATCGAGATCTAAACAGATCAAAGAAATGAATAATACAATTCATGCCTTCTATTGTGTCTTTACCTTCATTATATAGATTTTGAGCCTTCCATAGCCTAGGCCCACTCGATAATTACATTGTACATGTGGAAATAAGTCTCCATGATTGACTTCGATGTCTCTCCATATCCTCCATCATGTCTACATGTGATGATCAACCTCTCCATCATGTGTGCATTAAATGCACTACTTCCTCCATCATGTGCTCATTAGATGCACCACTTCTCCACTAGCTTATCATAATTTCTTTATGATCTTACTTTGAAGGCATTATGATCTTAGTTGACCTCTTCAAATATCCTCATGATTTTAAATTTAGGATCCATGATCTTATTTGACTGTTTCATCCTCCATGATCTATCTCATAAATGAGACATGATCTCAACTCCTTTATCATCAATGGAGTTGCTCCACTACTCCATGTTTTAGATATAGATCTAAAATATCCACATACAAACATAAAAAGTGGATTTTATTCATATTTGAGGATTATGGGTCCCTCCACCCTTTTATTTACTTAAGAAGTCTAATATTCCAATAAACACGTGAAATTTTTTGAATATTACAGTCCTCCCCGGCGAAATGTTTCTTGTCCTCAAGCAACTGCAAAAGTAGATGCTAAAGCAATCTGTCTCCCTCCAAATGGCATCCACACAAGGAAGGCCTCCCCATTTGCTAAAATGAGCTATGTATGCCTAGCACCAAATTTGCATCTCTAGAATGTCTAGAGTGAACTCTAACTGTGTAGCTAGATGTCCCTCCCCAATCATGAATCTCCAAGTGAAAACCATAAGTTGTCCAACATCCTCCAATATACATGAGATACATAAAGATAGATGGTTCCTTCCACAAAAGGAAAGCTCCAACTCACAAAGTATACCTCCATCCCATGCTACATGAAGTAAAAAGAGGCTCTTCATGCCTTCGTTCTTAGCCCTGTTGGCCTTGTTGGATCTAAGCATCATCCCAAAATTGTACAAAAGAATAAATAGAGACATATGGGTAGAAAAAATTGTCAAACCATATTCTCCCAATAGTAACCACCACAACAATGCTCCCTGCTGCCACACCACACCATGAAAATACCCTGTGGGTTGGCCATATTCTCTCAAGAGAAGCCACAACAATAATGCATCTTTCTACCCCACCACATCATCATCAAACCAAGTATGGTGTCCATACTATCCAAGTAAGAGCCATCATAGGAATGCCTCTGGTTGCCATCCTCCATCATTATCATGCAAATTAGGGGAGTATGTAGGACCAAAGTCCCCCAGTAGAAGCCAAAGCAACAAGATATCTTGCTGCCTCTTTACATTATCATGTAAATAATGGAGTAACAACATCATGATTGACATATGGAATGCCATATCAACCCAATACAAACAAACTCCATCATTACACATCATGAGAGTATTGTTCCATATCATAAACAATACAAAACACATAACATGGGAGATTTCATGTGATGGCCAAACTCTCTCAAGGACAACCAAGGTGAACATGTTGTCTTCTGCTGAATTCTGTTATTGATACACAAGGCATGAGTCAAAGAAATATGAGCTATTGGGTGGTAACCATACTCACCCAAGAGCAGCCAGCACATCCATGGCTCCTTCTTCATTACATGAGTGTTGTATAAGGCATGGATCATGAAAATATGTGATGTTGTGTAGTAACAATACTCACCCAAGAGAAACTAGTGTAACCATGCTTCTTGCTAGCCTATCTCATAGTTCTGCAAGTGGTTTTCCAACCCTTTTCTCCACATCATCAAGCATTCATCCCAATGTGGATGATGGATCTCATTCTGCAAAATATTGGTATCCTCCCATTGTAGGACACCAACCTCCTCAAACTATTGAAGAACTTTGCACTCCATGATATTTTGAAGTTCACCTCCAATGAGATCTATCCTTGAGATTCTCTTCTCATCAATAGCCCTCCAAAACCAATGAGGTTATGGATCTAGTGCTACAACTAGAATTTTATCTTTGAGCTGTGAGATGCTCATTGAGAAAGTGTCATCTAGAAAGGAGAAAATATTCCTCATCTCAAGATGTCTACCATCTATCATCTTTACCTCCATTTCTTCATGAGTGAAGGTACCTTCAGAATTCTGCAAGAATAAAGGGGCCCTCTCATTATCACTGTTGCTAAGTGACAACATTGTAGATCTGCATGGTGATACATGTGTTGTCTCATGGCAAGGCACAATGCTGAACTCATAGTTATCCATTGTACATAGGATCATACTCATCCCATATTCTGAAACTCCACATTTCAACTCAAAGGGTTGAATGTAGTTCATCAATGAAAAACTAGGATGGTTCTTCATCTCTTCCTTGATCAGATCAAGGGTCCTCTGCACAATGATATGTTGCTACTTCAAATCAGCATGTTGTTCTAATCCTTGGTCATGCAATGGCCCTAATGGCATGTTCCCATAAGTTTCAATAAGAGTTACTGAAAAAATATGAGTTGAAAGTGCATGCATACCATGGATCAACTGATGTGTGGGAACCTCTTGCAAGACCACAAGATTTCCTCCAACCGGGACAACGGTATCTCCAACTGCTGGTAAGAGTGATGGTTTCTCTTCAATCAATGTACCAGTGCTAGAATCTATCTCCTCTTCCTCATGCATATCCTGAATCATGCATGGTAGTCTATATGTCAAGAGCTTAAGACTATCTTACAAAGATGCAAGTATCTCTCCTCTAGATACAAGCACTTTTGCAGCTGGTGGTGAATGTAGTGACTCTTTTTCCAGAGTGACAAGAATGACATCCTCCTTTGATTCCTTAGGAAATGTCTCTTTGTGACATATCTCTAGTTTTCTCATACCAAACTCCTTCCTAAACTTTTGAAAGAAATATGAATATTTAGTCACCTTTGCATGCTCCATGTGACCAAACCACAAATCATTGGCTTCACCATGAAGATGAGGTGCTGCAATATGAACAGCCTCTTTTTCAGCTTAAGGATGTAGCCTGAGAAACGCATCTAACTTTTTCCTCCAAGCCTTTACAATGCTTGAGAAAGGTCCATCAAATGTAGGCAAATAGAATCTATTGTGCCTCTTTCTTCTATTGCTGCTATAATATCTTCTTTATTCTTTGAGTTTGAAGAATTTTTAGAGAGTTAGACTCTCCTTGAATGCTCTAGATTGTGCCTTGTACTCTTCAAGATATAAACTGAGAGTCTCATGAGCCCCAGGTTCCATATTTCTTCTTTCTTCATTCCTATACCATTCACCTTCTTCAAAGAAAGTGGGCATAGTGAATCTTTGACGAGATCTATGATTTTCCAGTCTTCTTTTTTACTGATAGGAAGTGCTTGGACCTTCCTCATCCAATATTCTTCTTAGATCCTTCCTTTGCCTTTCCCTCTTCATTTGATTGACCTCCTTGGAGAGATCTTTCAGGGATCTAAAGAGAAGAATGGAAAAACTGCAATCCTCCTTCATGATAGATCTCTTCTATCTACTTCTTCTTTTGATGCAAAAGATGAAGTGTCCACAAGCTGAGCGAAAGATCATGCTCTGATACCACTGTAATATCCAAAAATGGAATAATGCATTGATACTAAAACACATTATGAGAACTGCAGCAAAGTAAACAATAAATCTAAATACACATCAGACTGCACAAAAATATTTGATCCATTTTATTATATGGAGGTGGATAAACCAGTACAATAGTGCTCAAAATATGAGACACTCAAGTCAAACAGATGTCCTAGAATGACCCTGAAATTATCCCATCAGAGGGACCATGTAACTACAGGACTGCTGGAATGGAAAGTGCGTTGTCCCTGTTGCAACTATTGGGACTGTAAACTGCCAGAAAGATAGAATGTTAGATCTAGGAATTTTGGAAGCTCTGATGATGCTGAAACATTAGATCCGGGCTCTATGATGTATAACCAAGATAACCCAAAAATGATTTCTCAGATATGTTAATCTAATAAAATCACCCCCTTAGGGCTTACACATATACACGGCTAGGTATGCAGTTCTGTTGCATGAACTGAAGAATAGACGGTTGCAATGTTATACAATCAGCTCAATCCTAGAAGGGTTGGTCCCTTCACTAGATCCTTAGGCTAAAATATCAAGATCTATCTCCTCCAATATCCTCCACTAAAAATAGTTGTTGAAGGATCAATAGCTTTAGAAACTTGCATTGTAAGAGAGGGAGGCTCAATAGCCTATTGCTAGATATGTCAAATCAGCTCCAGAATGATGGAAACAATGGATACAATGTGAGAAGATTATCCCTCATAGGATTTCCAGCTGAAGCATTGGAAACTTCCTTCCTCTAATAGATCTATAGTATTGAACTACGAAATATTGAGGGGACTATTGCTGCATGGAGGTAAAATACAATGGCTTGAATGACGGATATAGATCTCCTGCTCCTGGTAAACTAAATATGAAGAACAAGTGGAAGGATGAATCCTCCACCGGTTTCCTAGTTGGAATGCTAGAAACAACCTCCTAAATATGGCACCAATTCCTGATGAGGAATAAAGCCCAATAGAAACCTTCCCATAGTAGGCACTCAAAGTCCCCCGTGGGTAAGGGTGGGATTTATGCTCGGAAACACCCTATGCTAAACAGCACTATAGACTTAGCTAAACAACAAAAAACATGCATAGAAATTTCCTACGACAAATCGAGATCTAAACAGATCAAAGAAATGAATAATCCAAATCATGCCTTCTATTGTGACTTTACCTTCATTATATAGATTGTGAGCCTTCCATATCCTAGGCCCACTCCATAACTGCGCTATACATGTGGACATAAGTCTCCATGATTGACTACACTATCTCTCCATGTCCTCTATCATGTCTACATGTGATGATCATCCTCTCCATTATGTGTGCCTTAAATGCACTACTTCCTCCATCATGTGCTCATTAGATGCACCAATTCTCCACTACCTTATCATAATTTCTTTATGATCTTACTTTTAATGCATTATGATCTTATTTGACCTCTTCAAAGATCCTCATGATTTTACATTTAAGATCCATGATCTTATTTTGCTGTTTCATCCACCATGATCTATCTCATAAATGAGACATGATCTCCACTCCTTTATCATTAATGGAGTTGCTCCACTACTCCATGTTTTAGATCTAGATCTAAAATATCCACATACACACATAAAAAATATATTTTATTCATATTTGAGGATTATGCATCCCTTCACCTTTTATTTACTTAAGAACTCTAATATTTTAATAAACACGTGAAAATTTTGGAATATTACAGATTCGAGATAATTTTTTCTGGGAAGTCAATAACGGACAGATAACAAGGTTCTGGGAGGACTCCTAGCAACAATACCCCCAATTATCCCAAGATAAATATATGTCTGCTCTCAAACCACTTTTTCATTCGATATCGGCTATTAAAGTGGCGGATTACCAGAAAACCCACCCTGATAACCATGGTTGGCGATGTTGGATGGAAAGTGTCAGATCATTCGGCCCAAGCAATCCCTCAGCCTTTGTGCCATTAGCTCACTTAGTATTTGCTGTAGAAAAAAAACATTTCTCAATTGAGCAAGATAAATTAAGATGGGGCCTATCGACAACATGAGAACTATTTTTCAAGGAATCTTATCTTCTTCGTGCTCCAGCCCAACCCCACCAAAACAATTTGGTGTGGAAAAGGATCTAGACAAGCAACCTTTGGCTGAAAGTTACACATTTTATGTGGTTGGTTCTGCATAAAAAAATCTTGACATTGGATTGCTTCATTAAGTGGAGATTCATCGGACCATCCATGAGCCCGCTCTGCAGACAGGAGGAAGAAACCAAACATCACCTCTTCATTGAATTCCCCATCACCAAATCTGTTTGGTCCCAGGATTTTTCCATCTTCGTACCAGTTGAGCAGCCAATAGCCAACACCAGATGCATGCTTGAGGAATAACCGACCCAAAATTTTTCCAACCCAGTGTTAAATAGAGCCTGGAAATCAACTCCAATCTTACTGATGTGGAACATTTGGAAAGGTAGAAATCGCACCATATTTGATGACCATCCCCCCTTGGCCACTCTCATCTGGTCCCTAACCCTATCCAAAATTTGTGAAACCATCCTTGTTGAACCTTGGGATATGATAGACTGGGAATCACATCCTCTTGAAATGAGTATCCTTCATCTTCTGAATCTCTCCTTAGCCCTCGTCCACCCTAGAGTTAGAAAATCCCACCCAATTCCCCCCCCCCCGCCCCCCAACTCCTCTATTGTCTTCTCCCCTGCCCCACAGGGTTGCATTCAGATAAATTTTTATGGCGCATATGAAGGGAATCCTAGCCCGACTGGTTATGGTGGTATTTAGGGACACCTATGTGACCCCTTGGGCTGCCTATGCTGGATCTAGTGGAACCACGACCAATAATGTCATGGAACTAACTGGGCTGGAAGTTGGTCTGACCCTGGCTCTTAATATTAGATAAAAACGAATCTGCATTGTAGGGGACTCTCTCCTTATCCTGGGTATGACTCAAAAAATCATCAATGGATCAGATCCTCAGAAAGTAGAGAAGAGTTGGTGCCTGGAAGCCCAGTTATCCTGCATATGTAGATCCATCTGTCAAAGGAAATATGTCACCACAATCCATGTGCTCCACTCTAGGAATAACATGACTAATTGGTTTTCCAACAAAGGAACTAAGAACCAACACGTGAATTTTCTGGCTCCTGGAAAGAGATCCTCACCAAAGTGGACCTTCACCCAGGTGAGACTCAGACTTTGCAAGTACTTATGGAAGTATACCTTAAAATCCCCGATGTGGGTGTCATGTTAGAAGTAAAACTCGGATCTGGTAGTGTAGGCTAGAAAGGCCTGGCACCATGCACCATTGAACTCCATTAACTCACACACTTTAACATTATGAGCCCTTGGGAAGAGACTACTCGCGGTAGACATCCTACACATAACATGAATTTGGGTGAGCAGTTGTGTAGTGTGTAGGTTTGGTGATGGTGGATGTCTATGAGGAGGATCCCTCAGTTGAAAAAGAAAGATATGGGGAAATGGGGATAGTGGTATTGAAGCTTGTGGGATCGTGGTAGCAAGGAACTGGAGGAGCAGTAATGTGACGGGGTGGCAATTGTGTTTGGTTTACCAGTGAGAAAGGAATTTTTCTTGCCCACGATTTTTGTGGTTCCTAAAGTCTAAAGTGGAGATAAGTGTAGTAGAGACAAAGGAGCCGACCTCTGTACGATGTTGGTTTGGGCTCAAAGGCCCTCCTGGTTTTCTAGTGGTTTGGTTTCTCAGTGGGTGGCGGTTCTCCTCCACCAGCGAGTGCAGTGTGGACTCCACCAGTGGATTGATGATGGTCTCCTGTGTTTCTTTCGAAGTGGGCAGTTGGATGGGCAGTGGTCACTTCGAGGACTGCAGTGCTAGTCCACGGGATACTCACCACACCGGTAGTTGGAGTTTTAGCAAGGAGACAGGCTAGAGCAAGGACGCGAAGCACATGCCATGCAAATGAGGACATGCACGCAGTGGAAGATTGGGATGCGGGATGGAAGAGTGCATTCTGATCGGGGACCCAACCTCGAACTTAGAATCCACCAAAAGCTAGCATTTGATGGTTGCCATGGAAGTTTCTCCAGAATAGTCAATGGGGCAAGGGGATGCTCCAGTCACCTTGGAAGCAATCTCAGCTCAACTTCAACAAATCAAGCTCAACCTGGTCAACATGAGGGAACAAAGGTATGAGGATCATAACGAGTTCATTTCCTATATCAATGATATTCAACATTTGCAAAATGAGATTTTAGATGCTTTGGAGAGTCTGCGTCGTTAGCTGAGGCGCTCTCACGACCACTTCCGAGCACTTGAGATCCAGGTTGATCACATTGACTACCATGTGCATAATCATGTCAGCTTCTTTGTAGGGCCTCAGTAGCCCCTCTCAATCCACCTCCATGAATTTATGTATCTACTCGTTTTTTTATAGTTTTGTGACAATAATAACCAATCGCACCGTATTCCTTGGTGCACACCTGAGTCAATTCTGGCCTTTTTTTCCTACCGGATTTCTTGGATGTATCGCAATGTTTTCTCTTGATTTAAATTTAACTATGATAATATAAAATAGACTTTGACCGAAAAAAACAAATAAATAAATAAAACAATGTATTCCTTTAAGGGAATTACAATTTGTTCCTACAAAAGAATTCTCAGAATAATACAATGAATTAAAACAACTTGTAATATCATGACATCTGTGACATCTGTGTAACAACATGTTGTTATAGAATTATTAAAATGAAAATGTGTAACAGCCGTCACAAAGTGGTTTTCAGCTATTACAATTATCTAGTTGCGCCCCACAAGAGGTTTTCACCGGAAGATTTATTTATTATTATTTTATTCTTTTTAATTATTATTATTATTACTATTATTATTTTGTTGTATTATCCACCAACCAAAGTTGGTTTTTAGTTACTACACTTATTGGAATTTAATAATTTGACAACATGGGATAATTTTCCCTTGTCATCATAACTTGAAGATCAGACACTGAGACAACATTGACAAATGAATCATTTGATTTTGGTTTATGATATAACTGAATACGATGCCCATTATCAAGCAATGTCACTTTGGAACTATCTATGGTAGGTAAGCTTATAGTCCCATTGTCAAAGACTGTATCTACCTCATAAGGACCTAGCCATCTCGTGCAGAGCTTCCCCTTGAAGTCCTTGAATCATGAATCATATAGTAGATCCAAATCTCCTTTCTGAAACACATTATTTTTTATAAAATTGGCATGCAACTTATCACTCTATCATTGGATGATGTATGTTTGTTCGATGGTAGCCAATGTCTTCTCATCTAGTTCAATTAGTTGGTTCAACTGATGTTTTTGAGTTGTATTCAAATCCAAGTTCACTTGAAGTGTTGTTCTGAGTGTTTTTATTTCAAACTCAATGGGAAATAGGGTTTTACCATACACCAATTTATATGGTGAAAATATAGTAGTACTCTCCATGTAGTTTTGTATTCCCATAGTGCCTCAAGAAGTTATCAGCCCAGTTCCTTTGGTGGTTGGCTACAATCTTAGTGACAATTCCTTCAATAACCTTATTAGTGCTCTCTACTTGACCATTTTCTTGTGGATGATATGGTGAGGTAATTCTGTGACAGATCTTGAATTTCTAAACTAACCTTTGGATCAAATGAATTTTGAACTGTGGTCCTCCATTTGTCACTATTTCTTGAGGGCCTCTAAAACGAACAAAAATGTCTTCAAATAAGAAATCCAAAACAATGTGTTTAGTTTCCCTAGTTAGTTCCTTTGGTTCAATCCATTTCATGAAATAGTCTATGCAGACTATGATGTAGGAATTCTTCTGAGATGAAGGATTAATTGGTCCTACAAAGTCTAATTCCCACTTCTCAAATGGTTCCAAGACTATTTTAGGTTGTAACGACATTGCATCTAACCAGAGTGGTTGACCCATTAATTGAAAACTGTCACATCCCTTCACAAATTTATTTTCATCATGGAATATGGTAGGTCAATAATATCCCATTGAAAGAAATTTATACCCTATCATCTTGTCAGCAAAGTGTCCTCTACAAGTTTCCTCGTGGCAAGCTCTGATTATGTCAAAAAACTCATCATCTCTCATGCAATGCCTGATCTGATGATATAGCCTTGTGTAGTATAGGTATCCTTCTACCAAAAGTATCTTGCACTTTGTTGAAAAATCTTTCTATTTTGTCTTGAGGATAGATGTTGTGGAAATATCTTTGTAGCAAGGTAGTTAGATATTTCTGCATACCATGATGAGTGAGTTGAAATAGAAAAAATATATTCATCTGGAAAAGAATCTTCAACGAAAATATATTCACTATCATCAGTTAGCCTAGAACGAAAATCAGCCAATACATTATATTTTCTAGGTTTATCTAATATATGTATATAAAATTATTGTAATAACAGCAACCAACATGTAACCCTACCATTATTGATTGGTTTATTCATTAAGAAACGAATTGTAGAGTGGTCAGTGTGCACAAATATTTGATAGCCTGTAATGTAGTTCCTAAATTTATTAATGGCATGCACTACTACAAGAAACTCTTTTCTTTAACTATATAGTTGAAATCTACTGGAGACATATTATTGTCTTTGCAATAGACGACATATGGCTTATTTTCTTCTTGTTGACCTAATACATCTCCTACAACAGTATTAGATGCATCTGTTGCTATGTGAAATGATAGATTCTAGTTCAATCCTTGCAAAACAGGGGTTGATGATAAACATTGCTTTAACTCTGTAAAGGCATGTTCACATTTTCTGGTCCAAACAAATTACACATCTTTAGTAAGAAGAGAAAATTATGGGGATGCATTTAAAAAAAAAAAAATCAATAAACCTCCTGTAATACCGTTCATGTCCCAAAAAACTTCGTACCTCCTTATTTGTTTTGGGAACTAGAATTTTCAGAATTACTTCTATCTTAGCAGGGTCTACTTTTATTCCTATAGCAAAAATACAATTCCCAAGCACAATTCCTTCATTCACCATCATGTGACATTTTTCAGTGCTTAAAGAAACATACGTTTTCTCACATCGCTCTAGCACTTTTTTCGAGATTGGATCATTTTGTTTCAAAACCATCACCATAAGGTGTAAATTCATCCATGAATACTTTTAAACATTCATTTAGAAAATCCAAAACTATCCCCAATATTTCCCTCTGGAAGGTTGTTGGCACATTACAGAGTCCAAAAGGGAGAACTTTGCATGACAATGTCCCTAAAGGGCACGTAAAGGTGGTTTAATCTTGATCCTCTGGGGAAACATGTATTTGATTACAACCACTAAACCCATCTAGAAATGTAAATAATTTATTTCCAGATAAGGTGTCAAAGACCTGATCTATAAATAGAAAAGGAAAATGCTCCTTTTAAGTGGCTTTGTTAATTCCTTTGTAATCTACATAGACCCTCCACTTGTCATTCTTCTTAGGAACAATAACAAGTGGAGATACCCATTAGTTGTCATAGATGGGATAAATGAAGTTGGCATTTAAAATATTTTGCAATTATTCTCTTACTACTTCTTTAAGTGTTGGTCACATGTGTCGTTGCGGCTTCCTAACTATATTGCAATCCTCTTTCAAGTAGAATTGTTGGGTACACAGGTTGGGGTGAGTGCCCTGCATGTAGGTGTAATCCCATGCAAATGCATTTTTATGTCTTTGTAATAGCTATAACAAGATATTGTTCTATTTGGGAGTCAAATTAGGATTAATATTTATATTTTTACATGGCTCTATTTCAATTGAGTTGCGCTTGAGATTAGGGGTTTTTTTCATATGTCCTACAATCAAGTCTTCCATAGTATATTATACTCTTAAATCATTAATAGATTTAACAAAAAGGGAATTTCTAATAAATCCATTGATAATTTCATCCTATGTTTCATTCCTAAAACACTGGGCTTTGCCAAGAGTGAGGAGTGGTTGGGAATGATCTAATTCAGGTTCAGATTCATCCCGCAAGGGATTTTCCAAATCCTTACTTGGTTTTGCAGGAGGGAAGAGGCTAAGGTTCTTTGTGACTTGTCCATATGAAATTTTCATGAAGCCCAACCTATAACCAATGAATGTGTCTGCAGTGTCTAACCAAGGCCTTCCCAATACCAGGGGATGTCCTCCCCAAATTTGATTTGGTTTGAAAAATAAGAAATACTGTTGGGTATCTCCAGGAATCTACTGTGATGACTACGTCCTCTACCACTCCTTCAAGTTTAACACGTCACCTATTTGCTAGTTCTAGCATGTAGGTGTTTGTCTCAGCCCATGTAGTCCTAAAGTGGTAAAAATTTCCTTAGTCATTACATTGATTGTTGCCCCTAAATCAATTAATGTGTTTGGAATGGGAATATCATCAATATAAACAGTGACTGTGGGATTCCCTAGACCATTGTATTTATTCAAAAGAGGTTGACCAGTCATTAGTTCTAACAATTTTCCCATCACATGGATGGTAACAAGATCTTTGGGCTTCCTTCTAGGTTTTTCAAAACATAGGTCTCTCACTATTTTCACATAGATGGGGACATCCTTAATGGCTTGCAACAAGGGAATCCTTATGTTCAGATTCTTTAACGCCGTGAGAAACTCGTGTTTGGGTTGTGGAATAATCCTAACTTTAGCTAATATTTGCGGATATTGAGGGCCCTTAGTCGCTATATAAGTTGGATTGGTTGTTACTAATGTGTCAACATTATTTGAATCAGTTGTTACATGTGTATCAACATAATTTTGATCTGATGTACAAGTTCCATCAAAATACACAAGATCATCCCAAGATGATTCACATTCCTCTTAAGTAATGATAGGGGAGGTTTTTGAATTTACCACTTTTCCTGATCAGAGGTGGATCTCGTTGCATTCAAAAGAGGTAATGTAGTAAGTCCGAAAATAAGTGGGGGATTTTATATTATGGGTTGCCTTATTATTTGGGTTAGGGTTAGGCTATACATGTAACTGGGGATGTGTTGAAGCTCCAGAATTCTGTTGCAACAACATGGGGGATAACCACCCGGTTCGAACCTTAGAAGTAGCTCCTTTTCCATTTGGTATAGTGGCTCTAACTAGGGATACTGGGACCAGTTTCCTAGCAAAGGCTTGATATGATGATGATGGGTTTGATATAAGATGAAATGTAAAATAATTTTAAACTACAAAAAAAATGATATATTTAAATAGCAAACACATGCATCTATTTAATCTAATATTTATCTTAATATATACCCTGGAATAAATTAACTCATGCGATCTATAAAGATATCTTAAAGAAAAAGGTAATAAATATCATTCAATTTCTATAAGAGATGAACATGTTTAAAGATAATTGTTTTGACTAAATAGTTAGGAAAAATAATTTTGAAACTATATCACATATATCAATTGATCATATACTCAATAAGGAATTACAACTGAAACATCATACAATAGTGCTTTAATGAAAAAATTTAACTCAAATCTCATACATAATACAATATAACGAATATTATTGCTAATACATAAACAAAACTCAATCATAAAGATAGAAGTACTAGATATGAAAGGTTCTACTCATGAAATCAACAATGTTGATCTTCTTCTTTTCAACCAAATACACTCTAAGAGTAAATAAATGAAAATTCAGTAGATTATGCTTTAATATCCAAGAAAATAAATATCGTGTTCCATATATTTCATCAAAACAGTCACAAAAGTACATAAGTGCACGCTTTTGCAAAGATTTTTTGATAAAATCCAGGACCCCTCTCTAAATGCATGAGAGAGGTTTAAATAATATTACATATGTATCAAAAATAGATTATTACATAAAAAGATAAGGAGGTTTCAAACAACCTTCCTCAGAATACTAAAAATAAAAACATATAAACTAAAGTAAAAATATGATGACGTGCTTTATCATGTTGAAAGGTCCTTCCTTGCCATTGAGCTCTTGAGTTCATAGATATCCAACATTGTCTTCACCTTGGATGATTGGCCAAATTTGGATCTTAGCTGTCCCGTAAATACAACATCAGAGAGTGGCGTCACCATATTTTGAGTGGAATTATTTAGACAGCGCAAAACCACCCATTGATTGTATGGTTTTACTAGAAGATGCCAATAAGTTTCTCGGTCAAGCTTAGATAGTTGTTTGACTGCTTCAATTTGATTTTCAATAGTCTCTTTCCACTATCTTTCTAATTTTTTGATATCTGGGAAAACGCGTGGCTTGCATTCTTTAATCAGATTGATATTATGAAGGTTTTCATTTACAACTTCAATTATATTACTTGCTATACTATCTGCTCTATTTGTTGCCATTTCTGCTTGCTTTAATTGCATATCCCAATCTGTAAATAAAATATCTTTATGGGATTCTTCAATTTTTGGCAGATTGGCTTTTGTTCCTTCTTCAGATTCTTGCCAAGAAATAAACTCTGAAATCATTTTATCAAACTCTCCATACTCTAATATCTGATCAACCACTTGATTGACTAATGTATCACTTGTTTCACAATATGGTTTGATCATTGAGATTCTTTGACATAATATTTCTTGTTGTTTTGACAATTGAGTGTTTAACTCAAGTGTCTCTTTGATGAATTATTCTATCTAAGGATGATTTATGAGTTTAGCCACTTCAATCTGCATTTGTTGAATCTGTGTATCTTTTTTTGTGATGCATTCCTACTGCTATAACTTTATTTACTCAAAATATTTCTGAAATTGTATCATCTGCAACGTTGTTTTCTTATTGATGTTCTATCTTTCATGTTCAAGTTGTTGCTCCAACTGCTGAATTATTTCATATTTATCTTTAATCAAAATAATAACCTCCGTTACCTTATCTATTATAGTTGTGGCATAAGCACCTGCAAATTGTGACAGGCTTGTAAGATTTTCCGATGGATCAATGGGGGTATCTTTCCATACAACCTCCATTTATTCGTACTCTGGAGTTGCTACTGATGAATCGAGATTTGTTTTCTTTTTTTGTCTCCTTACCACTAATTTGTGTGTAGGAATATAAAATATATCTAGAGGGGGTATCTCTTCAATTCTTAAAACAATTTGTGAAGTTGGGTAGATCGGGATGATTTCAACATATGCTTCTAGATTTATAACTTGTAAAGTCTATATAGGTGTTTGCAATCCAAAAGTTCCTTATATTATTGTCTTTGTTTGATGTATTTGGAGCTTTTGTTTGAATTTCTCCCCTTCTTTATCCATATCATTGAATATGATCGTTTGTGTTTGAACATTGACTATGGCCAAGGTCTCTTTGGTCGTTTCTCCATTATTTTTCTCTATATCCTTCTCAAGACTTTCCTTAGGGTTTTCTTCATTATTCTAAGATTAATGTTTAGAAAGTTCTCAACCTTGAATTGAATTCTCTGTAGACTCTTGATCAGAATTGTGATTGGAATTCTCTTCTTGGCTTACACTGGCAGTAGGCTCTCTTATTTCCTCAATTTGCAATAGGTCTAAAGGGACCCTTATCAATATTTTATTCCTGTATATATGAAAACGATTGAGGTCGGCTCGGGTTAATTTGATTGATGCCAAATGTAAGACCTGTGAGAATGTCTCGGCCTTTTTAAATAGATCATAAAATTCATCTTTATCGTGAATGAATTGTATGATTTTAACCATAGCAATAAAGTCTTGAGTGAGTTTGTTGGGATCATATTGTCTGTTTGGCATAGTAGCCAGATTCAAGCATGCAATATTCTATATTTCTTTAACTGCGTGTCCAAAATTAAATAATGAAAAAGAACCACATTGGACTAGAAAAAATGGCCACATAGATTTCTTCATGTCTTTTAGGGTTTTGGTAATACCTTCCCCTATTGTTTGATATGCACTCTCTTGTCAGTAAATTATCAGGAACATAATAAGGAAGAACATGGGGAGTTTCAATACTCCCAAAAAATCTGATATAAGTAAATGTTTCTTCACCAAGCCATCCTGCCACTGGCAAGATGTCTATCTTTTCTTCTTATGAAAGCCTTAGGGATTTTACATCAAAAATGGTTTGATAAATTGGAAACATAATACTTTGAAAAATATTATAAAAATGGGGAGGAAATTATGATTCCCACACAATATTATGATACACATGGATAGGAGTAGGGTATTTGAGAGTCCAATTCCAACCCATGTTAGGAAATCCTGAACATAAACAAATAACATCCATTTATGTATGCTCTCATAAAAAATGGAGGGATAACCTGAGTAGAGACAACTATGTTATGTCTATATTGTCTAATGGCCATAGAAATTTTTTCGGAAAAAATATTACTCCAATTCATAATTGTGGCATTAACAACCGCATCAATCAATGTAATCCATTCCATAGAAAATTTGGTACGGTCAGCTTTTCCAAAAATCCTACACATCATTGTATCTACATAACTATGTGGGGCCGATAAGGGTGAAATTGGGTACATACTAGTTTTCTCCAATTCGAATTTGTTGGAACTAGACCTCTAATTCTGCATGACATATATCAAGTCTTCATTTTCTTTTGTAAGCTGCACAATGGAAGCTTTGTCATAGGGATTTTGAGGTTCTGGCAGATGATACATTCTGCGAAATTGTCTGATGTAAATGACCCCATGAATTCCTGTCTTGAATTCATGAATGTCATGTCTGAGATATCTACATCTTCAATAATCCACTTCACCGTATCTATGAATGGTAGGATTTTGGGCCTTGCATCTATCCTGTGGAGGAAAGGACATGCTGATTCAAAATAAGAATCTTTAGATGAGATTTTAGTGTCGCCCGTTTCTTTGATTTCCAATACCTTTGGATTTCATCCTCTAGTAGATTATACATAGCTTCCCACGATGTATTTCCACCATATTTTTTACATGTAGTATCACTAAATAGTGTATGCATGTTTGAGTCTTCGAATGCAGAAGCCTCGACTTTATTTTTTCCTTTCTTAGTAATTTTTTAACATTGTTTCCTAAGATTAAAAAATTGAGAAAACATAATGAACGTAAAGAAAAAATAAGAGCGGAAACTCAATTAACATAGTAAATTCAATAAGGATGGGACTTTTATTGCAAACATGAGTAAACATATACAAATATCCTTGAGCATTTAAAAGAGTGAATGTAGCTGATTTTTATTATTTATCCATTAAGGCCTCCGTGTGATTTGTTTCAAGCCTTGTCAAAACATTGCATCATAAATATCGAATGATATTTCAAATTGTTTTTACTTAAGTGCGATGTCGATCTTGCAATTGTGATAAATCACAATATAATAAAGTCATAATCATAATATCTCACAACATTGCAAGATTGATATATCGCAATGTCGTAGTATCACAAGATCACAAGGGTAGGGTTATCTTATTTCAACAGTCATTTATGTTTTTCGATTTGCGATGCACGGTATATTTATCAACTTTTTGAGCAACTTTTCCTTATGTGAAAGATTGTTTCATTGAGACAAGTGCTTTATAGACTTAAGATATATTTCAAGGCCTTTTAGGTTATAAAGAGCTCAGTACTACATTTGGTCATATAAAAGGGTTTAATTGGTCTTGTTTTGTGGATTCCGATTTGTGATTAATCTGCGTTATTTTGGATTTTTCACTTTTCGATAAAGCGAGAAGTGTTTGGTCCTAAGTTCTTTAGCTCAATGCTTTAATATTATCTAAGGGAAGACTCTTACTTGCTAACATTTTTGGAAAAAAAAAATTAAAGGGTCCTCATTTATTATTGTGTTAGTGTGTTTGGTGCATGCATGTACGAAATCACACCAACTTAAGGGGTGTGGTTTACCCTCTTAAGTTATTGGTCACAAGCAGAAAAAGAAGTGGAGTCAAGCAAGTTAGTGGAACATGCTAGAATCATAAACATACTAGATAGAGAAATATCATGCATATACAAACTAAAACTAAACTAAAACTAAAACAAATCAAACAAAAGTTGTGAATAGAGTCAAACAACTGCAATAATCCAAACGGTGGCTCTTTCGGCCCCTCTTATTAAATGATGGTAGGAAATGAGGATGAAAATTTAACCCTCTTGCCAGAGGGCCCTTAGAACTTGGGTTCTAAGTCCCGATGAAAGGATGTCTTTACTTCTAAGCTTGCTTCGGTGCAAAGTATCCCTCTCTCTATTGTGGTGGACTGAACTTGTTGGATGGCCAACAATTGAGTCCCCTCTATCTCAACTCTGAATCACACACTGTTGGTATTTCTTGGGGAAATTATGACCATCATAACAATGTGCTATCAATTTATTCATCTCTTGGTGGCCTTATATAGGAGAATTCAAATCCTCCTTCCCTCTCTTGGTACATTGTGGATGGTGACCCAAGAGAGGGGGATGATTCCATTGTGTGCCAGAAATATTCCATTGTGTGCTCCCTTGATGTCTAAGGAGGCTTTTGTGGCTGTCCTTAGCTGGCTTCAAGTGTGAAATAATTGTCCTAGAGTGTGCTTTTTTGTGGTCCCGGAAAATGACTTTCACCACTCCCAGAATTGTGCGCATTTCGGGTAATAAGGCACGCAAAGGTGCTCTTCTCGAAGGATTATGCGCGCAAAAGAATTTATGACTTTCTCAAATTTTATTTTTCCTCAGACCTTAGAGATTTTTGAATACTTTTCATATTCTCTAATGTTTCTCAACCCTGTAAATCCTTCTGCCTGACATTAAATAATGTCTCCTTTACTTGTACGATTTTCCAATGTTAACAATTATTACAATATTAATTGTTATAAAAATAAATGGGGGGGTTGTTGAATAGTACAACAATTGATGATTCACTGGAAGAACTAGTTATCTTTGATAATTTTGAAATTTCTAAAACATTCAAAATAAAAATAGTTCAGAAAACAAAAATTGAATGAAATTTTAGATAAGTAATATTTCTCTAAATAATAAACAAACTCACCTAATTACAATTCATTTGATATCCTCTTAAAGATGAAAATCCCTTTGCCTATATGAGTTATTACTTAATTTAAAGAGAAAGTAGCAGGCATTTGTATATTAGTTTTTAAATGTACTCATTTTTCGTAGGTAGAGCATCTGCTGTCAACAAGCATCCATAGCCAGCAATGATTTTGTGTCCAATCCATGTAAGAGTGAATTTTTTAGAGATAAGTCCATAATTATATACTTATTCTTATTTTTTCTAAAATATCTCTTTTAACAAAATTTTCTTTTTTTTACTTAAAAGCCATTATCTTGGTGTGGTGGCCAAATAGTGACAATGTCATTCATTGGTTGTAATTCAACTGAAGAAGTTGGCTCGTGATGAGACCCCTTGTCTTTTGATTAAAATAATCTCAAGGCATTACACTATTTTGGTAGGAAATATTGGTAATGTAAATCTAATTATTTCCTTATGAATATTGTAAGCAGGCTCTTGATGAGACCTCTTATCTTTTAAGATTTAGTAAATTATTTAGGATTACACTCTATAAAGAGAAAATTTTATTGGATAGGGAGAATCATTGCCTCTTTAAGAGTTCTTGATGACAATTATAGAGTTAAAGATACTTATCTACAAAGAGTCTTTTAATTGGTTAAAGATATTTTTTTTGATCGATAATTGAACAAAATTATTTTATAAAGTTGTAGTTTCTCAAATAATGACTAATTTTGGTAGAAAAAGAAAAATTCAGACAGACAGAAATTAGTTAATTTTCAAATCTCTTAACTATTTTCTTAATAATCTCTACTTATAAAAGTGAAAAATCAAAATATTTCAAGAGATTTTATTGCAAGGCCAACAGTTATATTATTTAACTTTTATTTTCCTAGGAAAAGGAAAGGCAATAATGTACAGGGTATTGAAGAGGTTATCTCCCATGAAAAATATTTTTCCAAAATATGACCATTCACATGCAGAGAATCTTTCTTGCCTGATAAATCTTGCAATAGAAACGTTGATGGGTTGATTTGTTCTGCAATCTGAAATGGTCCAAGCCACATTCTTTGGAATTTGGTATCCTTACCTTTTTCCTCATGTGCTTTATCCCATTTTAATACAAGGTCTCCAAGTTGAAATGATTTTGTGCTAATAGAGTTTGCAATAAAGGAATATTTAACTAACTGTTGATGATGAGCATGGGTGATTTTGGCTTTCTCTCTCTCTTCTTCAAGTTTGAGGATTTGTGATCATCTTAATTGGAGAGAAGAAGAAGGATTTTCTTCAATAAATTGAACTAGGGATAAAAAGGGAATAATTATATTTGTAGGAAGAACAAATTTTTTCCCACAGACCAGATTAAATGGAGAAGTACCTATTGAGACTTTATTTGTTATCTGATCTTCCCATAGAGAAAATGTTAAAGATTTATGCTAGTTTCTTTGACTCTGATCAATAGTTTGTTTAATGATCCTAATGAGTTTTTTATTAGTTGATTCTGCTATACCATTCCCTAGAGGATAATATTTAGTGGAATACTTAAGTTTCAAACCTCTTTTGAGAGAAAATTCTATCATAGCATTGCCTATGAACTAAGATGCATTGTCAAACATCAAGACTGTTGGTAAACCAAATCTGGTAATGATAAATTGATCAATAAATTCGATAATTTTATCAGAATTGGTTACCTTTAGTGGAATTTCTTCCACCCATTTAGTAAAGTAATCAGTTTTTGTAAGGATGTATATGTGTTTCTTTAATGAGTGAGGAACGATATCACCTATTATGTCTAGTCTTCATTGCTAAAATGGTTGCTAGATATTGACTAGATGTAATGACAATGCAAGTTTCCTTTGTCTTCCAGCAGTAGTTTGACATATTTTGCACTTCCTTACATACTTGTGTGCATCTTTAAACAAATTTTGTCAGTAATAGCAACCACGTAGGATTTTATGTGATGTTTTGTCTCCTCCAAAATTTCCACTAGCTAGTCCATCATTTAGTTCCTGCAAAACCTTTTCTGCCTCATATTTTTCAAGGCACCTTAGCAAAATAGAGTCATAATTTTTTCTGAATAAAACATCATTGACAAGTTGGTATTACTTTTCTTTCAATCTCAAAGCTCTTTTTATTTTATAACCGAGCGTCATAGGGGCATATCTATTTTTTTAATAAAAAATGAGATCAACATATTGAGATTTAGTATTGTTGAGACTTACCTGAGATATTTGAACATCATCACCTGAATTTTCTTCTTCTGGTAAGCTCGATTATCCAGTTAACATTCTGCTAAAACCTTGACCTATAATAATTTTAGTTGGTCTAATTTCAACATCATATTCTTGCATTGCGGTACCCAGTTGGCTCTCTTTTGTCCTGCTTTTCTTGGCATCAGTAATTGCCTTACTGCTGAAAATGGAACTATGATTTTGGTATGATTTTTAAGCATAAATGGTCTAAAATTCTTTATTGACTTGAAGACAAGAAATTCCTGTTTTTCCATAGTAGAGTAATTTAATTCAGCACCTTATAGATTTGAACTAAAGAATGAGATGGGTGCTTCTATTTGTTGATCATTGAGCTGTCTTAAAATGGCAGCATATGATTTTTCTGATGCAAATGTGTATAAAACAAAATAATTGGAAAAATTGGGGGTTGTCACAGAAGGAGCATTAATAATAGCATGTTTTATTAAATCAAATGCTTCTCTTTCTTTGTGAACCCATTTGAAAACCAAATTTTACTTAATCATAGTATATAAATGTAAAACTATTTGTGAAAAGTCAGGGACATATATCTTTGCAAAATTAATTTGTCTAAGGAAAGACTGCATTGATTTCTTACTATGGGGTAAAGTATTTTTCTCAATTTCCTTAACTCTTTCTAAATCAATATAAAAACCCTTTTTTGAGACGAAAAATCCTAAAATCTTACCTTCACTTAAGGAAAAATAAGACTTTTTTGGATTAAGCGAGATCCCATATTTCATACATCATTCAAATATCTCCTTAAGGTCGTTTAAATGGTTGCTTCTCTTCTTGGAATAGATAGTGATATCATCCAAGTAAATGACAACTGACATGTTAATGAGTCCTTTAAAGGCTATACCATAGCTCTTTGAAATTTGGCACCTGCATTAATCACACCAAAATGCATTTTTTGATAACCATATGTTCCCCATTTAGTTTTGAACGTGGTTTTCAATCTATCATGTTGATGAACTAGGATTTGGTTATATCCCAAAAATCCATCAAGAAAAGACATGACCTCAGAACCAGCTATTGACTACAACACTTGTTCCATGGTTGGAAATGGAAAGTTGTCTTTTTGACATGCTTTATTCAAATTTATAAAATCTATGCATATATGAATGTCACCATTATTTTTCCTAACAGGAACTAAGTTGGATACCCATTTTGAATGCCTAACAGAAAATATTATTTCGGCCTTAAGGAGTATATTTTTCTTTGATTTAATTTTATTCTCAAGGTTTGGATGAATTTTCCTTAGTTTCTGTTGCACTAGTTTATCATTATAAATAGTAGGTATGGTTTGTTGTATAAGATAGGTATCATAAGTTTTGAGATCATAATAATACCAAGCAAAGATACTTTTGTATTTCTTTAAGAATCGAATGAATGATAATCTTTCATCAAAGGATAGACTGAGACCTAGATTGATATTCTGAGGTTTTTCATCAGTTCCAAGGTTCACTAATTCAAATTTTAGAGTTTAACTTTGAATTTTGGCATTAGTTACCTTTTTAAATATGTCTTTGAGATCATATAGATCATCTAATTTGACTACAGCTTTGGGTATTGTATTTTCATCAACGTTTTGTTTTAACTGAATGTCATGCTCATTTTCATCTATGATTTGATCATCGTATGACCCTTCTAATGTTAGAAAATCTACAATCTCATAATCATCGTTGAAGACTCACCAATTAGTGACACTGCTAGGAACATTAGGGGAATTTTGAGGTCTAAAATGGGCCTCCTAAGAAAAATGTACAACCGAAATAAACTTTATAAGAACCAATAGGATTCAAGGTGATGATTCACCATTTTTTAAGTAAAAGGGTAAAAACATTAAAAAATAATAAAACAATAAAACTGTTTTTTCAACTCTTATTTTCAACTTATCTCCCAAAGTTTTTACTCAAATTTCAAGTGGGAGTACTCGTTGGATTAAAAATTTAATTCCTCATCCAAGGAGTACCCATGTTGCATACTTTTGATGGAGCCTACTACACGAAAAATGAGAAATAAATGAAAAAGCGTGATTGCAATCACATTTTTCATGTATTTATCGTTTTTCATGTAGCAGGATCCATTGAATGTATGAAACATGGGTTCTCCTTGGATGAGGAATTAAATTTATCATCCAATGAGTACTCTCGCTTGAAATTTGAGTAAAAAATTTGGGAGATAAGTTGAAAATACGAGTTGAAAGAGTAGTTTTTTTCTTTTTTCCCTCTAAAATTTGATGATGTAATCAAATCTTATTTTATTATTTCCACTATTCTTTTATAATTTCCTTAGGAGGTCCATTTTAGACCTCCAAATTCCCCAAATGTAGATGGCCTAAAAATTAGTTCAATAGAAAATCTATCGGAACTAAAATTCTTAGATGGTATGAGTTTTGATGCAACATTAGTTAACAAATTAGCACTAGCATTTTGTAATCTAGGTACAGGAGAACTATTAAATGCCAAAAAATGAGGTGTAAGATCTTTGACTAATGATTGATAATGTTTAAGATGTCCAGAAAGGCAATGGATAGTATTTCTTCCCTGTCTGATGATAATTTCTGAGTCTCCAAAAACCTACAGATATTTGATGTTGAGGTCAATTGCTTTGTATAATCCTTGAACCAATGGCTCGTATTCTGGAGTATTATTTGTACACTCGAATTCTAACATCCAATATAACATGGTATTTTCTCCTTCTAAGCTGATCAAAATGCAACCAGCTCCTACACCATCGTTATATTTGGAACCATCAAAGTACAAAGTCCTAACAAAGTTTAAACTATTGGTTTATTTACAAATGTTTTGCACTTGGAATCATCTGTTTGTAAGAAATTTTCAATATGTGAGATGAAATTATTATCCAAAAAGGGATACGTTTTTGCATTAAAGTTCCCTAAAAATGATTCAGTTGAATAATTCCCAATAATGTTGTTATTGAATGTTATTGGCTCTTTATCACCTTTAAATTCAGTTAATGTATGTTTCAGGTGTTTCTCTCGGTCAACTCGAATTTGATTTGGCTTCCCATCGTAAGGAAGACACATGTGAGACCAATATGTAGCAAAATATCCATGGAGTTTCTCAAAATAGTCTCTACTTAGAATTAGACGGTAAAACTCAGGAATGTCAGTGACCAATATAGCTATTATTTGATAGACTTTGGGATTTAATGAAATTCTAATGTTGACTGAATTTATTTCCCCTAAGAGCTCTACTTTAGTTTTTTCAAGCTATACAATGTGGACGGTAAACTTTTGAGGAGTGATGTTCAGCTTAGTACAGATTTTTGTTGCCATTATATGGGAAGAGGCTCCTAAGTCAATCAAACAATTATGAAGGTTTTTATTTAAAATTTCATAAGTTAAGAGGAAAGGAGGTGTATGTGAATTAGATTTGTCACCGATCAGGATGACATCTATAGGATTGAATTTATTTTAATAATTTGGGGGTTTTCCCATGCCTTTAGCAGCCCAAGATACAACAGCAGCAGGTAAGGGTGACACAGGAACTACATTCGGTTCTCTAAGTAACGTTTCTTGTTGTTGTTTCAGTTTGATAAGTTCATGTAATGAAATATTTGCCCTAGTTTTCTTCATATCTTCCACAATATTATACTCCATGGTATCAGTGACTACCAGGGTCTTTGATGTAGATGGAATATTTGATGGAGATGGATTTGGTTGTGAAGCTTTGGGAGATGATTTTTTACAGATTGTTTTTTTCTTAGCAAGAGGAGTTAGATTTTTTTGTTTTTGATTTAATTGAGTTGTATCAACATGTCCTTTGCTTCTGGTGCTAACGGGAAAAGCTTCTTCTTCTTCTTCACTTGGAAATATAAAGTCCCACATCCCATTTAGTTCAACTAATTCTTCATCTCCGGTTTCTTCGTCTTCAATTTCTTCTTCCTCTTCTTCTAAGTCAAAATCAGTATTAGATATGGTATTTGGTGGCTGAGAATTAGAAGACTGATTTCTCCTAAAATATTTCAAATGCTTTTTTGCAGTAGAAGATTCAACAACTTATTTCTCCATTTCGACCATTTTTTAGAAATTTTTTTTAGCACTTTCTGAAGGCCTTCAAGATCAAAAGGATATTTCGATACTTTCTTTTTAGAGAAATATTTCAAAGTAACTTTCTTAGATTTTTTGTCATCTTGAGATATTTTCTTTTCAAGAGAAACTATGTTTTTTTCTACAAATAAAGCTTCCTTCATGTTTTTTTCTAATGTGACTAACTGTGCTCTATCGATAAAAATGGCTATATTAGAGGGAAGAGAAGATAAACCACTCAATTTGAACATCAACTGATGTAGTTGGAATTTTATTGAGTAGCTTATTGAACCTAGAATTGAAATCTTTGATCTTTTCTCCCGTTTTAGCCTTCATATTGGAAAATTCATTGATGAGCGATGCAATGGTTCTATCATCTCCAAATTTAGCTAAGAATTGTTGTTCAAACATATCCCAACTAGTTATGAAGTGAGGGGGTGATGAAAAATATCAGGATCTTGTAGATCATCTAAGAGTATATGGAAATAATCTGACTACGCAATCTTCTTTAGTAACTTCATTTAAATTGATGGCCAACATATAGTTATGGAGATTTTCTTCTGCTGGTAGGCCATCATCTGGATTAAATTTGGGTAACCATCTTTCAGGAATTTTAGGAAGAGGGTGAAGAGGACCTGCCATTGCTACAACGCCTGAATTATTCCATGGTTATATTCGCGGTGGTGGTTATTTTCCTGGCATGGTGATAGGAGTATGGATAGAAGAGGATATGAGTGGTATTTGATTTTAAGAAGAGGCAGGTTGGATGCCTGAACTAGAAGAACTAACACCAGTAGTTAGAATGGGAGCTGTTGAAATGAGTGGAGGGAATGAATGGTTTTGAGGTGGAGAATTGGATAAAACATCACTAATAGATGTATGTGATTTAAATTTCCTGATATTCTTTCAGAAAGAAGTAATGAGAAATTACAAAGGAGGAATTCCAATCTTCTCACTTAGAGAACGAGTTAAGATTTGTCTTGGTTGTAAAACAAATGGAACAATTCCTTCATATGACTCAGAAATTACAGGTTTTTCAGCTGAAATAGAGATTTTTTCTAACTTATTTATCAAAGTCTGACTTATGGTGATTCAGATTTGTAACCTGAAGCAAGTAATTTCTGAGATTTATTAGGATATTTAGGAGAGGTTTGTTCAACTTCTGTTCTTAAAATTGTAGTTCTAGATGGGGATCCAAAAGTTGGAGGATATTTAGAGGGAGAACAACTATTAGGATGGCTTCTTGATATATGATCAGTTTCATTTACCATTCACAATTGGCCCTCCTTCTAGCGCCAAAATGTTGAAGCCCCAGAATTCCATTGCAACAACATGGGGGATAAATATCCAGTCCAGACCTTAGAAGCAGCTCCTTTTTTGTTTGGTATAGTGGCTCCGAATGGGGATAATGGGACTAGTTTCCCAACAAAGGTTTGATATGATGATGATGTGTTTGATATAAGGTGAAATGGAAAATGATTTTAAAATATAATAAATGATCTATTTAAATACCAAACACATGCATCTATTTAATCTAATATTTATCTTAATCTATGCGCAGGAATAGCTTAACTCATGCGAGCTACAAAGATATCTTAAATAAAAATGTAATAAAGATCATTCAATTGCTATATGAGATGAAATTTTTTAAACATAATTATTTAAACTAAATAGTTAGGCAAAATAATTGTGAAACTATATCGCATATATCAATTGATCATATACTCAATAAGGAATTACAGGTGAAATGTCATACAATACTTATTTAATGAAAAAAAGTAACTGAGATCTCATACATAATACAATATAAGAAATATTATTGCTAATACATAAAAAAAACTCAATCATAAAGATAGAAGTACCAGATATGAAAGGTTCTACTCATGAAATCAACAATGTTGATCTTCTTCTTTTCAACCAAATACACTCTAAGAGTACATAAATGCAAATTCAATAGAGTATGCTTTAATATCCAAGAAAATCAAGGTCGTGTTCCATATATTTCATCAAAATAGTCACAAAAGTATAGAAGTGCAAGATTTTGCAAAGAGTTTTTGATAAAATCCTGGACCCCTCTCTAAACGCATGAGAGGGGTTTAAATAATATTACATATGTATCAAAAATAGATTATTACATAAAAGGCTGAGGAGGTTTCAAACAACCTCCCTCAGAATACTAAAAATAAAAAGATAAAAACTAAACTAAAAAATATGATGACGTGATTTATCATGTTGAATGGTCCTTCCTTTCCATTGAGCTTTTGAGTTCACGGGTATCCACCATTGGCTTCACCTAGGATGGTTAGCCAACTTTGGATCTTAGTTGTCCCGTAAATACAAAATCAGAGAGTGGTGGCACCATCTTTTGATCGGAATTTGTTAGATAACGCAAAGCCATCCATTGACTGTATGGTTTTACTAGAAACTACCAATAAGTTTATTGGTCAAGCTTAGATAGTTGTTTGACTACTTCAATTTGATTTTCAACAGTCTCTTTCCATTGTCTCTCTAATTGTTTGATATCTGGGAAAACTCATGGCTTTCATTCTTTAATCATATTGATATTATGAAAGTTTTCATTTATAGCTTCAATTATATTGCTTGCTATACTAATTTCTCTAGATGTTGCACTTTCTTCTTTCTTTAATTGCATATCCTAATCTGTAAATACAATATCTTTGTGGGATTCTTCAATTTTTGGCAGATCGGATTTTGTTCCTTCTTCAGATTCTTGCCAAGAAATAAAACTTAAATCTTTTTATCAACCTCTTCATACTCTAATCTCTGATCAACCACTTAATTGACTAATGTATCACTTGTTTCACAATATGTTTTGATCATTGAGATTATTTGACAAAATATTTCTTGATTTTTTTACAATTGAGTGTTTAACTCAAGTGTCTCTTTGATGAATTCTTCTGTCTGAGGATGATTTCTGAGTTTATCCACTTCAATATTCATTTGTTGAATATGTGTATCTTTTTCTCTGATGGTTTCCTGGTGTTGTAACTTTATTTGCTCGAAATATTTCTGAAACTGTATCATCTGCAGCTCTATTTGCTTATTGATGTTATGTCTTTCCTGTTCAAGGTGTTGCTCCAACAGCTGAATTCTTTCATATTTATATTTAAGAAGAAGACTAGCCTTTGTTTCCTTATCTATTGTAGTTTTTTCATAAGCACCTGCAAACTGTGACAACTATGTAATATTTTCTGATGGATCAATGGGGGTGTCTTTCCATACAACATCCATTGAATTGTTCTCTGGAGTTGCTACTGATGAGTCGAGCTTTCTTTTATTTTTCTCTCTCCTTAGCACTACTTTGTGTGCTGGACTATAAAATATATCTAGAGGGGGTATCTCTTCAATTATTAAAACAATTTGTAACGTTGTGTAGGTCGTGATGATTTCAACATATGATTTTGGATCTATAATTTGTAAAGTCTATTTAGGGGTCTGCAATCCAGAAGTTCCTTCTATTCCTGTCTCTGTCTGTTGTACTTGGAGATTTTTCCTAAATTGCTCCCATTCTTTATCCAGATCATTGACTCTGATCGTTTGTGTTTCAACCTGTGTATAATAAATTTCCAATTGTTCTTCAGCCAAGGCATATTTGGTCGTTTCTCCATTATTTTTCTATGTATCCTTCTCAAGACTTTCTTTAGGGTTTTCTTCATGATTCTAAGATTGATGTTCAGAAAATTTTGAACCTTGAATTAACTTCTATAGATATTGTTGATCAAAATTGTGATCAAAATTCTTTTCTAGGCTTACACTGGGAGTAGGCTCTACTCTTGTTTCCTCAATTTGCAATAGGTCTAAAGGGACCCTTGTCAATATTTTATTCCTATATATATATAAAAAATTGAGGTTAGTTGTGGTTAATTTGATTGATTCCAAATGTAAGACCTCTGAGAATGTCTTGGCCTTTTCAAATAGATCATAAAATTCATCTTTCTCGTGAATGAACTGTTTGATTTTAACCATAACAGTAAATTCTTGAGCGACTTTGTTGGGATCATATTGTCATCTTGGCATACTAGCCATATTCAAGCATGAAATATTCTGTATTTCTTTAACTACATGTCCAAAATAAAATAATGCAAAAGAACCACATTGCATTAGAAAAATTGGCTAGATATATTTATTCATGTCTTTTAGGGTTTGGGTAATACCTTCCCCTACTGTTTGATATGCAATCTCTCTTGCCAGTAACTTATCAGGAACATAATATTAAAGAACATGGAAAGCTTCAATACTCTCAAAAACTCTGATATAAGTAAATGTTTCTTCACCAAACTATCCTGCCACCGGAAGATGTCTATCTTTTCTTCTTCTGAAAGCCTTGGGGATTTTACAACAAAAAATGGTTTGATATATTGGAAACATAATACTTTAACAAATATTATAAAAATGGGGCCGAAATTGCAATTCCCACAAACTATTATGCTACACATGGATAGGAGTAGGGTCTTTGAGAGTCTAATTCCAACCCATGTTAGAAAATATTGAACAGAAACAAATAACATCCATTAAATATGCACTCATAAAAAATGGAGGGATAACCCAAGTAGAGACAACTCTGTTGTGTCTATACTATATAATGTCCATAGCCAAATTCTCGGAAAAAATATAACTCCAATTCATAATTGTGGCATTAACAACCGCATCAATCAATAGAATCCATTCCATAGAAAACTTGGTACTGTCAGCTTTTTCAAAAAGCCTACACATCATCATAGCTACATAACTATGTGGGACTGATAAGGGTGAAATTGGGTACATACTAGTTTTCTCCCATTTGAATTTTCTAGAACCAAACCTCCACGTCTGCATGACATCTATCGGCTCTTCATTTTATTTTGTAAACTTATCAATGAAAGCTTTGTCATAGGGCTTTTAATGTTATGGAAGATGATACATTATGTGGAAATTGTCTTAGTTAAATGTGATCCAGGTGGATATTGGTGGCCACCCACTTATTCCATTTGAACCCCCACCATCACTTTTATTTTTTCAGTTTCGGCACAACATACTATTTTTAGCAGTTTTTCGGGTCCTGAGCTTCCCAAGCCATTTTGAGGCCCTAAACGAGGTTTTTTGGGAAAAGAGTTAGCAAAATGGTTCCATGGATCAATGTTTCTCACATATAAATTTGTATTCCTCGGATCGATCTTTCTAATGAGGTATGGTGCGTGTCAAATGGAGATTGTATGCCCAAGTTACGTCCCCGAGAAGTTGAAACGCCAATTTACCCAAATGGGACCCATAGTTTTGGCACTTCATCTCCTACGGTTAGGTTTTGGATGTTTATGGTTTTCCATTGTTTCTCAATAATAACTATGCCCTCGAGCCTCATTGTAACACAGTTCAGAGGCATTTAGCCGCCACATCTCTCCTCAAAGATAAGCCTACCAATGCCCTAGCTGTTTATTTCCATTATGCATGTAAGCATATTTCTGTTATATGATATTAATGAAATGAAGTAATATTTCCGTTGCATCTCTGTTTTTATGTATATTTATGTATTTTATTGCATTCCTACATAAATCCAGATCAAAATGACCCCATGATTTCCTGTCTTGAATTCCTGAATGTCCTGTCTGAGATATCTACTTTGTCTTTAATCCACTTCACCATATCTGTGTATGGCAGGATTTTGGGCCTTGCAACTATCCTGTGCAGGAAAGAACATGTTGCTTCAAAATAGGAAGCTTTAGATGATATTTTAGCATCATTCGTTGCTTTCAATTCCAGTACCTTTGGATTTTCATCCTCTAGTAGATTATACATGGCTTCCCACGATGTAGTTCCACCATCTTTGTTGCATGTAGTATCACTAAAGAGCAAATGCAATTCTGAGTCTTTGAATCTAGAAGCCTAAACTGTCTTTTTTCATTTCTTAGTCATTTCTGAGCATTGTTTCCTGAGATTGAGCAATAGAGAAAACAGAATGAACGTAAAGCACAAATGATAGCGGAAGCTCAATTAACACAGTAAATTCAATAAGGGCGAGAATTTTATTGCAAACACGAGCAAACAGATACAAATATCCTCGAGCTTTTAAAAGAGAAAATGCAGCTAATTTGTATTAATTATGAATTAAGTTCTACGTGTGATTCCTTTCAAGTCTTGTCAAAAATCACATCACAAATCCTGAACAATATTTCAAATTGGTTTGACCTAAGTGCGATGTTGATCTTGTGATTGCGATAAATCACAATATCACAAAATAATAATATAATAAAGTCGCAATCGTAATATCTCGCAATATCGCAATATCGCAAGGTTGATATATCTGACTGTCGCAGTATCGCAAGGTCGCGGTTATGTTATTTCAACAGTCGTTTATGTTATGCGATTTGCGATGCGTGGTATATTTATTGAATTTTTGAGCGGCTTTTCCTTATGCGAAAGATTGTTTCATTGAGACAAGCACTTTATATAATTAAGAAATATTTCAAGGCCTTTTAAGTTATAAAGAACTCAATACTACATTTGGGCTTATAAAAGGGTTTAACTGATTGCGTTTTGCAGATTCTGATTTATGATTAATTTGGGTTATTGTGGATTATGTGCTTTGCGATAAAGCTTGAAGTGCTTGGTCCCAAGTTACTTAGCTCAATTCTTTAATATTATCTAAGGTAAAACTCTTACTTGCTAAGACTTTTGGAAATAAAATTTAAAGGGTCCCCATTTATTATTACAATATTAATTATTATAAAAATAAATGGGGGGGCTATTGAATAGTACAACATGACGTATGGGAGGAGTGGTAGAAGATTATGCAAGAGGTGGAAGTTGCAATTTTTGTTTCATTGGTAGCACAGGAGGGGTTGGGCCTAAAATATTCCCCTCCAATTCTAAGGCCAAGAGTATGGCTGAAATGGAGGATACTAAAAAGGTGGAGAAGGAGACTGTTGGTTCCATGGTGAAGGAAATTGAGCTAGAGGAGGAGTGGGATATTTCCATTGAAATTACCAAGTATTATATATATTATTCCATCGATTAAAAGAAAAATGTTGAGACATAGTTGGTGGTTTTGGTTTCCAAGTCTTCCTAGACCCAATAAAGTAAGAAGATTGAGACTCATCGCCTGATTCCCTGAGTGTTTCCTTCAGTCTCGGGAACTCCTTACAGTATCCTATAGAATTCTCTAGGACACAAATATTGCACAAGCTAATGTTGTTGACTCTAAATTCCTTCAGGGAATGTTTTTCTTTAGATTTTGGGTAGAACATGACCAAGGCCTTATCGACTTCATTATGTGCCTTTTTCACTTGCTATGTCGTCAATTGGGTAGATAAGGTCTGAGAGGATCAGACTTGAGATTCTAAAACAAGTTTCCAATCTCATCTCTAGTCACACCTCCATTTGTGGAATTATGTATTTTGATAGAGGCATCATGTGCCATGCTTCTCCCTTGTGACGATCCTAACGAACACCTTAAGCAAAGTTTTATTATTTCTTCCTATGGCTCTTAGTATATATCTCCTTTCCCTAACGTGTTCAGCATGTGAAGGCAATCATCTCTCATTCCTTGAATAAACATTGTCTTCAAAATATCTAGATGCAAATCACCATTTTTAGACCTTTTTTGATTATAATGGAACCGTTCTACATAATATTCCAACATTTCTTCTTCCTTATGTGTTATTCTAAATATCTCCTCTCTTAAATTTCTGGTTCGGCAATAGTCCTCGTATTTTTCCATAAATGTAGTCTTCATATCTCCCCATTTTCAGATAGTGGCAGGCCCTAGTCCCATAAACCATCTTAAGACTGCTCCTTTCATAATGGAAGGAAATTGTTTTAGTTTCTGAGCATTTGAAGTGTAATCATATTTCCTGCATAGAACATCAAACTCAAATAGAAAAGTATCAATATATTCTACAATCAATCCCTAAAAATATGGAAGAACTGAAAGAGGGATATTTTTCATGGGGGATTCTCCCCTTATATCACCTATTAGGAATTCAAAAGTGGTAACAGTGACATCTATCCCATTATTTTTGTTGTTACCCCCCATTGGAATTTCTCCTAATCCTAGTTCTAGTGAAGGTCCTTATGAAGATTTTTTGGCTAAATTTTCTGTGGATAGGGATTCTTGTGATAATTGCTCAGATTTTTCTGGGGCTGGTTGTTTTATAGCACTTCCTGAGTCTGGTTATTGGAAAGTAAAATAATGTTCTTATGATTCTAGTTCTTGATATTTCCCATTGGTTTCTCCTTTTCCTTCTAATCCAAAATCCTAGCCACTAGTTCTTACTTGTTGTTCCTGAGTTGATTTTACATAATTGTGAGTTTGTAGGCTAGTTCGAGGAGAATGGGATCTTGAAACAGAGGAACCAAATACTCCTAATTTTGATGTAGAGGTAGTAACATTTTGTGGGCCTTTTTCCTCACGTCCCTATGTGGTGTTGACTGATCCCTTTTCACTTTTGAGATCAATTCTTGAATAAATGTTACTCCCCAATGATCAATATTTTTATTGTTCTTTGATCAACACCTTTTTACTTTAGGTTTATTATGGTTCCTACCGTTTGCTTATTCTTCACTCATACATTCTATACATGGACCCAACGTGTAATTATTTGCCACTCTAATTGTCATAATTATAACACAGGTGAGCCTGCTCAGGTATATTATAGCGATGTGCAGGTTCTTACGTCTCATATTGCTACCCAATTCCTATAAAATTAGAGACACTCTATTATTAAATACAAAATAAAGTGTTGGCTAGTTGTATCATTGACAGCCGTCCCCAGCAACGGCGCCAAAATTTTTGTGTGTTTTTATCACTCCTAAAGTAACTAAACCAAAATCATTAATTATCAACCAAAGTAGGTCTTTTTATTTCAAGTTCGTTTTCACTATCTGTGTTGATACATGTAACAACCAGGTAAAACAAAAAAATATTTCATTGAACACACTTGCAGTAACTAAAGCACTCTTGCAGAATGGAAATACACACTTGCATGGAATTAAAAGGCACACAACAAGAATTAAACACTCTCAGCAAGGAAGAATCCTACCTCATAATAACTTCAAAACAAATATAGGTGCACCATATAGTATCAGCTAAAGATGTAACAACAATTAAATATCATAGAATTGATTAACCTGTGTAACAACACATAATAAATCTGAAATCATAAGTGTATCTATTCCATAATAAAAACATGTGCAACAGTGATAATAACTACACACTAACACATAAAAAAATAAATCATGTTAACATTTTATCCTTGCTAAAGAGGAGGGCCCTTCATCCCTAGCAGGGTGCAGGAGTAAAATGAAAACTATTTAAGAATTCAACATAGAAATTGCAATAACATCACCAGATATATGCTTGTATTAAAATAGTTGAAGAGTACAAGATCAGAATATCGGTATTATCTTTTTTGTCTGTCCCTGTCCCCTCATGAGACTAAGCTCTTTTTATATAGTCTTTACAAAGCCCCAAAATTAGGGAAGCAAATCAGTCATGAAAATTGGGCGATTCTCATGTTGATTAAGCTAACAGAAATAATAAAAAGATAGACATTGTTACAAATTGCTTTTAATAAATATTTGTTATGGTTACACCACTCTTGTTTAGATGCAATTGTAACTACTCAGACCTTCTTAACTGTCCACATGGAAATACTTCATGTGACCCTTAAGAGTTGTCTTTGAAAATGGTGACTCCAGCCTTGACAATTCACAGTGTAACATCAGCTTCGTAGTGTAACAACTGAAAATAGAAAACCCAGGTTGTAACAGTGTGTAACAACAACTCACACCATGTAACAACAATAGCAACAGTTGTTCACCGATGGCCCTCAGTAACTATGGCAATGCCTAGAAGAAAAACATTCAAAATGACTCTTCCAAACATACTATGGTTAGTCATGTCAAATAAAGCATTGTTTCATTCAACACTTAGTATAAAATAGCATAATAATATGTCAAAGAAAAAGGTTGCTTCTTAATCAGAGAGAGCTATGAAATTGTACTGGGAAAATTTTAGGTTTGGTGAGGGAAAATGGAAAAAATTCGGGAAAATGATTCTTGAAATATCTTCAAATATTGCACCCAATAGTTAGTTCAACTAGAACATTGGGGGTCATGAAAATTAATTTAAAGGAATATAGGAAACATCCTAATCCCCTGTATAATATTTCTAATAAATCTATTATTTTATACATGAAGATATGTATACCCTTGTCCTCATATTCAAATTTAGAAATTTATAATTATATTAGAAAAATATTTACATCAAATAGTTCAGCAAGCCATCCATGTTGGCTCTCAGTCATTTTCATCTTCAATTACATTACAAAAATTTGGAATTATAAAAAGGGATGTTGCATTCCTATCCTCCTTAAAGAAAAACCATCCTCAATGTCCTACTATCTGTAGAACCAAACTTATACATAAAACAAAAATTGGTATGTCTGCTACATGGCATCCTCTACTTCCCATGTTTCTTCACCTAGTCCAAAGTGCTTCCATTACACCTTGACTACATGGAACATGGTTGTCCTATTTGTATAGTTTGCATTGTGGTTTTGGATAAAATTCCCCCTTACATTACCATGTAATAAATTCCAATAAATAATATGATTAACATCATGTATATATATATTTTAAGTAAAGATATATAACACACATCATGCTCCTTCATTATGGGAGGAATGGTGGTTTGTATACTACTACCCCTACTCTCTTCGAGATCTGAAATGGTTCATAGTATCTTGTGTTGAATTGGTGCATGATCCCATTCTTAAGGAACTTTTGTTTTCACTGATTTGGAGATACACATTATCTCCTATTCAAAATTTCTTATGTGATTTGTTTTGGCCTACATAACTCTTCTGTTTTTCTTGTACGACCTTAAATTTTTCCTTATGCTAGTGACTTCCTAGTTCCTTATTTTATTTGAAATATATAGCCTAAGTGTGACTTTATACACTAGATTACCCTAGTTTATTAGGATATTGCACTTCCTACCATACAAATCTTCGAAAGGGATCATATTTAACAATTCTTGATATCCAATATTATAATCAAATTCCACCAAAGGAAGAAAATCTTCCTAGCTCTTGGGTTGATGCATAACATACATATTGAGTCTGTTTTATATTTTATTTACTCTTTATGTTTTTCCATAATTCTGAGGGTGATATGTTGTGTTGAATTATAATATGGTAACAAATAATATAAATAAATACATATGAAATTTGAGGTAAATTTCACATCTAAATTATATATGATCTTCTTGGGTAGGCCATACAATATGAAAATATCCATCATAAAAATATGGGAAATATCAATTTCCTTGTAGGAAGAGTTTACAAGTGAGTTTTCCTAATTATATTATCCACTATGACCATGATCACACCATGCTTCATGGTGGTTCTTGGTAATCCATTGATCAATTCCATTGATATCACTTCCCACTTCCATTCTAGAACTGGTATTGGATTAAACCATCATATTGGATACTTACATTTCACTTTAAATTTCTTTCCAAAAAATTCCACTTTAAATTGTTGGAATTTTTAACAATATTTTCAATAGTATCTTTCTTCACCTTTGGCCAACAACATATTTATTGGTGGATTTTATCATATTTTGATATCCAAGGTGACTTGTGTATGGTCTTGTATGAAACTCATCCATTATGAGCTTATTAAAGTCATCCACATTCAATATGTTTCACCTACCTTTATATAGTAATAATTCTTCTCTAGGTACCTGATAATTTTCTCCCATTCGACCCTTAGGCTCTTGATATGATCATTTAGTTACATGATGAAATTTATCACCTTCATATGTCACCTCTTTGATTTTATCCTTCATGTCTATCTCATTTACTTATGGTTTCCATGTATATCACTTGCATAATTTTGTTAAGTGCATCAACCACTTGATTCTCTTCACCTTTGATGTGTTTGATTACTAAATAAAACTTGATAATAAGTTCTATACACCTTTATTTCCTAGAATTTTATTATGGGTGGTCAAAAAAATACCCCAAAATACTATGATACATCATTAAGATGAGTTTCCTTCAAATAAGGTAGTGTCTCCACATTTTTTGTCAGACCAAGAGGTAACTCCACAAATTGAATGGTGAGTTTGATACAGGGTGCTCATGAACATACACATGGAGGTGAGACTATTGGGATTCATTTCTAAATGTCTCTTAGACATCCTTATTTCTTAATTTACAATAATATACAATTTCTCCCAATCCATTAGGATTAGGTGTCAACATTCCCCCGCTTAATCTGAAGGGATGTTAGTGAGTCTGAGCATCGTTATGAATTTTTCAAAATTTTCTCTTCCAAGCGTTTTGGTGAAGATCTCTGTAGTCTACTCATTTGTGGAGAAAAGATGTAGATGGATAGTTTTGGCCTCAACATGATGTCGAATCAGGTTGTATTTTGTATTGATGTGCTTCATTCGATCATGGAACTTTGGTTTTTTGGCCACCTTTATTACAGAAGTGTTTTTTATCATGATTGGAGTTGAATGCATTTGTTTCATCTCAAAATATTCTAGGATTTTCCTGAGCCACATAATTTCCTTTGTCGCTTTAGCTGTTATCACATATTCTGCCTCACACTAGCATATTTGACCTAATTTTTGACGACCAAAATGTCTCCATTGCGACACATAGGCATCCCAAGAGTGACACTTTGAGGTTGGGAAAAACATCAATTCTTGTACCGTCGCATATGTGACACTTATAATAAATGTCAGAATAACGACACTAGACATGACACACGTCTTCATTTAGTCAACATTTTAATCACACTGTTTATTGTCATTATTTCGACATCATGTGGAGATTTCGGTATTACGACACCAATGCCTTCCTAGAATGTGTCGCAATACTAACGGCCTGTCATCATCTCTATTAGTTTTCCATCAATGGAAATGACCATCGGAATTGCGATGCGAAACAACCATCAAAATTGCAATGGAAACAACTGTCAGAATTGCGATGAAAAAAACCATCGGAATTGTGACAGAAACAACCTTTGGAATTGAAACGAGACTCCTAGAAAAAATTTTCAGGGGAAAAAGTAACCCACATTTGGCTTAAGGAATGATAATAGCAGTTGATAAAGGATAAAGGCAGATGTACGACCTCCCAAGCGAGCTAAGATGCAAGACAATTGTCTCAGCTGTCTTGCATCCTAGCCTAGCTCGCTTTGGAGGTCGTTGATCTTCATTTCTCATTTATCAACTATTGGCATCATGCCAGAAGCAAAATTTGAGTTCCTTCCTAAATTGGATGATCATCTCAGGCCTACTGCTACCCCTACAAAGGTATATCCGAACGAATTTGGTACCTTTTTTATAAGATAAAGGGAATTTTCATTTAACAAAGCTACCTTTTAATAGCCCTTTGTGTGAATTATGTTTAGTTTAAATATTGCATGTGACCTTGAACAAATTAGGGGTAGCATTTCTTTACACTGCAACATTTACATGAAAATAACACTAAACATATGTATAAATTAAAAAATAGTTGTCAAGACTAGACTTCACAGAGTTGGTGTTACGAATTACGCATGCATGTTTTCTGGTACGAATGAAAAAATTGAGCGTGTATTTTGGAGGTGCATGCCCGCCAAGAAATTTTAGGAGTCATCTTAGGTTGAATTTAACTACATTTTTACTTCCCATTTGTTTGGAAAGGTCCTCACACACTTGGATGATTAGGGACAACTGTAAATTTTTATGGCATATGATTTTGTTGTCCACTATTGGATCTCTGTGAAATTACAACTGTAATGCTACTTTCAATGAGGAACCATCCCCTTTCAGTGAGGTAGAAGATTTTGTAGCTCACTATATAAGCAATTATAATCCAAATGAAAATCATCAATCATGAGTAATTTTCGTGCGTAGCAAACATGTCTGAGTAACTAACACAATCAAATATATACCATGTGGCATTAATACCAATAAATACAAACCAACAAATGACTAACCATTTCTCCAGGGGGTAGTTTTCCTTAGTCGATTTTTACACGAGTTTCCATAATTATTTGTATTAACTAAAATATAGAACCTTGTCTAATTATTAACATTCAGTACATTACCTATCGTTGTTCAGTGAATGGAGATTTGGAATTATTCATGATTGACTGCTTAGATTCAACACCAGCTATTTCACCACCAGAATGCCGCACTCCTAAAGAAGCCCTTTTTTCAGCAGCCAGAGAAAGGGTCGTGGAATAGTGCAGTTTTTCCTTACAATTCCAATGTTGACGTGCTCGTGAAGTGAACCCTTCGAAGCAGGTGATTGTATTTCAACATTATCATCAAGTGCTTCATTTCCTTTCTTTTAAATTACAAATGTACCCTTGCTACTTTGTGTTTTACTCTTTGTTCTTGGATATGTGCCCCGTTTCTACACTCTTGATTTTATGATCAAAGGAAATGAATTTCCACTACTCGTGCCATTTTTGGGTGGCTTAGGTTGCTTGAAATGATGGTTAGGTGAGATTTTGTTTTGTTGCAATAAGGGAGGGGAACACAGATTCAATGTCATTATAACTTTCATGAGCCTAACATTTTGTAAGAGAATGTCAAGTAATATAAGTGAACGTGTATAGACTATATAGTATAAGAACACAAAAAATACCTTTTTGGCAGTTCAATTCTCTTCATTTTTTGGGTTGGATTCATACTTCCCTTCAGTTCTCACTTCAAACTTCTGCTGCTCATCCTGTGATTCCTCATAGTTGCTTTGGTGGCTTCATCTGTTGGTGTTTCTTTAACATTTTTTCTCTTTGTATTCTTGTCATATTCAAACTCTTCTAGCATATCAACTTTTTTAATGTCTGTTACTATATTTGCATCATAAACCAAGTTTTATTTTCCAAAATTCCCTAAGTTAGAAGAGAGCTGAGAGGTTGAATAATCATATAAGGAGTTATTTTAATGATATTAATTCCCATACTGAACCATTTTATTTTCCCTTTTGTGACCTGCACCTTCTCCATTCATAATGCTCTTAGAAAATTCTTCAGTTCTTACAATTGCTTAAATAGATCCTAATCCAATCATATTTGGATAAATGAATTCACAAATTCAATTCACTTGTTCCCAGAGCTTTCTACAACATAAAAGGCTACACAATCAATTCCATAATTCGTTCAGCCTCTGCCAAAATTTTCTTCGTAAAGGATTTGAAGATAAGTTACCACACATTGAATAATATCATTTTCAGCAAGTAACAACAAAAACATGCACATTGTTTCATGATTTTTTTCAAAATCATACAATGATTAGAAAAACACTAAACAATCAACTTGATCATTAGCATTGAAAATTAAAATTGAAATTAATATTCCTTGAATCTCATGTCTTAAAAAGTTAAGCAAGTGGCAAGTACATATATCATACTACTTTCAAAATTGAATAATGTCTTTCGATCACTAAAGGCAGTAGTCAATTTCACTTCAATATATATTGGTGTACACAAAAATTTCAGCAAGAAAAGAGCACCGAAATCCCTTCATTGCTTCCTTGTTATCTCCTTCACATCAAATCAAAATCTATTTGTTGTTTTGAGTGCATGAAGGTGTCACGTAAGTGAAGGCTTAGAGTTTTGTGAGAGGGTTTTATCCTTACATTTTTGGGAATTTTTTAAATGAAAACATATTTCTTCAGGGGGTGAAGGAAGCAACCCCAAGGTACTCAGACGCACCTAAAAGTAGGGTTCAAGTACCTATTTTGGTCTGCCATCCCCACTGACCTCCTAGAAAGATCCTAATTATTTTTGGTTCATGAGATGAAGTCCCCATCCCAAATCTAGTATGGGAGACAAGAACTTGGGACAGGTTTAGGCACCCCTTGACCTGGGTGCAAATACCCACCTAACATAGAATTGGTCCTTGGAGGTAATCCAAGGTGGAAAATTGGTGAAGACAATTAAAATTCTTTCCATCGAATAAAATTTGTTCCTTAAATTGAGGAATAATCAATTGGTACTCACATACAAAATATTTATAGACATAATTGGCAAGTTATTTAGTTTTCCTATGCCATAGAAGCATAAATATTCAAAACATACTTAAAATTGGAAATATCGGTTTCACACCATTTTGGAAGGAGGCAGGCCTCTTGAAAGCTTTCATATCTTTCATTTAGTAGCAAAAAATTACAATTAATTAAATATCAGTATAAATTTATTTTGGTCCACTGTCGAAGAAATGTAAACAAGGACAATCCCACTAATCACATACAACTTCCAACAACAGTCTAAATCTGATACACTTGGGAATGAGATTGTGAGATAACCACACCTGAGGAAAAAATAGTTGCAAAATACTAGGTGAGAGCCATTCAAATTGTGTAAATTTCTGGTTGTACGGTAAAATTTAAAATCAGCCACTCATAAGGAATTTTACTTGTGCAAGTCCATGGAATTTTGAGTATACCATTGTTGACTTCTTAATTCTCAAGAGAAATAAAAAGTGTTGGCATGAAGTAGAACATTCTTCCAAGTAAAGGGGAGATTTGTGGGTTCAATTCCTGTTGGATACAAGAAAACTGCACACATCCATTATTTATGGAATGAGAAGTATGAAGAATAGCAACAAACATTTGAAGAATACCAAAAATTCCATTTTATTGAAAAGCTTGGTATCAATATTCAATTAAGAAATATATGATAACAATCCGTCAAATTATTGTCCATAATACAACCTAAAAATCTTTGTGGTGGCTGAATGACATGGGAGTTAGATGCCATTGAGAAAGGTAAAACACTTGAAAACAAATGAGCATGCATTCAAATGCTACACACCAACTCAATGAATTATTGGACCAGATATACAATATGGATTGTCTCAATATATTTATGGTGTTACAAAATCAAGAAAGCATTCGTTGAAGTTAGATATATCGAACAATATTATTTATTCCCAAACAAAGGTCAGGGTACATCCAAATCAGTTAACTCAGAATCATGTGCATGCATCTTTATGACCTGACGACCTCCACAGAAGGAGAATATCCTATGAGGAAAAAATAAGCAACATAATTTTTTGCAAGCTAATTCTAGCCCCTAGTTGGATAAAAGCACTTTGGCTCATCTGTATGACCTCGAACTTACAGGTGACATGTGAAAGCTAATTAACCAAAAAATATCACTCTACTTATTTTCAATTTCTAAAGTTTTGCTGAGAATTTCTTCTCCTTGTAAAGCAACTGCACTTGCTACGGGAAAAACCACAAGACCATAGGTATTGCAAAAGCCCCATAAGTCCCTAAACAAAAGGGGTTATAAATTCTAAAATCTCATCCTTTAAGAAGCATATGTGATACCATCCTAATCTTACTTTATAGTGTACCATATATGGAAGGGATTGGTAATAACATCTGACTCAAACATTTCATGTAGTTGAAACATGACATCTAGTAGGAATAGCCCTTTAAATCACATTACCAAGCCTCAAAAATCATTAATTCCGTCCACATGGGTCGTTTCCAAATGATGTCTTACTAAAATATACCATGGGGCTTACAAAATTTTTAAATTCATTTGAAGTAGGACAAATTGCAGCTTACAAAATGTTTAAGACAATTAATGGGAAGCCGGAGATTGATCTCTATCATACAAATGGCTTGGTCTTCAAGGATATTCATGGTGATATTGAATTTAAGATGTATACTTCAGGTATTCGGCACGACCTGATGTTGAAATATTTTCTGGGTTCTCACTGAGAATACCTAGAGGCGCCACTGCATCTTTAGTTTGAGAGAGTGGAAAATACCTAGAGTTGCAACTTTCTGGGTTCTCTAGGGTTTTACAAGTCATTTACATCCATGCTTTCATATGGCTCCTTAGAAGACCATAATGAATATCATAAATATATTTTATAATCATTCTAAAATACCTATGGAAATTTAAGGAATAAAATGACATGGTCTAATCATTATACGTTTTGAAATTTTTGGGTGGACTTTAGTGATATTAATTTTGGTAAAATATTAATATTTGTTGTTTAAAATTTTCTTTTCATTATTTATATATAAATTTACCACCCTGAAAAACCACTGGGGCACTCGGATTATGGAGAGTTCACAACTTATATATGTGGTTCCAACAAATCGATGCAGGATTATGGGAAAATTAAACCAGAAAATATGTTGAACAAAAACATCCCAAACATATAATATATCATATAAAATAAACATGTGACATTTATTTAACCTGATTTTTTTCTCAACTGACAAATTTTTTTAGAAAAAAATAGGTTTTATGTTCAACTATATGTTTGTACACTTAAGGAATAGAAAACCAGGTGCCTCACTGGTTAGCCAGCAAAATCACATTCATAGAAATTATTTAGTTCATGGTCGGAAAGAAACCTTGGGTAATGGGCCAACTCAAAATGGCTACATTCATTACTAGTGAAACCCTAACAAATGCCAAGCCCTTGGAACTACATTATTATAAACTATAATAGCCAAAGATGCTTTTTCCTCTTCATGAGATGAGTGTTCCGAAACATATCTCCATATATTTGTATTGCATTTTAGCCTGAGGCCTTCAGGAGGATCACCTTATAAATCATGCTTGTCCTTTGTGATAGGAGAAACAAGAGGGATCAACCCATGTCAACCATATTTATCTTAAATTTCAGATCCATGAGACCTACTCTTCACAGCCTAGAGAGTATAGTACCAAACCAACAAGAGAAATCTACTCTAGGAGGAACTAAAGTCAGGTTTGGCCATCAGCATTATAATCCCCATTGTCCACATTTCTTATCCATGACTTCAAAATTTGGGAGAAATGAATGTTCATAAATAGATCTCCATCTCTTTGTACTACATTCCAATCTGAGGCCTTTAGGCGGTTCACCTTATAAAACCTGCTTGTCCTTTTTGATGGGAGAAACAAGAACATGAGTCGACCCATGTCAACTCTAGTTACCTTAAATACCATATTTGTGTGCCCCACTCTTCACAGACCAGAGATTATAATTCCCAACCAGAAAGAGGGATAGATCAACTCTAGGAGGAACCGAAGTCAGATTCGACCATCCAACACTAAAATCCTGATGCTCCACAGTTATTATCCATGACTTCGAAAGTTCAGAGAGTTGGGCCTCTTATACTTGCACCCTCCCAGATTATGAAACCAAACCCCCTCAATGCTTATAATTTTTCTGAGGTAATACCATCCGTTAATGCAATGTCCTTTTCAAATTTTTTGATGATTTGGATTGGGAGCTTAACAACAATCACTATTAACAACACATCAGTTGAGTCAAGAATATTTTCACCCAACTTTCTTCATGAACTCGCAACTCTAAATACATCACAACTTCAATACAACTATGAACTGGAAATTAAAATTCCCTCAGATTACAACTAATAAAATTTAGATCTAAATTTAACCCACATTCCCTACAGTATAGCATAACAAACCTCTCAATTCTGAGTCCAAGCATAAGCACAAAATGAGATGAAAAAAATACAAACCTCTAAATTCCTAGTCCAAGAATAAACGCAAACTAAGATGAAAAAAATCTTCCAAAGTGTAATACTGATCCCTTTCAGTTGAGCTCTGAATATATTTGAAACAAGAGGTTTAAGCATCATATAAAGAAATGTAATTTCTAAATTATGGGATTATTTGTGCCACAATATATCTATTTTCTCTCAATATTTCTTGTATGATTAAGAATAAAAATAATTAAAGTACAAAACAAAATCAACTATTTTCAAAAATACAAGATATACAAAACGTTGATCCTCTGCGACTGGCTTTGAAGTTTCAACAACTCTGCCCTTACAATTCATTTTTTAATCTGTAAGAGCCTATGGATGTAATTGTCCCTCACAACCGTACTATCGATTCTTTTTGAATTAAAGAATACAAGTTTTTAAAGAAACATAACTACACATATTGAACATGCAATTTGTCCAAAATTACGCAATAAAATCATCAAAACTAAAACCTATCAAAGCTAATATAAAAATTTGACCCTATGCAAGAAACTGGTTTTCAATTTTCAACAACGTTGCACTTACAATTCAACCTTCATTAGTAAAAAGGCCTATGGAAATAAATGTCCCTCTAGTTAACTGACTATTTGTGTTATTTTTCATTGCAGATATACATATCATTGAAGAAACATATGATACAGATAAATAACATGTAATTCCTCCAAAATTATCATTAATGTACATGCTACATGTCAAGAAAAGATTCTGACTAGTGTTGGAGATTAATTACACAACAAGACTTGCTACTCAGTTTGAAGTTGTAACATTTCAATGAAGTTTCACATGTTTTGGTACAATTCTGTCAATTCTATATATTATCAAAAGAATTTCAAAAATAAATCCATAGCTCTTGACTTTGTATATTCCTCAATCCATTCAAAACACTTCAGAATTTAACTACAAAAGAAATTTTATTATGTTTAGCCTAAAATAATTAGGTACATTGAACACACTAGCTACAATAACCATTACTTGTTGTTTATTTTATCTGATTAGCATTGATTTTGTTAGAACAACCATTACCATTGCCTTATTTATTTTTGTTGCACTACTTTTATCTCAAAAATAATGTTTAGAGAGATTGGAAAGATACCATTGTTTTTGCGAAGTTAAGCAACAAATCCATCTCTTCCAAATAAGGCAGTGCTCCCCATATGATATAAATGTAAATTGTGTGAAGAATTAGTTCCTTTTTTATATGCTACCAAGTTGGTCACAAAAGTCGTGACATAAGGAGCAGAGAAAGATTTTACCTCCCCATCAGTCTCATCCTCTCTGAAAGCAATAGCAAGCCACCCTGCAATGTTTGTAATAGTTGATACTATTAGTGCCTCTGTACAACATATAAAATGAATATCTAGGTTTGTGGTCATGTGTAAAATGAAAAATAAATAAATAAATTAATATAATATGAGTTGTTATCATCTGTACAAGAATCATAAATATGTTCATAGTTCACATAATATATCACCGTGAAATCCTGAAAAACACTCACCCCTTTATGCCCAATGTAATCATAAATTTTACCATTGGATATTGCTCTAATCATTGTGCCAACATTGGATGGTGCACCAAATAAAGAGCACTGCCAATTATTTAATATCAAAACAAACTAATGGGAAATCTGCCAAGTGTTAGAAATGTAACTAGGTTCAGTCTTCAAAATTTTTATTTTATTATGTAAAATAAAGAAAAGGAAACATGATGTTTATCGTGATCTGCATGATTATAGACCCATAAGGGTCAAAATAAAATAATTATGAAGCAAAAAAAAATTATTGTCATATACTAGAGTCAAGATCCAATAAGGACTTGGCATTGGATTCAGAAAAAGGAATTTTATTTGGGTCAAAATGATGAAAAATAAGGTCAATTACATATCCTAACCCTAATGGAAAAATCAGCCTCAAGTCATCTGCAAACTAGCACCAGAAAGGCTATAAATACGAAAGAACTTCACTTTTCTTTCACAACTTCGCGTATTTCTCGACACTTCACATACAACTAGGTAGCTTTTGTATTTCGAATATTCTAGATTTCCGGGTTCTGGATTTTTCATATGTTGGGATTTTGGTCTCGCATTCTCTCTAGAGTTTTAAATCTCTGGATCTCTCATATCTTATTGATCTCTCTTAAATAATACTTCTTGCAGGAAGATATTGTTGCAGTAAGACCTTATTATCTCTTGAAGAAAAACCTTGTTTATCTCTTACAAAAAAAAATGGTTGTTGCACATCTTATTGAAGAAGACTTACTGGAAGGATCTGATATTAGCTGAATATATTGTTAGAAGAGCATTTTAAAGGAAGGTTTTTTTTTCTTGACACATTGAAATGGCATGAATCTATCTTGGAAGGGCCTGAACTTGTATTGAGGAATCTTGGAGGTCTTGATTTACACCTTGGATGTATCTTTGATCTGAATATATATAAGAAGAAATGAAAATATTTCTTGGGTGTTCACCATTGTGCAGTTTTTCCCTAGCTAGAAGCCTACATACTACATAACGTGTTCATTTTTCTCTTATATTTCTAATGACTCATGATCATGGTTATTGATTAGTGCTATGAAGGTAATCATAATAATTCCAACACACAAGTAATAATCTAATCTCTTCACTACATGAGAATTCTAACATGGAATCATAGCTAGGGTGAAGAGATAGCTTGAAGGATATATTGTGTTGGCACTATTGAGAGAGTTTAAAGCAAGTGAAAATAATTAGCCTTAAGAAAGGATCATCACACAAAGAAGTTTCTATCTCTATGGAAGCCATGTCTCTGAAGAAACCTTAATCAATAGTTTTAAAGATTCCAAGGGTTGTAGACATTCTTGAAGAAATTTTTGGAAGATCTTAAAAAGGATCATATATCTTGACAATTAAGTACTCTAATATTCTCTATGACTCAATCTATTTCTATGGGTTTTATATGCAAGGAAAGAAATAAGTTGGTTGTATCATCCATATACAAATCTTGGAAGAAGAAGATAGAATTGAGACTAAAAAAAATGAAGTCCTGACTTACGTATTAGGAAAGGCCCACCAACCTAATCAAGGTAAGGATCAAGATGTTATTAGTTATAATAGAGGAGAATCTTATAGGATCCTCCTTGAACCGATCAAGGATAACCTTATTGTATATGTTTCAATATTAAACATATCAAAGGAGATTTATGATAAGTTGGTAAAGCTATACTCTACCTTCGCTACTGGCCAAAGAATAAATCTAAGGAATCAAATCTATAAGGCAAGAATTGGAAAGGAAGAAGAGGTCTCCTCCTACTTCATGAATATCTCCAAGATAAGAGATAAATTACAAGAACTTGGAGAAGTAGTAACTGATGTAGAATTGGTTAGATGTGCACTCAATTCTCTCCCTCCATATTGAAATAGTTTTGTAAGAAGCATCTATGCAAAAAAGTAAACCCCTACACTTGATGACTTGTGGGCACAATGTGCTTTGGAATAATTAATACTAATGGAAAAATATGAGACAAAACCTCAATCTAAAGAATCCCAAGCCTTTGCAACAAAGTTCAAAAAAAAGTTTTGAAAATTTGGAAAGCTTGAGCCTTGCTAAAATTTCAACAACCTGCAATAATCAATCAAATGGGGATCTTGATATGTCAAAAATTTCAATGCTATGGATGTAACAAGTTTGGTCACTATAAGGACTGTCCCAAAAATCTGGGAAACATGAAGGAAAAATAAAATAAAGGGGAGATATGAAGCTAATGTTGTTGATGTGAAGAAGCTGAAAAGAATCCAAAGAAGGAAGATAAGAAGGACCTTTATTAGGACATTAACAGGTTTGCATGGTAGTTTTTTTTCTTCACAGTCATCCAGGTTAGTTACAATTACTTTGATAATATAATATACTTTTTGATGTTTTTTCAAAGCTTATGCTATGGCTTTCGTAGAATAGATTCTCAATTGAGTATGAAATTAAAAGAGGCCATGGATAATGATAGAAGCCTTAGAGGTTTGTGACTACTTTATTGTTGGTAATATCAAGAGGAAAGAAAAGTTTGTCATCAAATATCATTGTAGGAATTTTTGGTCTTAATGTGATCATCTTGATGATATCATTTTTGAAGACTTTGTATTATTAGACTTACTGCAGGACTTGGTTGTTAATGAAAGCACTGTTGTACCTATAATGTCTATAGTAGCAGTTAACTTTAGAAGTTTTGGAAACATTGTTCTAGTTGTAATCATCGTAACAATAGTTTTCTATGGAAGAAATTCCTTTTTGAATGGGACCATTGTTGTAGCTATACAAATGGTCAGCAATGAACTCTTTGAAAAACACTATTATCACATTAATAGTTGTTTGTTACAGAAGTCTTGTTGATATAGTTGTAGAACTCCACTATCCACTTACAGGATGGAGTCATTATTTAGAGTTTGTATTGATGCATATGAGTGAGAACTGTGAAATTTAATGAATATCCTCCTGACACATATATCTGATCATGATGATTTGTTATAGAAACTCATGACTTGTTGTAGAATGTCAATACCTTTATTAAATAAAAGAATGAATTGTCCTCATGATGATTTAAAATATTAACTTGCTGAGCAGGTTCAAGAGTGAGAGAAAAACTAGTTTTCTTTGTTAGTATTTAATTTATTGATATATTGGTACCCTTTTCCACATATTTTCATGATAAATGTTACAGGTCAAGACTAGTAATATAGCTTTACAAGAAAGATGGACTCTATACAAGAAAGTTGATGCATATGTGCACTAGACTAGATGGCGGCATGAAGGAAATAAGCTCCTACACCTCAGATGGAAAGTGGGAGCTACAATGTCTTAGACAAGGGTTGGATACAAGGTCTAGATAGCTGATCATGATAAGAAATAAACGACCAATTTATGATCTCATCCTATGAGATGCAGATATGGGAACTATTGTACCGACAACTTATTAGTTAATGAAGACAAATGTCAAGACGCCCACAGATAAAACAATTTAAAACAAGTTAATGAGGATGGGCTATCTGTAAGACACGATAGAATTATACATAGTAGAATTCAAAAATTGAGATTGTAGAATGATGCCACGACTAAAGAACACTCTTGAAGATTAATGCACCCAGAACAACATGTCAAGCTAAGAACACCACACTATATTTATGGTTTGCATTGTTTACTAACTTTTTGAGAATATAGAACAATATATTGAGATTAAGGAGGGGGGATCGGGGATAATTTTAAGGATGGAAAATTATCTTGAAGTTTAAAAAATTGGCGAATCTCACTAGTCCCTTATATGAAAACTATAAAATGTTTATTGATGTATTTGTAAAATTGTTCAAATTTATAATGATATTATATATATTTTCTATATAATGTTGGTGATTTTTAATGTAAAATAATTTTATATTGTAAAATTTGGGCGAATCATTTTTATAAAAAAAATGGAAATTGGTGAATATTGTCTTTAGAAAAACCATGGAAAATTAGCCCACCTGCGAATATTAGCCCCTAAAATTTTCCATGGGGGGGGATTTCGAGAAAAGAAACATAGGAAACAAATATTTTTAGCCAAAAAGGTAAAACTATGCCATGGGTACTACAAATATTAATATTCCATAAGAGAATATTCCATGTTTATATTTCTATGTTGAATTGGGTCATTATATTGGGATAAACAAAATTTTTTTTAATGCATTACATGTTGATTTAGAAAACATGACAATGTATGAAAAAAACATATACTCTACAACGTATACATTCGATGGTATATATGTTATCCTATGTACTAAAAACTACATTGCAAAGAACAAATTATATAAAAATATAAGGCTATACTGACTGTTGAATGCTTGACAAACACATCTCATAAACATGGATTTTCTTCTTTAAAATTAATACACAATCTCTCATATAAACAGGAGGGGTATCCATATAATACAAAACACTATTTTTATATAAAAAGAACCATGATCATGTGAAGAACTTCTGCCTATACCTGGAAGCCTTTTCATAGAAACTTCTTCTCCACTAGCCATAACACCCTAGTATACTATTCGTACTCCTCCTTTGCCTATAATGTTTCCTGCATTCAACCTCTCAATCACATCATCATACTAGTCTCTGCATGTAGTCAACTTCCATTTCCTTGATTTTTTTTCCTTTTTTAGTTCCCTCGCTTTTATAACAGCAGCAATTGTAAAGGCCATGGAGAAAACGAGAAGCCCTACGCCCAAAATCATCTTGAAGGCCAAAGAAAATGGACCTTCGATATGGAATTACCTTCCTTTGATACAGATATGTCATTGCAAGGTCCTAAATATGGTTTACACATCTCAGTGTTACCCAAAAAGGAAGTTGCATTAAAGTAAGAAAACTGGCTAGTACTAGGAACTGAACCTGAGAGATTGTTGTAGGAGAAATCCACAGATGATGTTAGGCTTAGCATGACTTCAATCTCTAAAGGAATGCTTCCAACCATCATGAATGGTGGAAGTTGAGACACTCTCAAAATACAACTTGGGAGCCCCGTTATATTCCCAATTGTTGATGTTAAAGCATTCAAAGCTCCTCTGCCTACATTTCCCATGTTGACCATCTCTGAACCCCTGAAAGCCCCCTCCACCTCTTACTGTTTGACTACAGGAAAATATTTAGCCATGTTATTTATATTGGTATTTTTGGTGTTGTTGTAGTATAAGTATCCACTGGGGACGAATGATGTCGTCAGATTCAATGTCCTGCCTTGATCATTGGAATCAAGAGAAGGGAATAAAGATGATATCCCACCACTACCAGAATTCGATGGCTAAAAAAGTGAAGGAATCAAAATCTGGATGGGAGAGGGAGGCCACTGTTGAGGAGAAGCCATTTTTGAAAATTTCCTACCAACAACATAAGATTCTTCCATGGAGGCCACTTTCACGAACGGAGCAAGCATATGGAGATGTGGACTATTCCTATTTAGTGCATTGTAAGCTTAAAACCCCGGGATTTAAGCCACTCATATAGGGCACAATTTGACCTTGTCTCATAGTGGCCATGTACCTCACATTTCTGCATTTTAATTTGGCTCTAGATTCTATAGGTAGTGTCCTCTTATTCAACAACCCACCAAGCCTCTTCTGCCAAAACTCGAAGAACCTCATTAATGTCCACTCAAGGAGGGCGATTGTACCCTCAATGTTTTATGAGACCCTGAAAGAATTTTTTTTGTTATAAACCGTCTGTTTCTCTCTCTCAAATTCTGTCTTCTCTCACTTGGGTTCACCCTACCCATTTTCTATTTTCGGGTTATGTTAAAATTCTTATTTCGAGAGTTGTAATGAAGGAGAGAAAAGCGAAGATATGGCATAAATGCCAGAGTTTGATGCAAATAAAAGGGCATCCACCCTGAACTAGTATCAAAAACCATGTTTTCCAATATGTGTTTGCAGAGCAAAGGGAGCTGTGTTAAAATTCCTATTTCGAGAGCTATAATGGAGATAAAAGCGAAGATATGGCATAGATTTTCAAATTTGATGCAGATAAGGGCGCCCACCCTACACTACTATTAAAAACCTTGTTTTCCAATATCTGTTTGCAGAGAAAAGGGTGTCCACCCTGCACTACTATATCAAAAACATTGTTTTCCAATATGTGTTTGCAGTGGGTGTTATGAAAATATTGACTAGCGATGACAACCTAGTTCTTTTGAAAAACCGAAAAACTATTATGTCACGCTACATAGAACTTAAAAATAATAACTAGTATAAGTATATATATAGTTGGAAGGTTTCATTTGTATTTATCATTGATAAATAGATAATAATAAAGTATAATTACATTAAATATAGTTGGAAGATTTCATTTGTATTTATCATTGATTAATATACAATAATAAAAAAAATATTAATATTAAACATTGCACAAAAATATCATCGGTATATCGATGCACATAAAATGGATGTCATTATAGCGATGTTGTCTTCTGTTACTATCGCTATTGTGACACCCTAGTTAGGTGGGTTGCAATAGCGACAATTTTTCATAGTGTCGCAAGAGCGACAATGTCACCATCGGGGTCGCAAGAGCGAGACTGTGTGGGAGGATTAAAAAAATTGAGAAAAATTGGGGAACTTTCTGACAATACGTCAAAATTGTCGAAACTAAAGTGTTGGAAAATTGACCATATGTACTAGTGTCAGTTGTGTAATCTGCTGGAACTGATTTTTTGCATGATATTTATGATACAACTCTTGATCCAAGACTCATAGTATAATCGTAAGTAGATACCCCAGTTTCCTTGTCTTCATCAAAGTTTGAATCAGAGTATTTGATCAAGCTGAAGTCGCCCACCTGTGTATATTTCAAGCCAAAGTCCTAAGTCCTTTTCAAGTACTTTAGAACTCTTTTTGTAGCAGACCAATCTCCTTCACAAATTTTTTTCATAAACCCATAGAGGATTCCAACAACAAACAAGATGTCTAGTCTGGTAGTATTCAAGTAGATGAGACTTCATACAAATTGTCTATACTTCATTGCATTCTCAAATTCCTTCCCTTCGATGGATGTGAGCTTCAATTTTTGTTCCATTGGTGTGGTGAAAGGATTGAATTCAGCCATGTAAAACGTTTTCAATAGATCTCCAATGTACTTATTTGAGAAAGGAATATAAATTTAGGATGTTGAGTTACTTCAATACCAAGATAGTAGTGAACATAGCCCAAATCATTCATTTCAAAACCTTTCTTCATTTCCTTATTTATGGATGCAATATAACTCTCATTGTTCCTTGTCCTCGAAAGATCATATACATACACCACAAGATATACATATATTTTCCCAGCTTTCTTAACAAACAAAGTGGCATTATCAAGATCAAAATGTTTGAAGTTAAGTTTCATAAGATCCTTAGTTAATTTCTAATACCAGACTCTCGGTGCATTCTTGAGGCCATACAAGGATTTTAAAAGCTTGCATACTTTGGGTTCTTGGCCCTTCACAAAAAATCCTTTTGGCTAGAAAATAAAACATTCTCCTTTAGATCTCCATTCAAAAATGCAGTTTTTATATCCTTCTGATGGACTTTCTAACCCTTCTGAGTTACTAAGGCAAAGAGTGTTCGAAAGGTGGCCCATTTTTCCGTGGGGGGGAATTTTCCTCATAATTGACCCCTTCTTTCTGTGCAAAGCCTTTTTCCACAATTCTGGCTTTGTGCATGTCAAGTGAGCCATCCTCTTTGTACTTGTTCTTGTAGAGCCACTTACATCCAATTGGTTTGGTTCCCAATGGAGGATCAACCAGCTTCCAAGTTCCATTCTTTATCAAGACATCATACTCATTTTGCATCGCTTCATTCCATTCATCATGAGAATAGACTTATTTGAAGTAATTTGGTTCAATATCTGTAGAGAAATTCAATTCAAAATTATAAGAAACATCCATATCAATAGGTGAATCATAATTATCTATGTCACCTCCATTTTTCCTGGTGGAATTTCTTGTTCCTATCTTTCCAACCTCATCGGGACGAACATTTTCCAGCGTCTTTGTCAGCCATTTTGGGGGACCTTTCTAAGATTTTTTGGGATACTCATTTGACTGAGTTGAGATTGAATCAAGATTCAGTCTCCCAATTCTGTCAATCACATCATTCAAGGTGTCATCTGTGGTTGGTTCTTCATGTGGGGGAGAGAGTGCTTTAGAAGACGATTCCACAAATTGATTTAGTATATAAGGAATCCTCCCTTCAACATGTGGAATTTGATTATCAAATTCTTGAAATGGATTTGCATGTTGAATCTATCCAAGCTATCAATTTTCTGTTCAACAACATCATCAGTCTTGGAAGGTTCAAGGAATATGACATCTCCAAATACTAAAAATTTCTTATTGACTTCATCATAGAGACGATATCCTTTGGAGCTATTGGAATACCCCTAGAAGATAAATTTTCAACTTCTAGCACCAAGTTTATTTATTTTTACCTTAGGTATCAAAGCATAACAGGTGGAAACAAAGACGCTGAAATGCTTTACCGAAGGAATGTGGCCATGCCACATTTCATAAGGAGTTTTATTTATTATTGTATTAGAAGGAAACATATTATTTATGTACACGACACATAGAACTGCATCAACCCTAAACATCAATTTTGCATTCTTCATTATTTTAGCTACACCATTCTGTTGGGGATTATAGGTCATAGTTGTTTGATGTTTGATCCCATGTTGGCGAAGAGATTTTTCAAATTATTTTGAAGTGTATTCGTTTCCATTAACAGTGGGAAAAGAGACAATATGATTTTGTGCATCATTTTCAATCCATGCATGAAAATTATTAAATATTTGAAAAGCATCAGGTTTGTTCTTCAATAAGTAAACCCAACACATTCTAGTGTAACCATCAATAAATACCATCGTATATTTATTTTTATTTGCAGAAGCAATAGGCATCGGGCCACATAAGTCTGAATGAATAAGCTCAAGTTTTCTATGTGCTCTAGAATGTGAATCATGAAAGGATTGTTTTCTATGTTTTCCTAGAATACAAGCATCACATTTCTTAATTTTCCTAGGAATTGTAGGAAATCCAGTAACACCATTGTTCTCCAACAATTGAAGGTTGTCATAGTTTACGTTTCTAAATATAGCATGCCATAAAATAATTGATGGGAATGTACCTTCATCATGATGAGAACTGAATGCAAAGTTTTGTGCATGAGAAGAGGTACCTTGCAGCTTTAGGAGTCTTCCTTCTTCAATTCCTTTCATTAAAAGTGAGAGATATTATGCTTTTCTGACCTCAACCTTGCCATCAAACATGTGAATGGAGTGTCCTTGCTGGAAGATGTGGACCAAGGACATCAAGCTTCTCCTCAACTCAGGGAGGTATAGAACCTCATAGAGAAGATGGTCTGGAAGACCAGGAAACTTAAGCCCATTTGTGCCAAGCCTTGATGGCTTGTGTTTAGATTTATCTGCAAAGTATAATACTGCATCAAATTTTTAGTAAATTCTTCAAAAAACTATTTTCTAAAATTCATGTGACATGTTGCTCTTGAATCTAGCAACCAATAATTTCTCCAAGATCTAAGTGAAGCATCAAACAAGTCTTCAGTTACTCCAATGCTACAATGTGTTACAACATAACGAGCGGATTAAGGTGCTTTTACCTTTTTATTGATTTATTTGCTGCTCAATTATATCCCAAGGTAGCTTACATGTAGATGTGTCATTCCAATGTTTATTGCAGCGTATGAAATGAAGATCATATTTTTCACTTTGAGCTTGTCTGCCCCCACCCCCCCTGCCACTGAAATTTCTTCTTCCTCTTCCTCTTCGGCCACCTCTTCCTCTGGAAGAATATTGAGCATGATTATTCTCTCTATGTGTGAAACATATAGCTTATTTAGAAGACAAATGGGTTGTCTTCTTTCCAAAATCCTTCTCTCTTCTGCAAAATTTTTATCAAGGGAATCAAAGGTGATATTCATGAGGTTTCCACTTACTTGAAATGACTCAAGGTAATGTGAGTAAGTGGGATACAATGCCTTAACAAAATAAATGAGAGGTATGTAAACTTATACAACATTATTTTTAATGTTATGCATGATAAATCTTACTTTTAATGCTAAAGCAAGAGGGTCATCGTTTTTCAATTCAAGGTTGAACAACTTAATCATTAATTGAACAATTTCAAGTTATGAATGTGACTCATAGATTTATTTTAATTTCCTCAAGGCTTCATAGGAATTTGAAAATGGTATCATATGGAAACTCACCTCTTCATTTACAGAAGTTGTAATCAAGGCATAGACCTTGCAATTCTTGTTTTCCCAAATGGTTATCTACTTGTCTGAGGTGGGATTTGTCGGTGGATTGTCTCCTTCTCCTTCTCAAAATCCTCTCCACAACTCATTAAAAATGAGAGTGTGCTTGATTTTTCTGAGACAACTCAGGATATTTCTCCTTTCCAGAGAGAACTACTCCCACAATTTATATGAGAGAGCACATTGTAAATATGTATTGTAGAAAAAATGTAGTTTGCTGGAAAAAGACTCAATTCTGGTGTAAAAAATGTATTTTTCTGCAAAAACTCAATTCTAGTGGAAAAAATTTACTCTCCTGTAAGAAATCAATTTTGGTAATAAATATGTACTCTGCTGTAAAAAAATCATTTTTGAATTTTTGTTTTTTTTTTGTAAAAAAATAAATTTTTTGTAGAGGGTAGATTGGACCTGGGGGAGGTGGAACATGGGGGAGGTCAAACCTTGGGAAGTTCAGACATGGGGAGGTGGAATAAGGGAAGGTGAGGGTGGAGGGAGGATGGCAAAGGAAGGATGGAGGAGGGAGGGGAGGGAGGGAGGGGAGCCCGCAGAGGAGAGTGGGGAAGGAAGGAGGGAAGCGAGAGGGGAGCAGCTCAAAGGGAGTAGTGTGTGAAGGAATGAACGAAGGGAGCGGAGGGGGAAGCGGTTGTGGGAGGAGGTAGCAGTTGCAGGAGGAGGGGAGTGCGGCGAAGTAGGGAGGGCAGCTCGTGGAGGAGGAGGTGCAGGGGATTGCTACGGGAGAAGCTACAGGAGGATTTATGGGAGGTGGAAGTTATGTGGAGTAGGGCGTAGCAGCTATGCGAAGGACAGTCGTGAGCTGCGGACTGTGTTGTGGCAAGAGGAGAGCGAATTTTTTTTTTCTGTGTGATCTTCATAAGAGCAAAGTGTATAGACAACATTGGCTGTGATGGAGGAAGGAGCAGAGCTAAAAAAAATCGATGCCAAGGAGCCTGGGAATGAGCTAAAGGCTAAAAAAAAATTGGAATCTGGACTGCCAAGAGCAAGAGGGACATTTCTGCCAGGAGCAAGAGGGAGTTACACCTGGGGCAGGAATGCCAAAAAATGAGTTGGCCCTGATAACATGTTAGACCAGGCGGTAACTCAAAAAATTGAACAGTGAATTTGATAGAGGGTTCTCATGAATATATACATGGAGATGAGTGATCTGGGTCCGTTAGCTACCCGGTTTGCCCACGATATTTTACCTCTGTGATATTGTTACAATTTCATTTTAAAATAGCATAAAAGAAGACATATGCAGATATAATTAAGAGGTAAACATGTCAACAATCACACAAAAAAATGCAACATGTTTAATAACGAAGTTCGTAGAGTGTGGACTACGTCTCTGGGCCTCGGTGTCTCGAAGGTGTTGGCCACTTCCTTTGGTGTTGAAAATGGTAATGATGTACATGGACATTGTTTACTTGTCATACAAAGAAATGTGCCCTCAACATGAGTGGCAAAGTCTCTCCATGAGACGTTCCGCTACAAGGAACTCTCACTCATAATAAACCTCCTACCAGCATGAAAACCTCACACATGGTGACAAAGAGTATCCCACCATCAAGACAACAAAGGGATCTCAGAACATAAATGACCATTCATGATGAATACATATCACATGACATAAACATCAAGATTCTACATCATACATCAAGTAGGAATCGACACGACATAAAACATATCACAAAAATAATCAATGAAGTACATGGCAACAACACTTCATATACATCAAATATGAAGTTGACTAAAGAATAGAATGCTCAGTTGCTGGATCTGAATGCACCATCGAAGTCATGGCGTCGAATGGCATGAAATCGACTGTCCACACTCTAAAATCTGACACCGTCATTCCAATCTGGAAAATGGCCAAAAAATCAAGACCTCTGTTGTAGAAACTAACATTTTCATCAGATTACCATCGCCGAGAGGTGTAAAATCCATATAAAATTTATTTAATTTGGACATCGGACAATTCTGGCCCCTCTGAAAATGTGGCTCAGATCATGGTTCCACTGCCCCCCTGAATGACTCGGGATTCCACCTGCAATAAAAAAATAAATATTACTCAAACTCTGCGCTTCTCCTCCGCTAGTCTTCCCTCGCTCTGCCTCTCGTGCAAATGATTTTTGGGTTTTTATATAATATTTTCGACAGATTTAACCATGAATGCACCGCTGGTGCAGTGGTAAAAAATGTAATTGGTTGGAGAGGGGTCAGGGCATCAAATCTCGCCCCTCTCATAATATTCGTTGTTTGTTTTATGTTTGGGCACGTTTTTTAAAATATATATAACTATGGCATGTTGTGGTTATGGCATATAATTGTTGGAGGCATGTTATACATATGTTTTCATTTAATTTTGGGTGATGGTTTCGTTGGTTGTTTGACTTCATTTTATATGGTAGTGGGGGTGACTGGTTGGTGGGCCAGTTGCACTATTTGGGTGGGTTCACGCCCCGCCACCTCTGAATTTCTTGGACCGTGGTCAGAGGAGAGGGGTGTGGGTCAATTTCGCTGGTGGTGGCCCACCCAACACCATATTTATAATATGTTGAAACATATGGAGCGAGGTGGCAGGGGTGGCAACGTGCCCCCCCCATAATTTGATCTTTTTCTATATATCGGTTTGACAGTGGTGGCAGGAGTCATTGGGAAAATTAAAGAGGCCACAATTTCACCTATTTTCGAGAGTTGGGTTCCTTGTCGGTTGATGGTGAATTTGTGGGATAGTTAAACCTGGCCCACTGCCCAACTTTGACCAAAACTTTGAGTCTCTCTAGCTTCTCCATACAGGCTCGAATTGGAGATCTGTTCGCACCATTTGAATCAGGACAATGAGTGCTTCAATCTGAACCTGGTTCAAGAGCAATCCAACCACCTTGAATTTTGAACTATCATAATCCCTCTTGGTCTCCTAAGGGTTTCTGGAGCCACCTTGATCAATCCTCCCCACTGAGCTTTTGGTATGCCAAAAGCATGAACATAATTTGCAATTGCTTTGCACCTTTTCTACACCATAAGTGTCCTGAAAGGTCACCCTTCATTCTCCTTCACCTTTGTCATTCAAAGCCATAAGCGATGAGTCGACACCTGCATCTTTTGCAAACCTGTAGTACAATATTTTGAAAATTACATGCTTAACTAAGTGACCAATCTATGACCCAAGCATCCCATACTTGCCATGAGTTTATAACACATACTTGGTGGTCAAGTTTACATTAAAATGGAATCAATACCCCAGCTATCTATAGAAGGCCAAAGTATCATTTTTGTTGAACAAGTGATGGAAAATATCATCACTTTTACATTTTAAATTGTAACATATAATTTACAAAGTAAGGCCAGACACGCTACCAAACTATAAAAACCAGCTCTCACTTATCAAAGTGAATGATTCATCTCTCTGCAATGCTTTTTCTTGTCGAACAATTGTTTCAACTTGTTCCTGCACTGATGTTTTGTCCTTAAGGCATTTCTCTGGATGGAGCCTCCAACACATGGTTCTCTAATGGCCACTTCTGTTGCAATGAATGCAATGAGTCTTCATCCTCCAGACCTTCTTTACCTTCTTCTTTTCCTGCTATGGACAAGGCCTTTCACACCTCATTCTCTTTTGTGCTACCATTATTTTCCAACACTTAGCAAATACATGGTTATGTAATCCACAAAAGCTACATGTTTTCTGATGCCATGATCTAGGTTCAATCCTAGCGATATGCTTGTAATAAAAATGAACACTGGAATATAGAGACTTGTTATACCTTTCTCGATTGTCTCTGGTGCAATCATGGTGACGAGAGCTTGCCTCAGCTCTTTCACTTCCATGTGCAATGTCATAGGATGATGATGAAGTGTTCCCAACAATCTCTTTCCCCAATGGTTTCAACCATGCATTGGGAGCTTCTGACACCTTCTAGCATTATCCTTCAATGTACCCCAAACCTTCTAATAGAGGTCTCTGCATGACCTCCAATGGTTGAGTCGTGCCTTGTCCATTAACGCCAAGTCCTCCTCCTTTGTATCCCATCTTGGTGAGGAGTCTCATGCCAGTTCCTATAATGGGTATCTCCACATTTACCACAGAAATGATAGCATGTGAAGATGAAACTGAAAAAACATCAACATCGTTTACCTCAGATGTCGATTCAGAAATAGGTGATGATGGTTTCTTCAAGCCTTTGTTCCATTTCAATTCCTCCAAAACCTCTTCCGTGACTCATAGTTGAAGCTACAGTCTTTGCTTCTCTACTTTCTCTTCTTTTAGAATCCTCTTTAATTCAGCATCCTTTGCTTGAAGGTTCTGGTTGTTGCACTTCAGTTCTTCCAAGGTTGCCTCTGCGGATTGCAACTGAAGCTGCACTCTCTTCTTATCCTCTTTCTCCTCTCGTAGAAGCACTTTCAATTCAACGTTATCTACTTGAATTCTATAGTTGATCTCCTCATTCTAATGATGAGAATGCAATGAAGGTGATGAATATTTACTGGAAGATGTGGATGACGCATCACTTTCCGCTTCTTCTTTCTCTCATCTTTCATGAGCTTCATACATCATGTCCACCATTTTGGAAATCCTGAGCATGGCCTTGTACATGCCTTTTCCATCCTCCATTGTTGCACATTCAATCATTGTTCGCAATTCGCATCAACAAGAAGACCACTATGATACCACTTGATCCAGGTCCATCAGTTACCAGGTTTACCCATGATCTTTTACTTCTGTGATGTTGCTATAATTTCATTTTAAAATAGCATAAAATAACATATATGTAGATATAATTAAGAGGAAAACATGTCAATAATCACACAACAAAATGCAAGACATTTAATAACAGAGTTCGTCTAGTGTGGACTACGTGTCCGGGCCTTGGTGTCTCAATGGTGTTGGCCGCTTCATTTGGTGTTGGAAATCGGTGATGATGTACATGGACGTTGTTTACTTGTCATACAAGGAAATGTGCCCTCAACATGGGTGGAAAATTCTCTCCATGAGATTTTCCGATACAAGGAACTCTCATTCACAACAAACCTCGTATAAACATGACAACCTCACACTTGGTGACAAAGAGTATCCCGCCATCAAGGCAAAAAAGGTATCTTAGAACATAAATGATCATCCATGATGAATACATATCACATGACATAAACATCAAGATTATGCATCATACATCAAGAATGAATCGACACGACATAAAACATCTCACAACAATAATCAATGAAGTACATGGCAACAACACTTCATATACCTCAACTTTGACGTTGACTGAAGAATAGAATGCTTAGCTTCTGGATATGAATGCACCATTAAAGTCATGGTGTCGAATGGAATGAAATTGACTTTCCACACTCTAAAATCCGACACCGTCATTCCAATCTGGAAAATGGCTGAAAACTCGAGACCTCTGTTGCAGAAACTAACATCGTTATCAGATTCCCATTGACGAGAGGTGTAAAATCCTTATAAAATTTGTCCAATTTGGACACCATACAATTCTTGCCCCTCTGAAAATGTGGCTTAGATCATGGTTCCATTGCCTCCCTAAATGGCTCAGGGTTCCACCTACAATAAAAAAATAAGTCTGCCTCAAACTTCGTGCTCCTCCTCCACTAGTCCTCCCTCACTCTGCCTCCCGTGAAAATGAGTTTTGGGTTTTTATATAATGTTTTGCGAGGATTTAACCACGAATTCACCATTGATGTAGTGGTAAAAAAGTAATTGGTTGGAGAGGGTTCGGGGATCAAATCCCGCCCCTCTCATAATAGTGATTGTTTGTTTTATGTTTGGGCGTGTTTTTTAAAATATATATAACCGTGGCAGGTTGCGGTTATGGCATATAATTTTTGGAGGAGTGTTATACATATTTTTGCATTTAATTTTGGGTGATGGTTTGTTTAATTGTTTGACTCCATTTTATATGGTAGTGGGGGTGTCCAGTTGGCGGGCCAGCCGCACTAGTTTGACAGTTTCAAGCCCCACCACCTCTGAATTTCTTGGACCGTGGTCAAAGGAAAGGGGTGTGGTTCGATCCGCCAGTGGTTGCCAGCCCAACACCATATTTACAATACGTTGAAACATATGGAGTGGGGTAGCAGGGGTGATACCCCCCCCCCCCCCTCAATATTTGAACTTTTTTTATTTATTTACGCTCGACAGTGGTGGCGAGGGTCATGGCCCGCCACCCCTATTTTTTAGCATTTTTTTATTTAAAAAAGTGGACATTTTTGGTTTTAATGAAAATAAGGGTCATTGGGAAAATTAAAGAGGCCACAATTTCGACCATTTTTTGGAGCTTGGTTCCCTTCTGGTTGACGATGAATTTGTGGGACAGTTAAACCTGGCCCACTGCCCAACTTTGACCAAAAATTTGACTCACTCTAACTTCTCCATATAGTCTCAGATTAGATATCTATTCACACCATTGGAATTAGGACGATAAGTACTTCAATCTGAACCTGGTTTGAGAGCAATCTGACCACCTTGAATTTGGACCTATCATCAACCCTCTTGGTCTCCTGAGGGTGTATGGAGCCACCTAGATCAGTGAGACTATTGGGATTCATTTCCCAATGTCTCTTAGAATTCCTTATTTCCTAATTTACACTAATATGCAATTTCTCTGAATCCCTTAGGATTAGGTGTCAAAATTTTTAAAGTGTGCATTATAGCTACAAGTTAAAAATCATGTGTCACATAAATTCTCTTATGCTTATTTAATTTTCTAGACTCATAACTAATTTCATGTCCATATTGCATGAGAAATCCATTGAGTCTCTCCTTGCAAGTATCGATGTTGATTGAGAAATATTTATTCAGATCCACAATATTTATAATAGGGGCATGTGTGAGAAGGTTATATAACTCTTTGAAACTCACCACACTCTCTAATATCAATTAAATTCCACTGTTCTTTGGGAATGTTGTAATGATATGCCCAATCTTTGAAATCCTTGAATGGATATTCTATAATATCCTATTATCCCAATAACATATCTTAATCCTACTACATTCTGAGGAGCAGTCCACTCTAGTATGCCCTTGATCTTTCTAGGATCAACTACTACTCCTTTTGAGATAACATTACTCAATTACTGAATTTGAAACTTTAAAAAGTCACATTTGTTGAGCTTAGCATAAAATTTATCAAGGAAAATTTTATGGATGGAAATTTATTTTTAAATTTCAGAAACCTTAGCAAATATTACAAGTTTTGAATATGCAGTATATAAAATGTTTGGAAATATTCTTGTAAAAATATTTAAATTTCTAAAAATTTAATATACCTTGCACAAAAATTTGGTGTTTTTTAAGGCAAAACAATTTTATTCTATACAATTTGGGTGAATCATTTTTAAATAAAATGGAAATTGGTGAATATTGTTTTATAAAAAATATGGAAAACTATCCCATCGATGAATATTAGCCCCTAAGATTTTCTTTGAAATTGATGCTCATGTAACATTCATTACATGGCCTTGATGTGTTGTTTTTTCTCCTCTTTTGTATTTGAATACATTAAGATTTCATCAATAAATACAAGCATAATTTTATCCAAGTACTTGCTAAGAAAAATATTCATATAACACATAAGTGTGGCTAGTGCATTTTTTAACCAAAATAGCACCACTACGAATTCATAGTTGTCATATCTAGTTTTAAATGGAGTCTTGTGGATATCTTGATCCTTGATCCAGACTTGATGATTCCTGGATCTCAGATATTTTTCTGAAAATATTATGGATCCTCTTAGTTCGTCAAATAAATCATCATTCCTAGACAATGAATACTTGTTTTCAATGTTCACTTGTTTAAGTTGTCTGTAATCAATACGAAATGCAATGATGGAGCATTATAGGGTAACATGTTGAGTCTAACGTACCATTTATCTAAATTTTATTTTAGTTGTAGCTTTCGCTTTATTAAATCTAGTGTGATCATTCTATAAGATGTCTTAGTCACAAACATTATTCCTAGAGTTACATCTATATAAAAATTGATGTGTTATTGCGTCGAAATCCTAAAATCTCTTTAGAAATACAACATTATATTCCTACAACATAGGATGATCCTAAATTTTCAACTTAATTTTATATTCTAAATGAGTCTCTTGCATGGCATGGAGGGGTAATTCATTTTTTATATATTTCTTCAACTATAGAGTTGAAATTTTCCTTACTAATATAGGCTTCCACACTCCTTTTAGTGACCTTTGTTCTCCTTCATCTTCCATGTACTCATGATATTTTTTTTTTTATAATAATCCAATTTCTCCCAATGAACTACAAACTTATCCATGATAATTAGCAAGTCATATGACCCCAAGCCAATGATATTAAAATTGGCTTGGGTAAGCATGCTACTCATCTCAAACTAGAATGATTCAATAGAATCATACACCTTATTCTTGATTTATATGGCTAAATGACCTAGTCATGACTTATCATGTTTCTTCCTATGTAAAACATAATCTTCCACAAATTGTGGAATAACATAACTAGGGATAGAATAGGGGTTAATTAAAATTGAAATGGGGAAGTTAGAAATTATAACTTCCATTTCCACCACTAAGGTTTGGTGATCCACATGCTTCTTTTCCATATCTATATAAATCCATGTTACACTTTGGGCCACATCATGGAAAGTGGTTTCCTTTTGTACATTGTACACCCTTCTATTGTCTTGCTATTAGTGGAGACAATATCTTAATATATGATCTTCCTAACACCCCCAACACCTCAAAGTTTTTTTTCCTTGTATCCTTTGCCTCTTCCTTTGTTTTCTTAATTATTTTATTCCCACTTGTACCAATATTTTTATTTTAGAGTTCATTATTTGAAGCTACACAAAACTTGGCACTTTTCCTAGCCTGCTTGTAATGTAAGGATCTTAATCACTACTTTCTGGAAGTGCTATATTTTTATCTTTCATATTTGATATAAGGTATATACATCAACAATTATATGAATCGATTGGAATATGATTCTAGAGTATGTTATTGAAGTTTATACTCATGGAAATTATTTATGTTTCCATAATAATACCTTTTAGACAAGTATTTCTCCTTGAAGTACCTCTCAAGCTTACTCTAGGTCAACTTCCTCTCTCAAATTCTCTTAACATTCTTGAGATTTTCCCACCATATATGTTAGGTCCCTATAAGACTAGTGTATCCCATTATTGTTATTGTTAGTGTATCCCCCTTATTGCTATTGTTTTACCCATGTAGTACTCATAGTGTTATTATTACACCCCATAGATGCCCACTATTTGTATTTTTTCCCCCTTACATTATTATTGTTATGTCGACTCTAATTATGTTGTGACCCCTTTGACTCCTATATATAGAAAGGAGGTTTTGTTATTTGTATCATCCAAGAATTTTTCATTTATGTAATGTAAAGGATGTTTACCCCTCAAAGATATTGATTTCTAAGTTTTTCATATATCTTTCTTCTATTTTGTGAGTTGTTTGCATAACATTTGGTATCAGAGCTTTGGATTCTAGGGTTTCTCTTCTTAAAACATGTCATATTGGAATTTTTGCTATCAATTTTCTTATACGACACTTTAGAAGTGGAAATCGAAACCACATGGAGTTGAAATATGGGTGAACTTCGTGCTGGAATTTCAAATATTGGTTCACTATATTTTTGGAGATATGATATGGGGAATTTAGGGTTTTTGTAGGCTCCAAAATTCAGTCTCAAATAGGTGACCTTGGGAAAATCGTCATAAATTTTGTTTCAGGCATCGGATTTGATCTATGAAAAGTGGAAGAAAGTGCATAGATGCTAGTTTTTTTGTAGAAATTTTAGATTCAAAGGTCAAAACAGTGACACGTAGAACTCCATACAAGTTTGCTCTACTAAACTAGTCTATCATCAGGTCATCGTGGGAGATCGCCCATAACTTTATCTTGAATAATCCAAATTAGGTCTGAACTGTGGCGTTGGAAATAAGACTCGGGTGGATACTACATGACCATAGTTCAAATATTGGGGATATGAAATCATAGAGATACATCAGGTTCAATACCGAGTTCCTCAAAAGCCCAGAAAAGATGTGTATTTTTTTTTCAAATTGCATACCTTTTGTTTGAAAAATTAGTTGAAAGTGACTCCAAGGGAATATTGAAGCACAAATATTAGTATTGGGTTCTAGAATTCTTCCCAAAAATAATTCCACACCCATTAAGCCCTTAGAAAGCTCTACTATGACACACAAATAAGAATAATTGCAACATGATATAACAAAATTATGAGACCAAGTGCATCAAATTTTGCTCTCACAAAGAGTAGCAAAAAATGAAATAGAAGAAAAATGGAAGTTTTAAGGATGGATTAAAAGCAGAAATGGATGGTTTAAAATCCGTAATGGAATCTAATATCGACGGTTTGAAAGCATACATGGAAGGTTTGACAAAGTTGTTGCAAGAAAGGCTTGTCGATGGTGACAAGGAAATCCATGAAAATCATGATGAGGAAAAAAGGAATAACAATTGTGATTTTATAAACTCCAATGTTTGGTTTAATAGCCACCACATTCCAAGCATAGATACGAGGAATTTTTTTGGCAAGGATTAGACAACATGGATGCTACAAATGGAGCAATATTTTGATCTCCAAGATGTACAACACTCATAAAAGGTAGGCATTCAACTTTATATTTAGAACCCAATCAGTTTGTATGGTATCGATGGCTTTGTTCTCATAAACCACTTGTCACATGGTCAATTTTTATAGAGGAAATGATAGCACATTATGAGGATACAAAGAGCAACAACTTCTTTAACCAATTTATAAATCTCAAACAAAAGGGTTCAATGACAGAGCACATTGAGGACTTCCAAAAATTTAATATCGGGGTAGAAAATATTCTAGAGGAACATATGATATATGTCTTCATAGGGAATTTAAAGGATAACGTCTAACATGAGGTTCTCCTTTGTGAACCTGATTCATTGGAGAAGGTATTCAAGGTGGAAAGAAAATTTGAAAGAAAAATTATGGCAACAAGGAAGTATACCAATCACAACTATAACGATGGAAATTTTTCTGCTCCTAGCCTTCCACAACCTACAAGGTTAACACCACATGTTATGAAACCAACTCCAAAAATAGAAGAAAAGAGAGATCAATGCCTTATAAATAAGCCACTTCAAGGGGGAAACCTCCTTTACATTACATAAATGACAATTCTTGGATGATACAAATGAAAAAACTTACTTTCTATATATAGGAGTCCATGGGGTCACAATATAATCATAGTCAACCTAACAATAATAATGTAAGGTCACAATAATAACAATATGAGGGTTACAGGGGTACAATAATAACAATAAGGAGGCTACACTAACAACAATAAGGGACTGCACTAGTAATATAGGGACATAACATGCCCCTCTCCTTAAAACAAGTGGTGTCCTCAATGCTTCATTATTTCTTGATGATTATGTATAAAATTCTCATCCTCCCATGTGTAATATTCAATGGGTAAGTTATTCCACTTGTTTAGATACTCTGAAATTGATCGATTTCCTAGTTGTTGAGTTCTTGTTTCTATGACTGCTTCAGAACTTCTTTTGCTGTGATGTTTATCTTCATGTTGTTTCATTTGATTTTGCGCCAAAGTTAGGTTATCATTTGAGAGTTGGAGAACTTGTTGTTGATGCTTGATGTGATATTCCACTACTTTATCATCCATATTAACTTTGATTTGATCCTTCAAACCGTCCAACTTAGCCTTCATTTTCTCTTTTAAACCATCTATGTCATCATTGATTTCTCTTTATAAGATCGAAATTCGTTGCACTTGGGACCATAATTTGATATATCATACTGCAATTCTTCCTCGTCATGATTCATAGTATTGCCTTCTAAGGTATTAATGGGTGTGTAAATATTTTTGGAAGGAATTATATAACTCAATACTGATATCCATGCTTCAATATGCCCTTGGAATCACTTCAAACTGTCTTTTCAAACAAAATTTCTGCAAACTTGTTTAAAAAATACACACCTTTTTCTTTCTTTTTGGGAGGTCTATATTGAAACTTAATTATCTTTGTGATTTCGGATCTTAGATATCTGAAATTTGGTCTTGTCATATCCCTCTGAATCTTCTTTCGAATGCCATAGGTTTGACCTGATTTTGATAATTCAAGGGAAATTTATGCCCAATCTCCCACAATGACCGAATAATGGACTGGTTCAGTATATTGAACTTGTACAATGTGCCACGTTTCACTTTTTCCTCCTTTGGCTCTAAAATTGATACACAGGAAACTAAATTCCATGTAATTTTAGCCGCTTTTTACAGAATTACAATCTAATTATTAGAGAGAGCGTTATGACGATTTTCCCAACGTCACCTATTTTATATGAAATTCGGTAGCCTTAAAAACCCCTAACTTCCACAGAGCATATCTCCAAAAATATTTTTAACAAAGAAAAAAATTATTACACGACGTTCCTCAGGATTTCCGCTTCGTATGGTAAAATTTTCAGCTTCTGAACCTTTGTAGACAAAACATTATAGCAAAAATTCCACGATGACTTGTTTGGATCAGAAAAACCCTAGAATCCAAAGCTCTAACACCAAATGTTATGAAACCAACTCCAAAAATAAAATAAAAGAGAGATCAACGCCTTATAAATAAGCCAATTCGAGGGGGAAACCCCCTTTACATTACATAAATGACAATTATTGGATGATACAAATGACAAAACCTCCTTTCTATATATAGGAGTCCATAGGGTCACAATATAATCCTAGTTGACCGAACAATAATAACGTGAGGGAACAATAATAACAATATGGTGGTTATAGGGGTACAACAATAACATTAATGGGGCTACACTAACAACAATATAGGATTGCACTAGTAATATAGGGACCTAACACCACAACAATTGGAGGAAAAATGACAAAAAGGGATTTGTTATATTTGTGATAGAAAATACACTAAAGGTCATAAGTGTGCCGAGAAGAATTTTTTTTACATACATTGTGAAGAGGAGGAAGAAAAGGAACAAGAAACATAAAAGAATGAGGATATGCACCAGGAAGAAACCCCAAAGAATGAAGACATGAATCAAATCATATCTTGTAATGCATTGGTTGGAATTACCACTACTGAAACTCTCAAGATAAAAGGATATATCAAGGAAAAAAAGGTAACAATGTTGATTGATTCAGGTAGTACCCATAATTTTATTCATTGTAAGATAGCCAAGGAATTGAATTGCTCCCCATATCCAACACCAGAGTGTCAAGTGATGGTTGCAAATGGAGGAACTATAAATTTCTCAGGAAAATGTCATAACATCAGTCTAACCATGGGGGAATATATATATTGAATAGTCCAATGCTTTCTATTCCAATGGGTGGTGCTGATGTTGTACTAGGAGTCCAATGGTTACAATATTTGGGGAAAATAACTTTTAATTTTCAAGAACTTTTCTTGAAAAAATTTTGCGAAGGAAAGGAAGTTGAATTACAGGTTATCACAAGGAAACCAAGAAATATAATCAGCTCTAATATTATGAAAAATATTTTAAAGAAAGAACAATGAGGCATAATTTCAGAATTATGCGCACTACAAGTTCAAACAACGAAATCATCTATTTCTCCAGATCTCCAAAAATTATTGTAAAATCATTCCAAGGTGTTTGAGAATTGCAAATGCTTCCCACCTATTTGTGATCATGATCATGCTATTCATTTGATTGCAGGAAGTGTTCCTCCAAACATCGGGCCTTACAAATAACCTTATGCCCAAAAGAGTAAGATTGAACATATGGTTGCAGAAATGCTAGAGGCTATATAGTTCAACCTAGTCAAAGTTATTTCTCTGCTCCAATAGTATAGGTGCACAAGAAGGATGGATCATGGCACATGTGTCCAAATTATAGGAAGCTCAACAAGCTCACTATTAAAGTTAATTTCCCATTCTTTTCATTGATGAATTATTGGATGAATTACATGGATAAATTTACTTCACCAAGTTGAATCTTCGTTCAGGATATCATCAAATAAGAATTAAGACTGAAGAAAGTCTGAAAATAGAATTTATAACTAATGCGGGTCATTATGAATTTTTGGTCATGCCTTTTGGGCTTACCACTGCACATTCTACATTTCAAGGTTTGATGAATTCCATTTTCAAACCCTTCCTTATAAAATTTATGTTAGTATTTTTTGATGATATACTAATCTACAACAAGTCTTGGAAGGATCATGTTCAACATGTTTACATGGTGCTAAAAATACTGGAGGAGAAATAATTATATGAAAAAAACCTCAAAATGTTTCTTTGGAGTTCAGGAGGTGGAATATCTAGGTCATACTGTATCTCATGATGGTTTTAAGGTAGACCCTAACAAAATTAAATCCATTAAGGAATGGAGAATCCCCACAACCATAAAGCATCTGCGGGGATTTCTCGGGTTGATAGGGTATTATCGCGAGTTTGTTAAGAATTACGGAAGAATAGAAGCACCTCTAATAACATTATTGAAGAGAGATGCATTTTCTTAGACTCCATAAGCAACTAAGGCCTTTAATCATCTTAAAGAGGAAATGTTTCAAGCACCAGTCTTAGCTACATCAGACTTCACAAAAAATTTTATTGTCAAATGTGATGCTTCAAGAAATGGAATTGGTGTTGTTTTAATGAAAGAAGGAAGACCCATTTCTTTTGAAATTAATCCAATCAAAGGAGAGTATTTAAAAAAACCTATTTACCAGACCTAAATGTTGGAAATACTACATGCACTTAAGAAATGGATACCTTACCTAATGGGAAGACACTTCAAGGTAAAAACAGATCATGATAGTCTTAAATAATTTTTAGAACAAATATTATCTTTAGAAGAGAATGGGTCACAAAGATGTCGGGTTATGACTTTGAAATCATCTACAAAAAAGGGAAGAAAATTTTTGTTGCAGATGCACTCTCAAGAAAGGATGAGGATGTGTAAGCATTTCTTTGTGCCATTTATATTATCCAACTAGATTGATAACCGAAGAAAGGGATGAATGGAAGAATGACGAAGAAGTGTGGGAACTCATTAAAACGTTGCAACAAGATCCTAGTACATCTTAGACATTTAGCTAGAAAAAATATTCATTATGGTACAAATATCGCTTATATCTTTGTAAGAATTCCCAAATCAAGCAAAATATTCTTTTGGAATTGCACACCTCTCCCTTAAGAGGGAACACGGGATTTTTAAAAACGTACCATAGGGTCAAGAAGCAATTTTTTAGGATGGCCTTAAATTTGATATTCAAAATTTTTTGGTGTAATGTTTGGTTTGCCAACAAAATAAAGTTGTGACAATTAAAACCCCAGGAATGTTACAACCTTTATCCATTCCAATTCAATCTGGGGAGGAGGTTTCAATAGATTTCATCGCAGGTTTACCCAAGTCTAAAAGAAAGAGTGTCATCATGGTGGTAGTTGATAGGCTTACCAAGTATGCACGCTTTTCTGCATTATTACATCCATTTAAAGCCAATACAGTTGCTACTACATTTATGGAAACAATTCAAAAGCTACATGGAAACCCAAATATTATTGCACAATGGCTTCACTGGGGGAGAAATTCCATACCACGTGGGTTCATATTAGGGAATATCTATTGAGGAAAAAAAGGCATAATATCTTGGGAGATATATAGGGGGCTATGGGTTTTATATTGCAAGGAATAAAAAATGGAACTGAAACTTAATGAAAAAATATAAAGGGATATACAAAATTTTAATGAAAAAATGGATACCTACAATATCTAGTGGAAGTAGGGGTTTTTTAAATTGGGAAGGTGTATTGGGTTTGTATTGGTAAGGGGTTAAATAATGTTGTTTTTAGGGGTATTTTCCAATATGTAGTCAAATTAAGGGTATTGTTTAATATGCCAAAAATGCACGTGATATGTAAGAGGTTCATTGAGTGAAGCCCCTGTGGATTATTGTAGGTGACAAAGATCACATTTTCACTGAAAATTTTTGGAAATAATTAGTTTCTTGTCTGGGTACTCAATTAGCTCATAGCTCATCTTATCACCCTCAATCTGATGGGAAAAATGAGATAGTGGAAAAATATTTTGAAGGATATATTTTTTTTGTATCCGATAAAAAAACACAATAGGTCAAGTGGTTACTTTGGTTGGATGGTGGTATAACACTTCCTTCCATATTGTGGAAAAAATGACCCCATTTATGGAACTTTACGGATATCATCAACCGTCCATCACATCATATTTAAGAGGAAATTATAAGGTTCAAGGAGTGGAATATCACATCTACCATCAACAACAATTTCTCCAACTCTTAAAGGATAAACTCACTTTGGCTCGGAATCGAATGAAACAACAGGCATATCAACACTGTAGTGAAATAATTTTTGATGTAGGCAACTGGGTATTTTTACAGATATAACCATACAAACAAATGTCTCTCAAGCAAGGTAAGAATGATAATTAATTATCACCAAAGTATTATGGTCCTTAAAAGGTTTTCCAAAAGATTGCTACTATGGCATACAACTTGGAGCTTCTAGCATCTTCCCGAGTGCACCCAGTTTTCAATGTTTCATGCTTAAAGAAGGTTATGGGTGACAAACTCCCAGTTCAAACAATATTTTCAGAAATTGACGAGGAAGGAAAAATCATATTGGAACCTGAAGAAGTCATGGAAATAAGGACTCGATAGCTATGAAATTGATAAATTTCATAGTATCTTATCAAGTGGAAGAACTTACCCACTGAATATTCCTCATGGGAGGATGATAATTTTATACAAAAGCATCCAGAACTACTCAAGAATTTAGGAAAACACTTTTTTGAAGGATAGGCACATGTTAGGTCCTTATATTAATACTAGTGTGTCCCCTTATTGTTATTGTTATTGTATCCCTCGTATTGTTATTGTTGTACCCATGTAGTCCCGATAGTGTTATTATTGTTCCCCATAGAAGCACACTATTGTTATTGTTGTGCCCTTGCATTATTATTGTTATTTCAGCTTTGATTATACTATGACCCCTTTGATTACTATATATAGAAATGAGATTTTTTATGTGTATCATCCAAGAATTTTTCATTTATGTAATGTAAAGGAGGTTTCCCCCTCGAAGAGGTTGATTTCTAATTCGTTGATCTATCTTTCTTCTTTTTTGTGAGCTAATTGCATAACAATATATCATGCTTCCCTATTAGATTGAATATGGATACTCAAGCCTTCATGTTAGTAGAGTAATTATCATACTCTAAAATATTTCTTCAAACTCAAAAGCCATGATTTTTCCTCTTCATCCTTCTTGACTTGTTCATTCAAGGTAGGAGTTTTCCCCTTCTTCAATTCCTCAGGAAATGCAACCTTCACAACCCTCTTATTCCTCTTCTCGTGTAGCCCTAACATGGCTGTTATGTTGGATATCATATAAGAACTATCATTTCCACCTTTAAAGGTGTGCTTTGAGGTATACTCATTGCTTGAATCCTCTCTTGCACACTTGTGCCTCTTTCTTTCTCTACTTTATTCAACATTTCTCGTTGTTTTCTCATACTTATACATTATAGGTGGATATTGTCCCTTTTGTATTTAGGCTTGTCTGAATTATTTGCATCTAGTTCATGCTACCTTTTTCATTATAGGTATAATAGACTTTTCAATGTTACAACATTTACTTCTTCCTTATTCTCTTGGGATTTGATAATTTTCTCATTATTAGCCTTATAGCTCATGATTTTAGGCATAAGGATTCTGAGGGTCTCCATCGAATCAGAAGGTGTCTCTATTTCTCTCCTCTCATCTAAATATTCTTCTCTATTATTAGAATTTATGTCCAAGTTGTATTAGAACCATTCCGTTGAACATTCCTTGTAATACCCCACCCCATATTTACCTACTTTAACCTAATCACCTAGGTAAACACGAGATGAGATTTACTTTGAATGACAAAATTTCCAAGATGAACTTATGGAAAATGGGGTCCATATGTCCAGAACTAGTTGTAAACACCTAGTGACACATGATCACACTGTTATCATCCTAAATTAACAAAACAATATTTCCTTTCAATTGTGTTTCCTTCAATTAACACAACTTTCTATTTTTGGCATTTTTTTAGGTCCTAAACATCCAAGGTTGTTTTGAGGGCCTAAATGACATTTTTAGGGAAAACGAAGAGACTGGAAAAGTGCTAAAATTTGTATCCCAGATTCTTAATTTTGCCTCCCTATGGAGATATTTGAAACAAGGTATTATGATATCCAACAAGGAAAATTTTAAGGATGGATATTTATCTTAAGGTTTAGAAACCTTTGAGAATCTCACTAGTCCATGATATTTATATGTAAAATGCTTGGTAATATTTCTATAAAAATAATCAATTTCTAATAATTTTATATAGTCTCTATACATAATTTTGGCAATTTTAAAGGTAAGATAATTTGATACTATAAAATATGAGAGAAATATTTTTAGAGAAAATGGAAATTAATGAATCTTTTTTTTTGGAAAAAAACATGGAAAATTAGCCCACCTGAAAACATTATCCCCTAACATTTTTCCTAATATCCAAACATAGATTATATGCCAAAGTTATGATCCTAGGAAATTGGAAATCCAAATTATTCATTTATACAAATACTTTGTGACTATGGTACTTGTAGGTCATGAATGTATAGTAACTCGCATCTCATGTTTACCTTGGTGATCTCGTTAAAGTGGGTAAATGTGGGGTGGGGTGTTACATTCCTTTTGTTTTTCAGCTAGAAATGTATCTTCTTATGTTTTGGAATAACACATATAACTATTAATTTCAAATATTCATAAATAATAGTTTAACACATTAAGTTATTATGGTTACATTAGAACTTAGGTTAGTTTGAAACTGTTATTTAATATATTCAGACATATGTTAGATAAATTAACAAGTTCTATAGTGTGAAAAATATCCACAACAAAAATTCAAGTTAAATCTCTCTACTCCAAGCCTTTTTAATTCAAATTTTTAACCTTAAGCTCCTATTTTATTTATGATAATTATACTTCTCTTGATCCCATTTAGTCTAAGTTTTAAACCTTAGCTTCGATACCATTTTGTATTAGAGATATAATTTCTATTTTTATAGTGTATCTCTAGCCCATTCAAGTCCAATGTTTGAACCACAACTTTGATACCAATCTATAACATTACTAATCCCTTGAAGTCATATTAGGAATGCGATGTGTAATTACAGCCAACATCCCTTGTTTATTATGAACATGGGGTTGTGAAAATCATATTTATTTTCTCACCTTAGATCAAATTTATAATACTACCATATTCTTGTCTCATGAAAATATTTTGAATGATATAAATTTAATCTCAATTGGAGCACCAAACACAGATTTAAGCCTCTTTAAAGTTTCGCCCCTTTAAAGGCCCAATTTATCGTCTATTAAATTTGTCCATGTGTATCCAATGTGTGGGTCCAAATCTATTTTACGTGGACTAAATGAGAGCCTCACCATGTTGAAAATTTTACAAGTCATTCATTATCCAAACCCTTAGGGTCCCAATATTCCAATATATACGTGGTCCAACCTACTAATATGCTAATATGGGAATAACCCTTTGATACACTAAGGTAGTTTTAAATCCACTAAATTCCAATATAGAATTATTCCAACATGGTTCTCGAGTGATTTAGAAAGAAAAAAATATAACTACAAAACTTTGTAAAACACTAATAGGTTGATAGGATTGAGACTAGCTTACCACGTCACTTCACAACTCTGTCATGTAATCATATTCTTCCATGTTTTCAAGGCTAGCATGTCAAACATGTGGCGTAGATGATGTGTATATTGATCAATATAACGACAATTTCCAAGATGCAACCCTCTCGAATTCCCAATATGTCGATATGATAGCTTGGCGTTACACATCAATCATAGACACTCAATCACCACTTGACATGTGGAGTAGGATGATGTTTACCTACCACATGGAATTATTGACATGTGACACATGTCACTCATATTCATAAGGCTTCCATGTCGAATTTTCTAAATCTAGGTGACATATGATACACATGGAATCTCAACATCTTCAATTGTGATGTCATCATGATGTCACCCATTGATTTTCCTCATACCATACACTCTAATTACTCTAATGTTTTAAATTTCTAAATTCTTTATTTCATCACTTCATTCTCTTAGTGAATAGTTTAAATGCATTCAATTACCAATTACCACCTAATGTCATGCCATACTAGTATTTTTCACAATGGTGCACCTTCCTTTCCTCTAAGCCTTGATATACTAATAGTTTGACAACCCCCTTCCCACCAAATCTGTCTTAGTTCTAGTTAAGACATGTGACTAATGATAGGGTTGGGGCTATAGAAACCCCAAATTTCAATTACTCTATTATATCAATGGGGAATACCATCCCAAAAATTCAAAAGAGTTTCATGCCAAAAGGTACATTCCCCAAATTCTCTTTATATCTTGGGGTGCAAGGGTTGAACACCAAATTTCATTTTTTTACAAATCCAAGCCTTAAACCCCACATTATTTAGCCACTTAAGTTCTTCCTTAGGCTTTCCACTAGCTTAAAATTTCTTTAGTGAACCCATACTAAACAACATATGTTATGTGAACACTGCATCCTCTTGAATCTCTCCTTCCTCATTAAGGCTTCTACTCTGGCATCTAGGTAACATCATTAAAAATACTTCTAATCATCACATAAAGCATAGGGCTCCTTGGGATCTTCTAAAGAAGCCTAATCTTATTGATTCAAACTCATGGGGAATAGGGACAACCAAAAAATCAACAATAACCAGAACAACTCACCTATTAGTCATTTTTCTTTGGAAGCACATCATACATCTCAAACACTCATAAATTATTAAAAACCTACATGTAAACGTAACATAGTTAGCAGAACTAAGTCTAAACTATGAATTCATGAACGTACATCACATAATAATGTCATTCAACATCGATGAAATGTTTCCATTTCACATAACATTCATATTTTCATATGAATGAAAAATAGTTAGGCAAACCATTTTTATTACTCAACACACTAATCATGCATATTCATTACAACCATAAAACAACTCTCAAGCTACATTGAAACCATACATGGTGAATCTATCATTATATTTACATTTTAATTATTAAAAACCATTTATAATTCATTTACAAGAAAACATTACACTTATTTGTTCCTCCTAAAATTTCTAGAAATTAAAAAAGGGAAAAACACTCTCCATCCAACCATAGGCACAACTACACTACAAATTTATTACAATTGTTTGTTAGAAACTAGAACAATACTGAGAGTGGGGTTGAATCAATGTTGTAGGAATTTTACTGAATTAATTTTTTTTCCACTTATGTAATGATATTAGGATATTATAACCATTTTATTCACATGAGAATGACAAAATATTTTCAGTAACACACAAGGAACAAAAAAATTCTTCAAAAATCCTCTTCAAGTACTTCACAAGGCAAGATATAGCTTGTTATTACAATTATTTGGCCACAACCAGTTGGAAGCTACAACTCCCTTATTTATCAACTACAACTAAAAGGAGAACCGACCCCTGAACATTTACTAGCACCCACTAGAAGGAGCACCAACCCCTAATCTGCAAGCTACAACTTGATTGACACTCAATGATTCATTTTTCATCCACTTTCATACTAGAACTATGAATGCCTCCTTTTCTTTCACAATAAAACAATTTTCTCCTCAATAACCAATACCTTTAGCATATGAATATTGAGAACACCAACAAATTCACCTCAACTCTCTCACAATAACTATTCATCTTGCTTCATCAAGTATGCTTATAAATCTTTTTTATTTGTTATATTTGGCATGAAATTTTAGTTAATATTGCATTAAATATTTGCATGTGCATTTAATTTTTTCCTTCATCCTATTTATTTTTGTCTTCTGCATGTTCCATTAACTTCTCAATCTTTGATCTACATTTAGGGGTTTAGTCTCTGATTTAACCTTCTAATTTTCACAATTCTTCATTTGTTACGGGTTTTAGCAGTGCTCCTTCTATTTTGGCGATCCTTCAAATTTGGATTAGCTTCCAAAACAGCCACTAACTTCGTCCATGCTGCTAAAGACTACCTCAAGCCCTTGATTTTAACAATTTGGTAACTTTTTTTTTATATTTAGCTTAAATTCCAAATTTCCAAAAATTTTCAACTTATTCATCCAAAGCCCAAAGGATTTCCATTAACTGTGCTGCCAAATATTTAACATTATACTAGAACACCAAGTTATCGGCTTGTTTCATCCAAAACCCCAAGGGATTTAAAAATTATACCAATTATAACTTTACAACCCTTTGAATTATAGCCCCTTTTGTGTTGGTTCCATGTTTTATTTTCGTCATAGGACCAAGGGTCGTGACCTCTGTTAGTGTTAGCCTTTGCAGCCTTCCTCCAGTGATCAAACATGATCTTACAAAGTGATTTTAAGGTGTCAAGGTCAAATTTTGTCATTTCAATGAGTCTTCAAGCAAAATTTGGTCACTAGGCATTAGGTCTAGGGTTTGCTTTCACTTCTTCCAAAGTTGTCCAAATGTCAGTCCATGTCACCATTCAGCTGAGTGTATCATCATTCAGGCGGTTTCCATCATCATGTCAAGTTCCATTGAGTCATTTTACATCTTGTTCATGCTTCAGTTGTGCCTAGGTAAGGTCCATTTCCCTCTCTTAGGGTTTTGGAGGTAATTTCTCTTGGATGGTCAAATCATCAAAAAAACTTGTATCCTGATGTTCACACACCTTCCCCTATCCTTAATATACCTTATTAAACACTTCCCATCACTGAGATCCCCCAAATTCCTCATTTTTGCACAAACCCTAGTTTCTTGCCACAACTTGGAAATTTTCTAGGCTAGGCCTGTGTTTTGCCCTTTTGGACCCCTTCCCCTCACTCAATCTCTGAGATTCCACTTTCCCCTACTTCCTAACATCCCTCCCTACTTCCCAAAATTTCCCCAAGAATTTAGAAGCCCTTTATTCCCTTCATTTCGCTTCATTTCGACAAAATCCCTTGTTTCACACATCGGGATAGGTTTCACTCAAAAGATGTTTCAGAGAAATAAAAGATGAATTTTGGAAAACTGAAAGAGGTTTTTGTCCAAAACATCCCAAGGAAGAAAAAAATCCTTCACTTTTTACACAGGTATAATGGTTTTGGAGAAATGTCAAAAATACCGTTGCCTCAGAAGAATTGAATGCACCTCTGAAGTGACCTTGGGAAAATCAAGATTTCTCCTAGCATGGTTGGCCAAATGACTTGAATGATGAGTCAAATGATAACTAGACAAAAATATATTTCCAATGAGCTATCATGACCTCAATTTGGAGTTGAGGAAGACCTTCAAAAGTTGACTGCAACAGCGCTCTGCCTTGAGGCAGCCTCATTCTGCTCATTTTGACTAGTGTTGGGAGATTTGATTTTTGATAGGGTAAATGAAATCCAAATTGCATAATTCCACTTTTGTTGGAAATTAGACTCCAATAGCTTTCCAACGAGCTATCACGCGCTCGATTTGGACACCGGGAAGGCCTCGAAAAGCTTCCCGAAAAATGCACTATGTGGCAAGAGGCAAGAGCGACCCACTTGAGGGGAGCGACCCACTTGAGCATTTCAGCCAGTGTAAAAATGAATGGGAGCGACCCACTTGGGGGGAGCGACCCACTTAAACAAAAAAGCCCAGAAATTTTTGTTTTGTGCCCAGTTTTGATTCTAATCGACTCCAAAAGCTTCCAAACAGGTTTTAATCATTGTTCAATGGATTTTTAGCATGATTATGATATTATTGATGTTGGGCAATAAGCCATGCTTGGAGAGAATCCTACATTTACATGCACATTAATTCCTCAAGGGTTTTGAAAATATATGGACAGTTTGTGAAGGTTTGAAAACTTTTGTGAATGATAGAGATGCTCATGCCCTAGCACGTTGTATACACGATCCTCACGCCCTCAGTTATCATCTTATCACTGTTGTTATGCCCTCTCATGTTTTTGCATAGTCTTATGTTGACTAGTATAAAGCCTCCATCACCATACCACTGATGTCATCATCATTCAATTGCTACTGTCATCTCCATTTGTTTCATATGGTCATTGTCATGATATTCTTATTTCCCATTTGATGAAACACTATCCTATGTTTGCTTCCTCCTTTGACAGATTTTGGCCATCATCACAAAGTTGACCACACATTTGCATTTGGTACTCATTGTCAAACTTACTTGTGATCGAAACAGTGATAGTTATTATGCCATTAAAGTAGAGCCATCCTCATGATGATTTTTTTTTTCTTTGATACTTGGGTACATGTGTGACATTCATTGGGTTTTGAACAAACATTAAGACTTTGCCTTCACTGCACCTATATGAGCATCCATATTGCAAATATCTTGTTCAAAGCCATGTCAGAGACGGATTCAGTTTATGAGCAAGGATATGAGCAGGACAGTGACTCAACCATTGAGGTTGATGTACTAAGATGGAGCATAGCAGTGCGCCAGTAGTGGTAACATATCAGAGAGGCCACAGATCTTTGTTTGCAGCATCACGACGAGTACTATCTCCACATGGGGTGGAAGGGGTCTCGTTGACTTCATCAGCAGCACGAGTACTATCTCCACATGGCGTGGAAGGGGTCTCGCCTTCTTCATCAGCGTAGGTACATTCATAGGATAATGATAGAGACAAAGACATGCTTCGTCACATGAAAGGCCATCATTGGGCTCGCATGCATGTTTGCAAAGCGAGAATGAAGATTCTGAAGAGGAGGTTGAGCGAAGCACTAAAACGGCGGAAAAGGCCTGATCCACTCTGGATTTTGGCCGATGCTTCGTTGGCTGGGCAAGATACATGATGGAGGGTCTTCGCTCTGAATTTGAGCAAATTTGGGAAAATTTTTGTCATTTTGAAATTTTGGTCTCAAAAAACAGGTTTTTCAGTTAAGTGGGTCTCGCACCCATATGCTCACTTTTTCTTGGGACACTTGCTGAAGGAAATTTTTTCATTTTTGGATTTTTCATGGTAAGTTATGCATCCTCAGGCATTACCGAAGCATTTTATCAGGTTCTGGATGGTCAAAAAGCTCAAAAACACCATAAAAACCACCTTGCTGCCACCTTTTGCACCAGCAGGAAGTACTTCTGGGAGAATGAGGTTTTGGAGGGTCAAATGAGGTCCAAATTGGAAACTTCAACTTGGGTTGGATAGCCAACATCCAGGGCTTTCCAACGAGCTATCATGAGCTCAATTTGGATGCCAGGAAGTCCTTCAAAATCAGGCTAAAAGTTATGTGACCCACTTGGCTCAAATGCGACCCACTTAAATTTTTGCTGAATTTTCAACTACCAGCTCAGATTTTCGGCTAGTTTGGACCAGTTTTGCTTGTGGATGAAATTTTTGGGTTTTCATGATGTAAATTTATGTTTGGCATGTAACTTTGGCTTATTTTTATCTATTCTAGAAGATTCACTCTCAAAAAGGTTAAAATCATGTAAATGGATCAGTTCCCACTCTTTTAGAGGCAAGTTGTTAGCTGCCTAGATTGTAGTTCCATTATTAGAATTGGTTGAAACTGATCCCTGAAGAGGGAATTCGACCCCTAGAGGTGGGGAAAGGTGTTAGAGTGATCTATATATTGTAATTTCTGAGGCATTCTACAGGTTGGACTCTTGGGATACTTTTGATATCATTGTACATATTTTTCACATTTTGGCTAAGGAAAGATCAGGGGTTTTGCGGCACTTGTTGGGATCCTTGTGGTGTTCTGTTCTTGATGGTGTTTCCTCTTTGTTTACTGTAAGTTTCTTCATGTTTAATGTATGCCATCCTTTCATATGCTTCTGAACTAAATTGAATGAGTAAATGAGGTTGAATCCATTGTTTACAGTGCTCTGCCTTTGAATTCAGTTAGTTCTATATGTTTTTGACTGTTTGGAGAGGATCCAAGTTCTTCTTTGCCCTCTTCAGCTCCTCGTCGGTCTAATCTGTCCGTGTATCCAATCAAAAGCATCAAGACAATCACCTACCTCGCCCCAACTCGAAATCTGCAAAGGTCTGACCTTATCCCCGGACCCAAAATTTGTTTTCCCATTTCTCCAGCGAAAACCCAAAAATCAAAAAATCAAACATACCTATCTCTTTACTAGCCTAAAATCAGTTCTTATTGTAAGTCATCTCGCATCCTATTGCTTATTTTATCGAGATTGACGGAGAGAGCCCTCTCCTGTCCTCGTAGGGCTAGCTACGAGGCTGAGCGTGGTTTGATGTAGCCTTGAGTTTTACTTCATTTCAGCCTGAGGTAAATTTGAGCGCTAACATAGTGGCGACCATACTGGGGAAGATCTCAATGGTTTGCTTGTTGATGTGTTTGTTCCATGAGTCTTAGACGGAGTCTGAAGTCACGCCAGGTAGCTTTCGAAACGTTGTTGCTATGCATCAGCGAAGTAGATAAACGCTGCTTCAGTCGATCTCCGGTTTAACTTGTAATCGTAGCATTTAACTTGTAAATTGCCCCAGTACATGTATCAAGTTCAGATCTGATGTTGATGGTGAACAACGATCAGACATAAGAAGGCTGAAATCATTCACCTGGCGATTTCATTCACTGAACAATCCAGAAATCGATGCTTCATGGTGATTTCACTGCAGGGAGATCAGTAGCTGTGAGATTTTCAATATGGACCGAATCACGAGAAGATATGCTCCCATGAGCCGAGATCACATTCCAGGTTTTCCGAATAAGATGCCCAAGGTAGATTGGTCAAGGAATCTGCCTACGTTTAACAATGATGGTAAGAAAGATGTTGCTTTACATCTGGTTAGATTTCACATGCATATTCGCAAGTTGAAGGTGGATTTTCCTGAAGATTGCTTGATGAAGATATTCCTAGCCACTTTGGAAGGTGAAGCCCAATCTTGGTATGAAAATTTTCCGCCGGCATGTATTTACTGTTTAAAGGATTTTCATGCTCTTTTCATTGAAAAATATCAAACATCTTATCAATCGTTAAATTTAGTTCATGACTGTTGCAAACATGCTTCTACTTTTATTGAAAGTCTTGAGAAATATTATGAAGATGATAATTTCATGGATGATGAGATCATGGAAGCCCTATATGAAAATCCATTTCAGCAGCATAAAGATGATCATGAAAATTTGTAGCAGGATCAAGATTTTAGTGTGGTAGAAGATGAAGGAATTTTGCATTTTGACAGTGAACAGGAATTACATGAAATGGATCAGCAGTATGAGGAAAATTTGTATACTCCTTCACTTGAAATCAATGAAGAAAATCACTCTTTGAGGCAAAGAAAACAAAAGGTATTATCTCCTCTATCTGAAGATGAGATAGATCAACTCTTGAACGGGCATGTTAACGCAGATCTGCAGCGTGCACATGATCAAGAGGGTGATGGTGGAACTTCTTCCTTTTCTGAAAAGGATGACAGTCCTGTAAGCAGCTCTATAGATCAGCAGGTTGAATATTTTCATATGACTGAAAGTGATGAAAGAGAAAGCCTCATTTCAGATCTAGATTCAGATTGTGATGACCAAGCATATCTTGTGTTGAAACCCATCAAGGAGAATTCTACTGTTGAGATCATTTGGAAAGAAGAAAACAAAGGTATGGATTCAAATGTTTTCAGTTCATTAGAACATAGCCTTCATAAAGAGGTAATCCAATCAGTTAATGAAAAAGTTTCTCTTGATGAAGTTATGCTAGATGATAGAAATGATAGTGTTGAGCATCAAGAATCAGCTGAAGTTTCTTTCCTTATGATTGATGAATGCAATGAAGAACATGATAATCTGGTTGTGATATCATATGAAGATGACCTAGCATACTTTCAGACTACAGAAGATCAGAACATTCAGGATTCCCTTTCAATTTCTTCTTCATATGTTTCATGTGTTGAAATGTTTTTACAAGAGGAGATCTGCTCATCTACCTGTTCAGATTTTTTTGAAGCCCAGGAGCATACTTTTACTGAAGTACATGATAAAGATAAATTATAATCAGAAGAGAAAGACACCTTGTTTCTTCAGCAGAAGGTAAATCTTCATGTTTTTCAGGACCCAATGGCAGATTTGTTGCAGTCAGCTGTGAAAGTGATTATCGCAGTGTTCAGTGATGAAGGAGATCATGGTCAGCTATGTTTTTGGATGCCCAGTTACCAGTATCTATTGTTGACCAGGAGATCTGATTGGGAGAATCAGTTAGCAAGGCATCTGCTTGACTGGTTACATTGGAAAGCCAATTATACATGATTGTACATATTTCATTAGTATGCAGGTGGTTGTCATCATGATTTAAAATCTTGATGGACTGCTGCCTTTTTTCCAAAAGCTTTGTAAAGTCTTGTTTTAAGTCAGTCATGAGTCATTTGTGTTTGGTCTGTTGAGTCAGTTTTTTCAAGTTATTTCAGTTTGCCATCGAGTCGGTTTGAGTCAAGTTTCAGTCAGTTTTCAGTCAAGTTTTCATTCAATAAATGTGTCAAAGGTTTTGTGTTATCCTTCAAATAATGATTCCATCGCCCAATGGATAAGGCACTGGTCTGCTCTCCCAAAGATCTGCCGTTCTTGGCACCTCCAAGGAGCTACCATCCCCATTGGAGCCAATTTTAGAGTCAGCCTTTGCAGCTTTCCTTCAGTGATCAAACATGCTCTTACAAAGTGATTTTAAGGTGTCAAGGTCAAATTTTGTCATTTCAATGAGTCTTCAAGCAAAATTTGGTCATTAGGCATTAGGTCTAGGGTTTGTTTTCACTCTTTTCAAAGTTGTCCAAATGTCGGTCCATGTCACCATTTAGCTGAGTGTACCATCATTCAGAGGGTTTTCATCATCATGTAAGGTTCCAAAGAGTCATTTTACATCTTGTTCATGCTTCAGTTGTGCCTAGGTAAGGTCCATTTCCCTCTCCTAGGGTTTTGGAGTTAATTTCTCTTGGATGGTCAAATCATCGGAAAAACTTGTATCCTGATGTTCACACACCTTCCCCTATCCTTAATATACCTCATTAAACACTTCCCATCACTGAGATCCCCCAAATTCCTCATTTTTTCACAAACCCTAGTTTCTAGCCACAACTTGGCAATTTTCTAGGCTAGGCCTGTGTTTTGCCCTTTTGGACCCCTTCCCCTCACTCAATCTCTGAGATTCCACTTTCCCCTGCTTCCTAACATCCCCCCCTACTTCCAAAAATTTCTCCAAGAATTTAGAAGCCCCTTATCCCCTTCATTTCGCTTCATTTCGACAAAATTCCTTGTTTCACACATCGGGATAAGTTTCACTCAAAAGATGTTTCATAGCAATAAAAGATGAATTTTGGAAAACTGAGAGAGTTTTTTGTCCACAACATCCCAAGGAATAAAAACCTCTTTCACTTTTTATACATGTATCATGGTTTTAGAGAAATGTCAAAAATACCGTTGCCTCAGGAGAATTGAATGCACCTCTGAAGTGACCTTGGGAAAATCAAGATTTCTCCTAGCATGGTTGGCTAAATGACTTGCTTGATGAGTCAAAGGATAACTAGACACAAATATATTTCCAATGAGCTATCATGAGCTCAATTTGGAGTTGAGAAAGACCTTCAAACATTGGCTGCAACATCACTCTGCCTTGAGGCAGCCTCATTCTGCTCATTTTGACTAGTGTTGGTAGATTTGATTTTTGACAGGGTAAATGAAATCAAAATTGCATAATTACACTTGTGTTGGAAAGTAGACTCCAAGAGCTTTCCAACGAGCTATCACACACTCAATTTGGACACATGGAAAGCCTCCAAAAGCTTCCTGCAAAATGCACTATGTGGCAAGAGGCATGCGACCCACTTGAAGTGGATGCGACCCACTTGAATTGGATGCGACCCACTTGAAGTGGTTGCGACCCACTTAAATCAGAACCCAGAAAATTCATTTTTTGCGCCCAGATTCGATTCTAATCGACTCCAAAAGCTTCTAAACAGGTTTTAATCATTGTTCAATGGATTTTTAGCATGATTATGATATTATTGATGTTGGGCAATAAGCCATGCTTGGAGAGAATCCTACATTTACATGCACATTAATTCCTCAAGGGTTTTGAAAATATATGGACAGTTTGTGAAGGTTTGAAAACTTTTGTGAATGATAGAGATGCTCATGCCCTAGCATGTTGTATACACGATCCTCACGCCCTCAGTTATCATCTTATCACTGCTATTATGCTCTCTCATATTGTTGCACAGTTTTATGTTGACTAGTACAAAGCCTCTTTCACCATACCACTGATGTCATCATCATTCAATTGCTACTGTCATGTCCATTTGTTTCATATGGTCGTTGTCATGATATTCTTATTCCCCATTTGATAAAACATTGTCCTATGTTCGCTTCCTCCTTTGACAGATTTTGGCCATTATCACCAAGTTGACCACACATTTGCATTTGGTACTCATTGTTAAACTTACTTGTGATCAAAACAGTGATAGTTATTATGCTATTAAAGCAGAGCCATCCTCATGATGATTTTGTTTTCCTTTGATACTAGGGTGCATGGGTGACATTTATTGGGTTTTGAACAAACATTAAGACTTTGCCTTCATTGCACCTATATGAGCATCCATATTGCAAATATCTTGTTCAAAGCCATGTCAGAGACGGATTCAGTTTATGAGCAAGGATATGAGCAGGACAGTGACTCAACCGTTGAGGTTGATGTACTGAGATGGAGCATAGCAGTGCGCCAGTAGTGGTAACATATCAGAGAGGCCACAGAGCTTTGTTTGCAGCATCACGATGAGTACTATCTCCACATAGGGTGGAAGGGGTCTCGTTGACTTCATCAGCAACGCGAGTACTATCTCCACATGGCGTGGAAGGGGTCTCGCCTTCTTCATCAGTGTAGGTACATTCACAGGATAATGATAGAGACAAAGACATGCTTCGTCACATGAAAGGACATTATTGGGCTCGCATGCATGTCTGCAAAGCGAGAATGAAGATTCTGAAGAGGAGGATGAGCGAAGCACTAAAACGGCGGAAAAGGCCTGATCCACTCCGGATTTTGGCCGATGCTTCGTTGGCTGGGCAAGATACATGATGGAAGGTCTTCACTCCGAATTTGAGCAAATTCGGAGAAATTTTTGTCATTTTGAAATTTTTGGTCTCAAAAACAGGTTTTTCAGTTAAGTGGGTCTCGCACTCATATGCTCACTTTTTTTTGGGACACTTGCTGAAGGAAATTTTTGCATTTTTGGATTTTTCATGGTAAGTTATGCATCCTCGGGAATTACCGAAGCATTTCATCAAATTTTGGATGGTCAAAAAGCTCAAAAACACCATGAAAACTACCTTGCTGCCACCTTTTGCACCAGCAGGAAGTACTTCTGGGCTAATGAGGTTTTGGAGGGTCCAATGAGCTCCAAATTTGGAAATTCCACTTGGGTTGGATAGCCAACATCCAGGGATTTCCAACGAGCTATCATGAGATCAATTTGGATGCCGGGAAGTACTTCAAAATCGGGCTGAAAGTCATGCGACCCACTTGGCTCAGGCATGCGACCCACTTAAATTTTTTGCTGAATTTTCAACTTCCAGCTCAGATTTTCGGCCAGTTTGGACCAGTTTTGCTTGTGGATGAAATTTTTGGGTTTTCATGATGTAAATTTATGTTTGGCATGTAAGTTTGGCTTATTTTTATCTATTCTAGAAGATTCACTCTCAAAAAGGTAAAAATCATGTAAATGGATCAGTTCCCACTCTTTTAGAGGCAAGTTGTTAGCTGCCTAGATTGTAGTTCCATGATTAGAATTGGTTGAAACTGATCCCTGAAGAAGGAATTCGACCCCTAGAGGTGGGGAAAGGTGTTAGAGTGATCTATATATTGTAATTTCTAAGACATTCTACAGGTTGGACTCTTGGGAGACTTTTGGCACCATTGTACATATTTTTTCACATTTTGGCTAAGGAAAGATCAGAGGTTTTGCGGCACTTGTTGGGATCCTTGTGGTGTTCTGTTCTTGATGATGTTTTCTCTTTGTTTACTGTAAGTTTCTTCATGTTTAATGTATGCCATCCTTTCATATGCTTCTGAACTAAATTGAATGAGTAAATGAGGTTGAATCCATTGTTTACGGTGCTCTGCCTTTGAATTCAGTTAGTTCTATATGTTTTCGACTGTTTGGAGAGGATCCAAGTTCTTCTTTGCCCTCTTCAGCTCCTCGTCGGTCTAATCTGTCCGTATATCCAATCAAAAGCATCAAGACAATCACCTACCTCGCCCCAACTCGAAATCTGCAAAGGTCTGACCTTATCCCCGGACCCAAAATTTGTTTTCCCATTTCTCCAGCGAAAACCCAAAAAATCAAAAATCAAACATACCTATCTCTTTACTAGCCTAAAATCAGTTCCCTTTTAAATTCATCTCGCACCCTATTGCTCATTTTATCGAGATTGACGGAGAGAGCCCTCTCCTGTCCTCGTAGGGCTAGCTACGAGGCTGAGCGTGGTTTGATGTAGCCTTGAGTTTTACTTCATTTCAGCCTGAGGTAGATTTGAGCGCTAACAACCTCTGATTAGGCCCTTAGGCACTAATTCATTTTAAAGATTTTCAGGGATTTTTTTCTTCATAAACCTTTGTGCCCTTGTTCTTTGTTTCTGCATATAGAACCACAAACCACGTTCCCAACACATTCCCTCTGCGCCTCCTTATAAACTTATGGGCTCTGACAAGCAAGATTGGTTGTCAATGGGGTCTCGTCGATGCCCTATCTATTGGTTATCGCTCTACTCCTGCCAATCGACATGTCCCAACACTTTCCTCTTAGTCAATTCTCATTGCAATCATTAAATTCTTCTAGGTTGGACCTAGCAAGTTGAGTTGTTCCATGATTTCCACCTACTTAATTAAGAGAGAAGAACAAAGCTCTCGGGTTGAGTTGCCTCTGACACCAGCACTGTCACCTCAATGCCCAATCATCTCATTATATTTAATGATATGTTATTATGTTATTTAATAATAGAGACAATAAAAATAACAATAATATGTTATTATATTTATTATTCACATTTAATTATTAAATCATAATAAAAAAAATAAAGTTTCTTTTCAAATTTAAAATATATAAAACAATATTCGAAAAAAGGAAAATTAAGTTATTAAATATTATTTTAAAAAATATTATATTATTTTAAAATTTTGTGGACCCTATATTAGGTGGGCGGACCTACCTATGGTTTTGTGCATGTGTTTAGCACACGATTTTGGACATGATGGTTTTTTGTCCATGCTATTTTGTAGATACAATCAAGGGAATTACGGTTATGTTCTAATATAGGGTTAATGGATTGGGTTTTATGAATGCTTCGAGATGTATATATATGTATTGTAACATTGAAAGAAAATGATGAAAAATCAAGCCAGTAGTTTCAGTTTTTGGATCCAAGGGAAAATATTTGTATATATATGTTTTATGTTTTATGCTCAAGTGATATTATTTATTTTATGTTTTAAGAATTATTTTGCAGATAATTTCTCTATAGGGTTAAAACCTACATTTGGTATAGGTATTGTTTCGGCTTCAGGGGGTTGCCTTTGTTGCTGAGGGGTTTTGCTCGAGCCTATGGTAGACCATGTTCAGTGGGAGAGCTACGGGATCAATTCTTGCGGTGAAATAGGATGGCGAGAAGTGGAAAGATGGAGATCGATAAATTTAATGGTTGGATTTTTGAGTTGTGGAAGCTCAAGATGGAGGATTTGTTGATGGATAAATATTAGTGGATCACGGTAGATTTGGGTACTAAACCAACGACAATGTCAGATGAATATTGGGCGAAGTTGGATTGGAAAGCAAATATCACAATACAGTTTTCTATCTCAGATTAAGTATTTTTGAATGTATCTAGGGAAGCTACGATGAAGACTTTGTGGGACAAGTTAGGGACTTTATATCAATCTAATTCTCTGGTAAAAAAAAAATTCTTACGGAAAAATTTGTATAACCTAAGGATGAAGGATGAAGACTTGGTGACAAAGCATCTAAACGCCTCGAATAATGTGGTAATTCAATTGTTATCTATTGATATTAAAATATTAGATGAAGATAAGTGCACCAGTTTTTTGTGTTCTCTACCAGATTGGTGGGATATTCTAGTTGTTGCAATAGTTAGCAATACAACTAGAAGTTTGATGACATAGTCTCATCCTTGTAGTTGAAAGAGAAGAGACATAAAAATATGGATGGCCAGAATGGATATGCCTTGTTTGTACGAGGACAGTCCCAGAACATAAACAAAAATAAGTCCTTGAGTGGGAGATCTAAATTTAGAGGGAGGTCTTAATATCCAGGAAAACATGTAAAGGTGTTTTGGAAATGTGGAAAGGAAGGGCACTTCAAAAATGACTATAGATATAAATATCCTAATAAAGGAAAGGGATATGATAGATGAAGGTGGGGATGTGTACTTGGCTTCTTCTTCAAATACACATGTAGATCATGAGGCATGGTTGTTGACTCAGGCACATCCTTTCACTTAACTCCCCATAGGGAGTGGTTCTACGAGTATGATAAGTATGATGGTAGTGATGTCTTCTTAGAGGATGATAGGAAGGCCAGAATCATCGAACGCAAAAAATTAAATTTGAATTTGCAAGGTGGAATGATTCGACATATTCCTGCATTGGCCAGAAATCTGATTTTTGTGAGCAAGTTGGATGATGCAGGTGTAAAAACCATGTTCGATAAAGATACTTGCAACATATTTCAGGGAGCACTAGTATTGATGTGGGGATTTTATATTGGAACTCTGTAAAATATTCTTGGTAGCATTGTTATTGATGGGTGAAACAATTTTTTGGTTCCTGAAATTGGAGCAGAAAGCCTAGTGGTCTCTAGAGAAAAGACCATGCTATGGCATCAAAGACTTGGACATATTGGAGATAATCGCCTTTGAATACTGCATGGTAATGGTATGGTAGAAGGTATGCATAATTTCTCTCTGGATTTCAATTTTTGTGAACATTATGTATATGGGAAGCAGAATCAGGTGAGTTTCCCCTCTAGTGCTAACAGGGCGAACAAGATATTAAAGCTTGTGCATACTGATGTGTTTGGACCTGTGTCGGTTCCATCATTGGGTAATTCTATGTACTATGTTTCATTTATAGATGAGTTCTCGAGGAATACATGGATATATTCCTTGAGAAGAAATATGAAGTCTTTGATAGGTTTAAATAATTTAAGGCTCTGGTGGAAAACCAGACAGAGAAGAAGATAAAGGTGTTGAGGACAAATGATGGTGGAGATTTTTGCAAGAAACAATTTGAATAGATCTATAAGAAGTGTGGTATAGCACGACATAATACTACTCCATGCACACCTCAACAAAACGGAGTTTCGGAAAGAATGAACAGGACACTGATGGAAAAGGTAAGAAGCAAGCTCAGTGGTGTTGGGTTAGGAAAAGAATTATGGGAAGAGGCAGTGGAGACTGCATATTACCTGGTTAATAGACCACCTTCATCAACATTGGAGGATAATACTCCACATGAGGTATGGAATGCTAAGAAAACCTCTCTTTCACATCTAAGGGTATTTAGCTGTGATGCATATGTATATGTTCCAAAGGAGAAAAGAACCAAGTTGGATAGTAAATCTGAAAGGTGCATCTTTATTGGGTATAAGGATGGTTTAAAAGGTTATAATATTTGGAACCCAAAAATAAGGAAGGTTGTGTACAATCGATATGTGGTGTTTAGAGAAGTGAAATATGTTTTTAAACATAAAGTCCTACCAAAGGAATGTGAGAAGATAGAGTTTGATCTAAAGGAGGAAGAATCAAACCCTATAGAATAACAAAATTCAGAAGAGGGATAGCCACAAACTCCAGCTTTGAGAAGATTAGGTCGAGAAAGAAAGTAGCCAGAAATTTATAATCCATCTGCTTTATGTTCAAATTTTTCTTTATATATCACTGATGATGATCCTAGAACTGTGAGGGAGGTAGTGCATTCATAGGATGGAAAAATCTAGAAGGAGGCCATGGTTGATGAAATGGCATCCTTGCACAAAAATGAGGCATGGGATCTGGTGGAGTTGCTGGATGGAAGGAAGCCCATTGGAAGAAAATGGGTCTTTAAGAAGAAGATGAATGCAAAAGGAAAGGTGGAGGAATAAAATCTTGGTTGGTAGCAAAAGGTTATTCCTAAGTGCTGATAATTGTTTTTGGTGATGTTTTTTCTCTTGTTGCCAATGTAACTTCTATTATATTACTTTTATATATTGTTGTTGCATTTGATTTGGAGGCATAAAAATTATCTGAGATTGGGCAAAGAGGAAGCTCTGGTTAAACTAGAGGAAGTATTTCGAGGCAATATTGCAGAGGTTCAATATGCAGGATAGTAAACCAGTGAAGGTTCATATTCCTGTGGGTGTAAATTTGTTTGTTGAATAGTGTCCCAAGACACAAGAAGAAGAAGATGACATGTACCACTTTCCATATGCAAGTGCAGTGGGTAGCCTGGTGTATGCTATGGTATGTACTAGACTAGGCATTACACATGCAATGGGAGTATTGACCAGGTTTATGTCAAAACTAGGAAAGGAGAGTTAGACATGAATGAAGTTAGTTTTCAGGTATTTGCATGGTAGTAGTGATTATCGTTCGTGCTACTTGGGAAGACTAGGATTTGACAAAGTTTTGGATATTCGTCTTTTTGTTGATGTAGAGTGGGGTAGTGATATATATCAGAGAAGATCTACAAGTGGGTATGTGTTTAAACTATTTATAGGAGCAGTTAGTTGGATGAGAAAAAAACAATCTGTAGTGGCTCTTTCAACTACAAAGGTTGAATACATGGTAGCCACTCATGCAAGTAAGGAAACAATTTAGTTGCAGAGATTGTGTTCGAGTATGGGGTTGGTGCAACGAGCTATAAGGATAGACTGTGATAGCCAAAGTGAAATTTTCTTGGCTAATAGCCCTGCTTATCATTTAAAGACAAAGCACATTGATGTTTAGTATCACTTTGTGAGAGATATGGTTGAGGATAAAAAGGTGTTGTTGGTAAAGGTGGACAAAAGGTGGACACTCTGAAGAATGTTGTAGATGCATTGATAAAGTTTGTGAGCAATGATAAGTTCTCTTAGTGTAGAGAAACAATGGGTGTTGCAGAGATGGACCAATGACTAAGCTCTCCTATGGCCCCCTGTGGAAAGAAAACAACAAGTGGGATAATGTTGGGTGTGTGCTATATTCTTTCCATGACTAGCCTCACACGTGAAGTGGGGGGTAAGTGGGGGGGGGTCGTCCCCCTTCATTGTGTTAGGCGTAACCCCCCCTGTCGATAGGGGTCTAGGGCAATTCCGCAAGAAATATTTTTTGGACACTATATTAGGTGGGTATGGTTTTGTGCATGGGTTTAACACATGGTTTTTGGCATGATGGTTTTCTGTCCATGGTATTTTGTAGATTCGACCAATGGAACTATGGTTATATTCTAATCTAGGGTTAATGGATTGGGGTTTATGAATTCTTTAGCATGTATATATTTTTATTGTAACATTGAAAGAAAATAATGAAAAATCAAGCTGGTAGTCTCGATTTTGGGATCCAGGGGAAAATCTCTGTGTATATATATTTTATGTTTTATGCTCTCACTATTATTTATTTTATGTTTTAAGAATTCATTTGTAGATAATTTATGTACAGGGTTAAAACCTACATGTGTGTGGCACATATAGCACTCAAGATGAGAGGACTATGGGGTTGCATATATCACAGAAGGACTCCCTTGTATTGTGTAGCCCTGCATAATCATTTGTGAATTTCTATGGGTTTGGTAAATGAAAGCAAAGGATGAAAACTAAGATTATTTCATGTATGTTGAGGAGAGTGGCCCTCAATTTTTGTGTTAAATATGGTTTGAAAACCATGTGCTAAATCCCTGAGTTTAATTTTTCCCTCAAGGCATCAAGATCTAGATTGGGGATGGCCAACTAGGGAAAATATTGTAGCATAGTTGAGCCTATGGTTAAGTGGAGAGTGGATCACCCTTCTTTAGTTGTATATTGCAATAGTTTTGACTCAAGATAAATATCTTTGATCCATGATTATTGAATTGCTCTTAGGCAAGTTTATATGTACGTGCATTTATCTTTCAAGAAATTTATCATGGTTGTATTTGTTATATTATTTGGTTGTATCTTTTTATATGTATTAAATTTTTTAACAAAATTGGTTGAGGAAGATAGGCTTCCTAAATTCTTCTTTAAGTAAGTCATGTTGGAATTTTTTATATAACTTTTCTTCTGGGAGGTTCTAGAAGCTAAAATGTAGGCTATAGTGAGGGGAAATATCACTGATCCTTTGGTCAATTTTTTAGATCTTGTGTCACAAAATTTCAGGAAATATGATCAAAGGAAGTTGAGCTTCCTAAATCGACCTTTCAACAAGCCATGTTGTAATTTTAGTTATAATTTGTCTTCTCAGAGGTTCAAGAAGCTGAAACTTGGAACATAGGGAGAAATCATGTTGAACCGAGATGATTAAAAACAATAAAAATAAAACTAAAACATTAATGAAATGTAAAGAGAATATCATTCTAAGACGTATTTGATAGCTGTTGCAAATCTTTACCCGTCAAAACTGACGTGACTTCTAAATCAACAAGCTACCAAAATGACGTCCAAGTTTGAATTGAAACCGTCAAAATATATGGTAGGGTTATTTCTATATACGAATGAATCAATTTTTCAGTTCACCTACAGTGATTACAACTTTGCAATAAATTTTTGGTGTTTGGCGCTTTGGGTAAGGATGACGACATTGACTTGCATTCAATGTTTCAATAACAATATCATATCTCACCATATGAGTGACTAATGAGTTTTGAATGCTATATGAAATAAGGATTTTGCAGTTGCCAATTTTGTGATAATGTAATTTAGTGTTGTTCTCATCTTCAACTTTTTCTTTACTCTTTATTGCCTTTGTTTATTGTTTTCATTTATTTTTCTGGTTTGTGACATGCGCATCGGTGTTTATTTGATTTTATGTGTACTATTTTTTATTTTTAATTGTACTAAGAGTCTTTGGTTGATATTTTCAGTGTTTTTTTGTGTGCTCCCATTGTTTGGTTTTTTTTTAACCCCGGAGCACACGATAGATAGACATACATAAATGAAACATTGATTTCAGATTTATATATTTTTTTTTCAATTTGGTTTTAACGTGAATGGATGAAACATTGATTTAGGATTTATATTTTTTTTCAGTTTGGTTTTAACATGAATGGATGTAGTATTGTAGATAATGGTCTTGCTAGTATGGCTTTTGGTTCTTAATTTTATGGATATTTTAAATATTTAACATAGTTTTCAACGTTTTACAATTATGCCTGCTCAATTTTATAATTAAAATCGACAATTTTGTGTTTTGCAGCGCTTTCTGCTATCTGGAGAGAGGTTGAGTTCATTAAATAACTTATTCTTTCTTTCAATCTCTATCTCTCTGAGGTCTCTGATTGATTATTTTGCAGGTGAGTGACATGGAGCATAAAGATGATGAACAATAAACTCAATGTTTTCAAATGTGGATTTAAAAAATAGTTTGTATTCGATGCTGCTAAATATGGGCTAAATATGGGTGACATCTCACCATTATAGGCCTCTCCTCTATTAAGGTATGGTCACGTTATCTTATTCTCTCTTTCTTGCTCTGTAAAATTGACCTGTCATACCCAACTTCACTAATGGTTATCTACAAACAGGATGTAGATAATGGTCGAAGTGTATTTGTTTGGGTTGTTACATGTCTTGGTTTTGGAGATTTAAAACAATTTGTATCGATTTTAATAAAAAAAAAATACTTGGGAAAATTGGAGGGTTTCAATATACAGGGATAAATACCATTGACATTTAAATACATAGAGAAAAGTATTCAACCTAATGGTCACTCTCTCCTTGTTCAGTGCTTTTTAATGTCTATGTTAAGTTGCTAGGGTTTTGGCCCTACTGTTGCTCAATTGCTGAAGCATAATGTTATCTCACTGTTTTTTAGGAGGAGCCACTCTTGGAGTACAAAATAAGAAGAAAATAGTATGTTTTTATGTTTAGTTTAATGGACAATGTAAGTTTGCTTTGCATTGTCTTTTTATCCCATTTGATTATAAATCATTCTTGAAAAAACATATTATCTTATACGGTAGGTTTGATTCAGGGTTAGTGGTGCTCTCTACATCTCTTAGACATATCGAGTTCATTTATATCATTGAATTTGTCCTTTTTCAATATTTATCTTTTTGAGGTCATGTTTGGTTGTTGGCAGGTGAGTGACCTTAAAAAAGGTAGACACTAAACAATAAACTCAATGTTTTTTCTCATGGAAGTGGAATGGGCCTGCGTGATGCCATTGCTTTTGTTGATACAACGTTAGCTTCCATGAAGGTAGTATATATTCTGCTATTATTTTTCCTAAAATTAGCCAAAACTAGTATAATGTATCCAATATTATATTTCATTCTAATGCAAGCCTAAGAGTAGGCTGAGAGTATGGTTATGGTAGCTTTGTTAGGTGGTTGTTTCATGTTTCATGAACTCGTTTTATTATGAGCCTTATATTAAAGTTTGGTTTTGTTCCTCTTGCATATTTTTAGTCTTTCGAGTCTTTTCTCTTTTTGGGAAAGCCTAACTATGGTTATTTAACATTTAATAGATTAAATTATTCAAATGAAAATTCAAATTATTTTAAAAAGAATATAATAAAATTAATATATATTAAATAAAATAATTTATTTTAGTATGAACCGTTCTTCAATATATAACATTCAAATTTGTAAAAGAAAAAACAGTAAATATTCAAAATTAGAATGTGCAAAGCTAAAAGTAGTTAATGTGGTAAAATTTGATATAGCTTTCAAATTATGGTTAATTTGAATTTAGATTTTATAAATTTAGGTTAACCATGATATATAATATATGTTAATTACACAATAAAAATTTCACCTACTATATAGTTGATATTGATATGGTTTATGACATATGTAACTTTTGTTTTTCTACATCTTCTTACTCTTAGAAGTATTATTCCTATTTCATTTTATATAACTTATGAGAGTGTCAATTAAATTAAATTAAATTAAATTAAATTATATATATATATATATATATATATATATATATATATATTGACATAATGCAATTAACATATGGTATGTCTCATATTCAACATAATTCATATTTGTAGTTTCTTTATTAGAGTTCTTATCTATTATAGTTCTCCATCCTTTTGTTAGTTAGGGTTAAGCATGAACCTTAACCAACTAGACCCAAGATCAATAGGAAAATTTAGATCAATTAGGGAACAATACAATCATAGTTAGTTAGTCATAGTTCCTTGGTCAAATAATTATCTAGGAAAGTTACTTGCACTTATCACTAGCATGACTTTTCATTAACAAAAACTCAAAAAGAAAGCATAGATATATGAGCTTGGTCAAAGTTCTTCTTTGTCACAATAACTTTTACCAATAGAAAAACTTATCTACATTTGACCAAAAATATTTGTTAGAGTTCCTAGCCAACAAGAACTTTCACTAAGGAACTTTGAAGGGACTATGAACTTTAATGAAAAATAACTTTTTTTATTAGAGGGTTCTTGATCCTAGTTTAGGGTGATGAATTTTTTTTGGAACTATAATCGATGGGAGCTCTAACTTATTGAAGTTAAAACTTACATTAATGTTACAACTAGACGATTAAATTTTAATTCCGTTTGTTAGAGATAGTTGAGATATTTTGTCAACTTATATTCCTAAGTTTGGAATCCGTTGGATATCACAATAATTCAAAAAACCCTATATAAACAATTGTATTTGTAGCAATTTTAATATAGTATATCAAACGTGAATAATTTTTTTCTTATTCTATTTAGATCACAACAAGGTATCAAAAAACATACACTTTAAGAGGGAGGAGGGAGATTGATGAAAGTTGAGATGCAAGAGTCTCTCAAAGAGATTTTCCAGATAAGAGGAGGTCTACACTTACAAATTTAGGTAGAAAATAAAATGAAAGACATGAAAAGTGCAAAAACCTCAACAAATTTCCTTTTGACAAACATAGTGGATTTGAAATTCCAACTCTGGTGGGGAGAACTTGGCACGTATTTGGAGGATAACTTCAACTTTTAATACATTGAATCAAACGATTTATACAAATAATAATCATGGAATCCAATGTCTATTTATTTTTATTTTATTTATTGAACTAGTAGGTGGGCATTGGTTTCGCCAAAGCTTGAATGCACCAGAGAAATGTGACACCACGTGCTTCTGCCTAGGAATTTCAATATTTTTATAAGTTTAATCATGCCAGAAATTTAATATATATATATATATAATTTTAATTAATTTGATCATAAATTAGTTTATTTGTTTAGTGAAATTACCAAATATTTTGTAAATTATAAAATCTAAATATTATATATATCAAACCAAATAAAAGATAATTATTCTTGGCTAAAAACCCTAGATATACAAATTATTTGAAGAAGAAATATAAAAATCAAGTTTTACAAATGTACTTAGGACAAATTTAATAATGGCCTTACAAACTGATATCTTTTCCCACAAGAAAAAAAAATGATACCTAGTATGTGACAATTTGTTTTCCTTCCCACCTAAATTCAATTTCCATAAATAGACATGCCAGTTGTGGGCTTGACCTGCCCTACTCGGCGAGCCTTATTTCCATTGCCATAGGCCCATAAATGCGCCCAGGCAGGGAATGCTCGCCGTCAGATCAAAACTGTAGATCATCGTGCGGTGAGCATTCCCTGCCTAGGCACATTTATGGGCCTATGGCAGTGGAAATAAAGCCCGACTGCCCTACTCCCACTCAAACGTCTCGGTAACACGTCAGTGGAATGACGTCATATGGTTGGTGGTGCAAACATCCCAGACAAACATCTCGGTAACACGTCATCGGAATGACGTCATATAGTTGGTGGTACATACATTGTGGAGGCAAGGGTAATAAAAAACCGCCAATTTGACAACATCTAAATTTGGATGGCAAACACCACTCTGTACAGGTGACAGATGAAAGGCGTTCATTTGGCCACGACCTAATTTCCGAGTTATGGCTGATCAATTAATTATGTTTAACGTACCTCCAAATTTGGCGGTAATAACTGACAATAATAAAGAGTAAAGTTGCACGCGCGCCGTGCCCACCGCTGCTGTATAAATGGCGTTTGTGCAGAAAAATTCAATGCATCGGACGACTCGGATTTTTTGCGAGCCTCGGCCATTTTATTTTCGCGTAGTCTATCGAGGTCGCATTTTGATCCAGAATCTGGTAACAATTTTCAGAAAATACGATTTGCCCAGAATCTTGTTTATAGTTGTTAAACATTAGTATTTTGAGTGCCCCAGGGGTTTTTGATAGCCCTGAATCCATTTCCACTATCAAAAATGGATTCCAAGCACTGCAACTACCTGATTTTTTAAAATTTAGTTGACCGGATTCCGGCAGTCAGAATTGTCTTCCGTGCCGTGAAAGAAGATATATTGATCTCTCTGGGCAGTCTTGCAACCTGAAAACCTAAGGGGCAGAGTGGCGAGGTGGAATTAAATCGATGGGTTCCGAGATTGATTCCGCTGTCCTCGATTCCACAGTGGTGCACACTGCAGGAGTAAGCGCCATCTTGAATGATTGTGTTTTTGCCTTGAAAATTATGGAAATTTTGGTAAGATTTTAAGAAAATCTGGCAGGGATATTTGTAAATACAGGTTATAGCTATCAAACTTCAATATTTTAGGTGTGTTAGAGGTTTTTGATGGTGCTGAATCCATTTTCACCATAAAAAAATATGATTCAAACGCTTCTACTGAAAGATTTTTTAATATTTTTGTCCAAATTAGAGCCAATTTTCACTGTCCAGACAATTCCTCTGGCTCAATAGACAACTCCTAAATAAATCATTCTCAGATTTACTGGAAGTGAATCCCAAGAGGCCATGCGCGGCTCCAGACATTTATGGTGATAGCTTTAAAGAATGCTTTGCTCTGTTGCAATGAATCAAGGCCACCGAGAGGCATTGCTTGAGGAGGCGCGGGGCTAATTGGCGAGAGCCCGCTGCAAAATGCGTCGAGGCGGGGAAGGCCGGGGATGCCAAAGCCGTTATGTCTCAGGCGTCGTGGTGGCCTTCATTCGAATGGGAGGATTTTTCAGCACACGTGAATGGAACCCGCGACGTCGATTCCAAGGCCAATGGCAGAAAGTTGAAGGGGAAGGAGCGGGAGCGAGTCTCGCCAAAGGCGAGTCTGGACAGAGAAAGAAGCCTGGATCTGAATTTACTGGCGGGTTAAAAATTAATACCCCTGGATGTAATTAATTACAGTAGGTTTTCGCGCATAAATAAAAGAGAAATATTAAAGGTAGGCGAGCCTTATTTCAGCGGCTATCTGCCCATTAATGCGCCCAGGGGTGGAATGGCGGCTGTCAGATTAAAACTGTAGATCTTCCACCTCTGAGCGCATTAATGGGCGGATAGCTGCTGAAATAAGGCTAATATGTGCTTTTGTAAGTTGTTTTTTTTGTGATTTTTTTATGTAAAAAAATTAAAGACATTGCCGTGGCAGGAAAAATGCAGCCATGTTTTGACCAGAAAAATACAGAATTAAAATTTCCTGTGTAAAAAAATGTGATGCCAATTTAAATTTTCTTTACATTTCATTTATGTTTTAATTTTAATTTTATTTTTTTTAATCATCTGAGTTCACTTCACATTCAATTTGTCTGAATCTTTGAATCTATAAATGAATTGAGCATGTGGGGAGATGTATCCAAAGAAAGACTTCCAAGCTTGGCATGTATTGGGAGGATAACGTCAACTTTTAATACATTGAATCAAAAGATTTACACATAATATTCACCGAACTTAATGTCTATTTATTTTTATTTTATTTATTTAACTGGTAGGGGGGCTTTGGGTTTGCAAAAGCTTGAATGCACCAAGAAAAAGTGACACCACATGCTTTTGCCTAAGAATTTCAATATTTTTATAAGTTTAATTAGGAAAAGAATTATATATATATATATATATATATATATATATAATTTTGATTAAATTGATTATAAATTAGTTTATTTGTTTAGTGAAATTAAAAAAGATTATGTAAATTTTAAAATTCAAATGTTATATATATCAAACATATCAAAAATAAATTAATTAATATTATTATTTTAATTAATTTGAAGTTTTTAAACTTCAAAATAAAATACTAAACTGGTTTGTGTAAGGAATAATTTCATTAACCACCCTATCATTATTACAAATGGTTTTTCTATAGATAATACATATTTAATATTTTCTTAAAATAATGATTTTTTTTTATAATTAAATTTATTATTAAATTTTTTTAATTTAATAATATTTTTGTTATTAAAAATGTATTTTAAAATTTTTAAGATATTTTGAGTAAATGGATATTCCATTCATCTTAAAATAATCTTTAAAGATTTTTTAATGAGAAACATATGGTTTAAATCTCCTTTTTTTATCTTTTCATGTTTCCTTTATTGATAAGATATTTTGAGTAAATGAGAATTTTGTTTTGAAAAATATTTACATGAAAAGTAGTTAAATTATAACAATAGTAATTATCTATCATTTTTATATGTTGATTTTAATTAAAATCTAATATATTTTTTAACAGTATATTTTAAATTAATAATTAAATTAAACAAAAATAATAAATAATATAAATGTTTAAATATAAAAATACATATAAGAATATGTAAGATTTACAATTAAATAACATAAGCATAAAACATACAAAAATTAACTTATTGCTTTTCTTTTATATTCTATATATAATTTAATTTTAATTTCTTATTATAAGTCACTTTTGTATTTTTAATAATAAATTTAATCATTCATATATATATATATATATATATTAAAAATACAAAAATTACTTATAATAAAAAAATAAAAAATAAATTATATTATATATATATATATATATATAATATAATTTATTTTTTATTTTTTATTATAAGTAATTTTTGTATTTTTAATAATAAATTGGAAAATTATTCTAAATTTTTTAAGGGTATGTAATGTAATTTTTTTTAATCAAAGTGTTTTTATTAATTTAAAAGGAGATTATATTATTGAATTCACAGAATTCTTGATGGGAATTTTGTTTTGAAAAATATTTACATGGAAAGTAATTAAATTATAACAATAGTAATTATCCATAATTTTGTTATGTTGATTTTATGTGTTGATTTTAATTAAAATCTAATATATTTTTTAACAGTATATTTTAAATTAATAATTAAACTAAACAAAAACAATAAATAATATAAATGTTTAAATATGAAAATACAGATTTACTGCATAAACATATAACATACAAAAATTAACTTGTTGCTTTATCTTTTATATTTTATATATATTTTAAATATAATTTATTTTTTATTTTTTATTATAAGTAATTTTTGTATTTTTAATAATAAATTTCAAATTTATTCTAAATTTTCAAGGGTTTATAATATAAAAATTTTTTAATCTAAGTGTTTTTATTCATTCAAAAGGAGATTATACTAGCAATTGCACCAAATGTTGCAAAGAAAACGCCATAAGGCAGTAGTATAGGAAATAGTAGCATAGAAGAAAGAAGAAAAATAGTTATAAAATTTTGTTTTTTATTGATGTTTGTCTTAGAAAAAAATCAAATTTAAACTTTGAGCTACAACATGGTACAAAATGATAGTTCATGGATAATGTGTGCTTCTTCCATAATGTCTCTAATGTGTACCTTCCAACTGCAAAAATGATAAACAACTCTACATAATAGTTATCCTATCCATAATACTAATTACTTTGATGATTAAGGAATCTTTAAAGTTCATAAAATATGAATATGAAAATATTAAGAAAATTAGTTATAATGACATAATTAAAGTTGCTAATAATACTTCAAAAAATATAAAATTAGTAATCTAAATTTAAGTAAAATATTTGATCTAATTTTTTATTTGAAATAAAATGTTTAATATAAATTTTATATAGAGAATAAATTTAAATTCATTTACACTTGTATATGTATGGAAATGAATCAATAAAACATAATGTGATCATCCAAATATTTAATTAACCATAATACAAATGTTTCATTAAATATTGATTATGAGCATATTTTCCAATTTTTTTCTAAATGGAGAAATGAAATTTCTTAGCCATAAATAACCAACCTATATTATCTTACTCTTTTAGAAAAAATTAAATTAAATTGTATAAAAAAATAAAAATAAAACAAAAGATAGGCAGAACATAGGCAGTGGTGAAACATTCCGATCATAAAGAACTTAATGTTTAAATTTTGTCCTTCAATCATAACAAAATGCTTTGTCAATAAATATCGAGTCCAAACACAATTTGAAAGTAAGTATTTGTATTTTAACTCCCATACCACTTATAATGATATTTACCATTATATAACTTTCAGATTTTCACAATTATGAAAATAGGTATTTATATTTTAACTCCCATATCACATACAATAATATTTACCATTATATAACTTCCAGATTTTCTTGAAAACTTCTCCATATCACGCTTTAAACATAAATATTACCTGGTTTCTACATATTACCTCTACTCTCATTGCAATGAAAAATTATTTATTTATTTATAAATTTTTAGTTTTGAATAACTTTTTTTTACTAAATTGTGTATTATATTTTTTTATTATAATAAATATTAATCGTTCTTTTATTATATATTGCACCCAAGACTTCTACAATGGGAGCCTTGTAGATGGCTACAATCTTCTCATTGCCAATGCTGCACAGGTTCCAATGGAAATACCCAGGTGTGTAGACCCATTAATTTCTCTGGATTATTTAAGAATGTGTGTCCCCGAGCTTACATTATGCCTATGACAATCCGAACAGCTTGGTCACATGCTATGGGGCTGACTATCTCATCACCTTCTGCCCTCATTGACAAACGCTACAAACGCTTTGCATTTTTGAACCTTTAAGAGCAGCGATTTGGGTATTTAAAGCAATGGCTGCTTAACAAACTGTAATTATAATTTGTGATCACTGTTCACTTTTGGGCATTTACAGACAGTTATTAAATTAAATATATTTCTACCTATGGGGCTGACTATCTCATCACCTTCTGCCCTCATTGACAAACGCTACAAACTCTTTGCATTTTTGAACCTTTAAGAGCAGCGATTTGGGTATTTAAAGCAATGGCTGCTTAACAAACTGTAATTATAATTTGTGATCACTGTTCACTTTTGGGCATTTACAGACAGTTATTAAATTAAATATATTTCTACTGCCGAATTTTTTACTTTCTATTCAACTCAGAAAATAAAAACATTTATTTTTATTCTACATTGAAAATGAAGAAAACATTTATTGAAATGATAATTACCTCTATGAATTTAACAACCAAGTCAATCATATCTTGGAATAGTATCATTAAAATTGTAATTCCCATAAAAATTTCACTAAAACTTTATTTCAGGTAATATTAGCTAATTATTTTATCATTTTTATAAAGAACTTAATTTGAACACAGTATTCAAAAATTAAATTCTATTCATCAGTCATAAAAAAATCCCTTTGAACCACAACCAATTTTTTTTAATTTCAATAAATATTGAGTCTAAACATATATGTGAAAGTAATTGTATTTTAACTCCCATACCACACACCGTGATATTTACCATTATATAAATTCCATATTTTATTGAAACTGATACTGAGACCTTAAATCTTCCCCAGCAATGATATGAATGAAATACAGTTTGCAACAGCAAAAAACTACATAAAAACTGTGGATGGTAAGGGAAGGAATTGTGGTGGCGAAACTGGGCGGGAAAATTTAATCCTATTGTTTGTTTCCGAGGGGATCGTTCATTTGGATTGTTAAATAAAGAAGGCGAGACTGTCCACCTGTGCAATAAAGATTGACTCCAAGAATAATGAGGGCTTTCGACTTTTGCTAGCATGTCGCATTTCTTGATCACATGATCCCTTCTAAGTGATCTTCAGTGAGTCGAAGATTCAGATGATGATAATGCTCTGGCATATTTATTGACTCTCTCTAGGACGACAACTTTGTAAATGTAAGATATCAGTCTGTCCGTTGATATTAGTTGGATCTGTATCGTAAATGGCTAATGATTAAATAAACACATTTGATTGTTTTGTCGATGGTAGAGCGGAGAGATTTGTTGTTGGGCATTCTGTAAATGAGGAGCCATGATATCGCTTCGCACACAAAGCAGGTGCTATGGAGATTGGCACGATTATAAAGTTGTCTATGAAATTACTAACTCAACAATATGGCTTTCAGAGACAAGAAAAAAATTTATTCATAAAATTTAAATAAATAAATTACATTGAAATATTGACTTTTACCTTACCAGAGAATATTTATTGATTCTTACCCTACGAGAGAATGTTGAATAGAACTCCAGCTATGCCAATGTTGCTACAGAATCTTAGTGCTCAAGTTTGAATTAAAAACCTAGTATGACATCACCCTTACTGCACGAACTTCATGATACCTTAAGGCATAGATGGGAGGGACTCTACTATATTCCATAAAGAATAAAGGGACTGATTTTCAAGTAAGGCAACTAGAAAGCTCTCATTGGAAGCACCCAGAAAGCTCTCACGGGAAGGGACTGGTTATTATCCACTATACATGAAGTCAGCGCGTTTATAAACATAATAGGCTTGATGAGCGAGCCAAGAAGAACTAACTATCCCACGGAGAACAAAGGAAAGGCAGGACTTCGATGAGAGAAATAAAGCTAGTGGAAGAAGAAAGGTTGCTCATGAATGATAATAGTTCGGTATTTAATACAGAAATCTCTAACCAAGCAATAAGACATTTAAGCGAATTCATAGCGGAAGGCAACGAGTAGTTTGAATTACAAATCGGTTGAACGGTTTCAACTACTGTAACTGATCGAACCTAATCCAACCACTGCAAATTCTCCAATCATCTAACATAAAATCTAATGGCAAATAATGTTGACAAGTAGACTAAAGAAAAGTTGTTTTCATATAAAAACGCCTTACAGCGTAATTATTGAGCATAATTCACAAAATTATTTGCGCCTCTCCCCTACTAGATTTATTGCCTAAGAGAAAACTACCAAAACATAAAACTAGATTTCAGTGTATTTGTATCAACCAGAAACATAAAGAACTGTAAAACTAGAGGACATTTAAAACCAAGAAACAACCAACAATCATTAAGGATCTCAAGGATGAACTATAGTGGGGTTTTATAATGCAAAACTAGGTGAGGAGGAAGTATTGAATGAGTGGTGAACATGTGTCTCCATGTCAGGTAATCTTTTTCCAGGTGTTCCCATTTCTTCATCATTCTTCTCTTTTGTCTCACTAAGGTGGCCATACTATCTTGCATTCTCGATTGATTATTTTGTAACAAATTCATGAGTTCAATAATTGTAATTTGGTCCTTCTGGCAGTCTTGACTGAGTTTTTCTAGAAGAAGGTTAATCCATTTAAGATGAATGCCAGAAGTGTCTAGAGGAGGTGGAAGTTCTACATAACCCAGAGACAACGTAGGGTAGAGATCAACTACTTCAACCAAGCCACGTTCTTCTCTTTCATGAGCATCAAGATGCATTAGAGAAATTTTGAGGTCTAAAATGAACCTCAAAACAAAAATGTACAGAGAAAATTAACTTTATAAGAGCCAGTAGGATTCAAAATGATGATGTCTACAATGGGGGATGATTCGCCATTTCTGGAGTAAAAATGTTAAAATATTAAAAAAAAATAAAAAAAAATAAAAAAACTATTTTTTCAACTTATCTCCCTATGGGTTTACTCAAATTTCGAGTGGGAGCACTCATTGGATGTGAAATTTAATTCCACGTTTTTTCATGTGTTTCTAATTTTTTGTGTTGTAGGTGTTGGTGCTGGAATCAACACTTGGACTACAGCAAGTGCCTGACTAGACACATATTAAACTCTAAGGAAATTTTAATGTTTTGTTTTATAGGATTGGAAGATGGTATAAACTTTTATTTATTGAAGAGAGATTTCGGTCAAATCCACAATTCTACAAAAGAGGGTATTGCAACTTGATGTTGTAACAAGGTGCAAGTTTGTAGTCTATGATGAGAGGAAATTGAAAGATGAGAGCAAAATCGATAGGTCTGTAAAACAGAAATCTACTGATTTAGTAGAAATTGACAAGAGTAGCAGTTTGACAATATTCCATTGAGAGAAAGCTATTTCTAGTCTGACAAGATTCTCACTAAAATATTATGAAGAATATCTATCATGAGTGATGCTCTTCCACTACTATAACATATATTTTATCGGGAATGCTCACTATGTGAGACTAACAAAAACTGATAAAACACATAACATGCTTAAGAGACTAATAGAAACGCATAAAAGTATGATGATTTGCAAACTCGAATTAGAAGAAAGGAGATATGGAAACAAAAATAAACTAGACAATACACACAACAAATTGGTAATAAGTCCTCAAAAGTATTATTCCATTTCATTCATTTTCCACAGAACAAGGTAAATTCATTTCAAAAGTCATTACAACCTCGTGCAAGAGGTGAGGCTTATCTAAAAATTTAATATGGAGTGTTATGACATAATGAAAATAACAACATTAAGGCTAACAGTTTGAAGTGGTTTGTATGATGTGGCAATTTTATGGGAAGACTCCTCTTCTGTTTTGGTGCAACCAACTCCATAAAAAGTGCAAACAATAGTGAAAATGGTGTGTGGCTATTCCTTGAATGTTGCCCAGTGTCTAGTAATAACGTGCTAGTACTGAGAGTAGTGGTAGAAAATTGTTTGAGAAAAACTTTGTCGTTGTTCCACTGTTCCTTTCCCTTTTTTGGTTGAAGACCCTTTGTAAAGGCGAAAAAACATGAAACTTTAGGATAGAATGACGGAGGTTAATTTTATGAGAAATTACAAAGAAAATCATTTGAAACAGGTTTAATTGATAGAGGAGACATGGAGCGGAATAAATGATAAGTGAGGGGGTGTGGTGACATGGTGAAGAAGTGGAAATGATCGCAGATCACGCATCGAAAGTTTTATTGTGAAATGTGAGAAGTTAAATGATGAAAATGGCGAAGTGCAATGTGCAATGAGTGTGGAGGTGACATGGAAGAGAAATGGGACCGATCGCAGATCCTACATCAGAAGTTTTATAAACATACATACACATGCAATCAACAACGTTTATCGGAACTTTAAATGAAACCGCAAGTGCTCCCAAACAATATGCATTTATGCTAAATTGTGGTTCTTGGGCCCCACAACCAGTTGACCAATAGGAAGTAATCGCAAATCGACTGCCCACAAATTTAACTTTGCACTGATAATAGCTAAACCATAAACTCTACGATTTGCGAAATCGCGCTAGTGCGCTACGCTGACATGTGTCCCTTGCCTCATCGCATCAAAAATCGCTTAACATACCATGCAAAGCCTTAACAATAAACTTTAAAAATTGTGATTTGTGAAATCACTCCATCTGCACTTTAATCTCCACCATTGATCTGTGCCCAGATCTAACGGTCTTCCTTACTTGCCCCTTAGCCTCATCACATTGCAAATCACTTAACATACCATGTGATTTGACTTAACAATAAAACCTAAAAACTACTCTTTGCGAAGTTGCCCCATTTGCACTTTAATCTCAGTAGTTTGTCTGCTCCCCTTTAGTTCTACAATTAAATCATGGTCGTCCGTTATTTTTGGACACGGTTCTTCCTCGTTGCTTCATTCCTTAGTCTATTTCCGGCCAGCTTGCTTTAAATATTATCTGCTGCTCTTCTCCGGATCTCCCACTTTGTTGGTTAATCTATTTTCTATAAGTTGCACTTCACTTTTAAAGGACTCTGGTCGCCACGAAGCCTTAATTTTCCTACTTCGAAAGTTGATTACTTGTTTACCTGTAGCCTATTTTCTGATATAACCAAAATCTCAGTGAAATAGCCGCACTTTTCACTGTGTGGAATATATGACTTCCATTTCTGAAAAATAGCTTCTCTTTACTGTATTACTGTTTTGACAATGAATTTGCAACAAAGCTGGCTATTATTCCAGAACAGATGACTTGAATGTTATTACCCAAAATTCGACTAACCTTCAACGCTAACATAATTCAAAATAGATATTTTAACTAATTTTAGGACTCTGAAACACTATGACACTTATTCACTTAAAACCACCATGATGTTGGGACTTTCTAACTTTTATTGGATATGACTGAAACTTTGGACATGGACTAGGACACAATAAAAATTTGAAGACAGTAATACAATGGTGATTACACCATTAACATTTTCAGTGCTAATAGTGTCTCCTATTGGCGATGAAGTCCTCCCTGTGAGGCTTCAAGGACTGTAGACTCAGTGCCTCAAAAACTCTTGATACTTAGAAGAATTCTTAAAAATAGAGACTAGGATTGACCATTGACATACTAGACTCAAGACTGACCATATATATAGACATAAGTACCATTGGGCATGGAGTTTATTGACACATCACACCAGATATTTACAATGGAGTGACTCAATTGACTTACTAAATAACGAACCTTTTAAGAAAATGACCATTGATTGAGCTTCCAGTCAGCGAATCATCATCCAGATGTTTGAGCAGAAAAGTATTATTCTCCAAAAATTTAGCAATTCTAAATGGCCCAAACCACTGATTATCAAACTTACCATGCTTTCCATGGTCTTCTCTACTAGCATCCCAACACATCACCAAATCATTCTCCTGAAACAACTGTTGATTTTCTCTTTTATCAAAAATAGATTTGACTTTAGCTAGATACTTTTGAACTTTTTCTAGCAATGATTCTCTAATTTGGTGTGCCTCTATCAACTGTAGCATTCTCCTTTGGACTGGGTTTTCATGATCAACTTCATCTTGTAGTAACTTCATCACAGGAAGAGCTAATTACAAAGGATTTACAACATCTGTACCATATACAAGCTAAAATGGATACATTCCAATTGATTTTTTACCACTTACTCTATCTTTCCACAGAGCATGTATCAGCTGAGTGTCCCAGTTCCTCTTATTTTCAGGCAGCATTTTCTTAATAATCCTTACCAAAATTTTATTGGATGACTCAGCCAATCCATTACCTTGAGGGTAATAAGGCGTGGAATGAGTCAATTCAATCCCATATTTATGAAAAAATGTGTACATCTTAGCAGACTTAAAGGCCATTACATTATCAGTTACTAGTTTTAGTGGACAACCAAATCTTGACATAATATTTTCTAACAAAAATTTGATAATTACCGTATCAGTAGCATTCATGGTTGGTACATCTTCAATCGATTTAGTGAAATAGTCTGTAGCTGTGAGAATCCATCTATGTTGTCCTAATGAAGGTGGATGAATTTCACTGATGAAGTCTAGCCCCCATTACTAGAAAGGAACATCTGTTGAAATAGGGATGAGAGCTAATGGTAGCAATCTCTGTTTACCAGCGAATTTCTGACATTCGACACAACTTCTAACTTTTGCATAGACATCAGAGAAAAGAGTTGGCCAATAATAGCCAGCTCTTGAGATTTTGTTTGTAGTAGCTCTCCAATATAAATTCCCTCACAAGACTCCAACAGGATCCTTCCAGTAAAGTTGGTCTTCCAAAATGCAATACTTCACAGATCTCAATTTAAAAGCTCTCCTTTTAGAGTTCTCCATTTTAGGTGGACAATTGAAATTTAACAAGAAGTAAACTATATCCTTGTACCAATCTGAATTGAATATTTCAGCATAATTAGCAATACCTTCACCATCTTCTCCTTCAGCTGCGTCTACATCCAGATTTAAAGCTTTGTAGTTAGATTCAGCCATCAAGCGAGCCAAGCCTTGACCCTTTATCAATTTAGTTGGTTTTATTTCAACATAAAATTCCAAAATCTTGGTCAGCCATTGTCCTCTCCTTCAATATGCATCTAACTATAGCAATACATATTTAACAGTGATATGAGGTACAAAATCAATTATTTTTGAATGCAACACATAAACTGGAAAAGAATTCAAATCCTTAACTAGTGCATATGCTTGTTTTTCAGCCAAGTTGTACTTTAATTCATCATCTCTTAAAGCACGACTGAAAAGTGAAATTGGCTGCTCCAAACCCTCCTTATTCTTCTGTAGTAAGACAACTGAAATTGTCTCTTCTGAAGCATGTGAAAAAATTAGAAACTCCTTTTCAAAATCAGGACTAATCAAAATTGGCGCTTCAGTCAAAGCGGATTTAATCGCTAAAAAAGAATATTTAGCTTCATCTCGCCACTTAAATTCTGTGTCTTTTTTTAGCAAAATATTTATATGTTTGATCAACTCTGCAAAGTTCAGAACAAAATGCCTCAGAAATTTGATTTTCCCTAAAAATGACTACAATTCCTTCTTATTTCGGGGAAAACCAATCTTTTGAATAGCTTCTACTCTTCCCAGATCAATATCTAGATGCCTCTTTCTATTAAAATATGTCCCAATAAATTACCTTCTTGGATAGCAAAAGACGACTTTTTGGGGTTTAAGGACAAACCAAAATTTCTGCATTTGTCAAAAACTTGCTTCAGATGTTTCAAGTGGTCTTCATCATATTTTGAATATATTGTGATGTCATCCAAATAGATGACCAAAAATCTTTCCTTTTCTCCCACAAAGGCAATATCCATTGCCCTTTGAAAGGTTTCACTTGCATTCATCAAACCAAATGGCATTTTTTTGTACATGAATCTGCCTTAGGGTGTGGTAAATGTTGTCTTTTCTCCATCTTTCCTGTCAACTGAAATCTGATTATAGCCTAAAAAGCCATTAGTCATTGATAGTATTTTGGATCCTACAACCTTCTGCAAGATATAATCCAGCTTGGGCAGTGGATAGTTATCTTTCAAGGAGCACCGATTCAGGGTGTAAAAATCAACACAAATCCTTATTTCTCCATTATTTTTTTGGACTGGGACTATATTAGCTACCCAGTTAGAAAATTTCAAAGGCAGAATAATATTTTCTTCCCATAATTTTTTTATTTCTTTCTCAATGATTGGAAGAAGCATGGGATTGATGTGTCTGATTTTTTGTGCTACAGGCTTTACATCTGTTTTCAAAGTGATCTTGTGATCCATTATGCTCTTATCATAAGTTTTCAACTCACTATAAGACCATGAAAAAATATCAGCAAATTCCTTCAACAGTTTGATATATTTTGTTTTTGTTTCTAGAGGAAGGAATTTGGACACTTTGACTAATCTTGGCTGATCTTCTATACCAATATTACATTCTATTATACTCTCTCCATCAACTTTACTTTCAGGCTTGAGAAAAACATCATTATTATCAAACATTCTTTCTAAAGGAACCAAACCCTTAGGAATAAAGTTAGTTTTCATATCTATAATGTTATTCCCAGCTATAGTTTTCTTAAAAGGGCTGCTATTTTGGTTTCCAACAACTTCATACTCATCATCAATTTGTATGTCTGCAAACTCTTCTACAGACTCCAAAAATATCTAAATCTCCTTGTCATATTCAAATAATTTCTAGTGCTTAATATTATTAGGAATTGAAGGTCTATTTTTTATTTGAACATCATAGACTGCCTTGACATCTAGAGGAATTTTGAAATACTAGCATCAATAACTAGTGAATCAGCAATTCGATTTTCTTCTCTAGTGACAAAATTTGTATTAAATGTTGAAAATTAATGTTCAATCAAATCCTAGACTTCATTCCTATAATTCTTCAATTTGGAAATTTTCACTTGGTAATTATTTCTCACATGATTAATCACCAACTCTAAATCACCAAAGGTAATTAGCTGTTCTTCTTCCAAATATTTCGTTGCCTTCATACCTAGCACAAGTGCTTCATACTTAGCAGTTTTGGTAGTGGTAGCAAATAATAGTTTGTATGATATGGTCACCTTCTGTTGAGTAGGAGAAATGAGGACTACACCGGCTCCTAATCCTTCTCTTGAAGAACCTCTGTCAAAGTACAATTTCCAGATCTCTCCTCCTTTTGAATGATGTGCATTTTCACCTTGAAAATGTTGTTTTTCACTTAATTCAGGTTGGAAATCATTATCATTAGCAACAAGGTGCAAATTTGATGACCCCAATTCTTTTTCTTCGGCATATATGGGATGGTTTGATGGATTGTGTTGATCACTAATGATGTAGGTCATTTTTGTTTCCCTATACAGCCTTCTAAATTCCCCTCCAAATACTGGGATAGTAGCATATGACATGTCCATATGAAGGGTACCTCCCAATTTCTTAGACCAAGATCTAGAAAGTAACATCCCAAATCTAGAAGGAATGTCAGCAACCACAATGTCCATCACTAAGCTCTTCATAGGCAGCTGGGTAAGGGAAACAACCAAATCCTCAATCAATCCTAGACACTTGACTCTTTTGGAGTCAAGGGTGTAAAGGTCATGGTATTACTTGGTGATCTCTAATCCCAATTCATCCATCACTTTCTTTGGCATAAGATTGTGGGAAGCTCTAGAATCTAACAGACAATTATGCAGAAATTTGTCATGTATATTGAGTGACAAGTAGAAAGGAGGTGAGTTATCATCATTTTGGTCTTGGACATGATAGCCTAAATAAATGGTGGGATGCTCATCCTCAAGGTTGACTAAATCATGGGCGAGAGGAGGCTACAACAGACTCTTAAAAGACTCTTTATATGTTTGATTTTTCAATAATTCCAGGAGTGGAACTGAAATTTTGATTTTATTCAATTCATATTTGAAACTGAAATGAATTGGAACTAATTCCTTATTTTATATAGTAATTGTAATAATTGGGGTAGAATTTTGAGGTGGAGGAACCTCATTTACCTTGGCCTTCTGTTTAGCAACTTGTTTATCTGAATCTGATTTTTGTTGAGGGTGCTGAACAAGACCTTTTGACCTCAAAGGGTAATTTATGTTTTTAACTTCTTTCTCTTTTTTATCATTCTGTGCATAAATTTGAGCATTCATATCATAAAAAAAAAACAAATTCTTGATCTATCTTCATATTCTTGCAATGTCAAACATGTTGACTGTGAAGTTTCTCCCACATAGTATATTTCTTCATTTTCTTCCTCATTTTCTTGCTGCTCTTCTTCAACAAAATTATTCAAAGGAGGCTGAACATTTTGATCATCAGCATTCCTCCTTGGGCGTTGTAGGATTTGTTGAGGCTTAAAAGGCCTCCTGAAGGGAGTCTAATTTCTATTAGCTTTGTTTTGATTGGATCTAGCAGCTGGTTTATTTTCTACCTCTAATTTTGACATCTTAGAGGCAAGTTCCTTGATCAAATTGAACATTTGATTGATCTTTTCTTCTACTGAAAGAGATTTAGAAGAAGAATGCTTTTCTTATTTCATCTTCTTTTTGTCTTTTTCCACCTTTTCTTCCTCCATTTGTAATTTATTAGAATCCATGAGATTAGACTACACTCCAATTGCAACCTCTTGCATAGTTGTCAATGTATGTGCCTTTCCAGCCCTCAACCATAAGGCAAACTTAGAATCTGAAGAATTTCAAAATTTATCATAGTTGTAGTTTTAGTGGGTTTAATCCATTCAGGAATTTTTTGATAAATCTTATTAAGCCTCTTAGTAAAATCAGCTAAAGACTGATCTACCTTTTTCTTCAGAGTTCCAAATTCTGTAAGATAATAAAAATAGTATTTCCTATCACCCCAATGCTTCACAAATATGTCTTTTAATTCATCAATTCCTGTAATTGAATTTCGAGCCAAAATTCTAAACCATTTTTGAGCTTCACCATCCAAGCTCTGAACAAAGAGTCTTGACCAGACATCTTCATGTTCAATATCTTGATTGTCAGCATAAATATAGAAAGCCACTAAATTTTCTTCAATAGAAAATCCTTCTTCCTCCCCAGTGTATTTTGGAAGATATTTCAAGTAATATCCTTAGGGAAGTGCATGCATGTGTTGAGGGAGAACAAGTGGTGCATATCTCGCAACCACTATCTCCTGCATCCTTGTAAGGGTAGGTTGAGCCATATTTTGCTGATGTATAATTGATGTAGATATTTGGGAAATAGGAATTACAATTGGTGAATTCTAATCTGATTTTGGACAGCTAAAAATTGGGGGTCATGAGCTGATTTTTTAGGCTTTGGAACTGAGAAGAGTGGGTTTCCAAAAAGATGAACAAAGAATTTCTTGAATTCTCCTTCAGTAGAAGAATCAAAATATAAATTTGTCTCTTGAGTGGATGGAGTTAATTTCGCTTTATTTCGTTGAGCAAGGGAATCAGATAAATTAAAAGTAAGACCTTCAAGTATAGTCTCAACAAGTGGATGAGAGGAGTATGACCCAAAAGTTGGATTTGGAGTGAAAGGAAAATATTATTGCTAAGGGGTGACAAGAGACTGTTATTCAGGATGAGTCTGAAGGAAATTTAAAACAGTCTTGAAATATTCTTCAGTCAAAATATCCCTATCAAGAAAGGGTACAATAGCCAATACTTGTTCTGATTCCCCTCCAGTCAACAAAAATTCTTCTAACTTCTTTTCAACACTGAGAAATTCAATTTTTCCTTCTTTAACTAGAATAATACTTATTTCGGATTTACTAGGTGATGAGTAATAAAAACCTTCAGCTGAGCCTAGGTTAACAATATCCACTTTATTTTCTAGAGGAGTAGCTTCAACTTGGATTTTTCAACAGAATTTTTGAAACAAAAACCTGTTTAGATTCTAAAGTAGATAGAGGTACCTTTTTCTTTGGAACATACCTTTTGTGTACCTTCGTCACTGACTAAGATGTGGCTTCAACTAATCTCTACTTTCCTTTAGCATCTTTGATGATTTTCTCTGGGTCAGCAACTGCAGTCACAATTGGAGATCTATGATTCTTCCTTGTAGAAGGAGGTCTTAAAACCCCTCTTCCCCCTTTGTGGAGTCGCCAGGTGAACAAATTTGCAGTCTTATTCAAGTCACTAGTTCTTGTTCACCATCAATAACTTATTATAAATAATTCATAACAATAGACTAGGGAGAATACTTCGTTACAAGGCCTTCGTCTCCCGTCAGATGCACCAAAAGATGTTGTCACGGGAATCAACACTTGGACTACAGCAAGCGCCTGACTAGACACATCTTAAAATATAAGGCAATTTTAATGTTTTTTTATAGGATTGCAAGATGGTATAAACTCTGATTTATTGAAGAGATTTCAGTCAAATCCATAGTTCTACTAAATAGGGTATTATAACTTGATGTGGTAGCAAGGTGCAAGTTTGTAGTCGATGATGAGAGGAAATTGAAAGATGAGAGGAAAATCAATAGGTCTATAAAACAAAAATCTAATGATTTAGTAGAAGTTGACAAAAGTAGTAGTTTAACAATATTCCATTGAGAGAAAGCTATTTCTAGTCTAACAAGATTCTCACTGAAATATCATGAAGAATAACTATCAGGAGTGATGTTTTTCCATTGTTATAACATATATTTTATCAGGATTTCTCATTGTGTGAGACTAACAAAAACTGATAAAACACATAACATGCTTAAGAGACTAATAGAAACACATAACAATATGATGATTTTCAAACTGGAACTGGAAGAAAGGAGATATGGAAACACAAATAAAGTAGACAATACACACAACAATTTGGTAATAAGTCCTCAGTAGTATCATTCCATTTAATTCAAAAAAAAATTACAGTTCATATAAGTAAAAATTCAATAACCACCAACCAACCCTGACTTCATATTAGTTTGGCATATATATACAAAATATGATACGGTCATCTTCCATAGAAAAAGGTAAATATGTTTCAAAATACATTACAACCTCGTGCAAGAGGTGAGGCTTATCTAAAACTTTAATACAGAGTGTTATGACTTAATGAAAATAACAACATTAAGGCTAACAGTTTGAAGTTGTTTGTATGATGTGGCAGTTTATGGGAAGACTTCTCTTCCATTTTGGTGTAACCGACTCCATAAAAAGTGCAAACAACAGTGAAAATGGTGTGTGGTTGTTCCTTGAATGTTGCCTACTGTCTGGTAAAAACGTGTTGGTACTGAGAATAGTGGTAGAAAATTGTTTGAGAGAAACTATGTCGATGTCGCGCTGTTCCTTTCCCTTTTTTGGTTGAAGACCCTTTGTAAAGGTAGGAAAACCTGAAAATTTTGGATAGAATGACGAGGTTTAATTTTATGAGAAATTAAAAAGAAAATCCTTTGAAACAGGTTTAATTGATAGAGGAGACATGAAGAGGAATAAATGATAAGTGAGGGGGGGTGGTGGCGTGGCGAAGAAGTGGGACCGATCATAGATCGTGCATCAGAAGTTTTATTGTGAAATGCGAGAATTTAAATGTTGAAAATAGTGAGGTGCGATGTGCGATGAGTGTGGAGGTGACGTGGTAGATAAATGGGACCGATCACAGATCCTACATCAGAATTTTTATAAACATACATACACATGCAATCAACAACGTTTATCGGAACTTTAAACAAAACCGCAATTTCTCCCAAATAATATGAATTAACGCAGAATTCTGGTTCTTGGGCCCCACAACCAGTTGACCAATAGGAAGGAATCGAAAATCGACCGCCCGAAAATTTAACTTTGCAGTTATAATGGCCAAACCATAAACTTTGTGATTTGCAAAATCGTGCTGGTTTGTTACGCCGACGTGTGTCCCTCGCCTCATTGCATCGAAAATCACTTAACATACCATGTGAAGCCTTAACAATAAAATTTAAAAACCACGATTTGAAAAATAGATCCATCTACGCTTTAATCTCCACTATTTATTTGCGCCCAGATCTGACGGTCTTCCTTGCTTTCCCCTTAACCTCATCGCATCGCAAATCACTTAACATACCATGCAATTTGACTTAATGATAAAACTTAAAAACTGCGCTTTGCGAATTTGCCCCATGTTCTCTTTAATCTCAGCCATCGGTCTGCTCCCCTTTGGATCTACGATTAGACCATGGTCGTCCATTCTTTTTGCACGTGGTTCTTCCCCATTGCTTCATTCCTTAGTCTATTTCCCGGCCAACTTCCTTTAAATATTATCTGTTTCTCTTCTTTGGATCTCCCACTTTGTTGTTTAATATTTTTTCCAACAAGTTGCACTTTGCTTTTAAAGGACTCTGGTCGCCACAAAGCCTTAATTTGCCTACAGTGAAATCTGATTACTTGTTTACCTATAGCCTCTTTCTGAGATAACCAAAATCTCAGTGAAATAGCCGCGCTTTTCACTGTATGGAATATATGACTTCCATTTCTGAAAAATAGCTTCCTTTTACTGTATTACTGTTTTGATAATGAATTTGCAACAAAGGTGGCTATTATTCCAGACCAGATGACTGCAATTTTATTACCCAAACATCGACTAACCTTCAACACTAACATAAGTAAAAATAGAGATTTTAACTTATTCTAGGACTAAAACACTATGACAACTATTCACTTAAAACCACATTGATGTTGGGACTTTTTAAATTTTATTGGAAATGACTGAAACTTTGGACATGGACTAGGACACAATAAAAAATTGAAAACAGTAATACAATGGCAATGAGACCATAAACATTTTCAGTGCTAACAGCAAGGTCCATAGAAAGTATGCAACATGGGTACTCCTTGGATGAGGAATTAAATTTTGCATTTAAAAAGTGTTCCAGCTCAAAATTTAAGTAAGACAATAGGGATATAAGTTGAAAATACAATTTGAAAAAATAGTTTTTTTTTTCTTATAAAAATTGATGATGTATTCTAATATTATTTTATAAATTCCACTATTATTTTATAATATTCCTTAGGAGGCCCATTTGAGACCTCAAAATATCTCTAATAGCCCCTTTGACCCATGAACCTCCTCATATGTCCTCACTGGCAATATAGAACTTTGGTGATAGAATTACAACTGCTCGAGAAATTTAATCTAAATCAAGAGACACAATTCTACTCTATTGCTTTACGAAAATTAATTCACAATTTAGAACAAAATTCTCAAACGTGAATTATCAAATACACAGGTACACATATGTTTCTATGGAAAGCAACTGCTAAAAACCCTTTAATCATGTTTGCATTAATCAAGTGAATCGAAAAACAATTACAATTGTGATTTATCACTCTGAGGACAACTTACAAGAGTAAAATTGTTCTCAATTTTCCTTCTCTCGTGTTACCTACACTCACGCTGCTTGCACTCATGTTTCCTACACTCACTCTGGCCGCACTCCCACTACTTTCACTCGCTCCTATTTCCTTGCATAGTTATTGAGGAAATAGGCTCCTATTTCCCCCCATTTTCTTGCGTAATTTCCAAGGATTGATCACTTGACCAATAATGTAAACTATACACTCAATCTAGTATATAAAATTTAATTGTACACTTCCTTGGAATCTCCACTACAACTTGAGTAATTAAAATTCCTTGCATGAATGAGCTATTTTGGTTGATTTATCAGTTAACTAGATGATCGTTGAGTTAGACTATTGTCCCACTACACAATTGACCTTCCACATGTTCCATTAACACTTAGAACTAGTTTAACTGAATACGACTAGAAATAACCAACCTTGGTTGCTACAAATTAGAAATCACACATGCTTAGCTAAACTCCAATCGCTCTAATTCAAATTTACTAAGTTAATTGAGTGAAAATATCCATGTCACACAAGTTAACTACCTCCAAGTTTTTTCTTGATGTGCAAATTCAATTTTCTCAATTTGAACAAGGCAAAGTGAAATTGAGCCTTTCTTGCTACATTTCTCAACAATGATGCATGGCTCATAGTCCAAAAGCCTTGTGAGGTTGGTGCACCCTTTCCAAGTTCGGTGTCTCATGGAACCTCAAAAGTCTACAAAACGGATACAATTGGAAGAGTCTCGAATCTTAATTAGCGAAAGTCAGCCTCTCCAACCCCACACCCAAAAATTCCAGAATAACTCATCAGCGAGGGCCTAAGAGCGAGTCTGACCAAGTAGTGGAAAGAGTGAGCTTTCAATGAAATGTCTGAGCCCCTAAGCCCTCCATATCATAACCAATGCGTTAAAGGCCCAAAATTCAAACATCAAACACCATTTGTTAAATCCTACAGCCCAAAGCCAAAAAACCTAAAAACCACCAGTGCAACCACTATCTACTGAAGCACTAAATATAATCCATAAAGGGGGCACATGAACTATTATCTTGATCCAAACAAGGGGAGCATGAAGGAATTTATAGAAACCAATCGTCAAACCAATAGCGGGGCCCAATGAATTTTGGCCGAAGACCACTTCGAGAAACTCCAACCTCCAATTCTCTAACCTAGGATCCCAACTGAAGGATTTCAGGGCTGACAACCTGCTACCTCTATCATCCCAAACATTGCAATTACTTTCCTTATTGATCACTTATAGGGCATACAAACTTCTAACTCCAAATCCTGCCACAGCCTACTTAACCAGAATGAATTAGGACCACGCCCTCACCCATCCCTTACCAAGTTGAAGCTCCCACATCCAATGACTAGACTCACTACTACACTATAGTGTCAGGGCATTGCGAACCAACAAGACCACCATTAAATAACCAACATACCTCATATCCATTGTTATATCATTTTCACATGTTTGCATGCTAATTGAATGTCACGCCACCTTGCATTTAAATTCCATGGGTAACATTTCGGTGGCAGGAATCCACCTCCCTACACACCCCTATGTACATCCACCCCATAGGAAAGTTACATAATATATCTTAGTTGCATTGTACTTAGTATATTATCATTGTATTTTAAAGTGGATCTTGTATTCTTAGTGTACTCTAAAGTGAATCTTGTTTTCTTAGGTGTAAGTAAGAGTACAAAAAAAAATCATTTCAATTTTTTGTTTTTCCATAATTTTAGAGCATAAATTTATTTTAATCTCAAATATATTAAGCTTAGATAGAGATTTTAAAAAAGATAAAAAATCCAAAATATAAATTATTTCAATGGATATTGTTAAATTGTATTGAGTCAAAATGTATTTCTTAAAGTAGTTATGTGGATAGTAGTTGTAAATGGATAGTGGCGCAAACCCATAACTTGGTTTCATGGTCACTCAGGATGCCTCAATTTAGGTCCATAGCCTCCCAAAACATTTGAAGCTTCCTATTTTAGGAGTCATATTAGGTCAAACCCCTTAAACCTTCTTGATATTTTGATGTTGATTGTACCATGGATTATTTTAAGGTACCTCAAATATAAATATACACATCTTGTAACAAAAAGCTCGTTTTGGGCTTAAAAAACCATGATATCATTATAACGAAACATGTGAGGCATAATGAAAAGGTGTGGGATGATGGATTTGTTGGACTTAGGTACCCAGACATCTAATCCTTGATTCACTTATAGCTTGATGTCTCTCATTTTCTTATTTATATCCAACTATTTCTCTTTGTAAAGACTATGGGACTCTTCTACCTTCAACTTTCTTTCTCTTTGAAACCTCTAATTTTTAGGTACACTCTCAGATTTTTTATTAATCTCCTTCTACCACTTTAAAATTCTTAGCATTTCTTGCACATGCCATCTCCATGATGCCTCTATAATGATTCCCTTGGTAAGCTTGGTTCTTATTTTGTGAGTTTTATTAATTCATCTTATGACAACTTCCTTGGAAAGGTTCCACTTGTATATTGGAAGTTTTAACCTTAAAACGTTAACGAAGGTTCCATCACAACTAGAGCATGAGAGATATTATCCCCTCTAAGTGAATCATGGCTATTTATTTTGCATGCTTCATTGATTTATCTTTAAAATAACACACTTAAGTTTTATTGATTGCATTACATATGCAACTATGTTGGAGATTGGGTCAAGTCTTCTCTTTAAGGAATTATACATTAAATTTGCAAGTTATTTTGAGATGTGGATCACCCTATAACGAACATCACAACTCCCCCAATTTATCACAAGGAGAATCATCATTTTCATTAACAATTTCTAAGTGATTTTTTTTTCTTTCATAGTTTGGTTTTAGGAATTTGGGTTACTTCCTAATAAACGAATCACAATTAATTGACTGTAGTTTGTTCAATTTACTTTTCTAATTCACTACTAAAATATAATATGAAACCTAATCAAATTACTCTAATAATTTACAACCATATGTTATCATTAATAATTTCTCAAGGTCTTAATTGATCTAGTGGATTACACTTATTTTCATCCTTTTTCATTGTACCATATGGTTTCCTAGTTTCACCCTAAAACTAAGTAGCGGTTCCATTGTAATCTTCCAGCCCCCTTAAGGCCTTTTTGAGGGTACAAGGTGTATGTTGGGTATGTGTTATATTCTTTGGATGACTATGCCCACGTGTTGCACATTTCCCTAGGCACAATCGGGGATTTGTAGAGGGGGTGAATCTCCCCTTGCTCTGGGGGTTCGTAGGTGTAACACACCACCTTATCTACTCCGGAAACTAGATTTGGTTACTAAGTTAACCCAGTTTCTAGTCTACAGTTATGAAAATGGGAATAGAATTTTAAAATTCATTTTTTTCTTTATTTTCTTAGTGTCCCAAGCAAAGAAACTATATTAATGTATAACAACTAGAAAGTGCATATAGTTTCAATAACCTTAATTCACAATAATTTTGAAATAGAGATCTTGCAGGACCTCATATCAATATTCCTCAATTCATTATCATTCATCTTAGAGTTGGGTTTCACATTCACTTCCTCACTAAATTAACCCATAAATCAAAAAACATGGAAAAAAACTACTTATAGAGCTTCCCATTTTTTAGTATTTTAATTATTTCGATCACCAACATCTTGTATGTATATATTTGAATGTATGTGGACCTACTGGTAATATAATGGCCTAAGAAGATTCATAGGCAAAGGACTCAAGAGTTCCAAATCAGTTTTATCTTCTGAAAGGAGGCATTTCATGTATTCCAAAATCTGATGTAGACACATTTGGACTCGCCTTTAAGTTAAAAGCCCAAACAATTATGTGCTTACTCTTGAAATTTATTGTACTTATGATTAACTAGTAATATTCTTTGATATTTACCTATTGCTTTCTCTTTCCTTAGTATTGGCACAAAATTTGATTCACTTTGGAAGCATAATAGGCACACAAGGATACATACTAAATAATAGCCATACCATCAAGAAACATAAACTACATGTTGGAAGATATAGTATCCACCAGTCATTTGATAAAAAACAAGGTAACTAGCCTAGGAAATGGAAGCCCACAAGCCAACAATGAATTGAACAATTAATGACACAAAATCAGATATAGGATGCCAATGATGCACATATCTTCCCCTGAACTCCTGCAGAATTAAAATCCACTACTAGTAGAATTGATATGGCTTGCTAAGCTATCTCTTCCAAATTTGATAAATAGATTCCATTGTAGATACCCTTTATTATGATTTTCAAGTTTTATACATAATAGGACTAAATATTTATAATTTTCAAGCTCCTCCAACTAGGTAAAAATTGACTAGCTGAAAATCTAGAAATACCCATTTACAAATTTAATTTTATAACACTTTTACCATTTTCATCATACACGTTATTAGCCACATTTATAACCATCAGGTGTATGAACAAGAGGCCTAAAGCTAAGCATTTGGTTTGTAGGGAATTTGGCAATAATATATTCCTCTTGGTTTGATATACTGATCTCGTATTGGATTGCAAAGGGAATGAATGGTTCAAGTGCCTAGGGATACAAGTGAAGCCTATCATGTAGAAATTAATGTGTTGATTCTAAACTGCTCATGAAAATTACTAAATCACAAGACAAGAAGCTACTCCATTGATCTATGGAAGAAAATTCACAATCAAGAACACAAATCATTAACATGCATCAATATTCAACACACATACACAGATATTTATCTTTGGAAAAGAAACTTCTAAAAACCTCTTACTATCTATATTTCATTAGTCAAAGAATTTGGATGAATACAATATGCTTTTGTCAAGATTGAGCTCAACCTGCACTTGTATCTTCTATCCTTTGCCTGATTGGTTGAACCTGACCAATACTTATCCAAATTTTCGAGCCTCCAAGCTCCTATTTCCTTGTGTTGTTCATTGAGGAATTAACCCCTATTTTTTAGGGAAATTCATCAATTATATTGCACAATTATTGTAGGACCATTCTTTGACTACATGCACCACATATACAACTTGGACAAGTTTACAACTGATAGTATACCTCCCTTAAACTCCAATCTCAACTGGGTAACTCAAATTCTCTATAGGCATCAGTTATTTTGGGCTGATTGATCAGTTAACTGGATGAGGTCACTGAGTGCAACTAAATTTGCATTGCACAACTTGACCTTCCACTAGTCTCTCCAACAATGGAACTAGTTTAACTGGAAATAACTCAACTTAACTAAAATATATTGCTAGAAATTAACAATCAATCATACTGAACTGTACTCAAGTGTCTCCAACTTGAATTAAATGGTTTAACTAAGTGAAAAGAGCCATGTCACCTCAGTTAACTACCTACAAGTATTTTGTTGAAATTAAAATTTGAATTTTAATCTAGTTTGACCAAGGAAAAGTCAAAACTAGATTTTCTTACTGCATTTTCACACTTCCTCTAATCAAGAAAGGGATTATCTACCACTCAAATCCTACCTCTATGAAACTCAAATTTACCTCTTCACAAATATTTTGTCAAAATGTATGCTTCTTGTTCCTCTGTTGGAATGTACTGCAACAACATGATCCGCCTCTGCACACAATCTCATAGTTGATGGTACCAAATATCTATGTTCTTGGATCGATAGTGAAAAATAGGATTTTCAGAGAGCTTGATGCAACTATGACTATCAGAGTAAATCATAGTAGGATCAATCATTTAAAAAAATAACCCAACAATAATCTTTCTCATATAGATCGCCTCACATGTTTCTTGATTGGAAGCCATGTACTCTGCTTCTACTAAGCTGAGTTCCACAGATCTTTGCTTCCTGCTATGCCAAGAAATCATTGCAAAACCAACACTGAAAATTCATCCTATGTTCTCTTCCAATCTGATGGACTCCCCGCCCAATCTACATCTATGAAGCCACCTAGCTTCACTCCCTCTATTTGTCTATATCATAGTCCAAACAGAGTGATGCCTCTAAGGTACTGTAAAACATGTTTAGCAGCACTCCAAAATAATTTTTTCAGTCTAACCATGGCTTGGATCAACTGTTTGAATGCATAACACATGTATAATAGTGTGTTCACAAGGTGCATGAGTGAACCCACCAACTTTGTGTACACGGTACCATCCACTTCCTCACCTGAAGTGGAATCCTCCTTCCTCTAGTTGGTCACTAGAGGAGTCTCCATGGGTTTGCATATGTCCATGCGGAACTTCGGAAGTATATCATTAGCATTCTTCCCATGGGAGACAAACAATTCCTATTCTCCTTGCCATACTTCAAAATCGAGGAAATAGTGCATGAGACCCATGTCCTTGATTTCAAACTCTCTTTCCAGGTCCTCCTTGAATGACCTGATAAGTTGGTCATCACTGGTCAAGATCAATTCATCAACATATAAGTCAATAATCAACAATTTACCTTCTACCAATATGTGTTAAAGTTTCACATCCAATTCAATTTTGGTGAAGCTCAAACCGGTGAGGTAGCTATCGATCTTGGTGTACCAAGCATAAGGTGTTTTCTTCAACCCATACAATTCTCACTTCAGTCTGCACACATGCGACTCTCTGTCAAAGGTCTCAAAACCTTCAGGTTGTTCAATGTAAACCTCCTCCTCAATAACTCCATTGAGGAATGTTGTCTTCACATCCATCTAGTGGATCTTCCACCCCATCTTTGCAGCCAGAGCAAGAATTGATCTAATGGAAGAGTACCTTGCTACCAGAGAAAAGGTCTCCTCATATTCAATCCCTTCCACATGAGAGTACCCCTTAGCCACAAATATGGCCTTATGATTCTCTATGTTTCTGTTTTCTGCATGCTTTACCTTGTAAATTCATCTAGAACCTACCACTGATTTTTCTGCTGGTCTTGGGACCACTTTCCAAACATTGTTTCTGAAAATGGAATCATATTCCTTTACCATATCATCAAACCATACAGTATGATCTATTTCTTCCTCAAATGAGGTTGGTTATGTCTCTACTATCTTAGTCATCATATCCATGTAGCCAATGTACCGATCTGGTGACGTCTTCTTGCAATGTGATGTGCATGCTCCCACATTCTCTCTAGCATCTTGCAATAATATGTGAGCTTCCCTGGTTCATTTCCTTCCTTCTCTATATTTATTTGCTTCAGTGGTTGTCTCCACTCTCTACTCCCCTACTTGTGGCTTCTCCAAAACTTCTTGAGGTTCTTCCTTTGGAGTCAAAATCTCCTGATATGCATGCAACTAAATCTCCCTCTCAAGAGAACACTGAGTCATTTCCTTCTCTTCATCAAACTTCACATCCCTTTGAAAAATTTCCATTCTGAGTGATGGAAAGTGCACATGATAGTTATGAGGTGTATCAATGTACCCCACAAAAATCCCCAACTCTATTGTTGACTCTAGATTTTTCCTTACTTCCTTGGAGACATTGTAGGATAATGATGCCCCCTTGAATAGATTTTTCTTTGGATTGAGATTTATTCCCTTTACCTTTCTTTTCCTTTATAGCTAAGGCATATTTCTCCTCATCCTCGCCCTTGGATGAAGTCCCATCTCTGGTATGCCGCATTATTTCTTCCTGCACTATATTGAACCATAATTGCTCCCAACTTGGTACTTTCTCTCTACCATTTTCTAAATTTTAATAGCTATTCCAACTCTTGGGAAGGCCCAAAAGGGCTAGAGCTACCAAGTCTTCTTCAGGGAAATTAACACTGACCCCACCAAGTTCATCACGACACTGTGTAAACTTGCTCAGGTACTATGGAATTGTGTCATTATTTTTTATATTGATACTTTGAATCTTGTCCTAGAGTGCCAACTTCATGTGGTCACTATTGTTCTGGAAAAAATATTTCAGTGTTTTCCACATCATGAACAAAGTCTCTTTCATGTGGAGATTTGAGAAAATATGACCTTGTACTCTCTTGAATAATATTCTCCTCACTTTGGCCACATCCTTCTTCAACTTAGCAATATTCGAGGCATCAGATGTTTGGGTTATTTTTTTTATATTTGAATTGATTTATTCTAGCATCCAATTTTCATCCAATACTTCCTCCATTTGGTCCTTCCATGCAACAAAATTTGTGGTGCCTTCCCAAGAATACTAGAGCCTGAGTCCATTGAAAGCCATCTTCTCAGTCTCGGAGAAAACCTGTAACACTGATCTGTAAATTTGAATCTCATCCAAAGACAACTTTGAAATCTATTCTCTATTATGAATATAGCTCTGATACCATTTAGAAATTAATGTATGGATTCTAAACTGCTCATGAAATTTACTAAATCATAAGACTTGAAGCTACTCTGCTGACATGAAAAATAAAATTCACGATCGAGAATAGAAATCATTAACACACATCAAGATTCAATACAAATACACATAGATTTATCTAGGGGAAAACAACTTCTCAAAGCCCCTTACTATCTATATTGCATTAGTCAAAGAATCTAGATGAATATAATATGATTTGCTCAAGCTTGAACTCAAATTGCACCTGTATCTTCTATCATCTTCCTGACTGACTGAACCTGACCAATAATTAGCCAATTTTTCAAGCCTCCAAGCTCCTATTTCCTTGCATTGTTCATTGAGGAATTTTCCCCTATTTTTAGCTAAATTACTCAATTAGATTACACAAGTCCTATAGGCCCATTCTTTTACTGCATGCGCCAACTTGGACTAGTTTACAACTGATAGTACACCTCCCTTGAACTCCAATCTCAAATGCGTAGCTCCAATTCTTTGCATGCATCAGTTATTTTGGGTCAATTGATCAGTTAACTAGATTACCACTAAGTGTCGCTAAATTTACACTGCACAACTGATCTTCCACTAGTTTCTCCAATAATTGGAACTATTTTAACTAACAATACTTAACTGAAATAGATTGCTAGAAATTAGCAATCAATCATACTGAACTGAAATCAAGTGTCTCCAACACAAATTAATTGAGTTAATTGCATGAAAAGATCCATGTCACCTCAGTTAACTACCTCCAAGTATTTTTCTAAAATTGAAATTCGAATTTTAATCTACTTTGACTAAGGCAAAGTCAAAACTAGATTTTCTTGCTGCATTTTCAGCATATCAAGTATACAAGCCTGTGGTGTAATTTTTAACTACAACATTCATCATCTATGTATATCTCCTTCAGTTTTTATAGAATCGTGACCTCGTAAGCTATTATACCTTGATGATTGATGGTCTACTTTGCATTTAACCTTACTAATAGATGTTGCCTCCTCAACTTTTCATAACAATCTCCATACCCTGTCATTGAACAATCAACAAGAATTCATATAGTTTTCACAGTAAACTATGTAAAATAACCCTTGTTGGCACATTTAAAAGGAAATAACCACAATTAATAGTCCGAGTTCTAATTTGTTATCAACCATTTCACCTACAACATAATTTGTTTGGAATTGGATGAAGCCACAATAGGGAGACCTCGTAGGAGCTGTATTATTATGCACCATAATATTTATATATATAAACCTGTATTGACTACAAAAATATATGGTATTATGCCAACAAGGATTAACATATAGAGTTGTATATATACTAGGTTGTTTATACTTCACATGGTAATCAGTTGTGGGGTTTAGGTTTTATATATGCACACGGGAATAATTAATAAAATAACTAGATATAAATGTATTGATCTATGCTCTCGCAATCCATTCATATTGAGACTTTTACATAATACAAAAAAAATCTATAGATATATTAATGGATAAGAGGTAGAAGTGAAATCTCAAGGAGAGAAAGGAGTTGAGACTAGTAATTTGAAAATTTAGGGAAGATATTCTTTAAGTATTTAAAAACTTGTAACATAACTAAGTAGTGAGTCTTCTGAATTCTTTGTTGTACCAAAAAACATAGCATTGATAGCCCATTTTATGGTGATTTCATCCTGGAATAAAATTCATCATCCCGAGGAGGATTTGAGATCATACAGACTCGAAGAGGGACTACCCTTGATCCATATCAATGTTAATTTTTTTCTCTTCTTATCATTATAGTTCAATCTCATAAATTAATTCCCTTGTATCTTCACTATGTGTCTCCACATAATATCTAGATGAATCTTGAATATGCTCCATATATAATTGGTGCAAGGTGAGGGGGTAGGTGAATTGGGATCCAAAGAGGTGGAAGCATATTTTAATTGGAAGAGAATATACCAAAATTGCGTCACACACGTCAATATACTAGAATTGAAAGAGAATAATATCAACAACCATGTCATAATTATATGAACAACCACATCATAGGTTATGTCTCATACATCAATGACATCATTTGAAATCAAATTCCATAAACATGAAATTAATTACAATTGATAAATGTAAGAGATATTTATCTTAGATTATGACTGGGAAAATGAGTCAGAGACTGCAAATCTCTACCCAACCATATATTGGGCTACAATGTGGCCCTCCCTACAACCCAATCACCCCTGAGCTAGATTCGAGAGTTGAGGAGGTTCTCCCAAGGGATGAAACCAATACTGCCAACTAAAATAGTGAATCCAAAGGACCAATCACCTCCACCCACCAGTTGATTGTGTGGAAGTCAATATTCAATTAGGTATTCCAAAGTTTTACCACCTACACTCTCAATAAACCTAATGGGATCCAGAGACTTCAAGTATTTTGCACCCTCAAGCAAGCAAGGTAGTCCAGAGGTTGATGCCTCCACCTTTAAATTAGAAACACATAGTGGTTCCATAGAGCCTTGAGAATCTAGAACCCAATGAAAAAACCAATATGAAAAGCAAGGAAGGCCTCAAAATTCTCCTTACTAGGAGTCCAAGGAAACAAGCCTCCACCCCAATTGTTAAGGGAATATAGAGAAAACCATCTCCACCATTCATCCACATGGGGAATCCAGAGATCTCTATTCCTCACCTAAGAGAACTCTTCTAGACATCCACATGATTAACTAAATTTTTCTTGAGTACTTTGACCTATGGAAATGTTGAATTTTCCCTTTTCTTCCTCTAAGTGACTTTAGATTCTAGATGCACACATTCACCTATAGCTGGTATATGCCATATGCTAATATCTTCCATAATTCTTGTAGACACGAAAAATAATTTCGCAAGTGTTTTGAGTAGTGTTGACTTCCAAAATTTGGCATGACCCATGATAATTGTGAGTGTTCTAGGAAGTGTGTATCCAGTACATCTATTTATGACCTTACCTTAGTATTCCCCTTTACCTCTCAGAGTAATTTTCAATTCCCTACACACAAGAGTTTCTTCTCCTGTTCCCTTGGGCTAGAATGAATCAACCAACAATGGAGCTAGAGAAAAATCGTGATCTACACTTCGGTTTTAAGGAAGGCCCTATAGTTTCCTCCCATTTATTTTGAATATTAACCCTAGTATCCACCTCCACATCATTGTCCCACTTAGGGGAATACTCAAATGAAATAGACCTCAACCATGGGCCTGAACCTAGCTTTCTCAGGAAGAAATATGAAGTAGTTGGTAATGAGTTCGCAAGACTAAAGGACAATGATGAAGACATGTATGTGTCTATAGATGATTGTATTGAATTTTACTACCCAAAAAAAATAAGACTTCTTTAAAGAAATGGATTTCCATTCCCACACGTCTAATGATTTTCCTCAATGTATTTTCTCCTTTGAATATGCATTCTCCTCTACCTACATATACTCTTCTCCCTCTCGAATTCCTTTGTCTGCTCGAATTATTCCTCTGCATTTTTCTTCCTTCCTTACTACCTCTGTCTCGATTTCTTCTCCATATCTTCAGGAATCCCCCCTATGGATGCTCAAATTTTCGACTTTCTCATCTACCTAGTACGTATCCCCCTTCCTATTTTTCATGTCACTAGTTGGTAGTTTCTTTCTCTCGCAATAATGTCCCCTGTCAATCAAAATTGTGATACATATCTCTTTGTCATCATATTTTTAGGTTGTTTGTTAATTTCTTGTTGTAGTGGGTTTCCAAATCACCCATGCATGCCCCCAACCACCAATGGGCTTTCCTATGAATGGTGATGTGGTCAATGAATCCTTGGTTCACACTTGTCAGCCTACCTGGCTGTAAAAAGCAATAAAAATCCCAAGAAATAACCTCCCTCAACTCTAGAAATTTGTGTCCCTAGAAAAACCAATTTTTTTTTATCAAAATAATTAGATCATTTACCGTGATGGATAAATTACTAGGGGCTATCATGAACCCCTCCCCATTGGGGGAACACTGACCTCAGTGTTCTATGACCATATAAAAAATATAAAACATGCTTCAAAGCTAAGCATAGCTAATATGGAGATTTATAGACATAGCTCCTTACAACCTTTACAAATACCTTTTATATGCATAATGTCTTTCCCAACAGCTCAATGGGCATAATATTCATTGATTCATCCATCTTCCAATGGCCCTTTTGTAGTCTTTTGGTGCTTCTAATGTACCTGGTCTAATTGGCTAACTTGCTTATTGAAGTGTTGTCTGCCTCCATGTCCATCATACTAATGCATCATTTAACACCTTCCGATGTTTTTGACTTTAAATCCTTACAACCAAATCATTAGTAGATTAAAGCATAAGTTTCACTTGAAATTTTTATTTTGATGTCTATCATAGGAAAACCAAGTTAGTTCATAAACCAAGGCATCATAAACCAAAGAATTAAGTTATATTCATGATTAAAAAAATCAATAATTGAATGAAATAATGAAATACTACTCCTGAAACCATATACCCTAAATCACATTTGCAACATTTATATTAAAAATAATCGACTTCTCTTGAGCCCATTATACCTAACCCATATCTATGACCACATCGAGATCTAAAAATGCCTCATTGATTTAAGGAAGGCATATTAAATAACTAGATTTCTTTCATGAATGGTTAGTGTATTTATTCCCACTAAAATCATTCAGATTTCCATAATAATATTCATACTAAAATGTAACTTGCATCTTAAATTAAATCTTTCAGTGCATTTTTAGCTCTCGACCTAACCCATATTAAAATGGGCCATGAAGGAGTTCAGAGCCATGGAGAAAAAATATTTCTACTATTATATAGAATCATTGATTCGTTTAAATAATATAATTTTTATACTGAGGGTAATATAACAAGGGTAAAAAAAAAATAAACACATCAACTACTCTAATTATAGAAATCAACAATCAAATCTACATCTGAACCACATAATCTCGTGAGTTAACAACTCAAACCATTCATATATGAGATTGATTAGCCATCAAATTATAGACATATATTAGGAAAATTTAGGTAAAACGGACCACAAAGTATTGCTTGAAAAGGTCCAAAATTTGTAATAGTTAGCCTATGTTCGCTTGTGATTTCTAAAACTCATTGGTAAATCACTGAAAAATTAGAGTCTTCATGTATACAGAGACATGTCTACTTTCTATTGAATAACTTTGATATCCATATCCTAGGATTTTAATGGCTGAGCATACATAATAAAATGAATTGAGGAGAAAAAAAACTTCAACCTCATGCAAGTCAACCATACTAACCACAATCAGTGCCAGAAGGATCATCAAAGATACTAATAGCTTATATCATTCCTTCTGAAGTATTGCGAGACAAACATATGTTGAAATCTGAATAAACAACAAGAAACAAGTTTGATTCCCTATTTGAGATCAAAAGAATCATAATCAACATGGAAGCATTCAAGACTTCTAGACACTAGACAGCTAGCGCCTCACAAAATAAAAGAATTGTCTCCTCAAAAGAATAGGCTTTGGTTTAATCAAACTTAACCTCATAAATAAAAGAATAAAACTCTAGGTTATGTGCATTTTCCAAGCTTAATTACCATATTTTTTCTCTTCAGCCTTGTTTCCAAGCCTGGGAGCATTATTTTATCCACTAACTTAGCATCTTAACAACACATTCTTGTGACAAAGCTGGGAACACTTTACCAAATAACGATAAAATTTTTATAAAAAGAGCATTCTTCCTTAAACTAGGGTAAAGTCTTTGACTATTGGTTATAACCTTTGGATAGGGTGGTCAAACAACAAACAAATAAACATATGTGTGTTCACAAGGATAAAGGAATCGTTGATTTGGGTGATATGTTCCTCTTCCTACCAACATGCCAATCCTTTGTATTGTCTTTTAGATATTTTCAACCTTTTTTCACCCATATGTTGGTGAAAAAAAACCCTTCTAAGTTTCAGATATGGAATCTAGTGATAGAAAATTGATCTCTCAAACAAAATATCAGCCAACAAACGACCTTATGTTGGTTATATTATATAATGGAAGTGGTGATTGGAAGGTTTTAAAGATACTATTTTTCATCTTTAATGCTGAAAATTTTGTTGGTTTGGAAAGGAACAACCAAGTTCTTTCATAAATTCCTAGCGCTCTTTTTGCAGGGTTAGCCTTCATATCACAAATGAAAATATCAACCCAAAAATTATCATCTCAAGAGGAGATCTAAGAAGGAAAAATCTTTTGAAAAACTATATCACACTAAAGGATAGGAAAAAATTAGAGCCACATCATTGAAATTTAGTGCATACATAATAACATTAATTATCAGAATCAATATCAACATATTATTTATGCATGTACAAATCACAACCAAACATTTTCAGGCAACACATGACACCAAACCCATAAAAACCAAATCTAATACATAGCATATAACATTCCTAAAGACTTATTTCTACCTCGAGGACCAGTGTTGGAAACCTTGCTCTGATACCACTTGTAACACACCCCATTATCTACTTTGATAACCAAAGGTGGTTACTATGTTTTCTAAATTTCTAGTGTACAATTATGAAAATGGGGTCTATATTTTCACTTTTCTTTTTTTCTTTATTTCTCGTTGCACCATGAAAAGAGACTATATTAATGTATAAAATCTAGAAAGTGCATATAGTTTCTATAACCTTCAAAAGAATATTAAAACAGGGATCTTTCAAGACATCATACCAACCTTCCTTACTTCATTTTCATTCATTTTAAAGTTGGGGTTGGCATTCACTTTCTCACTAAATTAACTCATAAATCAAAAACCATGGAAGATAACTACTTACAAAGCTTCTAGTTTTTTATTCTCTAAATTATTTTGGTCATCGGTATCTTGTATGTATGCAGATCTAATGATAATATAATGACCTAAGAATATTCAAAGGAAGAGGACTAAAGAGTTCCAAATTAGTTTTATCTTCTAAAAGGAGGAATTTCATGTATTTTAACATCTAATATAGACACATCTAGACTCACCTTTAAGTTAAAATATCAAACAATTATGTACCTACTCTTACAATTTATGGTATTTATGATTAAGTAGTAATCTTCTTTGATATCTACCTATTTGTTTCTCTTTCCTACATTTAGACAAATGTAGCGGTACCCTCGCAACCTCTGACATATAAATTTTATTAGTGTTGCATCATTCTTTCTAGCTCAAATTGAATATATGCAATGAAGATATATACATGGACACTTGGCACAAAGGTTCTAGTTCCTAGTAATGGCACAAAATTTGATTCACTTTGGAAGGATAATAGGCACACAAGAATACATACTAAATAATATCCCTACCATCAAGAAACAAAAGCTACATTTTGGAAGACATAGTACCCATTAACGTTAAGAGTCAAATGACAAAGGGAGTTGTCACTTGACAAAAAAACAAGGAAAATAGCCTAGAAAATTGATTTACACAAGGCAAAAAAGAATTGGAAAATTAATGATACAAAATATGATACAGGATGTCAATGATGCACATATATTCCCATGAACCCTTGCTGAATTAAAATACACAACTAGCGGAATTGATATGGCTTGCAGTAACATCCCTGGTGAAAATTCCATGTAATACAAGTTAATAAAGGAAATTGGCAAAGGCAAAGGCAACGGATTTGGAAAAGCATGAGGCATTAGTTGGCATTTTATTTATGAAAATAATGTAAATTAGGAGGAAAGGGAGATGAAAGGCCACATGTTGCATGTGAGGAGGAAATGAAGAAAAATAATGGAAAATGAAGAAAATAGAGGCCTCATATATAAAAAGGATTCTGAGCATTAGTTGGCAAGCTTTTCTCACACTTATGGAGCTCTCACATTATTCTCTCTCTCTCTCTTTCTATCACTTTTGGACACAAAGTTTTTTGGAGCACTTTGGCATTGGAGAAAGGAATGTAAGAAAGCAAGACGAAGGAGGAAGAAAGCAAGGGGGAGCGAGAATCAAGTAGCCACAACCATATTATTTGTAGGTATTGATTTGCATGTATGATTTCCTTGATAGATTTGGCATGCATGGTATTGAATGTGGTTATTTGTTGTCTTGCCATGGGTTTTTGGTAGGTGTGACAACGTATTCAACCTATAGCCTTGTAATTTTCGGATAGCCATGGTGTTGTGGACTTCTCATGTTTGATTTAGCTGTATTTTAGGATGGATTTGAAGCTAAGTGAGGTGGATCTTTGAATAATTATGGAGCCAATTCATGTGTTGCCTTAGTTTAGGTCCTAGTAATCTGAGTTTGGATTGCGATAAAGCCTGAGAGGTGATTTTCTCTCCATTCAGGTCTATAAAATCCTAGGTTTGGGATATACAGTAAATCCTGGAGAGTATGTCTCATTTTAGGGCCTAGTGAACGTTGATTCAGATTATGGATTGCGGTAAAGCCCGAGAGACTAGGAGACTGGAAAATTCCTCATGCATTAGGCAAAGAGAATTTGGTGATATCCATTCTTGTGTTGGCCTAGTGATTGGGCGTATATCACAATAAATCCGATTATGAAATGTTTATTGTGTTTTCCTAGTGATCCAAGATGGATCATGGTAAAGCCTGATTTCTATTAATGAGGGTGAGGTGGTTTAGCCTTAGAATACCCTGGTTGGTACTTTTGGTTTGAGTCCCACATTCATGCTCGAAATATGGCACGGGGGTGATTGGCTAAAGAGAGATTTGGCTTAGCCAATATATGGTTAGGTGGAGCTTGGTAGTCCCATATCCAGTTGGTTTTTACATTTAGTAATGAAGAGTTCATTCCTTTGGTATTTGGTATGAAAATGTTCTATTTTATGTATGTATTTTATTGTTGTTGTGTCCATTGTATTTTTGTGGTTATTTTGTTGGTTATAAGCATGGATTTGATTAGTGATGATGTATGGTTATATCCATGTTTTTACTTGTAAATTAATTCATAATGTATCTATGGTCAAATACATTGTATTTCAGCTATTGATGTAAGGGAGAAATTATTCTTAGCATTTCTTAGATAAGTATGAGACCCTTATGCTTAAATATGTTTTTTACACCTATAGATTCAATGTTTGTGACATGTTTGAAAAAATGCATTCCATGGCTAGGAGGGGTTCAAATGAGTTCTTGTTGATGTGATTTCTTCCATATCATTTTCCTATTTTTATTTATCATCCCTTGATTTTTCATAAAGTTTTGGGAAATGGCCTAGGCTTTGGGCCTAAAAAGGTGGCTCAAATCCCAGAGCCACAGGAAAAAAAATGAGAATTTGGGGCCCTAGCCATTGGCATGCAGTGTTATTCATGTAGCTATAGCCTCCTACCCCTTGAAACATAGTGTTTTCCTATGACTATGGCTTAAAGGAGGTCACAATGTCAGTGTGACCCATGGGTAAGAGGTCTAAATGGTTGGGTTAACTCATAGGGGTGTTTTGGTTTTTGTACAAGGTCTGTAGCTTTTTTTTTCCATTGGTTCCACTTCCTTAAGGTCACATAGGAGGTTGAATCTCATTCTAGTAGCCTCTCGTCGCATTTTGCCCTGGTTGGCCAATTACTTGGGTAGATGTGGGAAAGGGGTGTTATAATTGCTAAGCTATCTCTTCCAAATATGACAAATAGATTCCACTATAGATATAATTTATTATGAATTTGAAAGATTATACACAATATTCTCAAAGATTTGCAAACGCCAAACTCTTCCGACCAAGTAAAAATTGACCAACCATAAATCCATAAATATCCATTTACAATTTCCTTTTTATAACACATCTACCACTGTCATCATACAATTTATTAATAATATTTATAACCATCAGGTGTACGAGAAAGAGGCCCAAATTTAAGGGTTTGGTCTACAATGAATTTGACTATAATCTATTCCTATTGGTTTGATATACTGAGATCATATTGTATTGTAAAGGGAATGAGTGGTTTGAGTGCCGAGGGCTATGAGTTAAGCTTGTGAAGTACACAGGCTTGTAGGTTACTTTAAACCTACATCATTGCTCATCTATGGACAATAATGTAGTTACATGTGTATATCTCCTTGAGTTTTCATAGAATCATGACCTCATGAGATACCATACCTTGATGACTGATGGTATACTTTTCATTTATACTTACTATTATATGTTGCCTCCTCAACTGGTCATAACAATCTCCAAACCCTTCCATCGAGAAATCAACAAGACTTCTTATAATATTCACATTAAAATATGTACAAAAATCCCTGTTGGCATGTTTAAAAGGAAAGAACCATAATGAATAGCCCAAGTTCCATTTTTTTGTCAACTATTTCAGCTACATCATAATTCGTTTGGAATTGGATTAAGCTACAACAAGGAGACCTCGTAGGAGTTGTATTCTTGTGCACCACAATATTTAGACGCATAAGCCCAAAGTAACTATAGAATTATATTGTATTCCTCAAAAAACAGTTAAATTCTAGAGTTGTATACTTCACATGGTAATAATTTGTGGGGTTTAGGTATTATATATGCGCAGAAAAATAATTAATAAGATAACATATATAAACATATTCATTTAAGCTCATGTGGTCAATCCATACTAAGCCTTGTACATAATACAACATATATCTATAGGTCTATTGATGAATAAGAGGTAGAAGTGAAATATCAAGGAGAGAAAGGATTTGAGACTGGTAATTGGACATTTCAGGACAAACATTCTTTGAGAATGTAAAAATTCTAAGAACCCAACTAATTAGTGAGTCTAACTTATTAAGATAGGTCTTAAGGATATATTCTAACATCTTCACTATGCCATCAAATTCTAACAGGTTGGACTATTTATACTTCACATGGTAATAATTTGTTGGGTTTAGGTATTATATATGCGCAGAAAAATAATTAATAAGATAACATATATAAACATATTCATTTAAGCTCATGTAGTCAATCAATACTGAGCCTTGTACATAATACAACATATATCTATATGTCTATTGATGGATAAGAGGTAGAAGTGAAATATCAAGGAGAGAAAGGATTTGAGACTGGTAATTGGACATTTCAGGACAAATATTCTTTGAGAATGTAAAAATTCTAAGAACCCAACTAATTAGTGAGTCTAACTTATTACGATAGGTCTTAAGGATATATTATAACATCTTCACTATGCCATCAAATATAGGTTTGTTAACCCATTTTATGGTGATTTCAGTCTGGAATAAAATTCATCATCCTATGGAGGATTTGGGATCATTTAGAACCGAAGAGGAACTACCATTGATCCATATCAGTGCTAATTTTTTTATCTTCTCATCATTGCAATTGAATCTCATAAATTAAGCCCCTGGTATCTTATTTATCTCTCTCCACATAACATATAGATGAAGCCTAGATATGTTCCATATATAATTGGTGCAGAGTGAAGGGATGGGTGAATTGGGCTTAAAAGAGGTGGAAGCATATTTGAAGAGATGTGAGGTTTAGGTTTAGAGGGCCCTCAGAATACCTTCATTGCTTTCTATCAGTTGAACACCATCTTCTCAATTCAAACATATCAGTTGAGTCATATAATTTTTCCTTGTTCTGATTATTGGCCTATATTAATGATTCATTAGAAGTCCCAATGGCTTAATAACATGCCATTTTGGTTTTAAATGATGTGGACAACTCACCTAGATATTAGGTCAAATATCCAAAAGTTAAAAACCTCTTTATCGAGGGCCTATGGGACAAAGATGTATGTTATACTACAAAATTAACTTATCGAGAAAGATCCATGCTTTGAATTGTAGCATTCCTTCTACCACACAAGTATATATCATTGCAAGATTCATAATCATGTACAATTTCCATAGTCACCCTTAATACTGAGATTAACTAGACTCAAGAGTTTATGCATACATAATAATGTAGTTTTCACATTATCAAAGGCATACGTGGGATATATCCTAACCTCACTTTGGTACTATGAGGGAACATAAGTTATTCACAAAATTATTTATATTTCCATGCACACATAAGGTTCATGATTTAAGTACTCATGCTTGTATTTCATTATTTTCAATTGTGCAGGGACATACTCATATATATGGCATTCAACTCATTTTTAAGCACTTCCTAGCCCAAGATTTCTAGTTAGGATCATAATTTATGGTGGTTATTCACATACAAGGTTGAATATCAATTATGTGATCAAGTATTCAAACAAGAGCTCCATCACACACATCGTTATACAAGCATTTCAAGAGAATAGTATCAAAAACCATGTCATATCTATATGAACAACCACATCATGGGTCATGGATAATACATCAATGGCATCATTTGAACTTAAATAGCATAAACAATAAATTCATTACAATTGATAAATGAAATAGATACTTATCTTAGAGTATGGCTAGGAAACTGAGTCATGGAATGAAACTATATTCCCAACCATAAATTGGGTTGCATTATGGAATTCTTGCAGCCCAATCACCCCTGAGATAGATTCTAGAGTCAAGGAGGTTTGTTCAAGGGATGAAATCAACACTGCTAGTTGAAATAGGGATTCGTTGAAATATGGATTCCATAGGACCAATCACCTCCACCCACCAACTAATTTTATGGAAGTCGATATTTAATTAGGGATTCCAATGGCCTGCCACCTCCACTCTCAATAAACACAAGGGAATATGAATACTTCAAGTCTTCATCCTCAAGGAAGAAAGGGAGTATAGAGGTTGATGCCTCCACTATTAAATAAAAAAAATGCAGTGGTTCCACCCAACCTTGGGAATCTAGAACCCAATATGAGAACCAATATGGAAAGAAAGTAAGGCCTCAAAATTATCCTTAGCAGGAGTCCAAGGAAATAGGCCTCCACCCTTAATGTCAAGGGAATCCAAAGAAAAATATCTCCACCCTTCAGCCTTATGGGGAATCCAAAGATCACTATTCCTCACCTGAGAGAACTCTTCCATAACTTCACACGCTCATCGAATTTTGCATGAGTGCTTTGACCTATGGAAATGTTGTTTTTTCCCTTTGTTTCCTCTAAGAAAATTCAGATTCCATATGCACACAATCACCTACAGATGGTATATTCCATATACTAATATTCTCCATAATTTTTGTAGACTCATGCAATAATCCTATAAGTGTTTTGAGTAGTGTTGACTTCCCAAATTTTGCAAGAACCGTGATGACTATGAATGTTTTAGGAAATGTATATCCATTAGAGCTCTTGATGAAATAATTTGAGTATTCCCTTTCACCTCTCATTGTAATTTTCAAGTCCTTCTACATAATATTTTCTCCTACTATACTCTTATGTTGGAATAAACCTACAATGGATTTGGAGAAAACTCTTGCTATGTAATTTTAATCTGGGGAAGGCCCTGCAGTGTCCTCCACTTTCGTCTAAATATAAACCCTAGTCTCAAACTCCACGTCATCATCCCACTAAGGGGAATCCTCAACTGAAACAAGCCTCGGTTATGGGCCTGAACCTAGTTTTTTGAGGAAAAAATATTAAGTAGATGGAAATTATTTCACAAGATTACTGGAAAACAATTAATACATATACATGTCTGTAGATGACTGTATTGAATTTTACTACCCATAAAAAATAAGAATTATTTTGGGAAATTTATTTCCATTCCCACACATCCTATTATTTTCCCCAACATACTTTCTCTTTTTCATACACATTCTCCTCTTCCTATTCATTCTCTTCTCCCTCTCAAATTCCTTTGTCCACTAAAATTCTTCCTCTGCGTTTTCTTCCTCCCTACTACCACTTGAATCTACCTCTATTTAAATTTCCATTCCAAGCCTTCAGGAATTTCCCCTATAGTTTCTTGAATTTTATCCTTACTTATCTGCATAGTGCGTATTCCCCTTCGTGTTGTTTATGTCCCGATCAGGTAGTTTCTTTTCCTCTCTGGCCAGAATATCCTAGGTCAATTAAAATTGTGCCACATAGCTCTCTCTCTCCAAATTTTTATTGCTTATTAATTTCTTGTTGCAGTGTGTGGCCATCTCACCCATGCATTCCTCCAGCCACAAGTAGTATGCCATTTGAATCATGATGTGGCTATTCAACCATTTTTTCACACCTGTTTGCATCCCTAGCTATGAAAAAATAATAAGAATCCCAAGAAAAAATCCCCCTCAACTCTGAAATTTGTGTCCCTAGACTCAACCCATTTTTTTTTAATGAAAATAATTACATTTTTAAAAATGGTTGAGAAATGACTTGTTGAGATTGCAACAAGATGATGAGCTTAGTGGAAAGAAGTCGCCTTCAATAAGTGGGCTCGCAGGCTATTTTTGGCGCAAAGTCTATTTTTAGACTATGTCTATTTTTAGACATATGGATCATGTTCTATGAGTTGCAGGATGCTATTTGTGGATGGTTGGTCAAGTCGGAAAAAATATATGGACTTTTATTTTTAGACATATTGGGCGTAATCTATTTTTAGATTTCCAGTCTAAAAATAGATATGTCGAATATTATTAGCTCTTAATAATATTTGGACTATAAACATTATCTTATTCTCTTGGAGCACTTCAGTTAAGTGCACAGATGTGGCACAGGAGCTGACAGAAAGAATTACGCTATTCCTGAGGGTTAAGTGGAGCTATTTCATGGATACTTTAGTTATAACTCATGTGAGAATTTGGTGGAGTTGATTGAGGAGTTAATGGAGTTGTGTTCAGTTTAACTAATATAAACATAGTTGAGCTATTTGTATCTAGTTTAACTAATTGATACAATTAGTGAGAGTGGTGTGAATTAATTATTAATTAATTCAATAATTATAAAATCATTAATCAACTAAAGAATACATCAGTTAACTTCAGTGCATGGACAGTTTCAGTGGAGACAAGTGCAGAGATAGGTGAAAGAGCAGGTTAACTATTAGTTGTGACTATACTGTTGCATATTTGCAAAAACCAGTGATTGGAGAAGCCAATGAGGATTGCGCAGTACAAGCTAGGTGGTTAGAAGTTATTTATGAGCCATTCTTCATCATTGATTACACAATAGAGGCTAGCTATCAGGTGGCAGAGATTGGAGCATGTGTTTTGCTAGATCTAGCTTGATTAGTGTGTAGCAATTGGAGGTTGTGCTGAGAGCTTGTGAAGAGCTTTGTACAATGATTGTTACATTATCTCTATGACATATAATATACAGATAGTTGGGGGTTTTTAGCTTTAAGATTTCCCTTGAAATACTGTGTTCATATGTGTGATTGTTTATGGTTTTAATGTGCGCATGCAATTGATTTTATTTCTGCATGTAATGATCAATGGTAGAAGAGATTCTGTATTGTGCATAAAGTTAAAATAGTATGTGATCAGGAGAATCTAAGTGAATAATATATCAATTATTCAAATTTCTACATGGTATCAGAGTGATATTGATCATTGGAGCAATTGCAAAACATTGAAGCGGTTGAGTTTTGAGCTGGTGAAATTCAAATTTGCGGTAGTGTTTTCTTGGTGTCGAAGTTGAGATGTCTTTCAACGGATTGCAATTGGAGTATGCCCTTGAGGGTAGCTCGAATTATATTGCATGGAAGGATAGGATGGAGGCGGTGCTGGATGACAATGGGTTGAAGGAGTTCATAGATGTAAAAGTTCCAAAACATACTTCTAGCGATGCTGCCGTACTTGACGCATGGAAAAAGAAGACAAAAAAGTGTCGAAGGATTCAGTTGGAAGGTGTGAAGGATCACATAGTGTCCAACCTTCATGGTAAGGCTTCTCCATTCTCGATGTGGAAAGCTTTGACAGATTTATTTCAAAGCAAGAGCGACCAGAGGAAGTTGGCACTCAAGGATAAACTCAGGAACATAAAAATGGAGAAAGGTGACAGTATGCCCAAGTACCTCACAAAGTTCATCCAATGTAGGGATGAGCTGGGAAGTGTGGGGGTTATTTTTGATGACGAGGACTTGGTGAGCTTGGCTCTCCTTGGGCTTCTAAAGAGTTGGCATTCCTATTAGGACTCTGTCAATGGTCGGGAGAAATTTCCAGGATGGGAGCGACTTTGGTCGGATCTTGTGCAAGAGGAGATAAGGCGGAGTACCAGGGACAGATATTCACCAAAGAACTCTGATGAAGAAAATTGCGCTTTGGCTGCCAAAACAAGGAAGGGGAAGAGAAAGAAGAATGCTTCTCAATCCGGTTCGAAAGGCAAGAAGCAGGACATGTCCAAGGTGAAGTGCTTTCACTGTCACCAACACGAACATTACGCCACTAATTGTCCACATAAGAAGAAAAATAAGCAGGCCGCTGGATCTGCAGCTGGAGAGGCCTTGGCCTCGCATTTTGAGCTGGATTTTTCATTGATCGCATGCTTGGTCTCAAGTGTGATGGGTTCAGTGTGGTTTCTTGATAGTGGTGCGTCTTTTCACATGACAGGAGATCGAGATTTGTTTACTGATCTGGATGAGAAAGATATTGGAGTGCACATCGATATGGGCGATGATGGTAGATACAGTGCGACCGGTATCGGTACCATTTCCTTTAAGAGGGAGTCTAGTAAACCCTTCGTATTGAAGGAAGTGATGCATGTTCTAGGATTGAAGAAGAATCTTATCTCTGTGGCGATGTTAGAAGACAAGGGATATGATGTTGTCTTTAGTGAGGGAAAGGCTTTCCTGCGCAGTAAGCCAACTGGTGAGACCCAGAGGATAGGATTTCAAGTTAAGAACCTTTATAAATTGCAGGTAGATGGCTGTGCAGCAATGGCAGGCAAGGCAGAAGGAGTGGTGAGCTGGGATGACGGCGAGTTGTGGCACCGGAGATTGGGCCACCTTCACCATGGAGCTTTGAAGATCTTTCCTGGGTTATGTTTCTGCAAGTAAATAACAAAGTGCCTTGTGGATCAATAAGTGTGAGGATGTGTGAACCTGAAGAGAGCCACCTTTCATGAGAAGGAGAACCGTGCTTCGGTGATCCTGGAGAGAATTCACACAGACATGTGTGGACCTTTCTCGATTTCTTAAGCAACAAAACACAGGTATTATTTTATATTTGTTGATGACTATTCCCATAGATTTTGGATCTTCTTCATGCAGAAGAAGAGTGAAACAGTCTCAAAGTTCAGTGAGTTTAAAGCATTGGTGGAGAAGGAGTCGGAGAGGCAAGTGAAGGCTCTGCAGAGCGATAATGGTGGTGAATTTGTGAAGGCCACCAAGCCACCTTTCACGAAGGATAGTCGCGCCCACGGCAGTCCTTGGAAGAATTCACAGAACGTGTGTGGACCTTTCTCGTGCTTCGATAACAAAGCACAGGTACTATGTGATATTTGTTGATGATTTTTCTCGTAAGTGCTGGATCTTCTTCATGCAGAAGAAGAGCGAGACATACTCAAAGTTTTGTGAGTTCAAGGCACTGGTTGAGAAAGAATTGGGGAGGCAGGTGAAGGCTCTTAGGAGCGACAAAGGTGGTGAATTCAAGGACTTTTGCAGTGCATAAGGAAGAAGAGAGCTCATAGCACCTCATAACCCACAGCAGAATGGGGTTGCAGAGCAAAAGAACATAACGATTGTGGGTGCTGCACAAGCGATGTTGCATGATCAGGGCCTTCCCATACACTTGTGGGCCGATGCATGCAATACTGCAGTATATGTGCATAACCGTTGTCCTCACAGGATACTTGGCATGAGTACACCCGAGGAGGCATTTTCTGGTAAGAAGCCTGATATTTCCCATTTGAGGATTTTGGTTCACCTGTTTACATTCATGTGATGAAGGATGCTAGGAAGAAGTTGGAGCCAACCACAGAGGTTGGGCTATTTGTGGGGTACACTGATACACCCCACAACTATCGTGTGTATTTTCCAGAAAGTCGCAAAACTGTTGTGCGACGGGATATCAAATTTCATGAGGAGAAAGCCATGAAGTGTTTGCTTGAGAGGGAGCCACACTTGCATGCAGATGAGGAGCTATTAGTTCCTAAGGATGAGTCTTAGGATGTGGATCAACCACAAGATGAGGTTCATGGAGTGGAAGAGACCACTCAAGCAGCGCCAACCATCAGAGGGTGGAAGCGCACTATAGAAGCTAAGCGACTGGCTCAAGATGCAGAGAAGGTTGTAGGAGCACCTACATCATAGCGCAGACAGAGACAGTCACCTGACCGGTATAATGGATACATGGATCTTATGAGCAAGTGTATCGTGACGGAGCCATCCTCTTTCAAGTAAGCTGTGGAGGATCCCGCATGGGTAGATGCCATGGTGGAAGAGAATGATTCGATTGTCAAAAACAATGCATGGGAGATTGTCCCAAGGTCGGAATGGAAATCAGTGGTGGGTTCGAGATGGATCTACAAAGTGAAGCAGGCAGCTGATGGGAGTGTGGAGAAGTACAAGGCAAGATTTGTTGCCCGAGGCTTCTCATAGATTGAGGGGATCGATTATGAGGAAAAATTTGCACCTGTCGCAAGGTATTCTTCCGTACGGATGATTCTTGCTCTCTCAGTGCAGATGGGGTGGCACATTCATCAGATGGATGTGAAGACTACATTCCTCAATGGGGTGATTGAGGAGGAGATATACGTAGAGTAGCCCGAAGGTTTCGAGATCTTCAGCAGCGAGTCGCATTTGTGCAGGCTCAAGAGAGTGTTGTATGGGTTGAAACAAGCACCTCGTGCTTGGTACACATATATAGACATTTATTTCACCGGAATTGGATTCTCCAAGAGTGAGGCAGATCCGAAATTATACCAGATAGTGGTGGAGGGTAAGTTTCTGATCATTTTACTTTATGTAGATGATTTTATTTTGACAGGTGATGAACTGTTGATACACTCATGCAAGGCTGATCTTGCAAAGGAGTTTGAGATGAAGGACTTGGGCCTCCTTCATTATTTCCCGGGATTGGAAATTTGGCAGCGCAATGATGGACTGTTTGTTTCTCAAGGCAATTATGCCCGGGAGATACTGGAGAAGTTCAACATGCATGGCTGCAAGCCTGTTGATACTCCTCTTCCTGGTGGATGGAGGAAGGAGGATGCTACTTCGGCGGAGGTAGTGGATGCCACTGTTTATCGACAGTTGGTGGGGTCGCTTATGTATCTGTTCAATACACGACCCAACATATGCTATGTTGTTAACCAGCTTTCACAAGCTATGGTTAAGCCTACCAAGCTCTACTGGAAGGCAGGAAAGAATGTATTGAGATATCTCAGAGGCACATCAGGATATGTATTATGGTACAGATAGTTAGATGAGGTGAGGCTATGTGGCTTCACGGATGCAGATTGGGCAGGCAGCCCCACGGACAAAAAGAGCACATCTAGAGGGATTTTCAATATCAGATCGACAACAGTTTCTTGGTACAGCACGAAGCAGAGAACCGTGGCACTCAGTTCAGCAGAGGCCGAGTATATGGCAGCGAGTTTGGCTGCATGCGAGGCTATAGGGATGAGGAAGATCCTGGTCAGGTTGTTCGGTTCACACTTAGATCCTACTGTGATTTATTGTGATAATCAGAGTTGCATCAAAATCTTGGTTAATCCAGTATTTCATGATAGATCTAAACACATTGACATCCAGTATCATCATATCAGAGATTGTGTGCAGCAGAAGATCATGTTACTTTCATACATTCCCACGGAGAATCAGGATGCTGATATCTTGACGAAGGCGCTCACTAGGAGCAAATTCAAATACCACAGAGGCAGGATAGGGGTGGTAGATAATTCTTATATTGTTGAGAGGGAGTGTTGAGATTGCAACAAGATGATGAGCTTAGTGGAAAGAAGTCGCCTTCACTAAGTGGGCCCGCAGGCTATTTTTGGCGTAAAGTCTATTTTTAGACTATGTCTATTTTTAGACATATGGATCATGTTCTATGAGTTGCAGGATGCTATTTGTGGATGGTTGGTCAAGTCGGAAAAAATAGATGGACTTCTATTTTTAGACATATTAGGCGGAATCTATTTTTAGATTTCCAGTTTAAAAATAGATATGTCGAATATTATTAGCTCTTAATAATATTTGGACTATAAACATTATCTTATTCTCTTGGAGCACTTCAGTTAAGTGCACAGATGTGGCACAGGAGCTGACAGAAGGAATTATGCTATTCCTGAGGGTCAAATGGAGCTATTGCATGGATACTTCAGTTAGAACTCATATGACAGAGTTTGGTGGAGTTGATTGAGGAGTTAATGGAGTTATGTTCAGTTTAACAAATCTAAACATAGTTGAGCTATTTGTATCTAGTTTAACTGATTGATACAATTAGTGAGAGTGGTTTGAATTAATTATTAATTAATTCACTAATTATAAACTTATTAATCAACTAAAGAATACATCAGTTAACTTCAGTGCATGGTCATTTTTAGTGGAGACCAGTGCAGAGATAGGTGAAAGAGCAGGTTAACTATCAATTGTGACTATATTGTTGCATATTTGCAACAATTAGTGATTGGAGAAGCCAATGAGGATTGCGCAGTACAAGCCAGGTGGTTCGAATTTATTTATGAGCCATTCTTCAGCATTGATTACGCAATAGAGGCTGGCTATTAGGTGGCAGAGATTGGAGCATGTGTTTTTCTAGATCTAGCTTGATTAGTGTGTAGCAATTGGAGGTTGTGCTGAGAGCTTGTGAGGAGCTTTGTACAATGATTTTTACATGATCTCTATGACATATAATATACATATAGTTGGGGGTTTTCAGCTTTAAGCTTTCCCATGAAATACTGTGTTCATATGTGTGATTGTTTACGGTTTTAATGTGCGCATGCAATTGATTTTATTTCCGCATGTAATGATCAATGGTAGAAGAGATTCTATATTGTGCATTAAGTTAAAATAGTGTGTGATCAGGAGAATATCAGTGAATAATATATCATTTATTCAAATTTCTACATGACTAGGGTCTCTCATAGTAGGGCGGTGGAATCCCCTGCATGGGAGTTCATGCATAGTAGCACTAAAAATATATTGGGTAGGTTTTATTTGAAAAATGATCAACAAATATTTACTGTAAACTAGGGCTTATAATAATGTGAGACGAAATAAAAATATATGTGTAACTAGGGCCTATTGTAGCCTATGATAAAAATTAATACCAAAAAAGAACACTTTAGAATAAAATAAATGAAATCAAATGGAAAATCACTACAAGACCTATCACTAGGAGGTAAAGTAACTAAGTATGTTATAAGGGATCCAGGTCACAATATTTCATGCTTGTATTTTTTAAAGAAATTGTTACATAGACCTATTATTATGTCTTCAAGTGCGAAAAAAGGGCCCTGATGTGGTCTAGCTTACCGCCAACGCATTCTATCTTATGTGAGAGGAAGAAAGTCTCACCCGAGGCATGCCAAGAATTTAGAAGGTGTTGAGGATTTTTAGATGAAGGTGGATAAAATTAACATATACATATTTGATTCATTAATTCATGACAAAAATATAAATTTCATGCATCCCGCAACATTCATAAAATAAAATAAAAAATTAAATGGGGCCATTCGTATGCACTACACAGGAAATTCCCTACAACAAATCTCTTTATTATATTATTTGGAATAAAAATGTCATATTACAATATTCAACTAATATATATCAAGAAGATACATGCCATTACATTGGATCTCAACAGATCAATACATTCGAACATAATAGAATGGGAATTATGGACAGAGGTTGAATTCTGACAACATTTTGGCCCTTCTCTACTATATTTCTTTTTTTGCAATTTTTTTTGCATAGCTATATATGGATTTTGTCCCGTTCATCTTGTCCAACTTAACCTACACTCACTTGATGTAGTCAAGTTTAGCCACTTTGATGAGATCCATCCATGTCACACTCACTTGGTCCACATTTTTTGGATCCTTTCAACTATAACATATCAATCCTTCTTTTTTGGACTTTAGCGAATTCCAAAATAAATACCAAGTACTTTTGTTATTGCACTTATCCTTTGCTACTGACTTCTGGCCAGATTGATCATGCTCTTTTTAGCTTTAGTTACTTGTTTTCCAGAATCATATTATTGCCAAAATAATCCAAAAAAATGAAGGACCCAATAGCGAGTGACAAAGTTGTGGGAAATAAAATCAATGAATCTAAAGAATGAAAACACCATGAAAATTTTTATTTGGGTAGCAAAACAAAACATATCCTATTGGCAGAGGCTACAGTATTTGTAATATCCCAAAATGGAATAATGCATTGATACACAGACATAATATTTTTAACACAAAAAATGTAAATGTAATTTTATGATCAACACAGATATAGATAGAATAGCTGATCCATTTTATTATTTGGAGAAGATTCAGTTACAACAATGTACAAAATATGAGGTAATATAGCTAAAGAGATGGCCTAGAATGACCCTGAAAACATGCCAAAGTAGGCACTGCATAACTTGAGAGCTGCTGAAAGCAAATAATGTGTTTTCTCTTCAGCAGGTAATGAATATATGACTAGAGGCTGACAAGGAAAATGCATATCTATGAAAATCTAGAGCTCTGATGATGCCAAGATTCTAGATTCGGGCTCTATGATGGATACCCAAGATAACCTAGGAAGGATTTTCCAGGTCTACAACTTTGGAAAATCACCCTCCTAAGGTTTGATCCTTTGACTGCTGGGTTATGAAAATCTAAAGCTAGATAAAATCTAATCTTGAAGGGATGCTCCCTTCACTAGATCCCCAAGCTAAAAGCTCAAGATCTAGCTCCTCAATCCTCTAAATAAGGTTGCAACTGTTGCTACACAACTGCTCATGAAAAATGTGCTATAAAGGAAGGAGGCACTCTATAATGCTACAAAATATGGCTATGAAGCTCAAGAATGATCAAAATGATGCATACAATGTGAAGGGATGGTCTTCCATGGGATTACTAGCTAAAATTATAGCAACTTCCCTTCTCCCTCGGATCTACAAGACTGGACTGCATAATTCCTGATGGGATTGCTCCTACTGGGAGATGAATAATAGATGGCCTGATGGCTGATATAGATCTGAAGCACTAGAAGGCTGATCTTGAAGCTCGAGGTGATAGGATGAATCCTTCACCAGTTCCTCAACTGAAATATTGAAGGACAACCTCCTCCTCTCAAAATGATCTTCAGAAATGTGCAATTTCTGAATATGAATGTTCTACAGAAAGTAGGAACAATATGGCATCAATTCTTGATGATGAATGAAGTACAATAATATTTCAAGAGCTACTCAATGAAAGATGTGGGATTCATGACCAGGAACACCCAGTGCTAAACAACACTTGCAATCTTAGCTAAACAACCAAAGTAAGCATGGAATGTCATATGACAATTCCAGATCTAAACAGATCATACATCAATAATAATATTCAACATGCCGTCTATGTTTCCTTCATCTTCTTTATATAGATTATGAGCCTTCTCATGCCTTGACCCACCTCATAACTGTGCTATACATGTGGACATAGGTCTCCATGTTGACTACGTTGTCTCTCCATGATCTCCATCATGTGTGAATGTAATGATCACCCTCTCCATCATGTGTGAATTAAATGCACTACCCCTCCATCTTCTCATCATGAATTCTCTATGATCTTACATTTGATTCTTTCCATTATCTTAGTTGAGTGTATCAACCTCCATAATCTATCTCATTAATGAGACATGATCTCCACTCATTTCACATTAAGTAGTTTCTCTACTACTCCATTATGTAGCTCTAGATATGAAATATCCACATACACACATCAACAGTGGATTTTATTCATCTTTGAGGATTATGGGTCCCTCCACCCTTTTATTTACTTAATTAATTAATTTTATTAAGAACTCTAATATTCCAAATATCATGTGAAATTTTGGAATATTACAGTCCTCCCCGAAAAAATGTTTCTTGTCCTCAAGCAACTACAAAGCGGATGATATCGCAATATCCTCCCTCCAAATGGCATCCTCATGTGGAAGGCCTTCCCATCTGTCAGCATGTGTCATGCATGTCCAACTCCAAATTTTCCTCTCTAGAATGTCTAGAATGGCTTTAAAATGAAAAGTTAGGTACCCATCCTCATCAATGAATCTCCAAGTGGCAATCATATGATGAAAAAATGTCTACTCTGTACATGAGATACATAATATGAAGTGGCTCATCCCCAAAGTGGAAAGTCCCAACTCATGAACTATCTCGCCAACCCATGATACGTAGAGTAGATTGCATTGATCAATGCTTACATCATTGGCCCTGTTGGCCATGTAGGAATCAAAAATCACATCATCATAGTGAAAAACAAGAATTAGATACATATGGGAAAACATAAAAAATGTCAAAACATATTCTCCTAATAACAACCAACGCAAAAAATCCTTCTGCTGCAATGCTAGATCATCATGAAAAAAAGTAAGAGAGTCATACTCTCTCAAAATAAGCCACCGCAACAATGCCTCTTGCTACCATATTACATCATCGTTGTACCAAATGTAGTGGCCATATTCTCTCAAGAGAAGCCACTTTAACAAGGCATCCTACTACCCCATCACATCATCATCATACCATGTACAATGACCATAATTCCCCAACAGAAGCCAACGTTGTAAGGCCTCTTGTTGCCATCCTCCATTAATGTCATGAAATGTATGGGAATAAATCATCCCATACTCTCCCAATAGTAACCATAGCAACAAGGATTCATCTTGTTGCCACCTTACATTATCATGGTGCAAGTCATGGAGCAAAAATATAGTAGTGGACATGTGAAATGTCTCATCAACATAATACAAACAAGCTCCCTTATGCCACATCATGTGAGAGTTATACTTTCTCCCAAACCCAAGTACATACATGAACATGAGATACATCCCAAACAGAAATACATGTAAAGACATGAGACATATCCCAAACAAGAGTAAATATAAGGACATAATATATATCATGTGATGTCCAAACTCTCTCATCAACAACCAAAGTAACCATGCATTTTTCTTCTGCATTCTTCTAGTGATGTGTAAGGAATGAATCAAAAAATTATGACTCATTGAGTGGTATGCATACTCACCCAAGAGCAGCCAATGAAACCATGCTTCTTGCTGGCCTATATCATAGATCTGCAAGTGGTTTGGCAACACCTTGCTTCATACTATCAACCATTCATCCCAATGAGGATGATGGATCTCATTCTGCAAAAACTTGGTATCCTCCCATTGTGGGACACCAACCTCCTCAAACTAATGAAGAACTTTTCAGTCCATGATATGTTGAAGTGCACCTCCAAAGAGATCTCTCCATGAGACCTTCTTCGATCATCAATGGCCCTCCAAAACTAATAAGGTTCTAGACCTGTTGTAGGTAGAAGTTTCTCTTTGACTTTTGAGATGCTCATTCGGAAAGTGTCATCTAGAAAGGAGAAAATATTTCTCATCTCAAGAAGTCTACCATCTATCATCTTTTCCTTCATTGCTTCATGAATGAAGCTGCAATATGATTTCTCCCATAAGGAATGGGTCCTATTCTTCTCATTGTTGCCCATTAACAGTGATGTATATTTGCAAAGTGATACATGTGTTGTCTCAAAGCAAGGCATAATGCTGAACTCATAGCCAGCCATTATACATAGGATCATACTTATCCCATCTTCAGAAATTATACACTTCAACTCAAAGGGTTGAATGTAGTCCATCAATGATAAAATAGGATGGTTCTTCATCTCTTCCTTGATTAGATCACGGGTCCTCTGTACAATGATATAATGCTTCTCCAAATCAACATGATGTTCTAACCCTTGGTCATGCAATAGCCCTGATGGCATGTCCCCATAAGTTCAATAAGAGGTACTAAAACAATATGAGAATAAAATGGATGCATACCTTAGATCAACTGAGATTCAGAAACATCTTGTGAGAACACAAGAGTTTCCTTTTCCGATGCAAAGGTCTCTCCAAATGCTGGTAAGAGTGATGGCTGCACTTCTACAACTGTAGTACCAGCGCTGGTATCTGTCTCCTCCTCATCATGCATCTCATGAGTAATGCATGGGGCTCCAAATGTCAATAATTCAAGACCATCTTGCAAAGGTGCAAGTGATCCTCCTCTTGATTTAAGCACATATGCAGCTGGTGGTGGTAGAGGCTCCTCCTCTTGAGTGATAATGAGAACATCTTCTCTTGAATGCACTATCTCCTTGATGATGGGAGATGTCACTATGTGAGATGTCTTTGCTTTATTTCTACCATATTTCTTCTTCGGTCTTTGAATAAAATCTGCATAAGCCAACACATTCATGTGTGACAAGTCACTGACTCCACCATTTTCTTGCTTCACCATTTAGGTGTAGCGCTGCAAAATCTACAGCCTCTCTTTCAGATATAGGATATTTCAGAAAGAAGGTAAATAATTCTTCCCTCCAAGCCCTCAATGTGATTTTGGAAGATCCATCAAATCTAGGCAAGAAGAATCTATGCCTCTTTCTTCTATTGCTGCTTCTGGATCTCCTCTCTTCTTTGAGTTGCAGAAACTATTGGAGAGAGAGATTCTCCTTCAATGCTATAGGTTGCGACTTGTATTAAAACATATATTCACTTAGGGTCTCATGCCCCAAGCCTCCATCATATTCATACCAATCCTCTTTCTCAAAGAAAGTGGATCTAGTGGAATAATGTGAAGCTTTTTTCTTATCCGATCTTCTTTGTTGCTGAAAAGAAGTGCTAGGACTTTCTTCATCTCGAAACCTTCTTGAGGTTTCTCTTTGCCTTTCTCTTCTTGCTTCATTGATCTCCTTAGAGAGATCCTTCATAGATCTAAAGGAAGATGAGGAAAAACTTAATCCCTCCATAGTAGATCTCTATTATCTTCTTTTCTTATGTTGTCAAAATGTCCACAAGCTAAGCCAAAGATCATGCTCTAATACCACTGTAATATCCCAAAATGGAATAATGCATTGATACACAAACATAATATTTGTAACACAAAAAATGTACATGTAAGTTTATGATCAACACTGATATAGATAGAATAGTTGAGCCATTTTATTATGTGAAGAATATTCAGTTACAACAGTGTACAAAATATGAGGTAATCTAGCCAAAGAGATGGCCTAGAATGACCCTGAGAACATGCCAAAGTAGCCATTGCGTAACTGGAGAGCTGTTGGAAGAAAATACTACATTTTCCCTTCAGTAGATAATGAAAATATGACTGCAGGCTGACAAGTAAAATGAAGATCTGCGGAAATATGGAGCTTCGATGATGCCAAGATTCTAGATCTGGGCTCTATGATGGATACCCAAGATAACCCAGAAAGGATTTTTCAGATCTACACCTTTGGAAAATCACCCTCCTAAGGTTTGATCCTCTGACTGTTGGGTTATGTAGATCTAAAGCTAGATTTGAAAAATAGATGGCTGAAATATGTTATAAGATCTGATCTAAGCTTGAAGGGCTGATCCCTTCACTAGATCCTCAAACTAGAAGCTCAAGATCTAGCTCCTTAATACTCCAAAGAAGGTTGCAGCTACTGCTACACAACTGCTTATGAAAACTCCATTGTAAAGGAAGGAGGTTCTCTAGCCTCCTGCAAAATATGGCTACGAAGCTAAAGACTAATGGAAATGATGCATACAATGTGAAGGGATGGTCCTCCACTGGATTACTAGATGAAATGCTAGTAACTTCCCTTCTCCCTTGGATCTACAAGACTGGACTTTGCAATTCCTGATGGGATTGCTACTACTGGGAGATATATAATAGATGGTCTAATGCCTGATATAGATCTGAAGCACTGGAAAGCTGATCTTGAAGCTCAATGTGATAGGATGAATCGTTCACTGGTTCCACAATCGAAATATTGAAGGAAAACCTCCTCCTCTCAAAATGATCTTTAGAAATGTGCAATTTCTAAATATGGATGTTCTGCAGAAAGTAGGAAAAATATGGCACCAATGCCTGATGATGAATGAAGTAAAATACTGTTTCAAAAGCTACTCAATTAAAGAGGTGGGATTCCCGACCAGGAACACCCAGTGCTAAACAACACTTGCAATCGTAGCTAAATAGCTAAAGAAAGCATGGAATGTCACATGAAAATTCCAGATCTAAATAGATCATACATCAATAATAATTTTGTAAGAAAATTTTTCGGTGAAAATCACATGTAGGGAATTTTTGCCAACGCGTTTCGAACCAGCCAGTGTGGTTCATCATCAAGACAATATGAGAAATCTGAATCAAAAAACCAGATTAAATAGACAGGAAAGCTCCAACTAGCCGTTTGTAACATAACAACTAGTTTGACTAAATTAATAAATTTATATCAAATCAAACTATATATTATTATATTTAATTTCAATAAAATTTTATTATTAAGGTTATTAATTTAAATCTAATTTTATATTAATGATTTCTAATAAATATAATGTTAAAATCATTTTATATTTCTATTTTAATATTTTGAAAATAAATAAATAAATAAATATAAATAAAATTAAATAAAATTAAATTAAAATTTAAAAATATAAAATTAAATTTAAAAAAATAAAAATAAAAATAAAAATAAAAAATAAAATAAAAACAAAAATTAAAAATATATAAAAATAAAAGAAAAATAAATTTTAATTTTAAGTATATTTTTTATTTTATTTAATTTGGTTTATTTTATTAAAATTAAAATTTATTTTTCTTTTATTTTTATATATTTTTAATTTTTGTTTTTATTTTATTTTTAATTTTAATTTTAATTTTTATATTTTATATTTTAATTTTAATTTTTTAATTTTATGTTTAAATTTTTAAATTTTAATTTAATTTAATTTAATTTAATTTATTATTTTTATTATTTTCTTTTTCAAAATATTAAAATAAAAATATAAAATGATTTTAACATTATATCTATTAGAAATCATTAATATAGAATTAGATTTAAATTAATAACCTTAATAATAAAATTTTATTGAAATTAAATATAATAAAATATAGTTTGATTTGATAGAAATTTATTAATTTAGTCAAACTAGCCGTTATGTTACAAATGGCTAATTGGAGCTTTCCTGTCTATTTAATCTGGTTTTTTGATTCAGATTTCTCATCTTGTCCTGATGATGAACCACACTGGCTGGTTTGAAATGTGTTGGCAAAAATTCCCTACATGTGATTTTCATCGAAAGTTTTTCTTACAAAATTTTATGGATCACAGAAGCAAAATTCCTAATATCAATAATAATCTTCAACATGCCTTCTATGTTGCCTTCATCTTCTTTATATAGATTATGAGCCTTCTCATGCCTTGTTCCACCTCATAACTACATTGTACATGTGGACATAGGTCTCCATGTTGACTACATTGTCTCTCCATGATCTCCATCATGTGTGAATGTAATGATCACCCTCTCCATCATGTGTGCATTAAATGCACCACTCCATCATCTCATCATGAATGCTCTATGATCTTACATTTGATTCTTTCCATGATCTTAGTTGACTGTATCAGCCTCCATGATCTATCTCATTAATGAGACATGATCTCCACTCCTTTCCCATTAAGTAGTTGCTCTACTACTCCATTATGTAGTTCTAGATCTGAAATATCCACATACACACATAAAAAGTGGATTTTATTCATCTTTGAGGATTATGCGTCCCTCCACCATTTTATTTACTTAATTAATTAAGTTTATTAAGAACTCCAATATTCCAAATATCATGTGAAAATTTGAGAATATTACAATATTTCTCTCAAGGAATTCCTAAATATCCATGTAAGAAATTCTAAGAGTAATCTTGTTCCCTCCTTCAGATAACATTGTCCTTGCAATGTAAACATGTAAAGAGAAAGCACTAATCATTTAAATCTTAGATAATAACATTAAGGCTTCTCCAAGTTAACCAATCCCAATACTTCACCTACTTTAGTGTTTGTCATTCAAGAGATTCAAAAGAGAAACTTCACTCATGAATTGTAGCTTCTACAAACAACATTGAATCATAAGAAATGGAAACAATCATTGAACCAAAGAATAAACACACTAATTTAATAGATTGAAATATCAACTATGGTTTATAGCTATGTTTTTTAAAGAGAAATGGGGAAAATGGGCTGAGTTGGTGGGCCCTCCCAACTAATTCCACACTACCAAAGAAAGTATAAATCTATGTAATATTCCAAATTAGGAAAAATAGGAATATAGAACATAAAACTGGAAATTGTATTGAAATATCAACACATCAAATAAGAGTATACCATAGTGCCATTTTATTAGACATCATATAAGAAAGTGTGTACAATATCTTGAGGACACAAAACAAGCCACTAAGGACACCGTACATAAAATATAAAGAACAACCTCTCTACAAAATGTTGGAGGCTATGACAACGCAATTTTTTGCTGGGACTGACTATTGTTGTATATTATAATACATGGATATTCTAACATAGTGCTTAGAATATATCAGGATCACATATCTATGCTTTCTAGCACAATTCCAAGACAACCCAGAAAGGGTTTCCAGAAATACACAAAATGAAAAATGCAACCCTAGGGCTGAATAACACTCTGCAAATGGATAAATTTTGGGAGGTTTTTGATCTGATGTGAAAATGGCTAATGCCCCTCCTCGCTGACTTTCTGGATGAAGGGTTTCTCCCCTCACTAGAAAACAAGGTCAAGAACTTGGGTACTTGACCCTCCACTGCAACTTCCTTGCAATGTAACACAGTTTCTGAAGGAGACTGCATTGTAGATGATGGCTTCTGCTTGGGCTAATGCTGGATGGTGGAATAATTCTCAAGTAACTTTCTTTCTAGCCTCCTGGATGAAGGGTTTCTCCCCTCATTGGAAAACAAGCTCAGAAACTGGATCTATCAACACTCCACTGCTACTGCCTTGCAAAACTACAGAATCCTAAACGAGACTATGTTGTGGATGATGGCTAAAGCTTAGCCTGATGCTAGATAGTGGAAATCAAGCTCAATGAACCTCTCTTGAGTGGGCACTCAAAGTCCCTCAAGGATGAGGGTGGGATTTCCGCTTGGAAACACCCTTGTGCTAAATAACACAACAGACTCCACTAAATAGCTGAAGCATGCAGAAAGTCATAAAATACCAAGAAATAAACAATAATTAGAATGCCTTCTATGGTTGTCATCCCCTTCCTTATATTCTTGGTTAGCTTCCTTACCGTTGGTCCCACTCATTAAATATTCTACTCCCATGCATACACTTCTCCACCATAACTGCGTTGTCCTCCAATAACTCTCCACTACCTCCAAGACATTGTTGTTGATTTGGTCAAAATTGACCCCATCCACATCCTTTAACCTGTATTCATGCCCAAGAGTGTTTTATTCAACTTATACAAAGATTCACATTCACATTAGAAGTGGTTTTATTCCTACTAAAGATATTTATGGGTCTCTCTACCCTCTTATTCATCTATCTAAATGACAAAAGAAAAAAAAATATTCCAACTAGCTGAAAGCTAATTAGGAGTATTATAGTCCTCTCCTCCCAAATTTTTCTTATCCTCAAGAAACTACAAGGATGACTGCTGCAAAATCTTCTCTCTTTCCCCTATGGCATCCTTATCTGATAAACTCCTCCACTGAATCAAATGTTCCCCAATCAATCTTCCCCTTAACTGTTCCTCCCAAGTGTCCAAGTTAGCCTTTGGTGCTAAAACCAAATGGATCACATCATCAATAAATGGGAGATCCATGGTGGTAAGTATCTACTATCTAATGGCCCCATTGAGGCATGGAGCATTAAAAATTTTGGAGTTCTTACTCCCACTGAGAAGCTCCAACCCATGTGTTACTCCTCCAACAAGATAGATCACCATGTGTGGCCCATGGAGAAACTACTAAATATCCTTCTTTTGGAATATGAATGGTCTATATGAATGAAAGTATAGATAGACCAAAGTGTCCACCCTATGTTGTCTCTCCTCCCATCCATGGTCCATGTAGAACTCCTGTTGATCCCAAGTTGTAGCAATGTTGTCCTCAAGAGATCAGAATACATCCTGAATCTCTAGGATCCAATATTTGGTTCTAAGAACCTTGATTACCCCAACCATCCTAACAATAGTGACTAGAACATCATCAAAATATGGAATAAAAAATAGAGATATACCAACTTCCATATGATATATCGGATGATGATAATAGTCCCTCAAGTGGAACCAATGCAATTCTGCCCCTTGCTACCCCAGAACACATTGAGGTAAGTAGCTTCTCAGCCACTTTCTTGCTGAACCTATCTATGCATCTTCCTAGGGTTAGTAACTAATGTTTGTTGTCAACCGAGTACACCCAAAACAAGATAACAACTGCCCAAAGCCTCCGAGGAAGTGGCCATCCCCATTACTGATTGTGGCTCCAAAAAGGTCATGAAAACCAAGGAGAGGCTTTCCCTCTTGTGGAGCAATGCACTGTGAATGGATGAAAAAGTAATGAAAATGATTTGTTAGTTGATCAATAAGTACAAACACACAACCCTTACCATGTAATTTTTCCAAGTTGATGATGAGATCCATAGATGAGCTCTCCCATATTTCTGCTGAAAAAGTAAGTGGCTGCAACAACCTTACAGGGTGGTTGTTTTCCTCCTCATTCTTTGAGAAAACTACACATCACCTGATATGTTGGAGCACATCCTCCTTGAGATCCTCCCATGAGAATCTCTCCCCAATGGCCTGATATGTCCCAATGAAATCTTGGTGATTGGAAAGGAGTGACTCAGGTGTTGCATGTAGAATCTTCTTCTTGAGCTTAGAATCTCTAGTAAAGAAGATCTGATCCTATTAATAGATGACTCCACCTATCACTTTATACCTCTCATCTGTCATCTATCCATCAAGCACTTCACATGTGAAGTGATTCTTGGAACACTCCACCAATAGTTGGGATTAACAATGTGGATCTATACTCAACAATGATAATTTTGTTGGCCTTTGTGATAAGGCATCTATCACCTCACTTCTCCCCTATTTGACATGCTCAATGCCAAAGCCACATGCCTGTAAACTGCCATCACACGTTTGTTGCCTTCACTACAACTACTTTTTCATAAGGAAAGATTGATGTTTATGGTGGTCAACCTTCACTTGGAAGCTATTTCCCCTCCAAAACTTCCTGATTTTGGTCAATGCATGCATGAGTGCCAGCAATCCTATACCATATATGGAAGACTCCTTCCTAGTTCTGCATGTACCCTCCACTTCTATTGTTATTCTAGGGTCTCCTGTTGTCCTTGATCTAAAAAAAATCTTGAAAGTTCAGGTGATATTTGAATATCTAACATTGAGACTCATACTCTAGAAAATAGTCTTCAAGAGTCTCTTGTTCTTGGGGTCCTGCACCTCCATTTCCCACTGCTAATAATGTAGGCATAGTGGAACATTGGGAAACTTGCTGCCTCACTGGTTGTTCATACCAGTGATGTGAAATGTTGGAGCTTTCTGATCTAAAATTGTGAGAACAAAGTATTTCTCATACAAAGATTGACGGTAGGGGGCTTTTACTGGTTATTTCACCTTTACTAGAAAGGATGAAACCAGAAGCTTCTGGCCCACAAACTGGCTCTGTCTAAAGAAATAAAATGTAAACACTAAAATAGATCCGATCAATGAAAGTATTTTTTTATGTGCAAAGTATTCATTAATCAAAATTTTATGTGTGAATAAGCAAGTTCAAGTATTCTGCAAATGAAGTAATGTGGTTTGAAGTTGAACTAATGAGTTTTTTTCACTGTATAACTCTGCTTGGGAAAAGTGTGCTTATGAAAAGTTACTATTTAATGTAGTAGAATCTGAAATATAATAGCAAAAATGCACAGCATAACAGTAAGCATTTGTTTAAGCAGTTCACCCCTCTCTTGGGCTACCTCTGCTAGGTCCAAAAGCCTCTAATTAGGCTTTTCCATTTTTCATTAATGCTCAAAATATGAATTACACTGTGTAGAAAGCCTCAAAAGGAAAAATAAGCTGCAAATTCAGAAACAAAAGGCTGAAATCAGTATAAATCGACTATTCATTCACCGCCATTGAATAAGTATAGTCCAACACAGTTGATCTTTCATTAGGCCCTAGTGGCTCCACAACCAAAATCGATGGTAAACTCAATAATAAAGCACTCTGATGGCTCTACAACCTATCCCAACAGCTCTAGAATTCTTCAATAACCCAAAATCAAAAAAAAAATTGTCCCAAAAGGACTTCCCTAGCCAAAGTTATGGCTAACTGAAGTTTGCCCAGTGTCACCTAGAAAAACTCCACTAAATGTGGAAGTCCGACAGTTAACACCTACAAATTAGGGAACGGCACTAAAGTTGGCACCTCCGCTATTTTTACCGCCAACCGTGGGTGCTAGAGATAAGGGTGCATAGGACCGCACCAAATGGAGTGGTAGACCGAACTTTGAGTTTAAATCGACATTACATAAGGTTTTAACCATATAATAAATTAACTTCCGCACCAAGTTCCTTGTAAGGTGACCACATCCAAAATGGTTTAAACGCACTGATATTTAAACCACGGTTCCAAGCGGGAGGATATATGCAGAGGGGGCTAGCCCCCTTTCGGCCCCGTCCAAATCAAATTTAATGTTTAAATATTATTCCGTTGCAATGGTTTAACAAGAACCAACGACGTGGTCCAACGGTTGAGCTGTTTGGTTGTTATTTGCCCGACCTGGTTTCAAATCCTGCAAGTGACATAACAAATTTTGAATGCCATTTCCATTCCACTTTGGGGCCACGTGGCAGCCTCCGGGCTAGCCACGTGGCGCCATGTAATTGGCCACCTGCGAAATATTCCGTAGAATATTTTGTGGAATATTCCACGAAATATTTCCAAAATATTCTATGGAATATTCCACAAAATATTCCCAAAATATTCTGTGGAATATTCTTTTTTTAATAATTTTTTTTTTTTTTTTATAAAGTCAATTTTGGCCAATTTTTAATTGAAATTGGAAAACTTCAAAGCTGAATATCTTTCTCATACATCGTCGGTTTTCAGTGTCGTTCGCGTCTACAGGATCATTTTTCTGAGCTCTTTCCAGTCAATCTAGTTCGGACCAATTCTGAGCAAATTCATTTTTGAGCATTTTTCTACAAGAGACTTGATCTCCTGATCACTTTCTCCATGTAGAAACCCTCTAGGGGATCCTTTATGTCTCTCCATCCTCATCTCCTTGATTTCTTGAGAAATATCCTGCATGGTCTGGAGAATAATCTTGGGAAACTCCTTTTCATCCATGTCTCCTAATATTTGAGTTTTTCCTTTGTTCTCTTTGTTGTTTCTATAATCATATCTCCATTTTCTATTAAGATACCTCTTCTCCATTTCTATGAGAGGCTCTTCTTCTTCTGATGACATAGTTGTTGTACTACATAGGCTGAGCCAAGATTATGCTCTAACACCACTGTAATATTCCAAATTAGGAAAGACAAGAATATAGCACATAAAACTGGAAATTGCAGTGAAATATCAACACATTAAGAGCATACCATAGAGCTATTTTATTAGAAATTATAGCAGAGAGTGTGTACAATATCTTGAGGAAAAAGAGCCTCAAGTTAGGAAAAACAAGCCTCTATGGACCCAGTACATAAAATATGAAGAACAACTGCTATACAAAATGTTGGAGGCTATGACAGTGCAATTTTTTGTTGGGACTGACTGTTGCTGTAGATGATAATACATGGATATGCTAATATAATTCTTATAATATGTCGGGATTTGAGATCTAGGATTTCTAGCATAATTCCAAGATGACCCAGAAAGGGCTTCCGGAAATACACAAAATGAAAAATGAATCCCTAGGGCTAAATAACGCTTTGTAGATGGGTAACTGCTAGGAGGTGGATTATGTGATGTGAAAATGGTTGATACCCCTCCTCACTGAATTTCCGGATGAAGGGCTTCTCCCCTCACTGGAAAAAAGGGTCAAGAACTTGGGTACTTGACCCTCCACTGCAACTGCCCTGCAATGTAACGTAGTGTCTAAAGGAGACTACACTATAGATGAGGGTTTCTACTTGGCTTGATGCCAGATGGTGGAATAATTCTCAAAGAATTTCCTTTCTAGCCTCCCGAATGAAGGGCTTCTCCCCTCACTGGAAAAAAAGTTAAGAAATTGGGTCTATCAACCCTCCACTGTTACTACCCTGCAAAACAACACAATCTTGAAGGAGCCTACACTGTGGAGATGGCAGAAGCTTGGCCTGATGCCAGATAGTGGAAATGAATCTCAATGAACCTCTCCTGAGTGGGAAATCGAAGGCCCCCGAGGATGAGGGTGGGATTTATGCTCGAAAACACCCTTGTGCTAAACAACACAACAAACTCCGCTAAAAAGCTGAAACGTGTAGAAAGTCATAAAGGATAAAGACATAAAAAATAATCATAATGCCTTCTATGGCTGCCATCCCCTTCCTTATATTCTTGGTGAGCTTCCTTACCTTGGTCCCAGTCATTAAAGATGCTACTCGCATGCATACACTTCTCCACCATAACTATGTTGTCCTCCAATAACTCTCCATTACCTTCATGACAACACTATTGATTTGGTCAAACATAAACCCATCCACATGCTTTAGCCCTTATTCACATGCAAGAGTGTTTTATTCAATTGATACAAAGATCCACATTCACATTAGAATTGGTTTTATTCCCACTAAAGAGATGTATGGGTCTCTCTACCCTCTTATTCATCTATCTATTTGACAAAAGAAAAAATTAATATTCCAACTATCTGAAAGCTAATTAGGAATATTACAATGTAAATGATAAATTAATGTTTGCAACAATGTTGTTTGGTTGGCATTGATATTAACCTTCAGATGTGTTTTGTCATGGTTTTTTGGTATATCCTGATTGCAAGTGTGTTGCTACTATTGCATATGGCTATAACTATGTATTATGGTGTGATGATGTTGTCTTGAGGATGTGTTGCATATATGGGTTAATATTCTTTATTTTTAACCAAATTGTGTAAATAATGTGAATTTGAAAGTGGACAAATGTTTCTATAACACAAATTTTCAGTGTATTACCAACATCCATATCCCAAAATTGTAGGTAATAACCAAAATTTGTGCCTATAGCTTGAGAAAAGAAAACCACAAGAAATTACGAAGGGGTTTTCCCATGGTATTTGATGCGAGAGATTATTTGACATGGTGATCAAGAGAAGTGGTGTGGAATTAATGTGTTGATTTGGTGTATCTTTATGAGGGACGAATTAACATAAATATTGTATATTAGTATTGAAGAGTAGTTTTAGCTGTTTTACACAATGAAGTTAATTTTATATCTGTAGTAGTGATCAGAGTTGAGGTGAATGTTGCAGGGGTTGAGTTCATCACTATAGATGCCTTTTATTTTATATATTTCTTTTTACTTCACTATAGTTTATGGTTTTCTTGTATGGCTGAGTGAGGGTTTGTATTACTGCCCATAGACATTGGCTATGTGATTTTTGGTGCTACTAAATATGTTAGTTGTAGATTCTATTTTCATTGTATAAGAGGACCCAATTTGAAGATGAATTAAAGGGTGGTGTTAATTGTATGAGAATGTTATGCAAGTGGTGGATTTCTAGATAGGGAGTTAGGGATTTTTGTTGGTTGTGACCAACAAGCAGTTTTATGGAGGTTTGGCCCTTCGACAAGTTGGGGCTTGTTAATTTTGGGGAACTAGGTCCAAACTCCAGGTTTCACTACTCATATGATGATGATTATATTTTTTTTGGATTCCTCTTTCGAAGAGGTGCAATATTGATATAAAGATCATATTTTTTGGATGAGCGAGTCATATATTTTGATTTTATTTTCCACACATGTGCAAGGTCGACCAAATTTGTAATGGAGGCTCACAAGTCTCACCTGTGCAAAGTCTCACCCATGTAATTTCTAATGGAGGCTCACTCGTGCAAAGTTGAAGTTGGGTAAAAGTACAGACTGGTTTTAGGGATGTTTGCTATGCATCGACCAACGTTTACCATGGTAAAAAATTAGAGTTTTGACCTCCATATTTTGCATAAATTTTGATCTTGTGAGGCCGCATTTAAGGGCACAAAGATCGAGGAAAAAGGAGCTTGTTGACTGCAGTGTTGACTTTTTGCGTTGATTTTTTTTGCATTGACTTTCTGTTGACCAGCATTGATTTTTGAGGAATGGTCTTTGAGGGGTGTATGTAACAATTGGAGGGTTGGCTGATCTGGTGTTGAGAAATACTTTGCTGGATGATGCATCCTGTTGACTGTCGTAACGCACACTATCCTATATCTTTGCTGCACAAGAAGAACTGTAAAATCTAATATATATTATTGGCTTTTCTTTTGTTGATATATTATTGTGTTCTATTAACATTTTACTTTCATGTTTATGTGCTTTCTAAATTGAATCGGGCCTAAGGAAGATTGAACTAAAATTTCATTAAGCATATAACATTCCATCTCTATCTAAATTTAACATGGTATCAGAGTTGAGGTGAAGACAAATCCCAAGCTAGTGTGAAAAGCAATCAGCAAAGAAGAAATCGTATCAAGGACTAATAGCCTCCTCAACCTATAAGGGTTTCAAATCTGATGATAAATTGACCGACAAGTCTGATTACCATGCATCGAAGATATCCTTGGATTTGGCATTAGAAGATCAATATGTCTTGGATTATGTACAAGGGAATATTCTTGAGCCTCCATCAAATGCACCCGCTGCCACAAAGAAGAAGTATAAAAAAGGGGGAAATCAAAGAAAATATGACTATCCAAGATTATATTCATAAGCACTTCGTTTCTTACATTTCTGAACTGAGCACATCTAACGAGATGTATGATAAGTTGGTTAGCATGTTCAAGTCTAGCAATTCTAATCAAGTTCTTTTCTTCAAGAATCAATTGAAGAATATAAAGAAGGACAAGGATGAATCCATTAATCCTATTTTATGAGGTTCACTGAAATCAAGAACAATATCCTAGCTTTTAGAGAAGAAATAGTTCATCGAGAGATGGTTCTCATTGCGCTTGGAGGTCTCCCCCGTGATTGGTATGTATTCAATACCACTATTATAAATAATAATGTGATTCCTAATTTTGATGAAATATTGACGATATACACTCAAGAGGAGACAAGAATGATGGAGACAGATCATCCCTCTAATGGAAATGGAAGTGACCCTACTTCCTTCACTGCTCATGCAAAGAAGAGGAACAATGGTGGTTCGAGAAATCAAAACCATGAAAGAGAGGGCCCCAAAGGAAGGAAGGGAAGATGTTACACTTGTAACAAGTTTGGTCACTATGCAAGAGAGTTCCCTAATATAATGGATTCTCCCAGGGATGATTACAACAACAACTCGAGGGGGAATTAAAATCAAAGGTACAACAGGTTCAAAGGAAAAAGGAAGGCTCAATATAATCGTAGTGGAAATGGGAAAAAATTCAATAGGTCAAGAAATTATAGGTATGATGAGTCTATTGTTGTTGATAATAAGAAAAATTAATTTATTCTTGTATCTGCCCTCTTTGTTGCTTCTCCTCCTGACACCTTGGATGTCTGGTTGATTGACAGTGGTGCTTCAAGGCACCTCACTAGTTATAAAGAAGCCCTCTCTGACTTGATCAAGAAGGATACTAATCTGCAACTTATCCTTGGAGATAATGCCACCTATCCTGTGAAAGTGACAAGGACTGTGACCCTCCATCTATCTCAAGGTCAAGTCCTCCATTTACAAAGTGTGTTGTATGTACTGATTTGAAGAAGAACCTTGGGTCTATTTCGGTAATGGAAGACAAAGGGTTGAAGGTGGCATTCATTGATGGAAAGGTACACATTTATAATAAGAACTTCAAAGAAGCTCTTACTATTGGTTTTAGAGTTGATACACTCTACCAAGTTAGAGGAATTCCATTAGGGTATATGTCATGTGATACAACTCTTCAAACGGATTTATGGTACCAGAGGTTTGCACACATTCATTACAAAGCCCTTCCCTAAGAAAGGAAGGTGGTGACAGAGATGTCCGAGTTTAAAGATGATCATGAAGGTATATGTTAGGTTTGTACTGACGATAAGCACAAAAGGGGACCATTCTCCTCAAGCATCACAAAAGGAACTAATATCTTGCAGTTCATACATTCTGATTTATCTGGTATGCTTCCCGTGACATCCTTGGGAGGATGTTCCTATTACATGAATTCTACAAATTACTTCTCTCGCAATACCTAGATATATTTCTTGAAGAAGAAGGACAAATCATTCAAATGGTTTCGTACCTTCAAGGCCTTGGTGGAAAATCAAATCGAGAAGAGAATCAAAGTTTTGAGGATCAACAATGGGTTCGAGTATGAGTCAAATGAATTAAATGACTTTTGTAGTGAAGTTGGCATTAAGAGGGAGACCAAAAGTATGTATACTCCTAAGAAAAATGGTGTTTATGAAAGAAATAACAAGACCATTGTGGGATTTACCCGTTCCATGCTATGTGACCAAGGCCTTGCGAAGTTTCTATGGGGAGAAGCTATGAACACTGTTGTGTACGTTCAAAATAGATGCCGAAATTCTGCTCTGGACTCTAAGACTCCCAAAGAAGTATTTTCTGGTAAGAAACATGATGTTTCTAATTTTAGAGTTTTTGGTTGTCTTATTTACTTTCATTTTCCGAAAGAAAAGAGAAACAAGTTGGATTCTTCTAGAAATAAGGGAATGTTTGTGGGCTACACTGAAGCTTAGAAGGCATATAGATTCTATGTGCCTGGTCAAAGAGAAGTGGAGATATGCCACGATGTCACCTTCGATGAAGATGTTGCCTTGAAGAAAGTAAGAAATATTCCTAGCTCCAAGGAAGAAAAAGAATATGTAGAAGCAAGGAAGAAGGAAGAACCAAAAGATGAACCAATGCTTGATGTTGAAGGACCTATGAATCATACTAATACATCTCCTTCAAATAAGATAATACCCTCATGGTTTAGGGATACTCTCGTATATGTCAAGAGAAATATTTCCCAAAGGGGGACATTCCATGAAAACAAGAAGTTGAATAGATACCAAGGGTATATAGCAGCCATGGGTACAATTGTACAATCTGAGCCTGGATCATTTGAAGAAGCCATAAAGAATTAATTTTGGAAGGATGATATGCACAAAAAATATGAGTCCATTATGAAAAATGATGTCTGGGAAGTAATCCCAAGATCGGATGAAAATCTATTGTCACCTCTAAATGGCTCTATAAGATCAAGCATTGGATATGATGGTAGTGCTGAAAAGTGCAAGGCATGATTTTTCGCCCGAGGCTTCTCTAAAAAAGAAGGCATAGATTATGATGACATATTTTATCCTGTCACCCGCTATACCACCATCCAATCTATTATTTCCCTTACTGCAACACAAGGATGGATTCTCCATTAGATGGATGTGAAGACTGGTTTTCTGCATGGTTCAATAAAGGAAGAGGTGTATGTGGAGAAACCTTTGGGGTTCTAAGTCCAAGATAGATACACCTATGTATGCAGATTTAAGAAAGCCCTCTATGTGTTGAATCAAGCCCCCAGGGCTTGGTATGAGAGGATGGATATCTACTTGATGAATTTGGGCTTCAATCTAAATAATGTTGATCTGAACCTTTATTTTAAGGTTGATAGAGAAAGGCCTCTCATTCTAGTTCTCTATGCGAATGATCTCTTATTGACAGGTGTTGACCCTCTCATTCATCAGTGTAAGAGGGAGCTAGCTTTCGAGTTTGAGATGAAAGACCTAGGACTAATGCATTACTTCCTAGGCTTGGAGGTCAGGAAAAGGCCATGAGAGTTTTTCCTTTCTCAAGGAAAATATGTCGTGAAGTTGTTGGAGAGATTTGGTATGTTGTACTTTAAGTGTGTTTCAAAACCAATGGAACTCAAATTTAAGAAGTTGTGTGGAAACGCTGCTGGGCCTAAGCTGGGAAATCCCATCGAGTATCGACAACTTGTGGGGGCCCTGCTGTTCTTAGCAAACTCCCATCTAGACGTATCTTTTGGAGTGAACAGTTTGAGTCAACATATTTTGAGCCTCATCACTTTCACTGGATTGGTGCAAAGAATATATTGAGATATCTTCGGGGCACAATCAACCATGGGATGAGATACACTGTTGGGAGTTTGAGACTCCATGTATATACTGATGCCAATTGGGCTGGCGATGTGGTGGATCACAAGAGCACATACGGATGTGGCTTCACCTTCGGTTCTGCTTCGATATCTTGGATGAGAAGGAAGCAGAATTCGGTATATTTGAGCATCACTGAGGCTGAATACATTGCAGTGAGTATGACTTGCTGTGAATTTGTTTGGTTGAGAAAGCTCTTCAGTGAGCTGTTTGGAAATGTGCTAGATACCATCACTATCCATTGTGATAACCAGAGTGGGATTCGTCTTTCTAATAATCCTGTGTTCCACAATCGATCCAAGAATATTGATATTAGGCACCACTTAATTCGGTATATGGTACAGCGAGGCACCGTAAGGCTTGATCAAATTAGGACTAATGAGCAGGTCACGGATATTCTCATGAAGCCTTTATAGAAGGTAAAATTCTTAACCTTCAATGAGAAGTTTGGAATCATGGAAAGAACCTATTCTGAGGGTCCTACTTGAGTTGGAATATGATCTCTTGGAGCTCCAAGGGGCTTGGGGATATCTTCTTGGAGCTATAAGCACACACTGGACTAGGCTTGCCAAACCTTGTTGTTCTTCTGCCCCACCGTTTTGATATTGAGTTGGTTCACCTCTCTTTGATCTATACCACACACACATCCTACCTATGAAGTTTCAAACTCATGGGAAGTACTTCTCATTTGGCCAATGAGGTGGGAAATGTGGATAGAGACCAATAACAAGACCGATGGATGCACCGAAGATTGTCGTACTCTCTATGTCTAGGATGGCACGTGTCCAACACCTTAATCTCGGATCAAGTCTAATGAGGTTCTTACCTCTAAACTGACTTTGGGTCAGTAAACAAACTTCGGGTTAGTATTCCAATCTTTTTGAGTCCAAGGTAGGTTTTAACCTCTAAGCTAAATTCAGGTCAGCAAAGTGTGAAGTCTTTGTGACTCACATTTTTTTTTTTGGTTCTATTTGCGAAGAAGAGCCAACAAATAAAGTTATAGTAGGATGGCGCACGATGATATATGATAGTACATGATTGTAATGATATTTGGATGGCACAAGTGGATAGATGGAGTCCTCCTTAGTTGAGAGGGAGTGTTAATTTTAGGAAACTAGGTCTAAACTCCAGGTTGCACTACTCATATGATGATGATTATATTTTTGTTGGATTCCTCTTTTAGAGAGGTGAAATATTTATCTAAAGATCAACTTGTTTGGATGAGAAGAACATATATTTTGATTTTATTTTCCACACATGTGCAAGGTTGGCCAGATTTGTAATGTAGGCTCACAAGCCTAATAGATGTGTCACACACCCTCACTGACTGATATAAATTGGAGAGACTTGGAGATCATTTTCCCATAAACTCATCATGACACATTATCTCTTATGATCTGATTGGTTTGATCATCCTTTGGAAGCCTCTTCCTATCACACGTGCAGAGTTAAAGCTGGGTAAAATTGCAGACTGGTTTTAGGGTTGTTTGTTATGCATTGACCAGTGTTGACCATGGTCAAAACTTGGAGTTTTGACCTCCATATTTTGCAAAAATTCCGATCTTGTGGGGCCAGATTTGAGGGCAAAAAGATCGAGGAAAAAGAAGCATGTTCACTGAAGCCCTAAACTGCAATGTTGACTTTTCTGCTTTGAATTTATGTTGACTAAAGTTGACTTTTGAGGATTTGTCTTTGAGGGGTGTGTGTGACACTTGGAGGGTTAGTTGATCTGATGTTGAGAAAGACTTTGTTGGTTGATGCATCCTGTGGACTGTTGTAATGCACACTATCCTATATCTTTGTCGGACAAGAAGAATTGTAAAATCTTATCTATATTATTTGCTTGTCTTATATTGATCTATTATTGTGTTATATCAACATTTTACTTTCATGTTTATGTGATTGCTAAATTGAATCAGGCTTAAGAAATATTGAAGTAAAATTGGATTAAGCATAGAACATTCCATGTCTATCTAAATTTAACAGAGCTTCCTAGCTAGTATTGACTATCAAATCAATGTAAACAAAATATTGTAGATTAATAAAAGAATATGAGCAAAGAAACAATATGGTGGTTTTTATCACCTTGATGGCTTTCACCTAAAATACATGGTGTCCATGTGCGTTGTTTCTTATGTTACGATTTGAAGTTGCATGCATGTCAAATTTCTTGTTCATATACTATTTTACTGGTTGTTTAAGTTTTTGAATGGTTTTGAAAAATTAGTTATATTATTTAAATCAACATTATATTGTTTCACACCCCCTCTCAATATAACTAATTTTCCAAAAATTAGTATCGAAGAAAGCTTCATTATGTTGCAACTTAATCATTGGAAGGTGGATCTGGGAAAATCATGAGTTATCAAAGTGCTTAGCTTCTTATTCCTATAATATTTTAGGAATGGAGAGAAAAGTTTAAATCCAAATAATTTTCACTTGCATCTAAATTTTGGAAGGTAGTGATGAATGGTTATGGTGAAGAACCCCCTTCATCCAAGAAATACAAATAAATCATTTCCCTCTATGTGACAACTTTACAACTGGTTATGACAAGTGTGATACCAAAGATACACTTTATGATGAGCGTGATGACACTTGTGCGATAGTGCTCAAAAATATGGAAATGAGTGCGATAGGTACTTGCAAGTCTAGAAAAAATCATTTTCACAAAGGTGACCTTTTGGAACCGCTAAAAAAGAATCTTATAGATATGATGTGACAAACAACATGCCAAAAGACGACATTTTTCGTATATTTCGAAACAACTAACATTATATGAAAACCAATAAAATAAACTTTAAATTTTGCAACAAAAATTAAAAGACCAAGCAAGGCTCCAAAATTTGGTATAGTTCAAAATTTTGGAGCATGTTGTAGTAGCTACAACACTTGGTGACACACCAGTAGGATCTCCAACTTCTCTTTCTCGGTTAACTTTATTTTGTGTGGGGTATTGGTTCTTCGGGAGTATTGATTCATCGTGCATATCAATTTTTTTCCCCACTTATCCCATGAATAGATGAAGTCCCCGTAATTCCATTTCAGTTTAACTTCACAAAAATTCAGCATTATCATAATATTTCAAGCAGGGAAGGGTAGTGAACTTTGCGAGTTTAAGATTTTTTAAATTATAATTTTTTCATATTTGGTGTTGCTCCACTGCCAGTAGGCCTGGAATTTACCCGAGAGGATTCACTACATGAACAAAAACATTGATCCTCTTCTAGTGAGCCTAAACAATACCTTGACAGAGTTTCTTACTTTACCTCTCTGCGAAGGAAGCCTTTCTCTTCTTTCTCCCTTATTTATATTTTTTTAAGAGGAATCTGCATTGGCTCTTATTCATTTTGGATAGAAGAGTGATCCTGAATTATTAAGAGAAAGAGAGGTATTTGTTCCTGAAGCAGAAGAGGAGATGCCTAGGTCTAAGCCTAAAACTAGGTTCGAAGCAAAAATAATATCTAAGGAGGTTGTTACTGAAGAATCAATGTAGATTGAAACCATGAGAGAGGAACCACCTCTGAGTAGACATGATTCACCATTGCACAATGAATAAGAGGTACCTCCAAATTTTGAGATGGATAACGTAGGAGAACAACATACAAACAAAAAATCATATGAGATCATCAAGGAGAAAGAGGCACAAATTAGAGAGCTAAAGGATGACTTATCCAAAGCCAATTTCGTGGTGCCTTTCTTACAGTAGGAGAATAGGCAATTGAGAAAGGCTTTATTGTAGCAGAGAAAGTCACAAGAAGACCCTCCATCAACAAGTAAAACATGTGTTTTGACAACAAAGGATAAATTTAAGGCCATCATTGATGTTGAGAAGCTAGAAGAGAAGAACATTGATGCAAGAGCATCAAGGGCATTTTTTATTTTGTAAATATGTTAAGAGGGGGTGTGATAATTTTTAATATTTTATTAATTAATTTGAATAAAATAGGAGAAGGTGAGGATTTTTTGTAAATATCTTTTTATTAATAAAAGGATATGAGGGAATTTAATTAGTTGAAGGATTTTAGGGATAAAGATCTATCCTTTAGGGATGTTGAGAGATTTAGGGGTTTGTTGAGGAATTGAAGGGATTGAGCATTTAATTAAATGATTTTTAAAAATTGTATAAATAGGAGGGGGTTTTGAGAGGAAAATACATTGAGATTTGTGAGAGAGTGTGAGTACAGTAAGGTTTTCTACTTGGAAGCCTTAGGGCTTATGTAAAAAGGGCCATCGATTTACATATCTGGCCAGGAAGAACAAGAATTGTAAGTATTTTTTTATGATAAATGTGTTTAGAGCTTTATTGGTGGAATTGTGTTTATTTTCAGTGATTGGAATGAAACCGAAGTTCGGTGTAGGTTAAGATTTTAATGCCAGTTTGGAAAGGTCGATTTCACTGTTTGTACAGCACATTGGCAGATTATATATATGAATATCTACAGTATTGAACAGATGTATATTGAAGCCGTGAAAGTGTAGGACATGATGAACGCTGTTCTCATTTAATTTTAATGGCTTGACAATGTGTATAAAATCGATTCAGGAGTTTTAATCGATTAATTGTGATGCTAACTTGTGAGGAGGTTTTAATTATTGGAAAGCGCTTCAGAATTTAAGAGTTGTTTGCGTTAAAAGAAAAAATGAATAGCATCATTTTTCGGAACGGTGTCAGCTGGAACAAATGGCGCTGTTGTGAAATCGATTAAAAGAATGAATGCATGGTTTGAATTGTTAACTTGAACGTTGTTTTGATGGTGGCTCGAATACAATTGGAAGAAGGATTGCACGTTGTATAAATTTAGAGGTAAAGGGTATGCGGAGCGTGTTAACACAATAACCAATTGCTGTAAATCATAGCACAATCGATTTGTTGAAGTATGGAACCAGAATTGAATCTGGTAATTGGGAATCGAAATTAATAAAAACGTAGAGTTCTGGCATTATACGCAGAGTTCTATCAAATGACCGAACAATCCGTCCATTGGCAATAAAATAATGATCTATTTAAATGCGATGTTGAAGAAATTATGGTGGAAATTAACTTGTTGTGAATTTTGAAGTCGATCTATGGTATTGCAGCATAAAATTGCTGTGTTGAACATTTTCTGATGGATAGAGCAGGTGAGGCGCATTCTGAATGGAAGGTAAGCACATTTACAAACATGTGTTAACATTATGGTAGGGCATCATTGCATTTTGCAGATATGTAAATGAGTTGCCGAATGAAACGCAGTACTATATATTTGAAGCTGTTTTGACAATGAATTGAAGATTCATTTGCAAAGATGTGGAAGGCGCAGTAAGGGCGCTGGCAATTTGATACACAAACGCAGAACAATATGGTAGTAAGGACATATTAAGGTGAAAGGCATCCAAGTAATCAGAAAAGAAAATTGATGAATTTGACTACAGCTTAGCAAGCGGTAAGAATGTCTTCTGTTGTATTAAATAGAGATTGAAGACAGATTTTCAAAATCTGAATGACTGAATGTTTGAAAAGGGCGCATTTGAGTAAGGATTAGTCTAAGCATTTCATTTCTTAAAATAATGTCAAATTAATATTAAAACATGATCCATTGCTTCATTGAATCTTGGTCATGTTTAGCATGTACAAGATTTGACATTGGGATTAAAATGAAGTCTCTAAATTGGATTGAGAATGTAGACTGTAGTTGGATGATGTGTATAAACACATGAGCATGTTGATAATTATGGTTGAAGTTAAATGTGAAGAAAAGATTCTGCATAAATGGCATAGATGTGAATTTGCCAGGAATGTGAAATTACAAGCTTCTGCAAGACTGAATGGGAGAAAATTGCCGCGTGTACAAGTGAATTGGGCAATTATTTGAGGTGCATGCTTTATATGTTAAAGGAAGAAAGTTCCTGGGTATTGCAAGCTCTAGGCTTGCATCAAATTTTGGTATCAGAGCTTGGCTCTAATGAAGGTTTCTTGAAAAATGTTGAAGACTGAATTTGAATTTATATCAAATCATGTGTGAAGAGATGTGTATGTAGGTAAAGAAGCTCAGATTCTAATCTGACAGTCAAGAAACCAGAGTACAGCTGGAAGAATGGAGAAGAACAATTAAGTTCTTAGAGGCAGGTAACGCAGAATTGCAGAAACAGAAAGAATCCACAGCGATGTTGGGAAATGGAAATTCACTTGGAGCGTGTAGGTATTGTGTTTGGTTAATTTTGATTTGAGTTTTACTGACAAGAAATGGATTGAGGATTGATGAATGCAGCAATGAAGTATCTCAGCAAAGGAGATCAAGGGATAGTAATGAAAGAAGCTGTTAATGATTTCTGAGTGGAAGAAACTCAACAAAGAAGGAATTGTTGCTGACAACTAAAGTTTGCCAGATCAAGCCAGAAGATTGGAAGAGAGGATCAGATTTTAAAATCTGATTGGCAGTGGTTGAATATCGAGAATTTATGCAGAGGAAGCATAAAGATTTGCTGAAACAGATTTGCAGGAGTGGTGAGATTCTGAAGGTAATTGAAGTGCAGGAGAATGGAAGGACAAGATCAGACGAGATCTTGGAGGTAAGATGATATGTTTTTGAAGAATAGAGTATTGTAGTCTTTGCATTGAAATATTATTGCAACTCCCAAAAGGCAATTGCTAACAGATAAAGGAAGCTGGTGAAAGTTTCTAGGTGAAAACATAGAAGTGGCAGAACCTTGAAGAATTCCAATAGAGATTGGAAAAGGAGGACAGTTGTGTTCTTAGAACATGCAGATGAGTTGAAGCCAGGAAGAGAAAAAAGAAGTGCTCAAAGGAGGTTCCGTAGATAGAGAACCAATTGCTTGCCAAAAGACTGAGTGAGGAGAGCTTGGTGAGATAAGTGGTGGCAGGACAGGACTTGCTGCTGAAGAGGCTTTAGTGCAACTCATAGTAAAGTGAGTAAGAAACTCATAGAGATGGAAAGGATGATGACTAGTGACAGTCGTAACAGAGGTTCTGAAATAAACCACAACAGAGGACAAAAGAAGAAGGATGCCAAGGTAATTGACATACAGAGACAGTTAAGCAAAGAAGAATATGAGAGGGAAAAGGCGGAGATAGAAGTTCAGCTTGAGGTGTTAATGGAGATGTTGCAAAGAAATGAGGTAGACCAGAAGCATGGTTATGTCATAAGAAAGAAGCTGAAGTGGCAGAGGCTACAAGAGAAGTGGAATCATCAGATAAATATGCAGTTGATAAAGGAACTAAGGGAACTTGAACAGGTTATAGATGCCAGACAGAGAATAGAGAAGCTCAAAAGAGTGGAGCTACAGCAAAAGGAGGATGCTAAAGAAGATGTTAAAGTTTCGATATGTTACCCAGAAAGTGGACCATTACTTTTTGAAAGTGATGAAGAGCTAGAGGAGTTGAATCATATGAATGATTCAAAGCAGCCTGAGGACTTGATGACTGAAGTATCAAATAATACCGTAAGGTCTTGTGATTTTAAAACTAATGATTTGTGTGTGATTGCAGGTTTGGAAAAAGATAGGCAGTGTTTTGAAGTTGTCAAGGATGTGAAAGAGTACCTTCCAGAAGATGAAAGTTTTGAAGCAGAGGCTGGGAAAGAATTAGTTCACTACAGTGGACAAATGCTGGAAGACATCATTGAAATAGTTGATGAGAAGGGGAGACTAGCTGACAGTCTCAAGAGTTCTTTGAGTTTGGATCAGCATAATGATATGCTGACAGAAGAAGAGAAATCAACGCAACATACTGAAGTGTTGCTAAAAGGAAAAGAGGTACAGAGGCCTTATTTTTTTTATTATAATGATTGTCTTATGATTGAAGATGTTGTTGCAGACGCTGGAACATATTTGGCACAGGTGGATAGCCAAATGGAAGAAGGAGAGGAAGAACATCTACTGAAGGATGTTAAGGATAGATTGCTAAAGAAGGATGACAAAGCAGTTGTCATAAATAATAATAAAAAATAAATTGTAGATGATGAGCAAAGGAATGTTGCAGAGGGACAGGAAGTTTGGGAGGCCGCAACATTCATAGTGACAGCTAGAGCAACATGTGACGCAACATTTATAGTAGCAGCAGCAGAAAAGGTGCAAAACAGCAGTAAGGGTGAAAAGGAAGCGATCAAAACAAGTGAAGAACAAGCAAGAATGAGAGTTCAGCAATCAAGAGATAGAAACAATCAGCAGACAGAGGACATACTGGACAGAGAAATTGAGTTGATAAGGAGGTTAATGATAAAAACATCCCAGAGAAAGACAGCCGAAAGAAAGAAAAGGAGCGGCAACAAGAGAATGACAGTGAAAGATTGCAAGAGCAGAGCAAGTGGAGCATTACAACACAAAATATGGAACCCTGGAGGACAACAGCAAATAACAACAGTAGTAAAGCAATCGACAAGCACGGAAAGATTACAAAATAAAATTTGGGATCCAGAAGGAAGTATCCAGACTTATGACCAGGTGGTCATGAATTTTCTTACGTGGGGAGTCTGATGCAAGAGCATCAAGGGCATTTTTTATTTTGTAAATATGTTAAGAGGGGGTGTGATAATTTTTAATATTTTATTAATTAATTTGAATAAAATAGGAGAAGGTGAGGATTTTTTGTAAATATATTTTTATTAATAAAAGGATATGAGGGAATTTAATTAGTTGAAGGATTTTAGGGATAAAGATCTATCCTTTAGGGATGTTGAGAGATTTAGGGGTTTGTTGAGGAATTGAAGGGATTGAGCATTTAATTAAATGATTTTTAAAATTGTATAAATAGGAGGGGGTTTTGAGAGAAAAAGACATTGAGATTTGTGAGAGAGTGTGAGTACAGTGTAAGGTTTTCTACTTGGAAGCCTTAGGGCTTATGTAAAAAGGGCCATCGATTTGCATATCTGGCCAGGAAGAACAAGAATTGTAAGTATTTTTTTATGATAAATGTGTTTAGAGCTTTATTGGTGGAATTGTGTTTATTTTCAGTGATTGGAATGAAACCGAAGTTCGGTGTAGGTTAAGATTTTAATGCAGTTTGGAAAGGTCGATTTCACTGTTTGTACAGCACATTGGCAGATTATATATATATCAATATCTGCAGTATTGAACAGATGTATATTGAAGCCGTGAAAGTGTAGGACATGATGAACGCTGTTCTCATTTAGTTTTAATGGCTTGACAATGTGTATGAAAATCGATTCAGGAGTTTTAATCGATTAATTGTGATGCTAACTTGTGAGGAGGTTTTAATTATTGGAAAGCGCTTCAGAATTTAAGAGTTGTTTGCGTTAAAAGAAAAAATGAATAGCATCATTTGTCGGAACGGTGTCAGCTGGAACAAATGGTGCTGTTGTGAAATCGATTAAAAGAATGAATGCATGGTTTGAATTGTTAACTTGAACGCTGTTTTGATGGTGGCTCGAATACAATTGGAAGAAGGATTGCACGTTGTATAAATTCAGAGGTAAAGGGTATGCGGAGCGTGTTAACACAATAACCAATTGCTGTAAATCATAGCACAATCGATTTGTTGAAGTATGGAACCAGAATTGAATCTGGTAATTGGGAATCGAAATTAATAAAAACGCAGAGTTCTGGTATTATACGCAGAGTTCTATCAAATGACCGAACAATCCGTCCATTGGCAATAAAACAATGATCTATTGAAATGCGATGTTGAAGAAATTATGGTGGAAATTAACTTGTTGTGAATTTTGAAGTCGATCTATGGTATTGTAGCATAAAATTGCTGTGTTGAACATTTTCTGATGGATAGAGCAGGTGAGGCGCATTCTGAATGGAAGGTAAGCACATTTACAAACATGTGTTAACATTATGGTAGGGCATCATTGCATTTTGCAGATATGTAAATGAGTTGCCAAATGAAACACAGTACTGTATATTTGAAGTTGTTTTGACAATGAATTGAAGATTCATTTGCAAAGATGTGGAAGGCGCAGTAAGGGCGCTGGTAATTTGATACAGAAATGCAGAACAGTATGGTAGTAAGGACATATTAAGGTGAAAGGCATCCAAGTAATCAGAAAAGCAAATTGATGAATTCGACTACAGCTTAGCAAGTGGTAAGAATGTCTTCTGTTGTATTAAATAGAGATTGAAGACAGATTTTCAAAATCTGAATGACTGAATGTTTGAAAAGGGCGCATTTGAGTAAGGATTAGTCTAAGCATTTCATTGCTTAAAATAATGTCAAATTAATATTAAAACATGATCCATTGCTTCATTGAATCTTGGTCATGTTTAGCATGTACAAGATTTGACATTGGGATTAAAATGAAGTATCTAAATTGGATTGAGAATGTAGACTGTAGTTGGATGATGTGTATAAACACATGAGCATGTTGATAATTATGGTTGAAGTTAAATGTGAAGAAAAGATTCTGCATAAATGGCATAGATGTGAATTTGCTAGGAATGTGAAATTACAAGCTTCTGCAAGACTGAATGGGAGAAAATTTTCGCGTGTACAAGTGAATTGGGTAATTATTTGAGGTGCATTCTTTATATGTTAAAGGAAGAAAGTTCCTGGGTATTGCAAGCTCTAGGCTTGCATCAAACATTCAAACACAACCTAAGAGACCTAAGACAAGAGCAATGGATAGGAAGGAACATAATGTAGAATCTCCATCTCCTCCTCAAGCTCAAGATACTATATTTGATTCCATAAGTGCTAAGATTGAGAAAAACAAGGATTATTGGCTTGACAGAGTGAATATACACTTGGAGAAGCTACTAGAAAAAGAAAATGTGGATACCACCATGCAAAGAAATATGGCAAGGCATTGTTATGCTAGGAATATGATTTGCAAAGTTAGGGTGAAAAATATGAAGAAGAAACTCAAAAGAACCCAAAGAAAACTCAAAATGAATAAAATCCTAGAACTATTGGCTGATGCATCGCTGGTGGTTTGAAATAAAAACAAAAGTCAAAGAAAAAAGGAGACAAGTTTTGAAATTTTGAATTTTTTGTGTACACAAGAAAAGCATCCTACAGAAACGAAACAACTATTTCCTGTGCTTTTTCTCAAAGCTTCCAAATCAAAAAATTCAAGCATGGTTGGATATTTAATGAGTTCAGGATATCATAAAATCACTTTATGAATTTTTTAGAGTCATGATTTTGAATAAAATGATCAAACATTGTCTTTTTTACACCTTTCTGCCATAGTTTTCAGAAATTCGCTGCATTTTTGGATACTTGGTTTTAAAATAAATTTTGAGGGGCTAAAATGACGATTTTAGATGACTTAATGGTCCCAGGGTATAGTAGACATCCTAATATTTCTTCATCATCCTTCAGAAACATTCAAAACCTTTTCCAAGTCATCAAAAAAGCACGCCAAATTTGTTGTGTTTCTGTTGATGATATCTGTTGTTTTTCTGGGAAAGTTGTTGTGTTTCCGTGTTTAGATATTTTTCAATACACGTGGAGGTCAAAGGTCAAACTTGGTCAATGTAATAGTTGAATCATGAGTTAGATGATGATTAATAGGCTTATTAATTATTATCATTGTAAATAATATTGTGATCAATGCTTTGAAAGATAATCTCAATTAGTTAGCTAAAAAAGCGAAAAGTTGCTTCTAACTTCCCTAGGATTTGGAAATGAGTAATTAGGTTCATGAATTAGTTACTATGGATCAAGGTTCGACCCCTTAGGAGGTGGAATCTTGTTTTACCTCTATATGTACTTAGAAAAAAATCAAAGAGAAGGTTGGATACTTTAATTTCACACCTTTTTTGGAACTGGTGTACTTGAATCTTTGCAGAAATAATATATAGGAAGTTGCAGCTATTTTATGGGATTCTTGGGATGTGGTTAGTGGCACTATTTTTCTCCAATTTTCTTTATGCATATAATGATTAAGTATTTCTAGTAGCCATATCTGTTCTTCTTGTGTTAATATCCTAAGTTTAAAATAGAACTCATTGCCTCAAATGCTTTGCTTTGTCTGAGATTTTCATATTAGTGTTTTATCTTATAAACAAGTGAGTTCATGCATGTATGCTCACTTAGTTTCTTTATCTTATTTCCTCATCACCATAATAAAATTAAAAATCTATTTTGTGTCACTGATTACACCTTCCTTGCCTCATTTTATGTCTGCAATTGATATTTTGGAATACCTAGCCTAGTTCCTAAATCTGGTGCTTCTTTATACAACAAAATTTAATATAACCATATTAATATGATAACTAGCCTAAAAACCTAATATTCTCCATTCACTTACATTGGCTATGAGGTTGATTTTGAGAGAGCCCTCTCTGATTTGGTAAGGCTAGATACCAAGTCAAAAGTTGGTATGTGGTTACCTCTTTGGTTTCCTTTCTCAGCCTTGGGAAACTAAGGAGCTCTAAAATTTTTGCATATTTATCGGGGAACGAGTGTCAAATCTTCCCTGTGGATATTTCTTACTATTTTTTCAAGGCTAGACCTGTGGGTGATAGGTGCTAGCACTCAAATAAGGTTTATTTAGTCATTTCAAGCCAAAGTGCAGATTGAGAAGAACACTGGCTCCCAAAAGGCATATGAGGTCTAAGCCTGATCACAATCCTTCACCAGTAGTTAATGACCCTGAGAGGCTATTGAGAAAGCAGAGGTCACAGTATCAAGAAGTTAAAAAAGGTACACCTCCACTAGTAAGATCCACATCTTTTCTTGCAAGGTTGGTTGCTTTTGAAGATCTATCTTTTGATCTCAGATTTGAGTCATCTTTATTAAAGTCTAACTCAGAATATTTCCTCTCAGAAGCAGTTTTTGATCCCAGTAAGTTTGAAACATATTTTCTAATTTTCGAGTCTTCATATTTTGAGGGTGATAGTAAGGTCTGGTCATATTTTTATAAACTTAAGAGCTTGGTTGATCAATTCCAAATAACCTTTGAAAAGGCCTATATCCAGCACCAATAAGAAACTTTATTTTTGGTTACATATATTGTTACATTTCCTCATACATATTCTCCATCATCCTCCACTATCAATCCATCACTTCCTCTGAAATCATTTCCTCCATCAACACCTCTTGTTGTGACTTCCATACAACATTCTGCAGCAGTCATGGAAATATTTTCTACTTTGATTCTACCACCCAAACTTACTGCTTTGCCTCAAAATTATGGTCAAATATTTCCTTTGTTTTATGGGACAAAAGAGGTCACAACTCAACAACATATCGTTAAAGTGACTGATTTTATTGATCTTGAGGAAATTGATAATGATGATGCCAAAATGTGCATAATAGCACAATTTTTTTTGTGGGAATTCAAGAAATGGTTATGTTCCTTAAAATTTTCTTCTGTATCCAATCCACAACAGTTAATAGACCTATTCCTAGCAAAGTGGGAATAGAAAAAAAAACCTCTCCAAATTGTGACTAAGTACAATGCTTTGAAGAGAAATACTAATGAATCTGTGCAAGATTTCATAGCTAGATTTAATAGGATATATGATTCTATCCAGGAAAACATTAAGCCTCCTCCTGTCCTAGCACTTCTTGATTTTACAAATTCTTTTGATCCGGATATGGACTACCAATTGAGGGAGAGAAATCCTTCCACCCTTGAAGACATGCAAATGAATGATGTAAGTGTTGAGGAAAATATACTTATCAAAAAGTCAAAGATGAAATCAGAAAAGAGGGTTACAATAAAGGAGGAGCCATCTATATCATCTGAGGGTAAACTTGATACTTTGATTAAGACAATGGATAACATGATGGACAAGATGACCATCATAGATAGACAAGCAGAACCTCCAATCAGAAATCCCAACTTCAGAGGTCAACAACAGAAACCTCAATACAAGATTAAACAAAGAGAGTAGAGAGGTCAAGATCAACAAGGTTAGAAATAGATCCATACTCCTTTTTAGAAAAATTAAAAAGAGCCCCCTGATTAATAGGAAGAGATCTCAGAGGAAAATCACTTTTTGACGAAAATCAACGACCCATTTTCTTGACTGAGGACGATGAAGTTTCTAAAGAACCTTATGTACCTGATGATCATCAGTATGTTATTCCTAGCAATGATATGTTGGTAGTACAGACAGAGGATTATAAAAGAGGTTATCAAAATTCCCTTAGCCAAATGCAAACAAAATATGGTCTGAGAGATAGAAATGTTCCTATAACTTCAAATCAGAAAAAGAAATTTTCTGAAGAAGATGTTCATAACAAAGAGATGACCTCTACAAATTAGAATAAAAAGACCTGTTGCTACAAATTAGGGAAAAATTAATGAAGCTTCCACTAGCAATCCAAAGAAAGACAAAGAATTTCAAGCTGGAGGACAAAGAAATGAGATCCCAATCAGAGAAAAACCCGAAAATAAGGACATGCCATCTAAAGAGGTACAAAAGAATTCTATTTTATTTAGTCTTGAGAATAAAATTCCAAATCTTAAAGTCTCAATTCCATTGAATGAATTAATTAAGAATGACCAATACAAGTTCTAGGTAGACAAAATGCTTAAGGTTGACCAAATGTCTGATATGGTAATTGTTAGTGATGACCACCTCGAGCTTTTGTTTGGCCCTGTTGTAGATGGTAAGTTAGAAGACAGTGACGTTCCACCTTTTTACATCAGCCTCAAAATTCATGACTTCATCCTCCATAATTCTATGCTAGACTTTGGGGCCTCCCATAATCTCATGCCTAAATCCATGATCGGGAAATAAGGATTGGATATTACCATGCCATACCATGACCTCTACGCTTTTGACTCAGGAAGGGTTAATTGCCTTGGTCTTATCAAATATTTAGTGGTGTCCTTAGATCAAATTCCAGCTAAGATTTTTCTTGTGGATGTTGTTGTAGATGAAATTCCTTTGAGATATGGAATGCTTCTATCTTGATCAGGGTGAGCTAAACATAAAGGCACTTTGAAATTATACTTTTCCTATGCTACTATACCAGTTGTTGGACAACTCAGAAAGTTATACAAGGAGAACAAAATGAAGTACACGATTAGTAGCAAGGAAAAACCTAATAATCACCCAATTCATGTTTTAAATACATATTTAGAGTCATTTTTTTTGTACAATGATGATTGTTTCACTTTGTTAGAATATTTGGTAGAATAAAAAGTAGAAATTTTAGAGATTTCAGATTATGTTCAAGAAATTCCAAGTGAAGAAAAACAAGAATAGGTACCAAGCATATTGCATCCAAGTGCATCAGTCAAAAATACAGTTGAAATAGTTAATGAGACAGGGCCTATTGGGACATCAAATAATTCTGAAACATTTAATCAAGATCAATCATCCAAAATTCAGTTTGCCAATGAAGAAAATGGCCTCTGGACCATGGATTTTGATGAAGCCTTAGGTAAGGAAGAAGCTAGAATTGGAATTTGGATTAATGGTCCCATGAATCAGTCATCTCATATTCCTCCTAATATCCATATGTGTTCTTATAAATTGAAATTTGATTGTTCCAACAATTAGGCAGAATATGAGGCTTTGATAGCCGATCTTAAAATACTCAAGAAACTAGGTGTTAAAAAGATTTATGTATATGGCGACTCCAAGTTAGTAATAAAGAAATTCAAATGGGAATACTAGGCCAAGCATCTTAGAATGTGAGCATGCCATAATGTGGTATTCAACATTCTTAATACCTTGATTGAATACACTCTATCATTGATTCCAAGGAATAGTAATATCATTACTGATTCCCTTGCCACTTCAGCTAGTATGTTCAAGATTTTGGTTTATCCCAACAAGAAGTATGAGATCAATGTCAAACATCTCCCTACCATTCTAGACAATGTTTGGTATTGGGAAGTCTTCCAAAATGACAAACAAATTGATAATTTCTTGCAGATGGAAGAAGAGTTTGTTAGTTCACAAATTGGTGATCAGTTTTATGAAGATGATCAAGAAATGTATGCAGCAGAATTAAAGGTACTACATCTGAAAGATAGCTCAATTCCAAGAGGTATAATACCCTTAGAGAAGATTTTTGATCATGATGATGTTGCACAGAAACCAAAAATTCTTCCAATCGAGGTAGGAGTAGAAGACCTTAATCATGGCACTCCTGAGAAGCCAAAAATAGTTAAGATATCAAAGTCTTTGAATCTAGAGATGAATGGTAAACATGCAGCACTCATGACTGGATTTGCTGGTGTTTTTGCATGGGAATATAGTGATTTAAAGGTGTATGAAAAGAGCATAATCTGGGATACCATTCCCATAAAACTTAATAAGAATCCTTTCCATACGAAGCTCATAAGGATGAATCCAAAGTTGCTTCCCTCCATTGAAAATGAATTAAACAAATTGTACACTAGTAGTATTATTTTCCATATCCATTTCTAAAATTGGATGTAAAATCTAGTACCAGTAAGAAAGAATTTAGGAGAGATCCACTTGTGTATTGATTTCCACAATTTAAATAAAGTGTCATTGAAGGAAAACTATTCACTTCTGAAGATGGATCATATCCTACAAAGGGTGGTTGGTTCTTCCAGGATTTCATTACTAGATGGATATTCTGGATACAATCATATCTTGGCTCATCAGGATGCCCAAGAAAATATAGGATTCACAACACCTTGGGATACTTTTATGTACGCTAAGATGCCCTCTGTGTTGAAGAACGCAGTAGCAACCTTTCAGCGAGTGATGGATATCACATTTTCCAATGAGAAGGATGTGTTTTCCATCATTTATCTTGATGGCATAAAAAAAAATTCCAAGACAAATGAACAACACTTTCAGCACTTAAAGACAGTCTTCCAAAGATGCGTAAAATTTGGCATATCGTTGAATCCAAGAAAAGTTTGTTTGCTATGGAGGATGGGAAATTTCTTATTCATATTATATCCAAAGACATCATCATAATATATCCTTTAAGGATTGAGGAAATTCAGAATCTGGAGTATCCCAAGAGTAAAAAGGAAATTCAATCATTCAATGGTAGGATCAATTTCTTGAGAAGTTTTATTCCTAACCTTGTTGAACACTCAAGGGAAATCACTAACATGTTAATGAAAAGAAGCAAGGTGAAATCTTCTGATGAGGAAAAAAAATCATTTAATCAAGGGAAATTTTCATTGCATCATACTCCCATCCTTATCAATCCAGATTATACACTTGATTTTATCATCTTTTCCTTTGCCTCTGAACATACATTAGTTGTTGTCCTCATGCAAAAGAAAGATCAGAAAATAGAGCAGTTGATTGCCTTCTTTAGTAGGACAATAAGGGAAGGGTCTTTGAAATATAATATCATTGAAAATCATGCATTGACACTAGTTAAAGATTTTAAGGACTTCCAAGTTTACATCCTTCATTCTCATTTTCTTGCCTATGTTTTGAGTAGTAGGTTAATTAGTAGCCTAAATATCGTAATATTTATTACGTGTTGACACCAGAACATCATTTAATGTCTTTGTTAAAAACAACATAAACACTTCAGAACTAGAAGTTGGATCTGTAGCAACCAAATTTGTGTCCGGATTCAGAAATGGATCTATCAAACACTGCAGATGTATGCAAGGTCTTAACCAATTTTGAGACTTCAGTGTGGTGAGGATAGTCTTGAACAAAGTGTTCCTCATTATATATTATACAAGGGTAATGAGGTTTTCGATTTCCAGTTGATTGATCAGATGATCTTTCCTGCAGGGTAGAAGTTTGCTTTTCTTTGATTTTCCATGTTTCTTACTTTCAAGTTTATTGTCACTTTTTCCCTTGTCAGATGACATGGCATGGATTTCAGAAGAAGGCACAGGATCATACCATGTTTTTCATGAGAGTCCTTGGATGGAGGAGGAACAATAAAATCAGATAGCGGCACGTTGGGAATTTTCTCATATAGCATGTCAGACTGAGTGTAAATCAAGTCTAAATATTGGGCACGAGCAATGAATTGCTCTTTAGTAATGATGCCACCCTTAGGCACATCATCAATTATAGATGGTAACATGGACTTAATGAACCACTCAGCAAGGAGTTTATTAGGAACAAATGTCTTAACCATTCTACGACGATGACACCACTCATGAATATGATCCGAAATGTGAGTAGCATTAATCTGTTTAAAATTATTCAAGAGTTATGTTCCAGCTTCATATCATATGGGTAACTGGAAGTGAGTCAAAAAGAAAGTAGCTAGGGTAGTGAAATTATCAAAAGATCTTGGTAACTCAATGTACCATATTGCAGTCAGACTAGTGAGCGTACACTAGAAAAGATGTAGTCAAACGAAGTCATCATTTAGGGAGTTAGATGAACACAAAAAATGATAAGTCATAACATGCATCGACGGTTATTCCCCAAGGTTTCCACGGGTAATTTATGAGGTATCATCAGCCACCAAGGAGCGTAATTGATTGGATCATTGGTAAGCCAGTTTAAATCTGGTAACTCTAAAGTTGCTACAAAGGGTAACTGTCGATTTTGGTCAAGTTGAGAATATCCAAGGTATGATGGAATTTATTGGGCAATAGTCCTTTGAGCACCAGCATAAGGAATCTATTGCTGGTAACCCAGATAGGGGTTGCTTTGATAAGCAAACGCTTGAGGATTTTGTTTACCAAAACCTGGGTACACTACTGGTTGAATGAAGGTTGTGGCATTTGCGCTTGTGGCTACCAAGGGGTCTGTCCACCAAGATTATAACCCAAAATAGGATAGATTGGATTTGGTTGTTGATAGGTATAACCTGGTAGCAGCTGTGACATCCCATAATATGGTAATCCAGCTTCTGAATAAATAATTTTGGATACAAGTGGTTGTTGTAAACCATCCAAAGGAGTTGGAGTCTGAGGGCCCAATACTTGAGGGTATTGGGTTGAAGGACCCGCCTAAGATAGTTTAGGTACAACAGTTTGAGCCTGTAAGAGGGCTAAGGGTGTATTAACAAGTGGATTAGATGTGGGTGAATAGGTTGAACTGATTGATACAAGTGCATAATCATTTATGGTTGGATGGGTAGAGTGGGAAGCCACTGAAAAACATTCATTCTGACATTAGGATGACCAAATAATGATGGAGTACTGTCAAAATGGGTGACGATAGGTTGTCCCCCAGCACGAGGAGTTTAATAAGATGGAAAATTTTTTTCTCCAAATGTAGGGAGTCCAGTGGAAATGGTAGTGGATGGAATATGCCCAGATGGACCAGCTTGATATTTCCCTAATGATGTATATAAAAGATAAAATTGTTCAGTACTCACTATAGATTTACCAGTTAGAATACCAGACGATGACATTGGTGAATTCCATGGGTTTGAGGATGCACCAGAGAAGGTTCTAGATAAATATTGGTAACCAAGTGGGACGGAAGGTCCACCATAATGATGTGAGTCTAGTGAAGTTGTGAACATCGAAGAAGTAGCAAGAGAAGGTGTTGTCGTAACTGGAATATATGGTCCAGTGAAAGATGTTGGCTCAGGCATGGTTACTCGACCAAATGTATACCTATAGGATCTACGGGAACTCGAATAGACACATGATCAACAAAAGCAGAGGAAGGTGATTGAGGAAAAGACTCATACAGGTAAAGCTTCGCCCCAAAATGAGTAGGATTTAAAGATGTTTCATCTGGTGGTATTTATTCAATCAAAATTAAACTAGGTGGAAGGATTTCGTCGTTAGGCCCAAAGTATATTTCAGGAGGTTAACTGCATGATATGGGAGACTTAATGGCTACAATAAATTTTTGGGCGATTGATAAAGGAAGAAATTTTGGTCATTTGACTTTGGGATTCAGATGTTCTGAAAAAAAGTGAAAGGATCCAAATCAAATTCTAGTTGAACATCGTCAGGTTCGAGAGGTATGGTCTCACTGATTGAATGGATCGTGACCACAGGTAGCTATAAGGACTCCATATCGACAACAGTAAATGAACCAGGATTTGTAGAAACAACTTCATATGACTCTGGTATATGTGACGATGATGTCACACCAGAGGTACTAATAGTACTAGCTTTGACAGAGTGATGTCACCTTTGCCGACTAGAAATGGCTTCTAGTGGTAAAGGTGGTTTCAGTGCTATTCTACATGAACGATGAGGAAAGGGATGGTCTTCTTCCACGATGATTGATTTATTTTATGACCAGAAACAAATAAACAAAATAAAATGGTAATTATACGCAGAAGGTTTACCAAGTAATTACGAACTGCAGAATACGTCCTGGCGAACAAAGAAGTATGGGTAGGAAATCTCCACGAATGATGTGTTCGGTGTATCAAAAGTTACAAGGCGGCTGACTTGGTTCACTATGGATGGATAGCAACCTAAATTTTTCCTCCCAAATATACCTGAAAGTACGTGGAGGCCCAAGTCAGTATTAGCATTGTCTAATGCGAAACTGCACAATGAGAGCACCCCCTTATACTTTTCATACTAGAACATCTCCCTATATAGCCGAAGGTACGTGGACGAGCTCTGATATACTTACATACATGGAGTGAGATTTCATACTCCGAATGTATCGCAGACAAGTTAATGACAACTATTATGTTTAACGACGCCAGAATACGTCTCTAGCCTAAACCTTCTAAATGTTATCATTATGGTTCCAATAATTTCTTAGGTAAATTGATGTAAATTTTATGTTGGTCTTGTTTAGAAAGTTTGTATTTTAGGTTCACAGCGTGATGTGATGGAAATTCCTAAAAATGAAAACTAAAATGATAAGCAAATTTTTCAATTTTAGCCTTTTCAATGAAAATCCTAGCTACTAAGGGAAATAGCATTCATTTTTAGAGGAAATAACAAAGAGCACAAACTAAAATGCAACTTTCCTAACTTGTTCCTATGAAACAAACACAATTCACTATATGCACATGCATGTTTTTCTTTTCAGCTCCCTTAATGTGAATGCAAGAAAGGAAACTATATGCATCAAATCAACTAAAACAAATGTTTTCTTCTTTCAGAAACAAGGAATTTAACAACAATTTCTCTTTTAGGAAAAATGACGAATGGAACTACAATTTTTCCTACAGGAAACTAAGAATGAAATGACAATTTCCTTTATGAAAAAAAATGGATCTAATTCATAAATAAAATACTTTGAATTTTATTTTCTAATGATAAAGAAAAACACTAAAGAGACATTGAACAAATTTACTTTTTGAAGGAGGAAGAATCAGGTAAGTTCACTGGTCTCTAAGAGGTATTAGACAATTGAGAATATAACAAACAAATGGCTAAGAACGATATCAATGAATAATTTGAATGGAATTTGGTTGGCCAAGGGGGCAACACAGTCTCTAAAGGGAGACAGTGCGTTGCCATGCACCCCTGGGTGGGAGATAGTGCACTGCAGTGCATTTTGTCTTGACCAGCAGTGCGTTGGGTGCAGCAGTGATTGAAAATGCAAGCTACAGAACACACTTCTAATGCAATTATTTCATTCAAAATTCTAATACCTAAAATTATATGCTACTAATGAGGATTAGCAGAGGAAAAAACACCAGGAATGATAGGAAACTCCCTAGTGGAGTCGCCAATTTGTTATGTGGAATTGTGATCTACGGATAAATCAAATTCCCTAAGTGTGGTGCTAAGAACTTAGAACAACAGAAGAAATAATTCGCTAACACTTTCTCTAAAATAAGCAAAAACACAGAATGATAGAAAAACTTACCTGTAATCCAAGCGCTTCTCCTTCTCCTTCTCTCACTTTTTCTGTCGCCTTCAATCCAACTCAGATCGCCAGATTGATTCCTGCAAGCATAAACAGAGAAAAACAAATATATTGCAATATATAGATGCCTAATTATCTTAATCACTCAAATAGATTATATGTGAAACATATATATCATTCAAGGATCCAATACATGAGAAATAGAAACATAAAGAGATACATATATGGGAAAATGAATGAAAATATTTATTCAAGAGTAGAAGGGGGAGGTTACAACCAATTATCGATTTGATGCCACCAGCTCTAGCTTCATCCCAGCCTCATCACATCCAACATTACACCAGTATCATTTCAATACTTACACTCTCTCAAATGACAATCCAACAAAATTTCTTTACCAAAATTCTTCCTTCCCTAGCACTAGGATCTATGCTTAATTTATAGGGAAAGTGATGGTAGTTTCTCAATGAATGAATTTCTAAGAATAGGCAAGAAATTTTCCTAAGTTCAGAGGTGTTAGATGGACACTTGGATTCAAATTTTGACACATAGAGACTCTTCTATAAGGCACTGGCCATGTGGAGATTCTCAGAACAATGAGAATTCCACTCCCAGGTGACCAACACACTCTTGAATGTCGAGAAGTGGATTGCAGTGCACCCTTGAATGGAGGATGTTGCATGTGCAACGCAGTTAGTCCCTTTAGAGGCTGCGTTGGTGAGTCAATAAGTGATATAACACATACTTCAAACCTTGGAAATATCACAACCTTGGGCATCATTCCCCATGGCCTTGTCAAACTGGACATCATCTCCAGGACCAATGAAATAGGGTCTATCATTGACCTATAACATGTGTCAAGTCATGGGATCATACCAATCATTAAGGAAGAGAATAATAGTTAAAGTAATATAGGTCCACAGTGATCGTCATCTCTTTCAAATTGACAGAAAAGAATAAAATCATATCACTAGAATAAGTAAAAGGCGTCATAAACATTATGGGTATATTAATCAACTTCAGGAATAGTATGTTTTCAAAGCATACTTGCAAAAGGTCTCAATTATGGCAATACTTATGAAACACATCCTATCAAGGGGAGATATGTTGTTTATTGCAACAACCATTTAATAAGGTATTTTAAACAAGATAAGGTATCTTGAAGGAAGAAAGAAGAAGACTTCTTGTCATGGGGAGCTTGGGAAGATTGCAATTTCACAAGAAGTAGGAATATTCTTAGGGGGAGTTACCCTTTTCCATTGATTTCAAAGGGGTAGATAAATCAAGAGAAGAAGATCAAGACATGAAGGTGGGGGGAGTTGTACTCGCAGAAGGAGTATGTGTTTCCATCAATGAAAAAGGGGGAGATCGTTGAATGGTGTTTTAATTGATTCCAACATTAGTTAATGAAAACTATTAACATTTTCCTGGATTGCATTAGTTGGAAGCTCCAACTAAAGGATGGATGGAAATCCTAGCTATAGGGTTTGGAGTCCCTAGGCAATAGACATACCTCGCACTTGTTGGAGATTTTTAAAGAAGTGGATCAATTATTTTTCCTTGGTGACCCTAGTCAATAGATTACATTCATCATGATGATTCTGTCAATATGTAGAGTGTGTCATGGGCCTTCACAATTTGAGAGATATGATGGTTTGAAGTTGAACGCCCTTGTTATGCTCAAAACCCTCAAAAGGTGTGATGATGTGGCAGTTTCTTGGTGGCGAAAATAAAATGGATTTTTATAAATTAAATTAAACAATGTCTATGAATGGTTTTGTCATTTATTAAAATAAAAGGGCCTTTGGGAAAATTAATACTTCAAAGCTCATATTAAATTAAATGGTAATAAAGATTAAATTCAAATTGAAGTATTGGAGGTGGACATTAATCTTTGGCACCATTTTCAAAAGTTTGAAATTAATTTTTTCTACTATATTGTCGCCTCCAATGTTAATAAGCTTCTCCAAAAATGGAACCATCAACCTCTACATATACTGTGTAATTCCTCTCCAAAGGCACAACTCAAAATTATTTCTTTTGAAATAAAAGTGTGGCCTTTTGTTTGGCATTTTCTAGGAAAGGGTTTCATTGCAATTTATTTTGCATGTCTATTATTCATTCGAGAAAGCTTCCATGCAAAATTATTTTTATTATTATTTTTTCTAGGCACAAAATTTCTAAAGAAACGCAACAATGTTCCACGATGAGGAAAAGCATATAGATTTTTTTCCAAACATAACCCTTTTGCAATAGCTCTGTGTGTATAACCCTAATTTCCATTAAGAATCCTATATGTAGTCATGAAGACAAGAATTTAATAATTGTTCAATTATATAAATTTAACATGTCAAGTGTAGAATGTTTTATGAAGTTCGATTGAACAAGAGTTATCACTTGTAAATAATTTCATGCAAAGTGCTCTAGTTAAACTTGCAAAAATGTGTGGTGTCCATTCGTAGTATGAGTTGAAAATCACATTCCTGGACATAATTTCCTTGTGATAAATGAATGAAACATATTTATGGAACATCTTAACTTTAAAATTGATCTAACTTTAAATTTACACCCTTTCACTAACGTGATCGTTGTGCATTACTTGAGAACTAACTCTAAATCCAATACATTGTTAACACCAGTAGAATGCAAATGGTAGTATGCAATGGTTAATACATAAACAAGTTATTTGCACCACTAGTCTTTTGGAATTTAATTAAAACACACATAATTCACTTTTATGACATAGTATCACATATTTTGAATGAAATCGCTTTGCAGTTGGGGTTTAGTGCACTACTTTTGAATTTTTATTTTAGGATCAGTGAGGAAATTGATTTACACAGTGTTGTAGCTTTTGCAAACGAATTTTCCCTTTTGGTTCATCGAAGTTCTTTAGCAGCTCTTACATGTACACTGAACTATGCATAATATTATTTGAATTTTTTAGTATGTGCTTTGTGCTAAGGAAGTGGAGTTTTGAACGCAGATGACAGTGTCTTGATGAGATTGTGGTAAACCTTGGTCATTGATGATAGTCTCTTAATGACAGTGGAAACCTGGATGACTATGATGAATTTCTCTTGATGACAGTAATCTTTGATGTCTGGAAGTGTCCTTGATCCTTATGTATCAGTGTTCTTAATGATAATTGTGACTTTGAAGCTATTGAAAATGTTACCAAGAAAGATTCTAATTTAATTTTCTCTTGAATTATATTAGAATAAAATTGTAATTCCACATCACATGACAAATTGTACGAGTTAACTAAGTTAGTTTGATTTATTTGGTTCATTTAATTCGAATTGAGAGACTAAATTGATTCAAGTAAAGTGGTTGAGTTTATTTTGAGTTTAACTTAATTAACTCAGTTTATCTGAGTTAAAGTCAGTTTAACTAGTTCCAACTGGGAGCTAGTGAGAGGTCAAAGTGTGGAACTTAAACTTGACCCACATGCAGTGATGAATCAGATAACTAATAAATAAACCATAAATAACTCATGCATGTCAGATCCTAGAAAGACTTAGTTGAGATTGGAGTTCAAGGGAAGTGTACTATCAGTTGTATAATCATCCAAATTGTATAGGTGGTGCATGCAGTCAGACGAAGGCCCTAAATGCATTGTGTAAATCATACTAGGAATTTCCATAATTAATAGGGGTTTATTACCCAAGAAAACAACACAAGGAAATAGGGATCCAAGAAGGAAAAAAGTTGGTTAAGTATTGGCCTAGGCTTGTCTATGAAGAAGTGAGATAGATAGAGACATTGCAGAGGTTTCTCATGTTGGAGAAAAGCATTGTAATATTCTCATATTTTCTAACTAATGCAATATACAGATAAGGGGGTTTTTAGCTATGCCTTTCCCCAAGAAATCATTGTGTAATGTGTGATTGAATTTTTTTTCTCTTTTAGACATTTTGATTTCATGATTGTAATTGGTTTCCACAATTGGTAGAGTAGATTCAAGTCTATTGTTTTAACATATTAGAATTAGAAGTTTGAATCTACGTGGATTTTATATATGGTATCAAAACTCAAACCACTATAAAAGAGAAGAATACAAGTTTGTACTTGTAGGAGGAACAAGTTTTGTGGATTTATTCTCCAGAGAAAGCAACAGGATCATGATGTTGTTCTATGGTCTAAGGCTCGAGTATTCCCTTGAGGATAGATCGAATTACATTCCTTTGAGAGATTAGATGGAAGCATTTTTGGAGGAAAAAGGATTGAAAGATTTCATTGTCAAGGAAATCCTAAGACCAACCCCAACTGATGCATAGGCATTAGCAAAGTGGAAGAAATGCGTAACGAAGAACATAAGGATTCTACTGGAAGGAGTATGAGATCATATCGTCTCGAACCTCCATGAAAAGGAAACTTGATTTGAAATGTGGAAGGCTTTAATAAATTTTTTCTTAGAATAGTAGTGACCACAAGAATCTGGCACTGAAGTGCAAGCTCAGGAAAATCGATATGGAGAATGTCGACACAATAACAAAGTACTTGACCAAGTTTACCTAATGTTGTGATATGCTTGGACGTGTTGATGTTACAGGTTCTGAAGATAATAGGGTGAGCCTAGTACTTCTAGGCCTTCCCAAGGGTTGGAAAAACTACCAAGATTCAATAAATGGGAGGGAGAAGCTACCAAAGTGGGAGATTTTGTGGTCTGACTTGGTACAAGAAGATATTCGATTGAACACCAGAGATGGATCCTCATCAAAGCATGATGATGAGGAGAAATTTTATTTGGCTAGAAAGGAAAAGAAAGTGAAAGGGAATTCGATATCCAAATTAGATTCTGGTTAGGCAGGAAAGAAGGACTTGTCAAATATTAATTTTTTTCATTGCCATGAGTTGTGACACTATGCCACAAAATGTCCTCACAAGAAGTAAAACAAGAATCCCTCAGGAGGAGTGGCAGGTGAAGCATTTCTTCATAATTCAAGTTGGATTTTACCCTCATCGCATGCATGGTGTCATTGGTGATAGGTAGTGTGTGGTACCTGGATAGTGGAGTCTCATTCCATACAGGGAAAATTTTAGGGGCTAATATTTGCAGATGGGCTAATTTTCCATGATTTTTCCTAAACAAAGATTCACCAATCCCCTTTTTTCTCTAAAATCTATTCGCCCAAATTTTATGGGATAAAATTATTTTACCTTAAAAATCATAAATTTTTTTTTATATAAGAATATATAAAATCATTATAAATATGAATATTTTTATAAAAATATAACCAAACATTTTATATTTTACATATTCGGGACTAATAAGATTCACCAAGGATTCTAAATTTAAGATAAATTTACATCCTTAAAATTTGTCCTAATTCCATGTGACCGGCAACAAAGAGTTCTTCAACGACCCGGATTAGGAGGACCTCCAGATGCACATTGATATGGGATATGATGGAAGGTATAGTGTAAACAACATTGGTACTGTTACTTTTCATAGGCAGCATGGTACTCCATTCACATTAAAAGATGCCATGTATGTTCCCATTTTGAAGAAGAAATTAGTTTTAGTTTCTATGTTGGAAGAACATGGAAAAGATGTGGTTTTTAACAAAGAAAAGGGTTTCCTCATCACATAGCCATAATACAAGTGAATAAGATCATTTTTTGGGTAAAAAACCTCTACAAATTGGAAGTATAATATTGTGTTTCCTTGAGCACGAAAGTAGAGAAGGTGTAGATTCGAGAAATCCATGAGATATGGAATAGAATATTGGGACATCTACACCATGGAGCTTTAAATATCATGCATTATATTTATACAGGGATTCCTAAGGGTGCAATTGAGTAGTGTGATACATGCAATGGGTGTACATTGGGGAAGTACACCAAATCCACCTTTCATGATAAGGACAGTTGAGCACAAGAAATCCTTGAAAGAGTTCACTCTGATGTGTGCAGATCATTATCGAAAACCTCCATGACCAAGCACATGTATTATGTGATTTTTGTAGATGATTTTCACACAAATGTTGGATATTATTCATGGAAAATAAAGACCATACGTTCTCAATTTTATTTGAGTTCAAAGCACTTGTTAAAAAAGAGAAAGGCAGGAAAGTGAAGGCTCTCAGGAGTGACAATGGTGGTGAATATGTGTCGAATGAATTAAATAAATTTTATGCATCGTAAGGAATTTGATGAGAAATGATAGCACCCCATAACCCACAATGGAATGGGGGTGCATAAGTTAAGAACATAAGAATTGTGGGAGTTTCACATGCGATGTTACATGACTAGGTCATACCATTGCACTTGTGGGTGGAAGCATCCAACACAACTATGTATGCGAATAAGAGGAGTCCTCATCCGATTCTCATAATGATTATACCGGAAGAATCCTTTTCCGGGAAGAAGGAATATATAGCACACTTTATAATTTTTGGTTCATTAGTTTACTGTCATGTTACCAAGGATTCACGGAAAAATCTAGAACCAACAACTGATTTGGGTATATTTTTGGGGTACACTGATACATATCACAACTATCAAGTGTACCTATCATCTCACAATATGAAAGTGGTTCATATAGATTTGAAATTTGATGAAGGCAAGGCCATGCAAATTTCACTTGAGAGGAAGCTTCAGATGCATGCGGATGCGGAGCTCTTAGCTCCAAAAGAAGAACCTCAATATGTGGAGAATACAAAAGAAGAGGAGTAGAGAGTGGAAGAACCCACTCATGCAAAGACATCCAAATATGGAAGGAATCACACCAAAGAGGTTGATAGTTTGATACATGAAGCTATATAGAATATGGGAGCACCCACATCACAACGCAGGTAGAGAAGGTCCCTAGATCCGTACACTAGCTACATGGCTCTTATGAGTGAGAGTGTAGAGATTGAGACATGCTCATTAGAGAAAGAAGTGCAACAAATAATATGGGTTAATTCCATGATAGAGGAGTATGAATCCATTATCAAAAATAGTGCATGGGAGGTTGTCCCAATGATGGAGGAAAAATCAATTGTAGGATCCAGGTGGATTTACAAGCTGAAGCAAGCAGTATATGGGAGTGTTGAGAAACACAAGGAAACATTTGTGGCCAAGGGGTTCTATCAAGTGGAGGGAATATATTATGAGGAGAAATTTTCTCCAGAACTAATGTACTCTTAAATAAGATCTATTATTGCACTTTCAGCACAAATGGGATGGAAAATACACCAGATGGATGTAAAGATGACTTTCCTCAATGAAGTGATTGACGAAGAGCTGTACATAGATAATATTGAAGGATTTGATACCTTTGACAGAAATTCACATGTTTGCAGACTCAAATTATTGTTGTATGGATTGGAACAAGCACCTCGTGCTTGGTACACCAAGATCGACAACTATTTCAGCGGGTCAGGTTTCACCAAAAGTGAAGAATATGTGAACCTTTACCATATTGTGGTTGAAGGTGCATTATTGATTATAGTATTATATGTCGATGATTTAATTATAGCAAGTGATGAGAAGCTCATAAATTATTTCAAAGAATATTTTTAAAGATAATTCGAGATGAAATACATGGGGCTCTTGCATTATTTCCTTGTTTTGGAAATTTGAAAAGAGATGGGGAATTTTTTGTCTCTTATGGAAAGTATGCCAATGAGATACTTAAGAAGTTTCAATTAGAGAGACTAAAATCCATGGAATATCCTCTAACAGGGAATTGGAGGAAGTAATATGCTACTTCAGGAGAAGTGGTAGAAGCTACCATTTATAGGGAGCTTTTGGGTTCATTTATGTACTTGGTGAACACACGACCAGAAATGTGTTACGTGGTTAACTAGGTTAGTCAAGAAATGGTCAAGCCAACCAAGTTTTATTGGAAGGCAACCAAACAAGTGTTGGATACCTCAGAGTCACCACTTAGTTTTCTCATTGGTATAGAAAGACAGGGAGTGAAGCTCCAAGGCTTCGCAGATGCAGATTGGGCAGGGAGTCCATCCAATAGGAAGAGCACATCAAGCAAAATCACCAGTATTATGTTAGCAGCGATTTCTTGGTATATCAGGAAGTAGATACCAGTTGCACTAAATTCAATACAAGAAGAGTACACGATTGGTAGTCAAGAAACTTATGAGGCTATCTAGATAAGGAAGATCATTATTGGGTTGTTTGGTCAACAGATGGATCCTACAATGATTTATTGTGACAAACAAAGTTAAATCAAACTCATGATTAATCCATTTTTTCTTGATAGGTCCAAGCATATCGATATCCACTATCACTATCTGTTTTTCATAGTAAATCACTATAGGATCCCCAAGCATATCGACATCCAATATCACTATCTCAAAGATTGTGTGGAGAGGCGGATCATGATGCTAGAGTACATTCCTACAGAGGAATAGGATGCAGACATCTTGATGATGAAATTTTCAAGAGGCATTTTTGAGTTCCGTAGAGGCAGGATCCGAGTATTAGATAATCCCTTGCTTGTTGAGAGAGAGTGTTAAAAATGGCACTAAGAAATATTATAATTTAATTTACCCTTGAATTAAATTATAATAAATTTGTAATTCCACATCACATGACAACTTGTACAGGTTAAATAAGTTATTTTGAATTAGTTGGTTAAATTAATTCGAGTTGAGTGTCTAACTTGAGTAATGTAGAGTGGCTCCTACAAAATAGGAGCCCTCGTTGAGTTTAATATGAGTTGTAATTAATTTACATAGTTTATCTAAGTTAAAGGCAGTTTAACTAGTTCCAACTGATGGAGGAACTAGTGAGAAGTCAAAGTGTGGAACTTGCACTTGAACCACATGCAGTGATCAATCATATAACTAATAAATCAGCCATAAATAACTCATGCATGTCGGATCAGAGAAATACCTAGTTGAGATTGGAGTTCAAGGGAAGTGTACTATCAGTTGTATAATCATCCGAATTGTACAGGTGGTGCATACAGTCATAGGAAGACCCTATATGTATTGTGGAATTCATATTCAGAATTTCCCTAATTAATAGGGGCTAATTCCAAAAGGAAACAACACAAGGAAACACGGATCCAGGAAAGAAAACAATTGATTAAGTATTGGGCTAAGCTAGTCTAGGAAGCAATGAGACATATATAGATAGTGTAGAGGTTTCTCAGGTTGCCGAAAAGAATTGTAATCTTGTCATATTTTCTGAATAATGTAATATATAGATAGGGGTTTTTTTAGCTGTCGATTTCCCCGGGAAATCATTGTGTAATGTATGTTTGAAATTATTTCTCTTTTATGCTTTGTGATTTCGCAATCGTAATTGGTTTCTGCAATTTGTAGAGTAGGTTCAAGTCTATTGTTTTAGTTTATTAAAATTATCAGTTTGAATCTACATGGATTTTATACATGGTATCAGAGCCAAAATCAATATAGTAGAGAAGAATACGAGTTTTTTCTTCCAGGAGGAACAAGTTTTTTAGATTTCTTCTCGAGAGCTAGCAACAAGATCAGGATGATTTTCTATGGTCTAAGGCTTGAGTATGCCCTTAAGGGTAGCTCGAATTACATTTCATGGAGAGACCAGAGGGAAGAAGTATTCGAGAAAAATGGACTGATGGATTTCATTGACAAGGAAATCTAGAAACTAGATCAAACTAATATACATGCCATAGCAGAGTGGAAGAAATGCGTAGAAAAGGCCAGAAGGATTTTACTGGAAGGAGTTCTAGATCATATCGTCTCAAACTCCATCAAAAGGAAACTCCATTTGCAATGTGGAAGGAATTAACACATTTGTTTTATAACAACAATCACCACAAGATGTTGGCATTGAAAAACAAGCTTGAAAAATCAAGATGGAGAAGGGTGACACAATACAAAAGTACTTGATCGTGTTTACCCAATGTCGGGATGAGCTTGGAAGTGTTAGTGTCACAATTTTCAAAGATGATCTGGTTAGCCTAGCACTTCTAAGCCTTCATAAGATGTTGGCTTGAGGGGTCCTGACCTAGGTTCGGTGTGTAAGGTTTGCCAACAAACCCCTATAATACTAGCCCTTTCTGCAGGGACCTGCTTGTGCAGGTCAAAGTCTCACCTAAAGTAGTATGGGTGGGTGCTGGAACCAGGTTTCCGCACCCTGAGAAAGGATGGGTAAGGCAAGTAGAGTTGTGCTAGATCCTGTGATTCCAGATTACCTTGTTCTATGTAGAGTTAATTAAGTCTCTATTCGCATCCATGTGCACTAGATCTATAGTTATATGCTTGTTGTAACATCAACACAACAGTACATAAACAGAACATAATAGATCTAGTTCCAAGAACGCAGTACACAAATATTTCGTAGCTTAAAGATAGAAAACACACAATACAAAAATTATCAGTAATTCACACAAAAGTACCCACAGATTCAGTTCTCTAACAATCTTTTACATTTATTCATTCATCAATTCTTCCTTACAATTCCCTTTCCAACCTGCGCACACAGCAGCAGGGTCCGCACATAGTTGGACTTGGATCTCCGCACACACAGCCAGTAGGAGTCCTTTCCCCAAAACCCAAACAGATAGCTTTAAACCTCAAATCGCATCAATAGCTCATCATTTCCTATCTTTTCTAATACAAAATGCATCTCTATTTATAAAAATATAGCCTAGACTTTCCTATGGTCCGCAACACATGGTTTTCAGACCCCTAGTTTACCCTTTCACCCATTAAAATGCTTTCGGGGCTTTGACCCACCCCAAAACCCTTGCGCTAGACTAAATATAATAAAAAATATTCAAAATGGACCAGTTTCGTAGCTTATTAGGAGACCCTGTTCCAACAGTCCCCCAACACAATCTTGTGACTCGTCTCGAGTCACTACAGTGGCGCAGCCTCTATTTGTGTGCACAAGATAGACAGAGTGCGGACGAGCGAGGGGAGCACTTTTAGACTCTGGGCCGTAGCTTGTTGCGTAATGTTGACAAGTGTTAGGGAGGCAGGACCGTCTGGAGCCGCAGTAACCCTTTCTAACAGCTAGTGGAGGCGCGCAATGGCGGACTGAGCGTCTTCGGCAAGCTGGAGTGTGGTGTCAGCCCATGTTTTCAACCGTTTTCGAATGACATGCTTGTTGTGGCGAAGGTTCTCAAGCTTGTCCAAGACGACTAGACACTGCGCAGAGACGGTGGAGGCTCTGACTTGACCCAGAGCAGCTTCCGCCTGCTATAATTCCTTTTGGATATGCTGAAGCATAGAATGGTGCTAGACAACCATCCATAGTTGGGAAGTTGTTTCGACCAATTGTGCGCCCTGCATCAGCTGCTCCTGAATAATATGCATTTCATCTGTGACCACTGCAATCCACTGGTCTAGTATTTCCAGAGGTATGTCATATTGTTGTTGCATGGCTCGGTCACGGTGGCAAACTTCATGCAACACTCTGGTGTACAGTCCTTGTAGCTCTATGCGAGATAGTTGTGCTAAATCTATTTGGATGTCCCCAGTAGTTGGATCAGGAGCATTGAATAGGGTAATGCAAGGGAGTGAACACACATTGCTTCTGCTGGGCGGTACTCTGGAGTTGCGGAGAAGTTGCAGCATGTCCCTGTATCTCAGCATTCCTTCTTGGCGCAAAACTAGTTGGGACCTGACTGTGATGCTACAGGTGGGGGACTATGGTACTAGCAGACCTTCTTCTGCTATATCTTCTAAGGTCAGCCGGCTGGGTCCTGTGGCTATCCCTGGAGTGCGAAGGTTGGTTGTGCAGTACTGGTGCCTCTCTTTTCATGGCTCGCAAACAATTATTTCTGCAAGAAGCCAGTACTCATTCCTTTGACTGCACTCAATATTCCCAGGCTCTCTTAAGATGATATCTGCAGGTACTGAGCAGCCTAGGACCAGATCATTCGGTGGGTTAGGGTCCATATAAGCAACAAGAAAAAGAGCATCCTAGAGAATGTTAATGAGTGCAAAAAACCAGTATGCAGAAAGCAGGAGCATGTTGTAGGGTGAATATATATCCTGGTGCAAAGTTATCCAGCCAAATTCACACCGTACGGAGCTATTTAATGGTGGAGTAGCCCATTCGTGAGACTGACCATTGATCAGGTGGATCAATCTTACCATAAATGGCTGCATTGATGATTTGCCACCTATTTTGCGTACTTGTAAGATTCCTTTTTTATCAAAACAGGATGTGATGACGGTCGTCCTTCATGCCTGAGGTCGTTTCCACGGAATGTCAGACCACGGATGACGCCCGTGTGTCGTTCGCGTACCCTGAATGAAGGTCGACACAAGGTGTGTCTGCAATTTTTCCATCAGTCTTTTCAAGCCATGTGCTTCACCCTTGGTCGGGACATCCCTGTACGATAGGGCTGCGTCACGCATCCTCGTGCCATCTATTACTTGAGGTGTCCGCAAATTCTCCCAATCACACGTGGGTTTAGGCAGGTCCGTAACCCAATGCATGCCAAGGTCAACGGTACCCCGGCAAGCCTGTCTGGGCAAGGTTTGATCACAACCTTGAGTGTTGTGTTAGCAATTAGCTGCGTAGGTCGACTAACCTCGAAGCCCATCTGGAAACTGGGGTCCCTATGCGTAGGATCACCCTTCTCCAATGCTTCTCCTAAGTGAAGAATACTGGTTCTTGCGTAGGTGCTCCATGCAGTGTTAGTGGCAGTGCTCCTAGCCTACATTCTGTGGGAATATTAGGTTCAACAGTCTTCTAACTATCATCTGTGTCCTCCTGGAAGGGCAGGTTTCTTTCCTTGGTAGAGATACGACAAAAATTCCTGACAGTCTGAAGACATCGAAGCGTCAAAACCTTGTGCAATCAACCTTTCCAATGTTCCAACTCCTCATTAGAGTCGGAAAAACATTCACTATCCTTTTCCCAACAAAGCATTCCTTCATCCATGGGGTTAACCTAATCTTCATCCTGCGCAGTTAATTTATAAATGCGATCTAATTCCTCCTCCTCATAGGTTGGCTCTGTATACCACACACCTTCTGCTAGATCTAGTGGTACTATGACATGCGTACCTTTGCTTTCAAACACCATGCTATTCTTCTTGAGATTGATGACACCCCCCATGTCTATTACCCAATCTAGTCTGAGGAGTGTAGGGTAGGGATCCGCATCTTCCACAATTTCTATTACTTCAAAGTCAGCTAGGACCCTTACCCTTACGATGTCAACCATGAATTTTGGTAACCTCCCTAGAGGGATGATTTTTTGTTGATTGTCCATTCGCAGCTGGATGGTGGACCATTCTAATTTAGGCTCTCCCATTTGTTTCCATGTCTGTTTTGGTAATACATTCGCATCTGACCCAAGATCAAAGATAACCTGATCCATCTCATAGTCACCAATCTGCACAGTCAATTGCATCTCTCTTCCGGTGTGTTTCTTATAGCTGTATAGTTTGTGTACATCCTTGGTCTCAGGGATCAAATTGGATCGAGCTACACAGGTATTCACTAGTGCTTGGAGATTTCCTACAGCCCGCGAATTTTGTAGCAGCTTCAGACATGCCTTTAAAAAGGGCTTAACTCCTTCCTCTATCTGAGGTTGCGTCGGTAGCTGCGCGGGGGCTGCCAGTGGTGTTTGTTATTTGAAAGGCACTCCTTCCTTGGAGGCAAGCTCCTCTTTTTCTCCCTGGGTGACCAGCCCGCTGTGTGTCATGACTTTTACACAGGGAATCACCTTTCTTAGTTCGGTTTTAACTCTTTTTACGTTCTGCGTAGGGGTGGGCTTCTTTTCCTGCATCTTGGCTATTAAAATTGGGCAGTCCTCTACCTCATGGTCCAGCTGCCTACAATATTTGCATGATGGCTTGGTGGGATTTGGGAGTTCTCTGACAAAGTGCCCTATTTCTCCATAATTATAACATATTAGCTACCCACGTCCTCGCCCTGCGCTTCCTCCTCGACCTCCTCTGCGTCGGGCCGATGATCCTCCAAAGTGCACAAAAATTCTTAGTGATGGAGGGTCTGAATTTAACCTATATAAGTTCCCACAATCCATCATTAAGTCATAAGTATGATAGTTCTGCTCATCATGTCCCACTGATCGGCAGAATCAACACCATTTGTTGCTTTATTTCTGGAACATGTGCACTTAGCTGAGGGCAATGGTTCATGTTATGTAGTCCTACTACCCAACAATCATCACACCATAGCACAGGTCCACTTGAACCTGGTCGTAACAGGACGGGTTCCCTACTTGCCCCTGGGCGTACCGGACTAGGTCCTCCTGCTTGCATGTAATTCGTCAGCAGAGAGCACTGATATTTCGTATGGCCAGACACCCAACATCATATGCACCAGATATCTTTGCAACCGTCCTTTCCTCGCTATTTTCGCAGGTTTTGTATCTCCATATGCATAGCCCCAAGTTGTTCCTGGATTCATTGTACCCCTGCTGACGTATCCTCTCGGGGGGCAGCCTCTAGTTTCATAGCGACTTCCACAGCCTTCTCCTGCGACTCAAAGGTCTGATGACTCATTTTCATGCATAGGTGAGGTAACAAAATAGCGATGAACCATTCCATATGTTTTCTATCATCATATTCAAATCCTCCTTCCCTGATTTCTTTCTTCAATGGCTGATCAACCTCCCATACTGACTCAGACGCACCTTGTTTGAAGTCCTTCACTTCTGCTACCAACTGGGAATAAGATTTCAACTTCCTAAACCTTGATATCTTTAATAGATGTGCTCCCATTATGGGCAATATACCGCATATACCAGTCCAGGGCCCTGTCCTCGAATGCCAACGATAGCTGCGCCCTTTTTACTGTATCACTTGCCACATTCTGTGCAATCCATACAGAGTCTGCAACGAATCAAAACTGGTCCATATCCTCATCTCCTACCCCCTTGAAGGTAGGTAGTTTCAGAGGCACAACCATATCACTGTCTAAGGGGGGTGGTGGTATAGGCGAATTCTTACCATTGCGCAGCCTAGGCGGTGATGTAGCTGGGGGATCTTGCACAGATGGTTCCTACAATAGATTGTAGGTGGATCTCCCTCCGTCAAGGTTAGTCCGATAGTATTTACCACTGTGTGTCACCCTCTCATCTAGATCCGAGGTCATTCAGTTAGTATGACTACACAAAATGCTCTTTTCGCACAGTAATTTCTTGATCAACAATGGTAACATCCTCATAAATTTTCCCCAAAACCCTTTGAAGAATCGTCGTTCGGCCTCAAAGTATGATACAAACTGATCAATGGAAAATTCTGTCATGAATCCTCCTAGCACACTATCCACCCAGTGATCCAACGTGTGCATGATAGTATTATCAATTTTTTCCATCTTCTCAAGCAGCTCTGGGGTCCACTGAGTGACTCGCTCATCCTTCCAGCACTTTTGGAATTCCACAAGTCTGGCCAGCAACTCCTAGAGTTCAGTCGCAAAGGTCACAAAGAATATTTCGTAGCTTTCAGTAAGGTTGTACCTATTTTTCCACATTTCTGTCGTTAACTTCTCACTGTGATTTTATTTTATTGAAAAATCCTGGATCTGTCTTTCGAACCAGTCTTCAGTCTCTTATCTTTCAGGATTCTAGTATTCTCTTGTCATTACCTGATTCCTCTCTCATATTTCTTTCAGTCCCGGCACTGGAACCATTTGTTGGCTTGAGGGGTCCTGACCCAGGTTCAGTGTGCAAGGTTTACCAACAAGCCCCTATACTACTGGCCCTTTCGGCAGTGACCTTCTTGCGTAGGTCAAAGTCTCACCTGAAGTAGTATGGGTGGGTGCTGGAACCAGGTTTTCACACCCTGAGAAAGGATGGGTAAGGCAAGCAGAGCTGCACTAGAACATGTGATTCCAGATTACCTTGTTCTACGCAGAGTTAATTACGTCTCTATTTTCATCCACGTGCACTATATCTATAGTTATATGTTTGTTATAACATCAGCACAGTAGTACATAAATAAAACATAACACATCTAGATCCACGAACACAGTACACAGATATTTCGTAGCTTAAAGACAGAAAACGCACAATACAGTAATTATCAGTAATTCACACAAAATTACTCTCATATTTAGTTCTCTAACAATATTTTACATTCATTCATTCATCAATTCTCCCTTACAATTCCCTTCCCAACCTGCGCACATAGCAGCAGGGTCTGCACACAGCTGGACTTGGATCTTCGCACACACAGCCAGCAGGAATCCTTTCCCCAAAACCCAAACACATAGCTTTAAACCTCAAATCGCATCAATAGATCATCATTTCCTATACTTTTCAATACAAAATTCATCTCTATTTATAACAATCTAGCCTAGAATTTCCTATGGTCCGCAACCCATGGTTTTCGGACCCCTAGTTTACCCTTTCACCCATTACAATTCTTTCGGGGATTTTACCCACCCAAAAACCCCTGCGCTAGACTAAATATAATAAAAAATATTCAAAATGGACCAATTTCGCAGCTTTTTAGGAGACCTCGTTCCAACATAAGAGCTAACACATCTATTAGGATTCTGTAAATGGGACGTAGAAGCTACCAGAGTGGGAGCGTTTGTGGTCCAACTTGGTACAAGAAGGGATTTGGTGAAACACTAGAAGTGGATCCTCATCAAAGAATGATGATTAGGATAATTATGCCTTGGCTCCAAAGGTAAAGAAAGGGAAAGGGAATTCATCCCATTCCAAATCACATTCTAGTTAGGCAGGTAAGAATAAGGACTTCTTGAAGATTAAAATGTTTCACTATCATGAGCTGGGACACTATGCAATGAGGTGTCCACACAAGAAGGTCAGAAATAATCCCTTAGGAGGAGTAGCAGGTGAAGTGCTTTCTTCACAATTTGAGTTCGATTTTACCCTGATTGCATGCATGGTGTCATTAATGATGGGTAGTGTACGTTACTTGGATAGTTTAGCATCATTCCATATGACCGACAATAAAGGGTTCTCCAGTGACCTGGAGTAGAATGACCTCCATATGCGCTAATATATGATAGATGATGGAAGTTATAGCAAGGCAAACATTGGTAATATTACATTTCAGAGGGATTCTGGTACTCCTCTCACATTAAAAGATGTCATGTATGTTCCTAGTTTGAAGAAGAACTTAGTTTCAATTGCTAATTTGGAAGACTGTGGCTATTATGTGGTGTTTAGCAAAGGAAATGTGCTCCTTCGTCACATAACCACTGTACAAGTGAAGAAGATATGGGTTCAGGTAAAGAACCTCTACAAATTGGATGTAGAAGATTTTTCTACATTGAGTACAAAAGCAGAGAAGGGGGAGAGCAGATACATCGGTGAATTATAGCATATAATATTGGCCAATCTACACCACAGAGCTTTGAATATCATGCATCATATTTATACAGGATTCCCAACGGTGCACTTGAGTAGTGTGATACATGCAAAGGGTGTACATTGGGGAAGTACACCAAAGCCACCTTTCATGATAAGGACAATCAAGGCAAACAATCCTTGAAATAGTTCACTCATGTGTGTTTGAACCATTCTCGACAACCTACATGGCCAAGAACATGCATTCAGTGATTTTTGTAGATGATTTTTCATGCAAATGTTGGATATTTTTCATGCAGAAGAAAGACCGGGCACTCCAAATTTTGTGAGTTTAAAACACATGTTGAAAAATACACAGGAAGGAAATTGAAGGCTCTCAGGATTAAAAATGATGGATAATATGTATCAAATGAATTCAATAACTTATGTGCATCAGAAGGAATTCGATGGGAGTTGATAGAACCACATCACCCACAATAGAATCAGGTTTCAAAAACGAAGAACATAAGCATTGTGGGAGATACATGAGTGGTGTTACATGATCAGGGCCTACCACTTCACTTGTGGGCAGAAGCATGCAACATAGTTGTGTATGTGCAGAAAAGGATTCCTCATTGGATCCTCTCGATAAGTACACCAAAATAAGCCTTTTCCGGTAAGAAATAAAATGTGGCACACTTTACAATTTTTGGTTCATCATTTTACTATCATGTTACCAAGAATGCACGAAAAAATATAGAACCAACAAATGAGTTGGGAATATTTTTGGGGTACACTAATACACTGAATCAAATTCTACATCTAACAAGTGTTTCCACTCAAAATTTGAGTCAACCCATAGGGTGATAAGTGTTGGCAATATGATGCAGAGTGTTGTCCTTGATGGCAACCTACTTGATGAAGTTGTCCTTGATGGAAACCTACTTGATAAGTTTCCTATGATAAGAAACCCATGTGTTAAAGATATAAGAATGATGTATATCCATCAATGCTAAAAGAGGAGCACTTGAAACAACAACAAAGAGAAGAGAAAATGAAATATGAAGCTGAGGCATTTTTAGAAGGGTTAGTTGATTGGAGATCTGGAAAGGCAGCAAAGACATTAGAGAAAATAGTGGCAAAGAATGTGGCAAAGGAATTGGCATCTAAATATAGTAGAGAAGAACAAAGAAAGAGTGCATCTACAGTTTGAGCTACAGAGAGCAGTATCAGTCAAGGAGTAGGGACAAGCAAAGAATTGAAAGTTGTCCAGAGACAGTATAGGAAGAAAAAGGCCATCAAACAGAAAAAGGTTCTGCATTTTCTGTGAATTATATGTATATTCTTGATAGAATTCAAAAGGAAGGATAGTTGATTCCCTATGGACAACTATGAATCATTGTCCATAAACATCATAAACCTTGTGGCAAGGATTCGAAATTAAAGATTTAGTATATAAATTGAAGGAATTAATGGTTGCAGAGATATGATGAATGTAGCGAAGATTATAATTGCAATGGACCATAGTACAGTGATCAGCTTGTGGAATCAAGAACTTGAATGTGCAATTAGAAGCGGAACTGTGACATGATAGAACTCCAAACATGCAATGGAAGGTTGATATATTATATATATCATAGCAGAATTGAAGACAGAGTGACATTATGTTGTGTCGAGGTCGGAAGGCAGCAACCGGTGTAAAGATGTTGAGAAAAATACTGAGAGGGGGGGGTGAATCAGTATTTAAGGCAAACTGAAACTTTTTACTTTTTCATTCCTTAAAACCCATACGCTACTTTCCTTCAGTAAACTAGCGTATATACGCGGATCCCCTTTATGAAACTAGCGTATACACAGAGATCTAGAAATGTCATTAAATCTTCACTTCTATTATTCCATCATTCATTCATCAGATGTTTAATAAACAGTAAACATGTGCAGTAAGAACAGAATAAACCATCACACAAAGCATCACACATGAACACCAGGATTTTTAGGTGGAAACCCAAATCGGAAGAAAACCACCGCTGCAGTTGCTCAGCCTTCAATATTTTATTATAGAGAAAACATCTTACAACATATGTGCTGGCGCAGACTTGACCAGCACGCAGGCACCCACCTGCGCTCGTTTACCAGCCTCTCCTGGAAGGGAGCTCCAACCCCCCGACTCGTTTACCAGCCTCTCCTGGAAGGGAGCTACGACCCCCCGATCTCGTTTACCAGCCTCACCTGGAAGGGAGCTACAACCCCCTGACTGAAGTCTACAACCTTCAGCACCACCTTGGACCACGTTTCATCAATTTTCACACTGGATCCAACAACTTCAATAGAACAACACTTGCAGGCCATGTTTCATCATATTTCCACACTGGACCCTTTCCAAACTTTTAAGCACAAACATACATCACCAATAGATATTTAACAACACAGATCAGATAGCAGAAACACAGCAGAACAGATCAGATATTTCATACCCCTTGCTTTAGCAAACCCTAGTTTGCATACGCGCTTTTACTTCACTGATGTCGCGTATATACGCGCTTCCGTCCACACAAACCAGCGTATACCTCAGTGTATATTTTATTGCGCATACGCGCTTTCTCTTCGCTGAAGCCGCGTATATACGCGCTTCCTCCGCGGCGAAGTAGCGTATAGATCTCCAATCATTACAGAGCAGCATACTTCATCAGATCAGATATTCAGTTCAGATCTACCCTTTTGCTTCAGACAGATGTTCGCCTAGATGCTCGCCTCATCACAGATCTAAGCCTTCCATAATCAGATCTAGCAAATACAAGAGCAATTCATATCTAGATCCCCTTCTTCATCATTGGTGCATCATACATTCAGATTTATCATTCAAGTGTAACCCTTTCCATTCAGATATACTTCAGAGAGAAGTATTCATTCAAGCTCAGACATCTTGCACCCACACACATGTTTTGCACAATGAATTTCTTCTCCTTATATAGGTTTACCCTTTTTCAATACCATGAGCCCCTTTTTCAATACCATGGGCCAAAGCAATACCATGAGCCCAAAACTACCTGGACGGGGTCAATTAGGCGGATCATTACCCAATACAATGGGTCAATACCATGGTGGTTACCCTTGGTTTTGTACTTTTTGAGCGCTTTAGCCCATACGCGACTTGGCACGTTCTTTTCCGCGTGCATACGCGACTTCACCTAGGAATATCCGCGTATACATAGAGACATACTCTTTTCATCATTCTTTGAGCACATTCTGAATTCCTTTCTTCATTGCCTTTTGTACACACTGTAGAAACAGGAACATATTCTCTCAAGCACAACTTCATCAAGTAAGTTGTCATCATCTTCATCAAGAGGGTTGCCTTTCAAGGACAACACTTAGCATCATATTGTCAACAAACATCATATCACATCAGATTTACATCATTTACTAAGTCCATCAAGTCAAGCATATCTTCATCAGGTGGATTGCCATCAAGGACAACACATGTCAACAGTCGCATGTCTTTATCTTCATTTAGTGGGTTGCCATCAAGGACAACACTCTGCATCATATTTCCAACAATCTCCCCCTTTGGACTTGATGGCAACCACGATGGTGTTTGGTTACCACAGCAGATATATATCATGTCACTCTCCCAAATATGTCACATCATTATCTTCTCTTTATTCAAACACCATGTCACTCTCCCCCTTTGACATCAAGGGCAAAGGGCGGATCAAAAACCAACACTTTCCCCCTTTTCTCCTCATGTGGAAGAAACATTCTGCAGATCTGATATGTGCTGAAGTGGCCAAGCTCCCCCTGAGTTCATGCTGAATCTTCAAAACATATTTTCAATGAAGTACATGACTCTATGAACTTCCTATCACTAAAGACTCATACTTACATCAATTATCCATCCAAGTGGATTTACATATGAGACTCAGCTACCCAACCAAGTGGGTTTACAAATTTGACTCAGCTACCCAACCAAGTGGGTTTACAAAATTTGACTCAGCTACCCAACCAAGTGGGTTTACAAAAATTGACAAGTCCTTACATGACTGAATATTACAATTTTACAACATGGGTCTCAACCAGACCTTTTCATCAAAGTACAAATATGAATTTTCATAATTAATACCAAAAAGACCTCAAGAGAGATCATATATCAGAACCACCATAATGCCAGCAATGCATTATACTCAGCAAAACTAATGCTCCCCCTGAATCTATGCATCCATGCATCCTTTTCATATGACTAAGGCTCCCCCTTAGTTTGTGCATCCTGAAAACTTCCACCAACAAATCATCAAGGCATCTTCATCAAAACATTAGAAACAGAATTATGAGAACTGGAACACCACTAGAGATACCAAACAGTATCAGAGATACCAAACAGCACTGCAGCTGTGCTGAAGAGAGCTGAACCAACCAAAAATTGTCAGCAATCAGTCATACGCGGTTTTATGTGCAGGAACTTGCGTATATACGCGACTGTGTTTCAGGAAATCCGCGTATCCCAAGACATCTTCTAAATTTCAACTAGATCTGATTCTTTGTGAGGCAAGGACAGTGTTCAGCTTCTTTCTGAGACATTTGAATGCTTCCCTGGACTACAGATAGATAGAACAGTGTAGTGGTGTCTTCAAGCGTCATCCAATGGTTGTAGCATCAGCACAATAGTAACCAAGCCTTCAGATTCTTTGCAGCATCAATACAATCTTTCCAAGAAAGATTCTCATATCAGAACAACATCTTCACATAAGTGTCAAGCAATCATTCATGTGGTCCACCACCACCATGATCTTCAAGATTTAACATGAAGTAACATATGTAGGCAAAAATATCTCTCAACCATAGTAACAAGCTCTGCATGAGCTATTCTTATCTCTGAATCATACGAATTCCAATTTTATCCAACAGATAAACTTCAGAAAGCAGTACAAACAACTTATTCAACGTCTCATCATCATAAACCATGTACCAAGCCATCATCATTTGAGCATGAGTATCACAATAACCAAGGAATAAGCAGTCATATTTCCAACAATGCAATCATTAGTATTCAACCTGCTGCTCCCCCTAAACCAGTGCTCTTCCTTAACTTTGTGCAATCTGAAACACCTTCAACAGCAAGTCATCAGCAATAATCTCTTCATGATCTATCCTCATCTCTGAATTATAAGACTTTCATCTTGACAACGAATGCTCTTCATCATAAAGCAATCAGGCTTCATCCATAATCTTTAACAAAAATAACCAAGTATGACTTCCCATTGCGACGGATCTCCTTTAAGCGATCAAGCTTCTGCACAAGGACCCGCTCTGATACCAATTGTTGAGAAAAATACTGAGAGGGGGGGGGGGGGGTGAATCAGTATTTAAGGCAAACTGAAACTTTTTACTTTTTCATTCCTTAAAACCCATACGCTACTTTCCTTCAGTAAACTAGCGTATATACGCGGATCCCCTTTATGAAACTAGCGTATACACAGAGATCTAGATATGTCATTAAATATTTACTCCTATTATTCCATCATTCATTCATCAGATGTTTAATAAACAGTAAACATGTGCAGTAAGAATAGAATAAGCCATCACACAAAGCATCACACATGAACACCAGGATTTTTAGGTGGAAACCCAAATCGGGAGAAAACCACCGCTGCAGTTGCTCAGCCTTCAACATTTTATTATAGAGAAAACATCTTACAACATATGTGCTGGCGCAGACTTGACCAGCACGCAGGCACCCACCTGCGCTCGTTTACCAGCCTCTCCTGGAAGGGAGCTCCAACCCCCTGACTCGTTTACCAGCCTCTCCTGGAAGGGAGCTACGACCCCCCGATCTCGTTTACCAGCCTCACCCGGAAGGGAGCTACAACCCCCTGACTGAAGGCTACAACCCTCAGCACCACCTTGGACCACGTTTCATCAATTTTCACACTGGATCCAACAACTTCAATAGAACAACACTTGCAGGCCACCTTTCATCATATTTTCATACTGGACCCTTTCCATACTTTTAAGCACAACCATACATCACCAACAGATACATATCAACACAGATCAGATAGCAGAAACACAGCAGAACAGATCAGATATTTCATACCCCTTGCTTCAGCAAACCCTAGTTTGCATACGCGCTTTCCCTTCACTGATGTCGCGTATATACGCGCTTCCATCCACACAAACCAGCGTATACCTCTGTATGTATTTCATTGCGCATACGCGCTTTCACTTCAGCGAAGCCGCGTATATACGCGCTTCCTCCGCGGCTAAGTAGCGTATAGATCTTCAATCATTATAGAGCAGCATACTTCTTCAGATCAGACATTCAGCTCAGATTCAACCCTTTACTTCAGACAGATGTTCGCCTAGATGTTCGCCTAGATGTTCGCCTCATCACAGATCTAGGCCTTCCATAAACAGATCTAGCAAATACAAGTACATTTCAGATCTAGAAGTCCCGCTTCATCATTTCTTCATAAGTGCATCATAGATTCAGATCTATCAACAAACTTTTACCCTTTCCATACAGATATACTTCATAGAGAAGTATTCATTCAAGTTCAGACATCTTGCTCCCACACTCATGATTTGCACAATGAAATTCTTCTCCTTATATATGTTTATCCTTTTTCAATACCATGAGCCCCTTTTTCAATACCATGGGCCAAAACAATACCATGAGCCCAAAACAACTTGGACGGGGTCAATTAGGCGGATCATTACCCAATACCATGGGTCAATACCATGGTGGTTACCCTTGGTTTTTCACTTTTTGAGCGCTTTAGCCCATACGCGACTTGGCACGTTATTTTCCGCGTGCATACGCGACTTCCCCTAGGCCAATCCGCGTATACACAGAGACATACTCTTTTCATTATATTTTGAGCACATTCTAAATTCCTTTCTTCATTGCCCTCTATACACACTGTAGAAATATCATATTTTCTTCATCAGGAACATATTCTCTCAAGCACAACTTCATCAAGTAAGTTGCCATCATCTTCATCAAGTGGATTGCCATTCATGGACACACTCAGCGCCATATTGCTAACAAACATCATATCACATCAGATTTACATCATTTACCAAGTCCATTAAGTCAATCATAACTTCATCAGGTAGATTTCCATCAAGGATAACACATGCCAACAATATCATGTCTTTATCTTCATTTAGTGGGTTGCCATCAAGGACAACACTCTGCATCATATTTCCAACAAAAGAATGTATGTTAAAAGAAAAACGAAATTGTGAAAAAAGCGTTAAACTTAGCAATGGAACTGTAATAAAAGGCAAAACATTAAAGCACAACTTAATTATAATAATACATTGAAAAGGTGACGAAAGAGCGGAACCGTGACCGAGTGAACAGTGAAGGCGGTTTATGGTTTTCATCACACCGCCTATGCATAGCAAGCGGTATTTCCTGGTAGAGGAGCGATTCCATAGAGTGCTCGACATGCATCCCTGTATGACTTCACAAAACTGCTTGTCACTGCGCACCATCGCGCGTTATTGTTCGACCCAGGATGCCCAGTGATATTGATATCTACCATTGATATGGGAAGATGCCATCGGATGGTGGCTGTGTTTGGAAGGTGCGTGAAGAATAACACAAGTACAACGCGTCATCACGCATTATTGCCCCTGCAAGTTGCCCAAGAGATATCCGTCGGATTGGATGTTGTGGCGTGATGGAACGTGAGCCCTTCGATCGGGTTGATTGTTAGAAATGGGCCCCAGTTTTTAAATAATATTGATTAAGCCGTCAATTATGCATGTGGGGCCGGATCCAAAGGTCTATTTTAAAAAGGCCATTTGATAAAAGCGCGAATTATTAATATTTAATTATCAAAGAGTGTGAATAATATTTATTTATCAATTTCCACGAATTTGATAAATAAAATTCCAATAAATGAAAGTAAAACCATTAGCGGCACGTTAATATTACTTAACCTTGGCTATAGTATTATTTGGCAAAGAAAAAGAATACCTTTGGGAAATTTCGTGCATGGAAGAACGAAGATTGGATTTTCAATTTGGATTGGTTCGAATTTTAATATGAATACCATTGGTATTTGGATGGTTTTGACTCATGGTTTTACTAAAGGAAAAAATATATAAGGAGAAGAGAAATAGAGTACGAGGTGTGCATGCATAAGGTTGGTGAATGAATAAATTTCTAAGGAATATCTGCATGGGCGAAGTTTGTTCTTAACTGATAAATCTGAATCTATGATGCACCCATGGATATAATGATCTGACGATGATGAATCTCTGGTTCGAACGATAGACGAAATCATGAAGAACTGGTGTGAGTGTACTGAATGAATAAATCTGGTGGCATGCAAGGTATGTCGTGTGGAAATTGGTGGATCTAGTATGAAAATTGATGAAACGTGGTCCATGGTGGTGCTGAGGGTCAAAGCCTTCAGTGAGGGGTTGTAACTCCCTTCCAGTGGTAGCTGGTAAACGATAACATGGGGTTGTAGCTCCCTTCCAGGAGAGGCTGGTAAACGAGAGCAGGGGGTTGTAGCTCCCTTCCAGGAAAGGCTGGTAAACGAGAGTAGGGGGTTGTAGCTCCCTTCCAGGAGAGGCTGGTAAACGAGAGAAGGTTGTAGCCTTCTGCAGGTGGGTGCCTGCGTGCTGGTATGAGTCTGCACCAGCATAAAATTGTAAGAAGTTTTCTTTATAATAAATATTGAAGACTGAGATAATAGCAGCGATGGTTTTCTCCCAAATTGGGTTTCCACCTTAAATATTTGTGTTCATATGTATTGCTTATGATTGATGGTTTGTTCTGTTATTTCTGTTCATGCTTACTGCATAACATCTAATGAATGAATGATGCAATGATCTAAGTAAAGACATAATAAGATCTCTGAACATACAAGTTGGATTCAGTAAAGTAGCATATGGTTTCAAAAAAGAAAAATTAAAAGTTCTTAGTCAGCTCTAAATACTGATTCACCCCCCCTCTTAGTATTTTTCCCAATAATAAGTTGAAAATATGAGTTGAAAAATAGTTTTTTTTCTTTTTTTCCCTCTAAAATTTGATGATGTAATCCAATCTTGTTTTATTATTTCCACTATTATTTTATAATCTCCTTAGGAGGCCCATTTTAGACCTCAAAATTCCCCTAATGGAGAGGTCAAAGTGTGGAACTTGAACACAAACCATATGGAGTGACCAATTAGATAAATGAAAAATCAGCCAAAAATAACGCATGCATGTCAGATAAGAGAAATATCCAGCTGAGATTGGAGTTCAAGGGAATTGTACTATCAGTTGTATAATCATCCAAATTGTACAGGTGGTGCATGTAGTCAGAGGAAGGCCCTAGATGTATTGAAAAATTCATATTGGGAATTTCCCTAATTAATAAGGGCTAATCATGCAAGGAAACAATGCAAGGAAATAGGGATTCAGGAAGGCAAAAAATTGGTTAAGTATTGGCTTGGGCTTGTATAGGAAGCAGTGAAACAGATAAATATAATGCAGAGGTTTCTCAGGTTCAGGAAAATCATTGCGATATTCTCATATTTTCTGACTGATGCAATATATAGATAATGTGCTTTTTAGTTGTGGATTTCCCTAGGAAATCATTGTGTAATGTGTGATTGGCATTCTCTCTTTTATGATTTGTGATTTCATGATCGTAATTGGTTTCCGTAATTGGTAGAGTAGATTCAAGTCTATTTTTTTAGCATATTACAATTAGTAGTTTGAATCGGCGCACATTTTCTATGTAAGTGTGACAATTGATGTAACGTCGTATAACTATAACATTGAATCTTTTGCATAAGCAATTATTTTCATTTTTCTGCATAACAGTGTATCCTTAATAGTGATGAAACCTATCGAGTTTGTAGGTTTTGGATTAAGTGTGACAGTGACTTTGATAGAAAGAGAATAAGACAATTAAATGATATTGTGACAGTCCAAATTCTCTTTATATATGACATTGAAAGCATACTTGATATGTAACAGTATGTTGTATAAATTTGTGTTTATAGTTGTAAATGATATATGACTGAAAGTAATTGTTAAAGAGTTATGATGACAACGATGTTTTGATAGTATCTTTGATAAGAAAATAATGTATGACTTTCCCTTATGACAACTAGGGTTTTTAAATACAAATTGAGTAGAAGATGTGCTATTTGTTGACATTCGTGCCACATTAGATTGGCTATCATGTTTGAGCAAAACTTGGGTATGATAGTGGCACATTGAGCAGGGTCATTGTCAGGGTATTTTTTAAGGATTTAAATATTTTCCTATATATAGTATTGTAGGCAACTATATAGGTTTGAAAATTCATATGTATAAAATGTAGGCGAATATTCAATGAAAAACATGTAATTAATATTAAAATTGGTAATTTTTTTGTGAATATCATCCATTTAATCATATATATGTTAAAATAGGCAATTTTTTAACCAAATTGGTGAATTTGTTTTCTTAAAATGTCCAAAAAATAGCCCATTTGCAAAAAAATTCCTTGAAAATTTTCCCTGGTCATTATATGTATGCATAATTAATGAATGCAAGAGTTTACAATGCTAGGGTTTGACGTGCAGATTGAGCATAGAATGATTTGATTGATGGAGCTAATATTACATTTCTTTTATATTTATTTTTTAGCATAGGTGGATCCAGTCTGAAAATTGAAACATGGTCCATTGGTTGATTAGGGTGGCAGGGTCGTGCAAGGCAAGAGAGTGGATTCTCCTTCATGTCTAATATTAAGAACACTTCATGGTGGTAGGGTGGTGCTATGGCAGGTTGGAGCTTGTAGAGGGTGTTGAAGTGCCCATCTAGTTGCAGTTGGTGCACATGGTGTTGGAGCACCTTCAAGTTGGATCCTTTAAACAAGGGTGTTGAAGCATCCTCCTAGATGTAGTTGGTAAACAAGGCATAGGAGTCTCCTATAGGTTGGAGTCTGTAAATCATGGGATTGAATCCTCCTTTAGTTGCAGCTAAAAACTTGATGTAAATATTGAAAGACAAACACTAAGAAGCATTCAGTGGCTTTGTCCTCAAATAGTTTCCACCAAAAATTCTCAGTGTCTATTGTCTTTATTTATATGAATTGTTGAATGGGGTTGATAAATGTTTATATTTATTCGATGCTAATAATCGTTAATGGTTGTGAAGTTAAAAATAAATTAATTGATAATAAATGTTGATTCAACCCCCTCTCAGTATTTCCAAGACTGGGATCTTTGTTACCATATGGTTCCCATAGTAGGATGCAACAAGCATGTTGGTAAAAATGATTTCAGTTTGTGTTAGGTTTTCGAACCTCCCTCTTCCTTTCTGGCACCATAAAGTCTTGGAGGATATTGTAAATATTTTGGGAAAATTCAAAAAATGGATTTGGGTAAAACAACAAAAGGAACCTTTACTATTTCCAGGATGTCTGTAGAGATAAACCTTAGAAAATGTCTTCCTAATCATGTTCTTTTAAAACATGTAAATTACAATATACATGGGTGTTATATTATGACAATATGACATTCAGATGTTAAACTTGTTTTCAAATAGGTCATTTGTAGAATATTTTCCCACAAGATAAAAAGGCCCTAAAAGGATAGAGAGGCAGACCCTTAAGCTAATGTGATGGAAATTTGTTGACACTTTAAAATATGAAAAAGAAGATCCTCCAAAAAATATTACAATTACAGAAGCACAAACATAACCTAGTAGCCAATAAAATGGCAAAGTGAAGGATCAGTTAGGAGCAGTGACTCTTAGCCAAAGGGGTACTAAATCAATAGATATCATGGTATCAAAGTAGCAGAAGACAAAATCACTCATTGAAAAGGAAGTGGGGGCATAAAGAGAACCTGTATATCTAAGACCTTGGACTTAGACACGGAAGTCACCATAAAGGTAGAAGTAAATGAACTTGCAATTGTGATAGCCACTCCCAACAAAGGAGTCTGGAAAAATATGATGCACAAGAACTAGTAGAGTGGAAGAAATGTGTAGCAAAGGACAGAAGGATTCTACTGGAAGGAGTTCAAGATCATATCGTCTCGAACCTCCATGAAGAGGAAACTCCATTTGCAATGTGGAAGGCCTTAACATATTTTTTTTAGAACAATAGTGACCACAGGAAGTTGGCATTGAACTACAAGCTCAAGAAAATAAATATGGAGAAGGGAAAAACAATAACAATGTACTTGACCAAGTTTACCCAATGTTGAGATGAACTTGGAAGTGTTGATGTTACAAGTTCCGAAGATAATATGGTGAGCCTATTATTTCTAGGCCTTCCCAAGGGCTGGAAAAACTACCAGGATTCAATAAATGGGAGGGGGAAGTTACCAAAGTGGGAGATTTTGTGGTCTGACTTGGTACAAGAAGATATTTGATAGAACATCGGAGATGGATCCTCATCAAAGGATGACGAGGAGGAAAATTTTTCTTTTGCTGGAAAGGAAAATAAAGGGAAAGGGAATTCATCCATTAAAAATTAGATTATGGTCCAGGTAGGAAACAAGGACTTGTTAAAGATTAAATTTTTTCATTGTCATCAGCTGTGACAGTATGCCACGAAGTGTCTGCACAAGAATGCCAACAAAAATCCCTCAGGAGGAGTGACAGGTGAATCATTTTCTTCATCATTTGAGTTAGATTTTATCCTCATCACATGCATGGTGTCATCAGTGATGGGTAGTGTGTGGTACCTGGATAGTGGAGCCTTATTCCATACAGGGGAAATTTTAGGGGCTAATATTCACAGATGGGCTAATTTTCCATGATTTTTCCTAGACAAATATTCACCAATCTAATACTTTCTCTAAAATTGACTCACCCAAATTTTATAGGATAAAATTATTTTTCCTTAAAAAACAATTTTTTTTAATAAAATCATTATAAATTTGAATATTTTAATAAAAATATAACCAAAAAATTTATATTTTTCATATTCGGGACTAATAATATTGACCAAGGTTTCTAAATTTCAAGATAAATTTACATCCTTAAAATTTTTCCTGATTCCATATGACTGACAACAAAGAGTTCTTCAGCGACCTAGAGGAGAAGGGCGTCAAGATGCACATCGATATGGAAGATGATGGAAGATATAGTGTAACTGGCATCGATACTGTTACTTTTCATAGGGATTTTGGTACTTTATTCACATTAAAAGATGTCATGTATGTTCCTGGTTTTAAGAAGAAACTAGACCCTGGTACTCCATTCACATTAAAAGATGACATGTATGTTCCTGGTTTGAAGAAGAACTTAGTTTATTTTCTATGTTAGAATATTGTGGATATGATGTGGTTTTTAACAAATGAAGGGATTTCCTTCATCACATGACCATGATATAAGTGAATAAAATCGGGGTTTGGGTAAAAAAACTCTACAAATTTCAAGTAGAAAATTGTGTTTCCTTGAGCATGAAAGCAGAGAAGGTGGAGAGCCAAGACATCCATGAGATATGGAATAGAATATTGGGCAATATACACCACGAAGCTTTAAATATCATGCATCAAATTTCTATAAGGCTTCCCAAGGGTGCACTTGAGCAATATGATACATGCAAAGGGTGTACGGGATGTACACAAAATCCACCTTTCATGCTAAGGAAAGCCGAGTGTAAGAGATAGTTTAAAGAGTTCACTCAGATGTGTTATTCTCGACATCCTCCATGACCAAGCACAAGTATTATGTTATTTTTGTAGATTATTTTTCACGAAAAAGTTGGATAATCTTCATGGAGAAGAAATACCAAACATTCTCAAAATTTTGTGAGTTCAAAGCACTTGTTGAAAAAGACAAAGGCAGGAAAATGAAGGCTCACAGGAGCGACAACGGTGGAGAATATGTGTTGAATGAATTCAAGAACTTATGTAAATCAGAAGGGATTGGATGGGAGTTGATAAAAATCCATAAACCACAATGGAATGGTGATGCAGAAAGTAAGAAAATAAACATTGTGGAAGTTGCACATGTGATGTTCCATGATCAGTTCCTACCATTGCACATGTGGGTGGAAGCATGCAACACAACTGTGTATGTGAAGAAAACGAGTCCTCATCATATCCTTAGGATGATTATACCAGAAGAATCCTTTTCCAGTAAGAAGGAATATGTAGCGCATTTTAGAATTTTCAGCTCTTCAATTTACTGTCATGTTACCAAGGATGCACGGAAAAGACTAGAACCAACAAATGAGTTTGGTATATTTGTGGGGTACACTGATACACCTCACAAATATTGAGTATACCTTCCATCTCACAGTATGAAAGTGTTTTGTAGAGATTTGAAATTCGATGAAGGCAAGGCCATGAAAATTTCCCTTGAGAGGGAGCTTCAGATGCATGCAGATGATGAGATCTTACTCCAAAATAACAACCTCAAGATGTGGATCATCCACAAGAAGAGGAGTAGAGAGTGGAAGCACCCACTCATGCAGATACATCCAGATATGGAAGGAAGTGCACCAAATAGGTTGATAGGCTGATGCATGATGCTAAAAATAATGTGGGAGCACCCACATAAAAACGTAGGTAGAGAAGGTCCCCAGATTGGTACACTAGCTACCATGCTCCTATGAGCGAGACTGTAGAGATTGATCCATCCTCATTAGAACAAGAAATGAAACAAAAGATATGGGTTGATGCCATGATAGAGGAGTATGTCTCCATTATCAAAAATATTGCATGGGAGGTTGTGCCTATACGAGAGGAAAAATTAGTTGTAGGATCCAGGTGGATCTACAAGGTGAAGCAAGAAGTAGATGGGAATGTCGAGAAACACAAGGAAAAATTTATGGCCAAGGGGTTCTCTAAGGTGGAGGAAATATATTATGAAGAGAATTTTTCTCCACAATCAGGGTACACTTCAATAATATCTATTCTTGCATTTTCAGCGCAAATGGGGTGGAAAATACATCATATGGATTTAAAGACGACTTTCCTCAATGAAGTGATTGAGGAAGAGGTGTACATAGAGCAACCAAAAGGATTTGATACCTTCGACAGAGATTCACATGTGTGCAGACTCAAACGACAGTTGTATGGATTGGAACAAGTACCTCATGCTTGGTACACCAAGATCGACAACTATTTCACCGGTTTAAGCTTCACCAAAAGTGAAGAATATGTAAACCTTTATCATATTGTGGTTGAAGGTACTGTTAGCCACCTATAAATTTTTTGTCAAGCAAACAGGTGGCTAAATATTTTTCCGAGCCTTCAAGAGACACATTTCCTCTGAAAATATTTCATCCTTGAAGACTCTGTGTGTCCTTTGCCTTTGAAAATATATTCACTACTGTTTCCATCAAGAAGTCCTCACTATCTATGAAAAATTTATGCTCAAAAAATCCTTCATTTGCTCCCTTATATCCCTGCAAATTTCCCCATTTTAACCCTTTTTCCCCTTGTCAAAGTTTCCCCTTTAACCCCCAAAATCCCTTCCTAAGCCTTCTAAACCATCTAATTCCCCTTTGCAAACCATGTGAAATCCTTTCATTTGGTGAAAAACCCCTTTTTCCCCTTACCACAACCATTCTCTAAGCCTTAAAAACCCTCTTTTTGGCTTAAAAAACACTTATTTCGCATTATAGGATTTAGCCCCTTTCGTCTAAGCCCCTAACCACTTCCCCTCTATAAAATCCAGCACCAAGACTAAGCACTAAGCCCTTGAGTGCTTATCGCAATCAGAAGTTTCCCATGGTCATGTTTCCTTTGTTAATCAAAAAGTTCCAACACGAGAGAGCATTTGGTCTATGGATCTCGGAAACATTACCAGTCGTCGATCTGTGAAGATCTAACGGCCCGCGCAAATCCCACCGCGTGCCCGTAGCGTTCCTTTGTCAACCTCCAATTAAGAACTTCACCGTTGATCCTTAAGTAAATCCAATGGCCAGGATCTGTCCTCTCATTCCCTCTGTGTCCCCGATTGGCCATTCTCGATCCAATCGTGACCGTCAATCTTCCCCTGATCTGACGGTCCACACGCAATCACTGCATAAACCCATCAGAGTTTCGGCCCTTGCCTTCTCCGATTGCGATTGGATCTTAGCAGTCCATCCTGCTTGATCTGACGGTCCACTGTTCTCCCACTCATTCATTTAGCCCTTTAGCCTCTGCCTCATATTTAAATCTCCACCATCTATCCCCATGGATCTAACGGCTCATATTCTTCTCGCCCACTCATCGGCTCCTCTGCCTTTGCTTTCCATCTAGAGATCTTAGTCATTCATTCCATAGATCGGATGGCCCACATTAAAATTTCCGCTGACTTCGCCCCTCGCTTCCGACCGTGCATGTTCCCATATCACGCTCCATCTCCCACCATCAGATCTCACAGTCCCAGATCCAATGGCCGAGGATCATATCGCATAGTTTTGGCGTCCTAAATTTAATGGTTTAAAATCACGCGATATGGGTGGTTTTATTTTTCCACGTGTTGGGCGGCGGACCATATCGTGTGATTTTGGGAAAATTTCAAAACTGTGCTTTGGCTGTGCAAAAACAGTTGTTTTCCCCCAAACCACTTCCCCCTTTTTTTTCCTCCGAAATTCCATCAGAATATCCCGACCATTGATCTGTATAGATCAACATCCCTCATTCCATCGTGTTCTCCATTCCTATTTCTTGCATCGGGCCTCCAAAGGACTCCATCATGGCATCTCAATCGTTGATCTCCTCCTGAGATCTAACGGTCCATATTCAAAATCTCCCTCCTCCCATGCCGGTCCCACCATTCAAAGCTAATTTCATTCGTTTTTCATACATTTCCTTTGTATTTCGCTAAAGGTCAAAACTTTATGTTTTACAATAAAAATAATTTCCTCCACCCAGCGTTAAAACTTTGGTGTTATAACATTAAAGTTAATTTTCTCCGTCTGACCTTCTAAAGTCACTCCATCAGTTAATCACCACCGTCGATCACTACTACTTGATATGATTGGACGGTCTGCAACCATCCCTCCATCAGACCTTCATCAGATTTCTCCACCACCATCATACAACAATTTTCACCGTCTTTCCACCCACAGCCACTGTTTTCACTATTGCGCTGCCATCTCTGCAGGCCTCCACAGCATCCACCTCCACTCCCACTGTTTTTCACTAACATGTTTATTTCCTTTTGCAGGGTTACAGGCGGTGGAAACCACCATTTCTCATAATCACTGTCATAGTGACACAGAGCACAGAGAAGGCCATTTTCCAAGCCAGAGATTGCAGAGAAAATGCCTAGGAAAGTTTTTGAATGAAACATTCCATTAAAGAACCAGTGTTTAACTCTGTAAAACCTCCAGCGCCATTAAAATTACATTTTCACAGACAGAGACAGTCACAGAAGCGGAAAAGGTTATCAGTGAAGAATTAAAGAGGTTTAAAGCCCGTTAGTGAATATTTTAAGCTATAATTCAGTCTTTAAATGGTGAATGTACCAGATTGAAAACTTTATGATTAACACAAAATTCCTAATGAGGCCTAAAGCACAGAAAACAACCTTATTAGTGTCTTACATCAGCAGAAGGTTCTTTCCCATGAAAGGACTGGTTCCCATACTATTTTTTATTCTACATCGAGCTCCTGAGAAGATCTCCACCCTGACAGAAAGTCCTAATGTTGCTAGAGAATTTGTGATGTAGTATGGCAGACCTAAAAGTCATTTAACTACCTTACTAGTCACAGAGTACTATAGAGTACTGCAGCCGAAAAGTACATCAAAGAACATACTTGGAGTTACTATCAGCCTACTGAAGACCACTCTTTCATCCAAAAAGTACTGAAAATCAATGCATGGATATTAAAACAGAATGGACTTCGAGCCACTCTTCTTCCTCTATTTTAATGTTTCATTAAAAGTTCTATCTACCTCCTCTGCCTCTCTTTAGCTATAAAACTCATGAGGAAACATATTGTAAAGGTTGTTGATCGGATATCTATGAATTGTAGGTTGTTTCTCTTCAGATATAGTTCTATGTGTAAAGTTGTAAAATAGGTTGAGGAGATGATTTCAGACTGAATATCAAGCTATTAGACAATGTTGTATATGACTGGTGTTGCTCTTTAATATGACAAGCATATTTCTTTGGATCTTGATTTAAAGCAACGGTGATGTGTTCTACCTTTGTGTCTATTTTCCTTCTGTAATTCATTACATTTCATTTCTCTGGTAAGAATCAGAAATCTGGCTTAAGATATACCCTTGCATGGTGCTATATGAGAACTAATTCAAGATAATTTAACCAGTGTAGTAGTTGTTATTCACTGCTAACTGATGTATGAATTTATGAATTTGTTCTTAGACGTTCTTGTCTGGTTTTAATTGAAATAATTGGGATACTAGGAGTTTAGAATGTTGATTCTGTCTCACTATGGTTGTTTTCAATCAATTGAACCTTTCTAAGTTCCCTCAAGTTGAATTTCAAAGCATTGAAAGTTCAAAGCCTTTCTCTGATCTCAGGCTTCACCTTTGTGTTTAAATCTTAAGTGTTTCTTGTTGTTTGAAGATTTAGCCTTTTAGGGGTTGGATCATAGGTGCTTAAGGCATGCCCTATCCCTAGATCTACTTCCTAAGTGGTCACCTCAGAGGTTTCCTTCTCATTCAGCTTCCTTCCTTACCATTTCATACCACACTATCATCTTTAAAGATCCTCTGTTTTAGATGACTAGCCCAATTGAAAGCCTTGGATACTGAATAGCAAGTAAACCCTTTTATGACTCCATTTCCCAATGGTCTCGAGTTTTCTTTGAATTATCTCCTTTTTTCCTAAAATCCTATTTTCTTACCCTTTGTCTTATATTCAACCCTTCCTTCATGCTTCCCAACAACCAAACAAACAAACAAAACAAACCTTGTCCCCTATAACTAGCCTAATACCTTGAAACTAAACTTCAAAGACATATATATCTTTACCTTTATATAGAGATCCCTCTCTGGACCCAGGAGGGCTAGATCCTAAGGTCCCAAAGTGGTTTTGATGTTGTCTTATCTTTTGGTAGAACCAAACCTGCCAAAACATAGGAACCCCAACATAATGGTGATTCCACTGGGAAAGCTTTGAGTAAAACACACCTTTAAACACTTCTAAGAAACTCAAAGAAGACCATAGTAGCCTTAGTTTGGTGGTTAATCACTGTGGTGGACAGCAACCTTCTTGAAACATTCTAAACCTTCCACCTGGCGACTCCATAGTTCCTTAATGATTAAAGACTCCACTGGTGATCAGTAGGCCTGCTGATTATCTTGGTTTACATAAGACTCCACTGGAAAACTAGATTGCATTACAACATTAGCCATATTAGAAGTAAAAAGTAGGATTAAGCTTTTTTGTTTGAAGACAAACATACTGGCTTCAAGAACCATTCATACAAGAGCTCATCCGAACCCAAACCCACTTGAAATAGTTGACAACCCTGAGAGCATCCTCAGGAAATCTCCTACACCTAGGAAGAAAACTATTTCCAGAACCATCCATAGAGCTAACTTTGCACCAAAAAACTTTACAACTCTTTCAGACACTCATTTTGACTTAGACTTACCAAGCAGTTTACCTAAAACTAGGTCATTCAGTGCTCTAGACCAGTCAGACCTTCAGCTTCCAAGTTCATCGTCTCACAGTGGTCAACATATTAGGGATAGAGAGACCCCTCCATCTACACCTCTGAATATTCATTTCATTCAAAACTTGGGGCTCTATCACCCAAAATCGGCTCAACAGAGCGTTGCTGGTCCTAGTATTCCTATCATCCACATACCTGCTGCTCAAGCCAATCCTTTACCTCCTCATAACATCACCATGGCAGCATGGTATGCCCCCTTGGTGTTACCACAGCCTCTAGTGCCTTTGCCTAATGATTATCAGTCAAAAATCCCACATTTCACTGCAAAAGAATCTACCACAACTCAACACCATGTAGATAGGATGGAAGATTCCTTTGACTATATGGAGATAGATGATGAGACAGTCAAGATTACAATCTTTTCCCAGAGTTTAGGAGAAGATGTGAAGAAGTGGTTTAAAGACCTATCTCCTAATAGTATCCATGATATTCTCTCTTTATATCAATCCTTCATAAACAAATGTGAACTCAATACCAACCCTCTCCAAATCTTAGTAGAATAAAAGAATCTTAAAAGAAATGTAGGAGAGAGTGTCCATGACTATTATACAAGGTTTAACAGTGTTTACAACGCTCTTCCTCCACACATGAAACCTCCCCAAGGAATGGCTTTAGTGAAATACCCTGAAGGATTTGATGCTGACATGGCCTACCAGCTTAGGGAGAGAGATTACAACACACTGGAAGATATGAAAAAAGGAGCAGTGAGTGTAGAAGCTAACCTGATTGAAAAAAGAGCCAGAATGAGGTCTGAGAAAAAGGTACATATAGGGATGACACATCAGCTTCCACATCTGATCCCAAGTATGACAGTCTAGCCAAAAACATGGAAAGGCTAGAGAAAATGATGGAGAAAATGGTTGTCACAGTCAGTAATCAGAACAGAAACCAAAATCAAAACCAAAACCAGAACTTTAGGAGAAACAATCCCCCAAACAGGCAGAGAGAATCTGATCAACAAGTCATACCCCCATTTCAAGAGAACTTCCTTGATGAGGATGAGGGGATAATAGAAGAGTCCAAGGGAACCACAATAAACATGGTGGAAATATACAACTCAATCCACAACTGTTCCACAGAAGATAATCAGACCTCACACTCACATTGGGATGAGGAAAGGTTAGAATCTGAGGATTATAGGCTAGGATTTGAAAATGCCATCATGCAGGTCAGATAACAATATGAACTTAGAAGTAAAAAGAGCTTAGACACTTCCAAACCCGAAGCTTCTGAGATCACCATTAAGAAGAGACTTGAGAAAACTCCTAAAGAAATTGTTGAAAGCAACAAATCAGCAGCTGAGAGTTTTGAGAAGAACAAAGAAAAAGACAGCCATAATACTGGTAAACAAAGTCAACAAACTAGCAACACCAGTGCTACAACTAGTGCTCCTGATAAAACAACTGCAAACACTGTACATAGTGAGAATCAACACACTGATTCTGCCACTAAAATAGTGGCTAACAAAACAGAGTTGAGTCTTACAAAGAGTCAATCCCCCTTCAATTTGGAGAGCGAGATTGCTAAAATTAAAATTTCTATCCCACTCTCTGAGCTGACCACTTAGGATGTATATAAAGGCCAAATTTTGAAAGCTTTAAATCTAGGTGAAAATATTGACACTGTCAATCTAAGTGATGATCAACCAGCCCTGCTGTTTGGTCCAAAGATAGAAGGGAAGTTTCAGGAAGGGGTAGTACCTCATTTTTATATCAGCCTCAATATCCATGATAAGATCCTTCACAATGCAATGCATGACTCTGGGGCATCACAAAACCTAATGCCTAATGTAATTATGGAGAAGCTAGGCCTATAGATAACCTGACCCTATAAGGATTTATACTCATTTGACTCTAGCAGAGTGAAGTGCCTTGGCTTAATCAAAGATCTATGTGTGAACCTGACCCAGATTCCAGCCAAATGTATGGTTATGGATGTGGTGGTGGCAGATGTGCCACCTAAATATGGAATTTTTTTGTCGAGGTCATGGGGAGCCAAGCTACAAGGTACAATTCAGATGGATGGGTCATATGCCACAATCCCTGTCTTTAGCCAGCTTAGAAGACTGTATAGGGAGGCACAAATGAACTTTATGGTGAGCAGCCCCAAAAAACCTGAGAATTCACCTCTGTACTCTGTACACATGGATCTGGACTCCTTTATCCTTTGCAACGATGAACCCATAGACGAGCCAGAGCTAGAAGACAGAGATGCAAACAATAGGGTAGAGCCCATAAACTTTAACATAATGGCCACTCTAGAAATAGAAGAAAAAGAAGAAGAAACCATTGGACAGTGCATTGAATCAGAAACTCAGAGTGAACAAGAACAAGACTACAAAAAGCTGACTAGTCATCCCTCTGAACTCCATACACATCACAACTAACAAAACACTCCAAACCACGATGCAAATCCCATGTTACAACATAATAGTGAAATTAGTATTAGGGAGGAAAATGATGATAAACCTGAAAGCAATCCCTTATGGAGAATGAATTTCAATGGGTCTTTCACTAGAAAGACTGCAGGAGCGGGAGTGTGGTTACATAACACTGAGAGTGACTATGCTAAGAGTCGTGCCTTCATACTAGACTTCAAATGTACAAACAATATCGCAGAGTATGAGGCCCTTATCCTAGGCTTGAATCTGTTGAAAAAACTAGGAGCCTGAAGGATAGTTGTATATGGAGACTCTGAGTTAATCATAAAACAAGTGAACGGAGAATACACGATGAAGCACCCTAGATTGACATCATACTGAAACAATGTTATGGATTTACTGAAAACCTTTGTAGAGTATGAACTTGTGTTTATTCCTAGGAGTCAAAACATTGTTGCAAATGGATTAGCTTGCATAGCTAGTTCATATCATAAATCACCTAGTGACAAACAAATCATCATTTAGATGAAATATAGGCCTGCGGTGCCAGATAACGAGAAATATTGGCAGGTATTTGAGGCTTACACGTAGATAGAGGATTTCCTGATTGGCAGGAACAAGTTTGAATTCTCTGATTCAGACTCTAAATCCGATGAAAGTTGCCTGAGTGAAGAGCCCCCCGATGAAGGAATATTTTCCCATAATGTGGAAATAAACATGTTAACTAAAGAACTTGGAACTCAAACCGAAGAGTATAAGAACGCAGAAAAAGAGGAAATAGAGGTGTTGCAGTCAAAAGATAAGAATATACCCAGAGGACTGGCACCTTTAGAGGACCTTTTTGATTTTAACGATGTAGTGAAGAAACCCACTATAGAACACTCAGACTCTGATGTCGAGGAATGCAACATAGGCACTGAAGATAAGCCTAAGATGATAAAGTTGGCTAAGTCCTTGCCTGTAGACATGAAAAAGAAATATATTGACTTATTTAAATATTTCATCGATGTGTTTTCCTAGAGCTATGAGGATTCAAAGGCCTACGATACAGACATTATACAACATAAAATCCCTTTGAAAGAGAACCAAAAACCCTTCAGACAGAAACTTCGCAGAATTAACCTGAAACAAATGCCTCTAGTCGAAAAGGAAATCAAGAAGATGTATGAGGCAGGAATTATAGTGTCTGCAAGGTTCTCCGATTGGGTTTCCAACCTTGTAGCTGTGAGAAAGAAGACATGTGAGATTAAACTGTGCATCGATTTCAGAAACCTTAACAGAGCTTCACTTAAAGACAATTACCCCTTACCAAAGATGGAACACATCCTACAGAGGGTATTTGGCTCAAAAAGGATCTCCCTGTTAGACGGTTTTTCAGGCTATAACCAAGTTTTAGTACTCCCAGAAGACCAACTCAAAACAGATTTCACCACTCCATGGGGCACTTTTATGTACGTAAAAATGCCTTTTGGACTGATGAACGCTGGTGCAACCTTCCAACAAGCAATCAACATAGAATTTTTGGAGGAAATAGGGCACTTCATTGTCATCTATCTGGATGACATAACAGTCTATTCCAAGACTGATGAGGAGCACCTAAAACTTTTGAGAAGAGTTTTTGAAAAATGTAGAAGGTTCGGTCTGTCTTTAAATCCCAAGAAGACTGTATTCGAGCTTCAAGAAGGTAAGCTTCTTGGACATATTATATCAGAGAAGGGAATTAAAATAGACTCGCAAAGAGTTGAGGGAATACTACAGATTACCCACCCGAGAAACATAAAAGAGTTGCAGTCCTTTATTGGGAAAATTAACTTCTTAAGGAGGTTTATTCCCAACTTGGCTGAGCACCTCAGGGATATGACAAACATGCTGAAAAAAGGTGTAGGGATTAAGTGGACTGTAGAGGCTAAATTTTTTTTTCAAAAGACTTCCTGATATTCTCTTTTGCCTCCGAGCATATAGTGGCTATAGTCCTACTGCAGAAAAATCCAAAGGGAATGGAACAGCCTGTTGCTTTCTTCAGCAAGGCTCTGAGGGACGCGCCCTTGAAATATAACATAATGGAAAAACAGGCCTATGCCTTGGTAAAGGCCTTGAAATACTTTAGGGTGTATATTCTGCATTCTCACATCATTTCCTACGTGCCAAACATAGTGGTAAAAGAAATTTTGTCCTAAGATCTAGATGGAAAGAGGGGAAAATGGATTGGTATAATATTAGAGTATGACCTGGAAATAAAACCCACAAAACTGATCAAAGTTCGGGGCTTAGCTCAACTAATGGCTGAATCTAACTTGCAAGCCCTTGACATAAACATGGTGGATGCCTTGGATGAACATGAAGGATTGCTCGATCCTACTGTTGAAGAAAAATTTCAAAACTCTCCTTGGTATTCTGATATCCTGTATGTACTCACAACCCTGAATACCCCTCCTGATTTATCAAAGACTAAGGCTATATTCCTAAAGTTGAAAGCTATAAACTATTTCATACTAAATGAATGTTTATACTGGAAAAAATGCAAATGGTTTGTTGCTTAAATGTCTGCCTGAAACTGAAGCAAAGAGGATTAAACAGGAATTCCATGTAGGGGAGTGTGGAGGCCATTTAAACTGGAAAGCCACTGGTAACAAAATACTTAGAGCTAGTTATTACTGGCCTACACTTTTCAATGACATCCACAAAATGATAATTGCCTGCCATAAGTGCCAAATTTTTTAGGGCAAAAGGAAGATCCTCCCTTTACCATTGCAACCTATTACTGTTGAAGCTCCCTTTCAACAATGGGGCCTAGATTTCATAGGAGAAATACACCCTGCATCTTCTTCTCAACACAAATGGATTCTCACAGCCACAAACTATTTCACAAAATGGATAGAGGCCATATCTTCTGGGAATGCCACAGATTCTGTCATCATTAAGTTCCTAGAAGACCACATCCTCTCTAGGTTTGGCTGCCCTAGAAAGATAATCACTGATAATGCTGTTGCTTTTGGATCCAAGAAAATGATTGATTTTTGTCACAGGTATCAGATAGCACTCGGTCATTCAACTGCTTATTACCCACACGGTAATGGGTTAGCTGAATCATCAAACAAGAGCTTGGTGACCATCATCAAAAAGCTACTTGAAGAGAAAAAAAATTCATGGCATAATAAGTTAGTGCATGCTTTGTGGGCTGACAGGCTAACAACAAAGAAATCCATTGGAATGTCACCATATTAGCTTGTTTATGGAACAGAGGCAGTGTTTCCTACCAGCCTAGGGGTACCAGTGATTAAAATAGTCCAAGATATTCAGTCAGAAGAATACAACATGGTAAGGAGGATAAATCAAACAATACATCTCCAAAAAACAAGAGAAGAAGTCTATTATAGAGCTCTGAAAGTGCAAGAAAATATAAAAAGGTTGTTTGATAAAAGAACAAAATCTTGTGACTTCAAAATTGTAGACAAGGTGCTTAAATGGGACTCTAAGAGAGAAGATAAAAGGAATCATGGCAAATTTTACAGTTTGTGGTAGGGTCCTTACATCATCCAATCCACCATTGGTCCAAATAGATTTTTTCTGCAAGAGCTAGATGGTACATATATGTTTGGGGGTCCTGTCAATGGCAAGACGCTCAAGCATTACTACTGCTAATTTCTAGTTTACAGTTCCATTTCCATTGTAAATACCATTTCTGTGTTTTTTTTTCAAAGAAAAAGAGAAAATGTTTCAAAAAAGAGAGAAAGAGAGGTCCAAACATGCTCAAAACTTGAACCTCTAAAGTGCAAAATATTGGCTCTAACATGATAAAAACCTGAGCCTAAGGAACGAAAAAAATCTGGTTCTAATATGCTCAAAATCTGAATTAGCAAAGAAGAAAGAAGGATCATCTCTGACAAGCCCAAACCAGAGCTGAAATGAAGAAGAGAAAGTGACTCTAACAAGCTCAAAACTTGAGTCACAAAGAAAAGAAGGATGCTTCAAAGTTTCAAAAATTTCAAGCCTTCAAAATTTTGTTTTCAAGTTCCTACAATTTTATTTCATGTGCAGCTGTCTTTATGCCATGGATCCACAGCAAACCAGACTGTCTAATCCTGGTTTGACTATTTTTAAATTTCTGTTGTAGAATGTAGAGAAGAAATCTGCTAGACAGTTTAATCCTACCAGATATTAGATTAGGTAGAGAAGCTTTGAGGCCAACTGTTTAATCTGGTCTCAAGGAGGAATAAAGGTAGAATTAGATTAGTTTGTTTCTGCTTTCAAAAAAAAAAGATGAAGAAGGTCTGCAAATTCAAATGCACCTCGAAGAAAAAATGTTAGGATTGTAGGATGGGTAGGTAGATTGTTTGGGGAATGTTTTCTGCTGATTAATATCCATCATGTTTGTAACAGTTGAATCAGAGAAGAAAGATGATTCAAAGATCAGGCATTTGGCCTACTTCCTGGAGAATATTTCTGAAGTTCTTGACATCTTCAAGAAGATGCCATCCCCATGTGGAGCCATTGTTAGCCACCTATAAATTTTTTGTCAAGAAAACAGGTGGCTAAATATTTTTCTGAGCCTTCAAGAGACACATTTCCTCTAAAAATATCTCATACTTGAAGCCTCTATGTGTCCTTTTCCTTTGAAAAGATCTTAACTGCTGTTTCCATCAAGAATTCCTCACTGTCTGTGAAAAATTTATGCTCAGAAAAGCCTTCATTTGCTCCCTTGTACCCCTGCAAATTTCCCCATTTTAACCCTTTTTCCCCTTCTCAAAGTTTCCCCTTTAACCCCCAAAATCCCTTCCTAAGCCTTCTAAACCATCTAATTCCCTTTGGAAAACCATGTGAAATCCCTTCATTTGGTGAAAAACCCCTTTTTCCCCTCACCAGAACCCTTCTCTAAACCTTAAAAACCCTCTTTTTGGCTTTAAAAACACTTATTTTGCATTATAGGCTTTAGCCCCTTTCGGCTAAGCCCCTAACCACTTCCCCTCCATAAAACCCAATGCCAAGACCAGGTGCTAAGCCCTTGAGCACTTATCGCAATTGGAAGTTTCCCATGGGCGTGTTTCCTTTGTTAATAAAAAAGTTCTGACATGAGAGAGCATTTGGTCTATGGATCTCAGAAACATTACCAGTTGTTGATCTGTGAAGATCTAACGGCCCGTGCAAATCTCACCATGTGCCCCTAGCGTTCCTTTGTCAACCTTCGATTAAGATATTCACCGTTGATCCTTAATTAAATACAATGGCCAAGATCTGTCCTCTCATCGCCTCTGTGTCCCCGATTGGCCATTCCCGATCCAATCGCGACCGTCAATCTTCCCCCGATCCGACGTTCCACACGTAATTGCTACATAAACCCATCAGAGTTTCGGCCCCTGCCTTATTCGATTGAGATTGCATCTCAGCTGTCCATCCTAATTGATCCGATGGTCCACCATTCTCCTGGTCATTCATTTAGCCCTTTGGCCTCTGCCTCATCTTTAAATCTCCGCCATCCATCCCCATGGATCCAACGGCTCATATTCTTCCCGCCCACTCATCGGCTCCTCTGCCTTTGCTTTCCATCTGGAGATCTCAGTCGTTCATTCCATAGATCAGATGACCCACATTAAAATCGTCGCTGACTTGGCCCCCCGCTTCTGATCGTGCACGTTCCCATATTGCGCTCCATCTCCCACCGTCAGATCTCACAGTCCCAGATCCAACGGCCGAGAATCATATCACGTAGTTTTGGCGTCCTGAATTTAACGGTTTAAAATCACGTGATATGGGTGGTTTTATTTTTCCACGTGTCGGGTAGCGGACCATATCGCATCATTTTGGGAAAATTTCAAAACTGCGCTTTGGCTGCACGAAAACAGTTGTTTTCCCCCAAACCACTTCCCCCTTTTTTTCCTTCAAAATTCCATTAGAAGATCCCGACCGTTGATCTGTATAGATCAACGGCCCTCATTCCATCGTGTTCTCCATTCGTATTTCTTGCATCGGGCCTCCAAAGGACTCCATCGTGGAATCTCAACCATTGATCTCCTCCTGAGATCTAATGGTCCATATTCAAATTCGCCCTCCGCCCATGCCGGTCCCACCATTCGAAGCCGATTTCATTCATTTTTTATACATTTCCTTTGTATTTTTCCAAAGGTAAAAAATTTATGTTTTACATTAAAAATAATTTCCTCTGCCCAACGTTAAAACTTTGGTGTTATAACATTAAAGTTAATTTTCTCCATTTGACCTTCCAAAGTCACTCCATCAGTTAATCACCGTTGTGCGATCACTACTACTTGATCTGATTGGACGGTCTACAACCATCCCTCCATCAAACCTTCATCAGATCTCTCCACCACCATCATACAACAATTTTCACCGTCTCTCCACCTATAGCCATTGTTTTCACTGTTGTGCTGCCATCTTCGCAGGCCTCCACAGCATCCACCTCCACTCCCATTGTTTTTCACTAACATGTTTATTTCCTTTTGCAGGGTTACAGGTGGTGGAAACTGCCATTTCTCACAGTCACCGTCATAGTGACATAGAGCGTAGAGAAGGCCATTTTCTGAGCCAGAGATTGCAGAGAAAACACCTGGGAAGGTTTTTGAATGAAACATTCCATTAAAGAACTAGGGTTTTACTCTGTAAAACCTCTAACACCATTAAAATTACATTTTCACAGACAGAGACAGTCACAGAAGCGGAAAAGATTATCAGTGAAGAATTAAAGAGGTTTAAAGCCTGTTAGTGAAGATTTTAAGCTCTAATTCATTGTTTAGAGGGTGAATGTACTAGATTTAAAACCTTATGATTAACACAGAAGGCCTAATAAGGCCTAAAGCATAGAAAAAAACCTTATCAGTGTCTCACATCAGCAGAAGGTTCTTTCCTGTGAAAGGACAGGTTCCCATACTGTTTTTTATTCTACATCGAGATCTTGAGAAGATATCCACCCTAACAGAAAGTCCTAATGTTTCCAAATCATTTGTGATGCAGTATGGCAGACCTAAAAGTCATTTAACTGCCTTACTAGTCACAGAGTACTATAGAGTACTGCAGCTGAAAAGTACATCAAAGAACATACCTACAGTTATTATCAGCCTACCGAAGACCAAAGAGTACTGAAAATCAATGCATGGATATTAAAACAGAATGGGCCTCGAGCCACTCTTCTTCCTCTATTTTAATGTTTCATTAAAATTTCTATCTACCTCCTCTGCCTCTCTTTAGCTATAAAACTCATGAGGAAACATATTGTAAAGGTTGTCGATCGAATATCTGTGAATTGTAGGCTATTTCTCTTGAGATATAGTTCTGTGTGTAAAGTTGTAAAATAGGCTGAGGAGATGATTTCACACTGAATATCAAGCTGTTGGACAATGTTTTATATGACTGGTGTTTCTCTTTAATATGACAAGCACATTTCTTTGGGTCCTGATTTAAAGCAGCAATGATGTGTTCTACGTTTGTCTCTGTTTTCCTTCTGTAATTCATTAAATTTCATTTCTCTTGTAAGAATAAGAAATATGGCTTTGGATATACCCTTGCATGGTACCCTAATGCTCCTGCTCTTCTTATCTTTGATGTTTTCTACTGATTGTGCTATCTGAGAACTAATTCAAGATAATTTAACCAGTGTAGAAGTTGTTATTCACTGCTAACTGATGTATGAATTTATGAATCTATTCTTAGATGTTCTTGTTTGGTTTTAATTGAAAGAATTGGGATACTGGGAGTTTAGAATGTTGATTCTGTCTCACTAGGGTATTTTTCAATCAATTGAACCTTTCTAAGTTCCCTCAAGTTGAATTTCAAAGAATTGAAAGTTCAAAGCCTTTCTCTGATCTCAGGCTTCACCTTTGTGTTTAAATCTTAAGTGTTTCTTGTTGTCTAAAGAGTTATCCTTTTAGGGGTTGGATCATAGGTGCTTAAGGCATGCCCTATCCCTAGATCTGCTTCCTAAGTGGTCACCTCGGAGGTTTCTTTGTCATTCACCTTCCTTCCTTACCATTTCATACCACACTATCATCTTTAAAGATCCTCTGTTTTAGATGACTAGCCCAATTGAAAGCCTTGGATACTGAATAGCAAGTAAACCCTTTTATGACTCCATTTCCCAATGGTCTCGAGTGTTCTTTGAATTATCTCATTTTTTCCTAAAATATCGTTTTCTCACCCTTTGTCTTATATTTAACCCTTCGTTCATGCTTCCCAACAACCAAACAAACAAATAAAATAAACCTTGTGCCCTATAACTAGCCTAATACCTTGAAACTGAACTTCAAAGACATATATATCTTTTCCTTTATAGAGAGATCCCTCTCTAGACCCAGGAGGGCTAGATCCTGAGGTCCCAAAGTGGTTTTTATGTTGTCTTATCTTTTGGTAGAGCCAAACCTGCCAAAACATAGGAACCCCAACAGGTACATTATTGATTATAGTAGTATATGTCGATGATTTAACTATAAAAAGTGATGAGAAGCTCATAAATTCTTGCAAAGAATATTTGGCAAGAAAATTCAAGATGAAATACATGGGTCTCTTGCATTATTTGCTTGGTTTGGAAATTTGGCAAAGAGATAGGGAATTGTTTGTCTCTCGGGCCAAGTATTCCAACAAGATACTTAAGAAGTTTCAAAAGGAGAGAAGCAAATCCATGGAATATCCTCTAGCAAGAAAGGAAAATGCTACTTTAGGCGAAGTGGTAGAAGCTACCATTTATAGGCAGCTTGTGGGTTCATTTGTGTACTTGGTGAACACACGACCAGACAAGTGTAACTTGGTTAAACTACTTAGTGAATAAATGGTAAAGCCAACCAAGATTTATTGGAAGGAAACCAAACATGTGTTGAGATACCTTAGAGGCACAACTTAGTTTCGAATTTGGTACATAAGGATAGAGGGAGTGGAGCACCAAGGCTTCACTGATGCAGATTGGGCAGGGAGTCCATCCAATAGGAAGAGCACATCAAGTGAAATATTCAACATTGGGTTAGCAGCAATTTCCTGGTATATCAGGAAGTAGAGATCAGATGCACTCAATTCAAAAAAAGAAAAGTACACGGTTGCTATTCAAGAAACTTATGAGGATATCTAGATGAGGAAGATGCTTGTTGGGTTTTTTTGTCAGTAGATGGATCCTACAATGATTTATTGTGACAGACAGAGTTGCATCAAACTCTCGATTAATCTAATTTTTCATGATAGGTCCAAGAATATCAACATATAGTATCACCATCTCAAATATTGTGTGGAGAGGCAGATCATGATGCTAGAGTATATTTCTACAAAGGAATAGGATGCAGACATATTGACAAAGGCACTGTCAAGAGGAAATTTTGAGTTCCGTAGAGGCAAGATCCGAGTATCAGATAATCCCTTTCTTGTTGAGAGAGAGTGTTGAAAATATCACCAAGAAATATTATAATTTAATTTTCCCTTGAATCAAATTAGAATAAAATTATAATTCCACATCACATGACAAATTTTACGGGTTAAATAAGTTATTTTGACTCAGTTGGTTCAGTTAATTTGTGTTGAGTGTCTAACTTGAGTCATGTAGAGTGGCTCCTACAAAATAGGAGCCCTCTTCGAGTTTATTTTGAGTTATAATTAATCAACACATTTTATCTGAGTTAAAGTTAGTTTAACTAGTTCCAATTGATGGAGGAACTAGTGATAGGTCAAATTTTTGAACCTGGACTTGAACCACATGGAGTAATCAATCGGATAACTAATAAATAAGCCATAAATAACTCATGCATGTCAGATAAGAGAAATACCCAGTTGATATTGGAGTTCAAGGGAAATGTACTATCAGTTGTATAATAATAAAAATTGTATAGATGGTGCATACAGTCAGAGGAAGGACCTAGATGTATTGTGGAATTCATATTGGGAATTTCCCTAATTAATAGGGGCTAATTACACAAGGAAACAACACAAGGAAATATGGATCCAGGCAGGCAAAAAACTGGTTAAGTATTGGCCTAGGGTAGTCTAGAAAGTAGTGAGATAGATATAGATAGCTTAGAGGTTTCTAAGGTTGGATAAAAGCATTGTAATATTCTCATCTTTTCTTAATAATGCAATATATAGATAGGGGTATTTTCAACTATGCATTTCCCCAAGAAATCATTGTGTAATGTATGTGTTAAATTCTTTCTCTTTTATGCTTTGTGATTTCGCAATCATAGTTGGTTTATGCAATTGGTAGAGTAGATTCAAGTCTATTGTTTTAGTATATTACAACTAGAATTTTGAATATATGTGGATTTTATACATGGTATCAGAGATAAAATCACTATAGAAGAGAATAATATGAGTTTATACTTCCAGGAGAAACAAGTTTTGCAGATTTCTTCTTGAGAGCTAGCAGCAAGATCGGGATGGTGTTCTATGGTATGAGGCTCGAGTATTCCCTTAAGCGTAGCTCAAATTAAATTTCCTGGAGATACCAGATGGAAGAATTATTGGAGGAAAATGGATTGAAGGATTTCATAGACAAGGAAATCTAGAAACTAGATCCAACTGATGTACAAGCCCGAGTAGAGTGGAAAAAATGTGTAGCAAAGGCTAGACGGATTCTATTGGAAGGAGTTTGAGATCATATCGTCTCAAACCTCCATGAAAAGGAAAGTTTGTTTGCAATTTGGAAGGAATTAACACATTTGTTTCACAATGATAGTGACCACAGGAAGTTGGCATTGAACAAAAAGATTAGGAAAATCAAAATGGATAAGGGCGACACTATCCGAAAGTACTTGACCATGTTTACGCAATGTCGGGATGAACTTCGAAGTGTTAGTGTTACAATTTCCAAAGATGATCTCATGATTCTAGCACTTTTAATCCTTCCCAAGAGTTGGCACATCTACTAGGATTCTGTAAATGGGAGGAAGAAGCTACCAAAGTGGGTGATCCGAAAGGATCTTCGCACGTGAAAGAGATTTGCGCCCTGTTGATTTGAATTTTGTGAAAATGTGTTTAAATGGGTGAAATTATGATTAATAATTTTCATGAGATTCTCATGCATTTAATTATGCATTTTATGATCCTTTATTAAACTCATGCTTTATTATTCACTTTTTATTAAATTATTAATATTTGTTAGAGGAAATTTGTCTCACCTATTATTCATTTAATGTAATTAGGGAATTTGGTTTTTATGTGAGAGACCACCTCACACCAGTTCTCTAATTTTCTCAATTGTAGGTTGAGAGAATCAAGGGCAACAGTTGAAGAGTCTTTAGGTGGTTTTGAGGCTTTTCCAAATTATGAGCCTGAGATAGTTGGAGATCCTACTTTCATGGATCTTGTTTTTCCTTCCTTGTAATTAGGCCCTACAATTGTGGGTCTTGTAATTAATTCTCTTTGTTGGAAAGTGGGTGAGGGGAAACTATTTATATTCCTTATGTGAGCCATGAGAAGGTGGAAGAAACAAGAGAATGCTTAGCTATTGAGAGCCATAGTGCTTAGCTAATGAAGATCCATAGAGCTTGAATGTAAGAAACCTTGGAGAGTTTACTTTGAGAAGGAATATAGAAGATTTTCATTCCAACTGAAGCAGATCCAGAGATGTTGCCCTAGAGAGATGGAGGGGTGAACTCCGTTACCAATTGGTTTTCTCTCTATTACTTATGTGCTTGTGCTTATTGATATATTTAGTTTGTTTACTTATGTTTATGTCTTTATGCACTATAATCAATGGACTAACATGCTCATTTAAACCTATATAATCCATAGTCAATCAAAATATCCTCATACCGTACACGATGATTAGAGTAGTACCCGACCCGTGATCGGATCAAGTGGTATCAGAGCAAGTGACTGCTTTTCACGATGGGCAGAGGAGCGAAGCACGCTGAAATAATGCAAGAGTTGCAAGAGATAAATGAAAGCATTCAAGATTCCAATGTAGAATTGCGAAGACTACTGCAGGTAGCTAAAAAGGAAAAGCGGGAGCTTCAAGAGATGCTACGAGCCAAAGAGGAGTTATTGGCTAAGTTGCAGAAGGTTGAGATGATGAATGTTGCATCTTAAAATGAGGTATATGATGTTAATTCATGTTATGTAATATGAAAATTAAATTGGCATGAAGATCCTCATGAAGATGGGGTATAGAGGAGGTGGACTTGGCATAAATGTTCAACGAGTCACCCAACCATTGGAGGTTGTACCAAGAAAACCATTTGTAGGCTTGGGTTATGGAAAAGAAGAGAAAGGAGAATGCTCGAAGGTAGTTGAAGCAAAATTCATGTCTTCATCACCCAATCCCAAGAAGGGATTCAAGCCACCTCACCCCCATAATTTTAAGGACAAGTCAGGAAGGTATAATAGTCATTCAAATTCTTCTTTTACATATAAGAGAAATGATTGCTTCGATAGATCTTCTAACCGTGATATAGTTAAGCATCACACAAATGAAGTGTCGGTTAAGAAGACAGATGTGTCCATGAGAAGTGATACCAAGAAGAATGAAAACCTTCTAAATCCTCCTATCATGAAGACACAATTGAATGAGAAACGACATAATTTTTGTAGTTTCTACAAAATCAGTGGCCATTGGGAGAATAAGTGCTCAAAGTTGCACCCTGAAATTCGCCACAAGTCAAGCAAACATATGGTGAAATATCTCATGAAGAAGGAGGCTCCATCCACCATTTTAAAAGCATGACTATGAGAAGAAAGTGATTGGTACTGGTTTGGTAAGCAGTTCATAAGGTTTCTGTAATGTTCGTTTTTACTCATTTGCAAAATTTCAAGTTTTATGGGGCATGTACCCCTTTGTTGATGGAAAGCATTCAAAATTTTTTCGATTCAAAATCGACCAATAACAGCACCATTATGAAGATCTTGACAAGAGGAATCCACCAGTGCTTGAATCACATCAAACAACCTCCAGATGGGGAACTTATTGCAAGATGTCCCTAATCTGGGAACAACTGGATCTCTCACAACCATGGCAGCCTCTGTTCTCAAGGACAGTGTGAAATTGGGGAGTTCCCAATTGACTGGGAAGTCAATTACACAAAATATCGATTCCCACAAGCAGCCCAAAGCACAGAGGGTCTGCTTTCCCGATCAGGTTTGGATCATATGCAGAGGAACTTGTTAAAACCTATGATCGTTTTGGAAGGAAAATTTGCATGCTCATTACATATGTTTTTTTCATTTTGGGTTCCATGCTTATGGCAGTAGCTCCATCTCCATCAGTTTTAATTATCGGCAGGATGATTTTGGTCTTCCATGATGATTTTTCTATCGTATTCATAGACATTACAATCATCATAGAGGAAGTATCCAAATTTACGTACTTTCTCTCATTCACCATCCTCCTTAACAATGTGCAACCAGTACTCTTAGGCATGGCGATTGGATCACGATGGCAGTCTATTGTTGCTTATGTGAACATAGGGTGATACGTTATTGTGGTTCCATTTGGGGTGGTGCTTGGCATGGTGTTTAATTTTGGAGTCATGGGGATATGGGCCAAAATGATAAGCAAGACATCGGTTCACCTCTACGTTAATTTCTCCACGTGGATGATCTAGAAGATGCAATGAGGTTGCTGATGGATAAATATAGCAGTTTTCCTCACATAAATATGGGTCAGGTCAATGGTGTTGTTGGAATGTGTCCTAAGTTTGGAAGCTTTTAGGAAAGGTCGTTCTATTGCTATAATTTTGTTATGATCTCTTTTTCTATCATGAAAAGAGGATTCTGGAATTCTGGAAATAATGAGGAGAAATGTTGAACATGGGAAAATTGAAGGTCGACCATATTGTGGCCATGATGGAGGGGATGATGCTCATGCCAAAAATTGGAACAAAGCACTGCTTAGCTAGACTTCGAAGAGCCCCACAGTGGACAACACAGTGCCAATATCGACCCCTGTGTTTGAGCCACGAGCCGGTTATGAGCCCTACAGCTTTGGCTAGGTAGAAGTTGCCCCAGCACTGCCGATCAAGCTCTAGTGCACCTGTGATCGCAAGACAAGGATGGACAAGACCCCAAGCCAAAGCAATTCCCATGGAGACTCTGTTTCTATTACTGCAATTCAAGAATCAAGATCTGGCTCCTCATTTCAATCATAAAACGAGGGATGCCTCGAAGGAGAAAATCAACATGTGGTAACAATGCCGATTTTGTATCGTCTCATTCAGATTTTGGTGATTACGATCAAAGTGCAGCCATGCATGCTCCTTATGCACATAAGAATTTTTCAGGCCACCATTCATTTAGGTAAAAACCAGTTCATCCAATGTTGTTTCCAGTTCAAGTTATGGAAACGGACAGTCGAGAAAAATATGGTGTCTGCCTGAATTTTTCCTTTTTTGGTATTTTTTGTCTTTAAAATTTGAATAGTGATGATTGTGTAGTACTCTTTGCATTGGGCCGAGTGGGTAGGAAGACTATTGTTTCCAGGTATTTGTCATCATTTCCTCAGTTTTTTCGGTATGCTTTAGGATAATGGAGAAAGTTTTGCAACCCTATCACGTGGATCCTACAACTATATGGGCTACTATGCTAAAAGCATTGAGCTCATTGTTGGAAGCACACAACAAAGGAATTATATTCTGCAAGCCTGAACTACACAAAGCACAATTTGGGCTATGAGTGTGTCAGGGTGTCTTGTATTTCGGTAGAACCAATCTATTCATGAGGATGGTTGCTCGCTTCGGGTATGAATTAGCACTAAGTCAAAAAATACAAAGACAAAACATTAGAAGTGTTTGGTTATTGGATCAACAATATGGATTGGAGGGGCCTTTCTTGTGTTTGTGCGAAATGGACAAGCACCAATCATATATTTTATATCACTTTGACCCCATTTGAGGAAATAAGACTGCAAATACTGCAACGTCGCATAGAAGCTTCTTTTGATGACACTAGAACAGATCATCGGGAGGCTTTGAAGGATCTATGGCATCCTATTTTCCCTGGAAGGGAACTTCATAATTTTATTTCTAAGCAGTGGAAGGAAATGGGATGGCAAGGAAGAGACCCTTCTACTGATTTCAGGGGAGGTGGACTTATATCCTTGGATAACTTGCTTTTCTTTTCCAAGACATATCCAAAATAATTTCAACGGTTACTTTAGAAACAACAAGGTGATAGATCCATGTGGGAATAACCATTTTCCATAGCTGGTGTAAACATAACATTCATGCTTATTCAAATACGTGATCTTCGATCGACAAAGCCAAGCACTATTGTAGGAATTGTATTCTTGAAGATGCTAGCTGGAGATGAGTGGGAATTTGATTTACTTTATGGTATTGCATTTGAAGTGATGGATGCACAATGGCTTGCAATGTGTGCTTCTTATATGGACTTCAATGTTGTTTTAAAGTCCACTCGTGCTCAGCTAGAAAAAGATTTGATGATAGAGGAAATTTCACGGGTTGAAAACTTTGTATTTTTCCATTTGTGCACATGTTTGGCACATTAAATTTCTTGTAATTTCCATGCAAAAGGGCCATATTTTCCACCATATTTTGGCATCGAAAATTTGGCATGTAAATTGTTGAATGCCATGTAAGAGGCCATAGTTTCCACCATAAATTCATGATGTAATAGATGATTATGAAGAATTGTAAAATGCTTATTTTAGCCACTCTTATGTGAGGGAGAGTGAGAGGAAAATTTTTGTGTATTAAGCCTTGTTGGCTTCTTTGTAATCAATTTGAATGAGGAAATTTTCCTAAGCCATTTTGGAATGTAAACTTGGCCAATGAACTCTTGGAAAGTGTTTCAAAAGATGTAAACAGGCATGATCAGCTACAGGTTGCAGCTTTAGGCAAATGTGGGATTTTGAATTCCAATTCTGAAGGACCAAGGTGAAGGAATCTTGAATGGATGTGCTTTTTCAGACATTTGCGTTGCAACTTTAGGTAGATGCCGGCTTTGCATCCTGATTCCGAAGTACGTTAGGTGAAGGAGTCTTCAAGGGATGTGCCTTTTTAGGCATTTGCGTTGCAACAGTTGCACTGGTTGTTGGCTTTTCATCCTAATTGTGAAGTACGTTGGGTGAAGGAGTCTTCAAGGGATGTGTCTTTCCAGAAATTAGCGTTGCAGCAGTTGCAGGTGTTGGCATTGCGTTCTGATTCCGAAGTACGTCAGGTGAAGGAGCCATGTGGGAATGTGCCTTTCAGAGACATTTACATACAGTTGATGATGGATTGAAGTTGATACTTTTGGAGACCAAAAGTTTCTTTGTGGGGAGGTATGATCCGAAAGGATCTTCGCACGTGAAAGAGCTTTGCGCCCTGTTGATTTGAAGTTGGTGACAAAGTGTTTATATGGTTGAAATTATGATTAATTCTTTTCATGAGATGCTCATGAATTTAACTATGCATTTTATGAGTCTTTATTAAACTCATGCATTATTATTCACTTTTTATATAAATGATTAATATTTGTGAGAGGAAATTTGTCTCACATGTTGTTCATTTAAAGTAATTAGGGAAATTGGTTTTTATGTGAGAAAACACCTCACACCAATTCTCTATTTTTCTCAATTGTAGGTTGAAAGAATCAAGGGCATGGTTGAAGAGACTTTAGGTGGTTTTGAGACTTTTCCCAACTATGAGCCTGAGATATTTAGAGATCTTACTTTCATGGATCTTGTTTGTCCTTCCTTGTAAATATTCCCTACAATTATGGGTCTTGTAATTAATGCTCTTTGTTGGAGAGTGGGTGAGGGAATACTATATATATTCCTTATTTGAGCCATGAGAAGGGGGAAGAAAGGAGATAATTCTTAGCTATTGGGAGCCATAGTGCCTATCTAATGAAGAGCCATAGATCTTGAATGTAAAAAATCTTGGAGAGCTTACTTTGAGAAGGAATATAGAAGATATGCATTCCAATTGAAGAAGATCTGGAGATGTAGCCCTTGAGAGATGGAGGGGTGAACTCCGTTACCAATTGGTTGTCTCTCTCTTACTTATGTTCTTGTGCTTCTTGATATATTAATTTTGTTTACTTATGTTTATGTTTTTATGCACTATAATTGATGGACTAACATGCTCATTTAAACTTGTATAATCCATATTCAATTAAACGATCCCCATACTATACACAATGGTTAGAGCAGTACCCAACCCGTGATCGGATCAGTGGGAGCATTTGTGGTATGAATTGGTACAAGAAGAGATTCAACAGAACACCAGAGATGGATCCTCATCAAAGAATGATGATGAGGAGAATTATGCCTTGGCTCGAAAGGAAAAGAAAGGGAAAAGGAATCATCCATTCCAAATCAAATTCTGGTCAGGCAAGAAAGAATAAGGACTTCTCAAGGATTAAAATTTTTCACTGTCACGAGCTGGGAAACTATAAAATGAAGTGTCCATGCAAGAAGGTCAGAAATAATCCCTTAGGCAGAGCGGCAGGCGAAGCGCTTGCTTCACAATTCGAGTTCGAGTTTACCCTCATTCCATGAATGGTGTCATTAGTGATGGGTATTGTGTGGTACTTGGATAGTGGAGCATAACTCAATATCATCGACAATAAAGAGTTCTTCAGCGACCTAGATGAGAATGACCTCTAGATGCACAAAGAGATGGTAAATGATGGAAGGTATTGCACGAACGACATCGATATTGTTACGTTTTAGAGGTATTCTAGTTAAAATATGTCATGTATGTTACTAGTTTGAAGAAGAAGTTACTTTCAGTTGCTAAGTTGGAATATTGTGGCTAAAATGTGGTGTTTAGAAAAGGAAAGGTGTTCCTTCATCACATAACCATTTTACAAGTGAAAAATATATGGGTTAAGGTAAAGAACCTCTACAAATTAGATGTAGAATATTTTTCTACCTTGAGTATGAAAGGAGATAAGGTGGAGAGCCAAGTTATCGGTGAGTTATGGCATAGAATATTGGGCCATCTACACCATGTATCTTTGAAGATCATGCATCATATTTCTACAGGATTTCCAAGGGTGCACTTGAGCAGTGTGATACATGCAAAGGGTGTACATTGGGGAATTACACCAAAGCCACATTTCACGATAAGGATAGTCAAGCGCAAGTGATCCTTGAAAGATTTCACTCAGATGTGTTTGCATCATTATCGATGAACTCGACAGCCAAGGACATGTATTATTTGATTTTTGTAGATGATTTTTCATGAAAATTTTGGATATTCTTCATGCAGAAGAAAGACTAGAATTTATTTAAATTTTGTGAGTTCAAAACACATGTTGAAAAATACAGATGCAGGAAATTGAAGGCTCTCGGGAGTGACAATGGTGGGGAATATGTATCGAATGAATTCGAGAAATTATGTGCATCAGAAGGCATTTAATGGGAGTTGATAGAACCCCGTAACCCACAACAGAATCGGGTTGCAGAAATGAACAACATAAGAATTATGGGAGATACACAAATAATGTTACATGATTAGGGCCTACCATTTCACTTGTGGGCGGAAGTATGCAACACAATTTTGTATGTGTAGAACAAGAGTCCCCATCGGATCATCTAGGTAACTACACCAGAAAAAGCCTTTTCCGATAAGAAAGGAGATGTGCACTTTAGAATTTTTGGTTCATCAGTTTACTGTCATGTTACCAAGGATGCACAAAAAAATTTAGAACCAATAGTTGAGTTGGGCATATTTGTGGGGTACACTGATACACTGAATCAAATTCTACATCCAACGAGTGTTGCCACTTGAAATTTGACTAAACCCATAGGGAGATAAGTTGAAAATATGAGTTAAAAAATTAGTTTTCAAATTTTTCCCTCTAAAATTTGATGATGTAATCCTTATTATTTCCACTATTATTTTATAATTTCCTTAGGAGGCCCATTTTTGACCTCAAAATTCCCTTAATGGAGAGGTTAAAGCATGGAACTTGAACTCGAACCACATGCAATGATCAATCAGATAACTAATAAATCAGCCAGAAATAACTCATGCATGTTAGATAAGAGAAAGACCCAGTTGATATTGGAGTTCAAGGGCATTGTACTATCAATTGTATTATCATCCAAATTGTACAGGTGGTGCATGCAATCAGAGGAAGGCCCTAGATGTATTGAAAAATTCATATTGGGAATTTCCCTAATTAATAGGGGTTAATCACCCAAGGGAACATCACAAGGAAATAGGGACCCAGGAAGGAAAAAAACTAGTTAAGTATTGGCCTAGGCTTGTGTAGGAAGCAGTGAAACAAATAAATATAGTGCATAGGTTTCTCAGGTTCGGGAAAATCATTGTAATCTTCTCTTATTTTATTACTAATGAAATATACAGATAGTGTGGTTTTTAGCTTTGGATTTCCCCAGGAAATCATTGTGTAATGTGTGATTGGCATTATTTCTCTTCTATGCTTTGTGATTTCATGATCATAATTGGTTTCTGTAATTGGTAGAGTAGATTCAAGTCTATTGTTTTAGCATATTACAATTAGTAGTTTGAATCTGAGTGGATTTTCTACATAAGTGTGACATTTGATGTAACCTCGTATAACTATAAAATTGACTTTGTTGCATAAACAATTATTTTTATTTTGCTCCATAATAGTGTATCCTTGATATTGATGAAACCTATTGAGTTGCTAGGGTTTGGATTAAGTGTGATAGTGACTTTGATAGAAAGAGAATAAGACAATTAAATGATATTGTGATAGTGGCAATTATCTTGATATATGACATTGAAAGCATACTTGATATGTGATAGTATGTTGTAGCAAGTTTGGTTTATAATTATAAATGATATAAGACTGAAAGTAATTATCAAAGAGTTATGATGAAAATGATGTTTTGATAGTATATTTGATATGAAAATAATATATGACTTTCCCTTATGACAACTAGGGTTTTAAATAAATATTGAGTAGAAGATGTGTTATTTGTTGACATTTGTGCCACATTAGATTGGCTATCATGTTTGAGCAGAACTTGAGTATGATAGTGTCACATTGAGCAGGGTCATTATCAAGGTATTTTTTAAGGATTTAAATATTTTCCTATATATAGTATTGTAGGCGACTATTTAGGTTTGAAAATTCATATGTATAGAATGTAGGTGACTATTCAATGAAAAACATCTAATTACTATTAAAATTTGTAATGTTTTGGCGGATATCATCATTTAATCAAATATATGTAGAAAGTAGGTGAATTTTTAACCAAATTGTCGAATAATGTTTTTCTTAAAATTTCCAAAAAATAGCCCCTTTGCAAAAAAATTCACCGAAATTTTTCCCTGGTAAGTATATGTATGCACAATTAATGAATGTGAGGGTTAAAAATGTTAGGGTTTGATGTGTAGATTGAGCATAGAAAAATTTGATTGATAGGGCTAGTATTACATTTCTTTTGTTTTTATTTTTTAGCATAGGTGGATCCAGTTTGAAATTTGTTAAACACGGTCCATTAGTTTATCAGGGTGGAAAAGTCATGCAAAACAGGAGAGCAGATTCTCCTTCATGTATGAGCCTAATAACACTTTAGGGTGGTAGGGTGGTGCTACAACAGGTTGGAGCTTGTAGAGGGTGTTGAAGCATCCATCTAGTTGCAGCAGGTGCACATGGTGTTGGAGCACCTTCAGGTTCGATCCTTTAAAGCAGGGTGTTGGAGCAACCTCGTAGATTTAGTTGGTAAACAAAGTATAAGAGAATCCTATAGGTAGGATTCTATAAATCAGGGAGTTTAATCCTCCTTCAGTTGCAGTTGAAAACTTGATGTAAATATTTAAAGACAAATACTAAGAAGCGTTCAGTGGATTTTGTCCTCAAGTGGTTTCCACCTAAAATTCTCAGTGTCTATTGTATTTATTTATATGCATTGTTGAATGGTGTTAATGAATTTTTATATTTATCTAATGCTAATAACACTTATTACTGTGAAGTTAAAAATAAACTAATTAAATAATAAATGTTGATTCAACCCCCTCTCAGTATTTCCAAGATTGAGATCTTTGTTACCATATGGTTCCCATAGTAGGATGCAAAAAGCATGTTGGTAAAAATGATGTCAGTTTGGGTTAGGTTTTTGAACCTCCCTCTTCCTTTTTGGAACCATAATTTCTTGGATGATATTGTAAATATTTTAGGAAAATTCAAAAAATGGATTTGGATAAAACAACAAAAGGAAACTTTAATTTTTCCAGGATATGTGTAGAGATCAACACTAGCAAAGGTCTTCCTGATCATATTCTTTTAAAACATGTAAATTATAGTACACATGGTTGTTATATTATGAGAATACGAAATTCATATGTCGAAATTGTTTTCAAATAGGTCATTTGCGGAATACTTTCCCACAAGAAAAAAAGGCCCCAAAAAGGATAAAGAGGCAGAACCTTAAGCCAATGTGATGGAAATATCCTAGAACTTTAGAAGCTGAAAAAGAAGAGCCTGCAAAAATATTCGAAATATAGAAGCAAAAGCATAACTTGGTATCGAATAAAATGGTGAAGTGAAGGATTAGTTAGGAGTAGTGACTCTTAGCCAAAGGGGTACTAAATCAATAGAGATCATGGTCTCAAAGTAGCAGAAGAAAAAATCACTCATTGAAAAGGAAGTGGAGGCATAAAGATAACCCATGTATCTAAGATCTTGGACTCAGAAAAGGAAGTCACTGTAAAGGTAGAAGGAAATCAACTAACAATTGTAATAGCCACTCCCAATGAAGGAGTCTAGAGAAAGGTGGAGAAATTTGGGCGCAACCCAACATGGCCTAGATTTTGGCAAAGACTTTGCATTTCGTGGAGAAAAGTGCGAATTGGAGCGTGCAGCAGAGCACAGTTTAGAGAAGTAAATGGAAAAATAAGAATCATAAGGGCTTTGGGACGTGCCGAAGCCCCTCCTTTTGTAAAAGTGCATGATTGTGTTAATATTCAATGGGTTTTGGGCCATAGTTGCTTGTTTTAGGGAGTCCATGGTATTTAGACCATGGAATTTTTGACGATGTAATCCTATGATCTAATAGTATATATAAGGTTGAAATGTTATGCTTAGAGAGAGAGATAGATAGAGAGTTATGGGTGAATCATTGTGATCTGTATTTTCTAGTGAAGGGAAGGCTCTGCAGCTGAGTGCGTAGAGGCCTAGAGGAGAGTCTATAGCTAGGTGCGCAAACATCATAAAAATTAATGTGCAGGTCGATAATTGGTTGTATTAAACGATTAATTATAATAAGAAATAATTTTTTGGACAACATTTTGGTGTTCTTGTGTGATTTATGTGTATATTTTCTTATTATCTGTTATAGAATAGCAGTATTGCAGTTGCATCTTAATTCACCGTAGTAATGGTTTATGGTTTTATCTAGCATGTTCTTGTGATTAATTGAATGTGGTTTGTTGGATCTCCCATGTTTTGGATAGATTGGCAAGACCAAAAGAAGAGACCACATCAGAACCACTTTGGGGCCCTAGGATCTAGCCCTCCTGGACCCGGAGAGGGATCTCTCCAATAAAACAAAGAATGGTGTATCTTTGAAGCTCAAAATGAGATGTTAGGCTAGGTATGAAGCACAAGGGAGGTTTGAAATGATTGGGTTGGTTATCTGGTTGGTCGTGAGATCATAGAATGAGAAGGTAATGGGAAGAAAGGAGCAGAGCAGTAGGATGTTTCGGCAAAAGAGGATGGGTCAAGGCTGTGCCATCCATTGGACTATGGAGTCATGAAAGGGGGTTACTTGCAACAACTAGCCAAGGCTTTCACAGGGCACGTCATCTATACTAAAGGATATTTGAGATAGATGATGGAATGGAACAAAAAGGAGAGAAAAGTGAAACACAAAGGGTAGCCTAAGATCAGACCAGAGGTCATCTAACTCCAGATCTTCTTCGGCATACTCTCAAAGGGGAAACAAAAATATTTAAACACAGAACTAGGCCTGAGATCAAAGAAGGAATTTTAACCTTCAATGCTTTGACACCAGCTCACGGGATCTTGGAAAGGTCAATCTGTCGAACAATGACCCCAGTGGACAGTGCTTACATTAAATCCCCGGTATCCCAAATCCTCTAGATTGAACCCAAACAAGAACAACTAAGCATCAAACCCCGAATTCACGCATCAGCTAGCAGTGAATAACAACTACTACACTGGTTAAATTACATGAATTTTCTCTTAGTTTCACTATCGAAAGAAAAAATTAAAGGTAGGGAGAGTAGAAACATAGGGTACCGTGTGTGGGAAAATCCTATGTTATATTTCTGATGCATACCGGAAGATATGAACAGCATGAAAAAATGTAATAAAATAATGTAAAGAGAAAACATCACCCGTAGTAATAGACCAGGATCCTATGAAATTTTCTTGATTAATTGATGCAAAACCAGTCACATACACTGAGCTCAATAGCAGATTACAGTCCTAACTTTCTCCTCCCAGCCTACTACATTAAAAAATACTCTACTACTCTCTGCCAAAACTGTTTCTAACAGTCCAAAATGAATCCCTACAACTACAACCGCAATAACGTAATCCCAACCCTTTACAAAGTGTTCTCTGGGATTATTTATAGGAAGAATGGATAGTAGGGGTAGGTGACACACATTAAATTAATTTATTAAGACAGATTGGAGGAGGCGTTTCACGCCCACTGTGCTTAATAGCTCTACACTGCACTTGGTGGTTTGGTTTGGAGTCTTTGTGAGGTCAGAATTGACTTCTGATGTTTCTTTGAAGTTCTTCCTAGCTGTAAGGCTCTCTGTTTTGTCTTTCGAAGAAAGTAAGGTGACTGAAGGTCTTTTGGGCTTCCATACCTCCATTATTGTTGTCCTGACAGTCTTTGGAAACTTTCTGTCAGTGAGATGGCCTTTGGGAGCTTAGGGAGGCATGGAGACTTCTGTCGAAGGGCATACTATTCTGAGAAATGTACTGCTGATACTGGGAGCAAGTATGGCTCGTTTCATGTGCTCTTTCTAATCTTCAAACTGCGCATTAATCTTTTGATCACGGGATTAGGAGTTGATTATTCAATTAACTAGCTTTAATCCACTGAATCCGTCTTTGCTGTTTCACTAAGCCATCGCTGTAATGGCCTCTCTATGTCTTGAATCACAGTGACTGCAATTATGGAAAATAGAGTGAATTCGTCACTCTTTATACCCTGCACAGTAAAATAAACCAATTATAAAATCTAGGGGTGGTGGAAGAGATGCTGTGGAGGCTTGGAGGAATAGTGGCACAACTCTGGAGACAATGGTTGTAGGTAAAACAGAAAAAGAATGCAAAGAAATGGAGGTTTGGCAGAGAAACGCATGTGGACCATCGATCTGGTTGAGATGGACGACTGAGATATAATAGGAGGAGAGTGATGGGGGGGACCTAAATCCGATGGGCGATGGAGTGATTGGCTTTGGACCGTCGAATCTACGAAATATCGACGGCTACGATTGGATCAGAGGAGCCCAATAGGGGGACGCATGGCAGCATGAGGGAAGTTCCTGGCCGTTGGTTCTTGTGGATTCAATGGCCAGGATCGCGTCGCAGGGTTGCAATTGGGAGGGATGGAGGATGGCACAGATCGGAGCGAGGATGCGAGGGCCATCGGATTAAAAGTGAATCAACGGTGGGCGCACAATCAGATGGGTGACAAAAGGGAGATGCGGGAGTGATGAGACTTGCGACGACCGTTGGATTTATTTCAATCAATGGCAGAAAACAACTCAAAGCCGACAGACTATAACACCATCACATCCAAACTTTGGGCTTTACAATGGAAGCATGTCCTGCTCCGATTCTTCTATGCGATTGGCGCTTTGGACTAGCGCTTGGTCTTAGCACCCAGGCTTATGGAGGGGAAGTGGTTTAGGGGACTAGCCGAAAGGGGCTAAGCCTGTCAAATGGTAAAAAATGGGTTTTTGGCCAAAAAAGAGGATTTTAAGCCTAAAGAGGGAATTGGTAGATAGAATAGGGGGATATTAAACAAAACAAAGGATATTTGAAGGGTTTAAGGGGAATTAGAAAGGGGGAAAAGGTGATGAAAATAGAGGTTTAAATGGGCTGAGATAAAAGGAAAAATGGAGGCCTTTGGGGATTTTCTTCACAACAGAGAGGCTTTTAAACCGGGAATAGCAGTGAGGTTTTATCAAAGGGCAAGGCACAGGAGGCTTCAAGGATGATGTGTTTTCGGAGGAGATGCATTCCTTGAAGGCTCAAAAAACATTTTAGCCCCCTGTTTGCTTGTCAAAAAATTCATATGGGGCTAACATGGTGAAGTGATTTATAAGTTGCAAGTATAAGATAGTATAATAATACCACATCTCCTAGTCCCTCAAGGCTGCAGAAAATTGGTTCTGCATCCACCCATAGTCACTTCGGGTGAGATTACGATCTTCTTCGAGGTTGTTACTGAAAGGGCCACTTATCAGGGGTTTTGTTTTTGCACAGCATAAATCAAACTTGGCTCATCCCAAACCATTTTATATCTGCACAGCCCAATCAATTTTCTTCCATGCTAGTGCTCAAAGATATTCTTCTTAACTGTCTGAAGGGCCAAATCTATGCATGGGAAATCATCCTCAAAGCTGAATGTTAATATGAAGCCATCAACCATGTCTATCAAATTATAGGTACCATGTCAAATCTTTGTTTCTAGGTACCAATTCTTAAGGAATGTCTCTAATGTATGAATGAATCCATGTACCCATTCTTGTTGTGGAATCTCCTTCCATGTTATAGTGCATAGCTAGATATACTTCCTAGGACTAGTTTAACCATCATATTTGATCTCCATTTATATTTCTATCTATCCAAAGCTTATCCATATCATTCTTCAACATTCCTAGCAATCTCCTATATTCTTCTTGTGTGCATTCCACCATCTAGCATTAGTAGCTTTCAGGACTATACCCAAGGCTCATAATCATTTATTTTCTGGTACTTGTTCTTCATAATCATTAAGAAAAGTATTCATTTCACCAAAGACATCATAAGAAGGTAATGCACACCTCAGATATCATACAACAAATTGATTTGGTAATTCTCAAGCAGCACCTTGTAGATACTTCATGCAACCTATTCTACCAGTTTTCCTACTCTTATTCTAAGTTTGAGGTACAATAACTATCATGATACCAACTCATCTTGCCTTCTGCATTAGGGTTAACCCAATATTGTTCCTTCATTGTAATTTGATAGATATTGTCTATGTATATTGCACAGTATTCTTCTTTGACTTGTTCTATGTATCTAACTCCTTCATATGAATCCAACGGAAAAATTACTATCATACTGTTTCCTTAAAACACCATCTATCTCTTCTTTAGATAATTATGGCCATATTTTCAAATGGCCAATCAAGTCCAAGAAATGTAGGATAAGGGTTACTGTCATCGACAATCCCTATTACTTAAAAATCGGCATTAGTGAGAACCCTTCAATTTCCACTATAACACTTGGTAGTGTTTCCATAGGGAAGACATTTTGTTGGTTTTCCATCCTTAACTGGAGAGGTTACCATTGTATCTTTGGCTTACCCATTAATTCCCATGTCTGCTTCATCAAGACATTAGCATGAGATCCTAGATCCAGAATAACTTGATCCATCTCATATTCTCCTATCTCCGCACTAAGCCTAATTTCTCTTATAGTTCTCTTATGTCGATGAAAATTATTGACTGTGTGCATCACACTTCGTGGTGTTTCTTTGTATGCATAGGAATCTATCAACTCATGGAGCCCTTCTATAGCCTTTTAATCCCTTAACAGTTTCATACAAGTAAGTATAAAATACCTTAAAATACTTACTTGACTTGTTGACTGTTGGTCTCCTATCGGAGCTCGGTCCTGTGTTGGAGTTTATTCTTGTGTTGGAGCTTAGTCTTTTGTTGAAGATCAGTCCTTTTTCGAAGCTCAGTTCTTCATCTAAGCTAATGAAACATCACATTTACTTATTTGATTGGGTTTTAGCTGTGCATTAGAGGTCAAAGCTCCAACATCCATAAAAATTTGTTTTTCTTCCATAAATACTTCTTTTTATTTTTTAATATAAAAAATAGGAGCTTTCTCAGCAGTACTTCTAAACCATTCACTTTCATATTCTTTATTTTCATTCGCCATATCATTACTAGCCACAACTACACTTCTATTGATAATACTAACTCGAGGTTCATCGGTCCTCCTTTCAGCAGTCATTATTTTAATATTCTGTGTCAGTTGTTGGTTTCTCTATTCTTTCATATTCACCATAAGTACAGGGAATTATTCAATTAAATGTTCAAAGGCTTTATAGTACCTACATGTTGTTGTGGGGTTCTGACAGTCTCTTGCAAAATGACCTAGCTAGCCATAGTTATAGCAAATGATATGTCCATGTCCTCAGCCAGCTCCAGCACCTTGACCTCTTCCTTGGTAACCTCCTCGACCACGACATTCTCCATTTCCTCATGTTCATGATCTTCTTCTTGAATTATATAAACATCAGCACTGCTCTCCATCATCATGTCATAATCTCGACAATTATTCTCATAATGTCGTAGTGATTTAAATAATTTTCAAAATAGATTCCTCAGAGTCTGTACATATTTCTATAACAAGTAACAGTCTTTTGAACGATCTTGGCCTCCAACCTTACATATTTTGAACCACAGGTGAGATCTTGCATTCAAGGGATTAGGGACCCCACCAGCCATGTAATCCTTGATGATAGGGAATTGTTCTTTATAATGGCCCTCTGATCTACACTTCGTACACCATACATCTTCTCTAACTTTCTTAATTTTCTTGATGTCTTGTATATGTAGAGTTAGGTTCGCCAGCTAATTATGAATTTGTTGCATGTCTTCATTAGTATTTCCTACAGGAGAAGTTTCCAATTTCATCACAATCTCCATAACTTCGGCTTGAGTTCATATATTTTTTTGCATCAATGGAATTATGATATGTGGTAGCAGTGTAGCTATAAACCATTCTTAGTGTTGTTGGAGAGCTATATCAAAGCTTAAATGATCCAATAACAACTTAAATCTCTGATTAAACTCCCAAACATACTTATTAGGCTTTTGTTTGATCTCTTTCAACTCAGTGATGCACTGCGACTCAGATTTTGGCTTCTTAAAATCTCTTACCAGTGTTGCTTTAATATCTACAAATGTTATGTTCTTATTATTGGAATACTTCATATACCACGTCAATGATCTATCTCACAACATCATAACTAGCTCTGCTTTATTTATGTCCTCATCATTGATATTCTTCGTTCTCCGTACTTCTTTGCATAAAAACCAAAAATGTTTTGGATCCTCCAATTTAGTTCCTTTGAAATCGGGTAGCTTAATTGTTGGGATGGGGTCCCCTAAGGGAAAGTTTTTGTATATTTTTTGGTTAAAGTTTTGTTAAAATGCATTGTGCGCAGAAGTCAAGGGGATTTGGGGCGGGTCAAATCTCCTTTATCATTGTAATGGGAAAAAAGGGAAACCATGGTTTGAGACCATGATATGTGCATGTCAAAGTCTTATAAATATGTAAGGGTTGAGTCGAGTAAGGATATCTAATCTAATCTAATATAATCTAATCTAATCTGATCTGATATGATCATATCTTATCTTTTTTATGTTCAAATTTTTGGGCTAGTTTGCGTTCGTTTTGGTTAGAAAGGCTCCTTTTGGGTGTGTGCGCGGAGACCTAGCCCTGATCTATGTGCAAGGACTCTGTTGTTGTGTGCGCAGATAGAAAATATTTGTTCTAAGTTGAATATCCATTAATAAAGAATAAGTTTATGCAAACTCTGTTGCAATTTCTATGCGTTATGCATGATTATGTTGCTTATCTGTTAATATGTTTCAGTTGAATGCATATTTATCTGAGTTAATTATCTATGGAAAAATATGTATTCGCAAAAGGATTACTTCCGTGTTAAGGGTTTTTACTGAAAATTATTTGTGTGATTTCACAAGTGTTGTTTCTTTTTTAATAAGTTAGATCTAATTGAAGTATAATATGTTTACACCTATCTGTTAAGGGTTTATATTTGCATTATAACTAGTTTTTGTGAAGTTTAACGCAGGATGATAAGAATTAAATTTGATAAGTAAGGTTAAAGCACACATCAAATGATCCTTAAGGGTGCAGAAACCTGGTTTTAGCACCCCCCAATACTACTTCGGGTGAGACTGGTGTGCGCAAGTAGATCACTGTCGAAAGGGCCAGTAATTGGAGGGTTTTGTTTGTTGCACAGAAGACTCTGAACCTGGGTCGGGACCCCTCAAGCCAAAAAATACCAATATAGGTGTAGTCACCATTTTCTCCTTAAGTATATATAAGCTCTTCTAGAAGTCATTATCCCAGCAAAAAGAGGTATCCTTCTTCAGAAACTTCTCCAGTGGCGTAGTAATTAGTGCGTAGTCTTAAATAAACTTTCTATAATAGCCAGCATGCCCCAAAATTGAAAGCAATTGCTTCACATTTTTTGGAGCCTCCATGTTAAAAATAATAGAAATCTTAGCTGAATCAACCATCAATCCCCATTGACAGAAAATATGACCCGAAAAATCCTGAGAGGGACACAAAATATGCATTTCTTCATATTCTACATGATTTGATGCTTCCGACAAGTATCTAGCATCAAGCACAGACTTGAAACATGCTTCTTCAATAATACAAATACATTACAATTAGAAAAATATAAATCTAAGAACTTATGTATATACTCCTTAAATGCAAAAACCACCATGTGCGAGAATATAGCTGGTGCACTCTTCAGACCGAACGACATTACTGTGTATTGGAATGATCCCCATTCCTTTGCAAAGGTTGTCTTACTTCTCTCTTCAGACATGATTCATATCTGGTGGTATCTAGAAAATCCATCAGTGAATGAGTAGGCCTCCTTCCCTCCCACATTGTCCAATACTTCATCAAAAAATGAAGTTGGAAAATGGTTATGCACACAGGCATCATTCAATTTGTGAAGATCCACACAAATCATGATTTCCCCTTTGGTCTTGTTTTCTTGGACCACCATGGGGCTTACCCAGTTTGATTCTTCTATTGGTTCAATGATCCCTACAACAACCATTTTCTCCATTTCCTCCTTGACCTTTTGTTTATAATTAGGATTCAACATGTAAGGGTGTTTCTTGATAGGCCTAGCATCAGGCTTCAAAGTGATTTTCATCACACCAATATCCCTGAAAATATCTTTTAACTCTAAAAAATTTGTGGGAAATAATTCTTGCTATTCAACGAGAAACTCCACAACCTTAGCCATTATATCTTTATCCCAGTAATCCCCTGTTTTAGAAATATTAGGTTGCTCTTCTATTCCAATTTTGACTTGCCTGATCTTCATGGGTCTAGTCACATATAGAAATTCAACCATAGGCCCAACAACTACGCGGTGACCTTCAGACTCAGGGATATTTATGTTCCTTGGGCAGAATTTCTCATTATCTTCAATAGTCACTTTCTGAAATTCAACTATATCCTTCATCTGCGCATACCATGCTGGTAAGGCTTAGTCTTTTGGTTTCTTTGGCACATCAAAGATCACATCTTGAATCGTGTGTAAGGCAGTATTGATGCATGGGAATCCACTGTCAAAACTGAAGGTTAAAACAAAGCTTTCCCTTAGTGCAGCCCATTCTGTCGCACCACATCGCAACTCAGCCTCTAGGTACCAGTTCATAGGTATCCCACTTAAAGTATGAATGAATGTATTCACGTATCCTAGTTGTGGCTCTTCTCCCGAGGTTGTGTCCACCTGGCTAAATGCATGAGCGGATCCTTTTTTCCACCATAGACTCCTTCCAACTTGGTATTGGGTTGTCCAAATCGCAATTGCATCATGTGGGTACATTCTTTCCAATCCACAAAGTTGGCTTTGTGTGTTTCCCACCACCGCATTGGGGTTGAGCACAGAGTTAATTCAAGTGCATGGAACCATTGTGTCTCTAGAAAAACATTTTCGAATTCATCTAAAAAATAATTGAGACTGCCTACACCATCATAATAAGGTAATTCCTGAACCTCAGAGGATATACATCGTAGAGATTTGGTAACTCGGTTGCAGCGCAGTGTAGATACTTCATGCAAGTGTTTTTTCCATTTCTCCAATTCCTCGTCTAAGTCTGAGTGCAACGAACTATCCCTATCCTATCTAAGCCTACCATATGTTGTAGGATTGATCCAATATTCATCTCCCGTAGTTAGCTTGTAGATATGATAAACTTCCTCTTCTGCGCGTACCAGTTCTGTGTATCTTTGTCCTTCTGCAGGGTCTAGTGGGATCACAACACTAGTTCCATTGTTTTCAAACACCATACTTATGTGCTTGATGTTGATGATAGCATCCATGTCAATAGCCCAATCCAAACCCAACAGTGCAGGGTACGGGTCTAACTCATCAATAATTTGAATAAATTAAAATTCGTCCAGTTCATTAACTCCTTCAATATCAACTATGACCCTAGAAAGTCGACCCATTAGGATAATATTTTGTTGATTTTCCATGTGTAGCTATATTGCAGACCATTCCAGTTTAGGCTCTCGCATTTTATGTTAAGCCTACTTTCGTAGTACATTTGAATCAGATTCCAGATCCAAAATCACTTGGCCCATTTCAAACTCACCTATCTAACCAGTCATGCGCATCTCTCGACCAGTTCTTCTCTTGTTCTTGTAAATATCATTGAAAACCTTTTGCTCTATCTCAGGATGCTCTTTCTTCGTGCAACTATTAATCAGAGCTTTAAGATTCTCAATTTCCTTCTTTTTGCGTAGAAGCTTGATACAGGCCTGCAAAAATTATTTCATCCATGGCAAGCTTGCTTGGTAGTTTAGATGTGCCAGGATCCACGAAGTCCTTCTTTGTTGCAACAAAGGTTTCCTTATCCCTTTGTAGATTGAACCATTCCTTTTTATAAGGAGCTCTATGGACACAAACATCGGTGATAGGTTTCTCACCTTTTGATTTATCTTCTCCAGTTTTTACACTGCTTCTGGTCACAATATTTATGTTAAGGTATTCAATGCATGGTTCCACTCTCATCATTTTAACATTCTGCGTAGGTTTCTGCAGTTTCTTTTCCTGCATTTTTGCAAACAATATAGGGAAATATTCAAGAAAATGATCAGACTGTCTACAATACCTGAAATATTGTTGTGTTGGATTCGAACAACCACATGGAAAATTATGAGACTCTCCATAGTTATAAAAAATGAGTTGTCCCCTTCCATGACCAGCTCCTCCTCCTCCTCCTCGAAATCTATTGTGCCCAAATGACGATGCTGGTGAATTCGGTCGTCTACCTTCAGCCTGCAATCTATACGAAGTAGCCTGATCGATAATTATATCAAAGATGTGATAATTATTCTCATCGTGTCCCACAAATAGAAAAAAGGTGCAGTAAGGTTGTTGTAGCACTGGAATATATTCACCAAGCCAAGGGCATAATTTTGTTATGTGAAGTCCATTGGCTTGAAAAATCACCCACCATATTTTGGGAACTTCACTAGGCCCTTCTTCAGTCTTAATCAGACTTTGTCCTTCAACTGCCAAATAGTTATTATATACAGGAAACTGATCCATGTGATGCCCTTCAACTTTACAACGTGTGCACCATACTCCTACACACACATCCTTTTCCTTCTCTTTTCGTAGATTTTGTATTTCTAAGTGTAATGAAACTAATTGGATTTGTATTTTCTGAGCCCCAACCTTTGTAGCTAGTACAGGTGAGGCTTCCAACTTCATGGCGATCTCCACATATTCAGCCTGTGTCGCAATCTTTAGTTGGTTTAAGGATTGGTGCAAATGCGGCAACAACATAGAAATGAACCATTCTTTGTGCTGCATTTCTTCGATAGTAAACCCTCCATCCCTAATGGTGTGCTTCAATCATTGATCTGCCTCCCATGTAGATTCATTCACTTCTTGTTGGATCTCCTTTAATTCGGTCACTCATTTAAAGTATTATTTTGGCTTTTTGAACTACTCTTTCATTGTGGTTTTAAGCTCATCTATCGTTGCATTAGGGTTCGTTTCCATATACCTCATGTACCAATCCAATGTGTGTTATTGACATGCAGTAGCTAGTTGCATTTCCTTAACATTATCATTATTTATCTGCTGCGTTGTCCACACAACATCTATGATGAACCAAAATTGGTCAACAGACTCATTTCCAACACCCTTTAAATTCTGCAACTTTATGACTCTCAATGTCGAATGCTTAGGAAAATCTTGCAAAGATGCAAGTGCTCCTCCCACTGATGCAAGTACTTCTACTACAGTTGGTGGTGGTGGTAGTTGATCTTCTCCCAGAGTATCAATGTTGACATCTTCCTTTTTCTCCTCATATACTTCCTCATCAATGTCAAAAAATGTTTCAATGGAAAGTGCCTCCAGTTTTCTTCTGTCAAACCTCTTTACCAACCTTTGAGTGAATTCTGCATACACAGTCACTCTTGCATGCTCCATATTTCTGAACAACCAATCATTTGCTTCACCCTCAAGGTGCAGTGCTGCAATCTCAATGGCCCCCTTTTCCGCTACTGGGTGTAGCTGGAAGAAATCATCTAACTTCTCCATCCAATATTTTGTCGTGCTTGTGGATGACCCATCAAATGTAGGTAGGAAGAATCTATTTTGTGTGTGCCCTGTTCTTTTATTGTTGTTGTGGGGTCTCTGATTCTCTTTAATCTAGAAAAACTACTGGAAATTCAAATTCTCTTTGAATGCTCTAGATTTAAATCTGTACTTTGCAAGATAATCACTCAGGGTCTCATGCTCCAATCCTCCATCTCCATGTCATTCATTTCCTTCTGCAGGGAAAGTGGGCATAGTAGGGCGTTGTGGAACTAGTTGCACTGTTGGTTGCTTACACCACTTATATGAAGTACTGGGACTCTCTCCATTATGAAAACCTCTTGAGGTTTCCCTTTTCCTCTCTACTCTCATTTCTTTGATCTCCATGGTGAGATCCTAAATTGTTTGGAAAAGTATTTTGGCAAAACTAATCCCTTCCGCCATTGTATACTTCTTCTTTTTTTGCTTCTTCTTCTTATTCTTCTGATGTAATGAAATTCCCACAAGCTGAGCCAAAGATAATGCTCTGATACCACTGCAATATTCCAAAATGGGAAATACATTAATATAGAACATATGCAGTATTCGAAATAAAGCAAAACAGGAATATAGCACTAAAATTTGGAAAATGACAGAAATATGTTGCAACTGGAAATTACATTAAGACATCATAACCATGAGCAGAAATAGCTAGGTCATATCATTATAATCAATATAAAAATAAAGTACACAGTGCTCCAAAGAATATGCACCCAAGCCAACAGGAAGTGGCTTAAATAACTCTAAATCCCAGTACTGGAAATGGTGTTGCTGCTACTGTTTTTCCTATTGGGAATAAGAACCATGTGCGGGAGGCTGCTGGAGTGCTCACAAATATCTGGTATTTTAACCATGGACTCTACTCGAAAAACCCAAAAAAACCTAGAAATGGCTTGGCCAGATTTCGACATTGGATTTTTGGCCCTTTTTGGGTTGCCAACTGCACCCCTGCTGACTGACTTATGCACTCCCCCTGGGTAACTATTGGTATGGGGCTGAAATGATGATATAACCACTACAATATCACCCAATTGTATCAATGCATTAATGGTTGGCCCCTTCTCTTGATTCCCAAGCTGAAAGCTTGAGTTCTAGCTTCTCCTCTCAAGTTGCAGTTGTTGAACTGCACAACTGTTGGAAGTGATTGCACTGTCAAGAGAGCTGATGTTGTAGCCTACTACTAGATGATTCAATTATTCTCACAACTGATGGAAATGATATCACCAAGTGAGGGGTTGATCCCTCACAGGATTCCAAGCTGAGATGCTTGGAACTTCCTTCCTCCTCTCAAAGTATATTGTTGGAATGTGTAATTCCTGCAGTAACTACTACTACATAGAGGAGTAGAATTATGGCCTGATGCCGGATGTAAAAATTCTACTCTTGGAATAATGCAATGGATGCACAAGGTGAAGGGCTATTCCCTCCACAGTTTTCCCAACTAAAATGCTGAGAACTACCTTCCACCTCTCAAACCCTAGTGTAGGAATGCATAATTCCTATAGCTGGAAGTGCTAAAGAGAGGAGCTGAATGTGGCACTGTTGTCGGATGATGAATGTTTTCTCAAAGAAACCTTTCCAGAGTAGGCACTCGAAGTCCCCCATGGATAAGGGTGGGATCTCTGCTCAGAGACACCTATGTGCTAAACAGCACAACAGACTTAGCTAAACAGCTGAAGCATGCAGAAAGTCATAAATACCAAAAAATAATAATATTCATAATTATTTGCTTTGCTGCCCTCATATTCCTTTTATGGTTGTGAGATTTCCCTGGCCTTAGCCCACCTCATAACTGCGCTGCACATGTGGCCACTAGCCTCCATAAATACTGTGTTTTCCTCCATGATCTCCATCACTGCTGTAATTACTCTCCACTCCCTCCATCATGTGTGCATTTAATGCACCAATTCCTCCATCACTTCATCATTATTTATCCACTATCTCCATCATCTTCCTCATTATTGATCTATGACCTCCACTCTTCCTTCATCAATAAGCTACTCCACTACTCCATAATGTCGATCCACTATCTAACTAACCCACATTCACACTATAGAAGTGGATTTTATTCATCTACTGGGTTTATGGGTCCCTCCACCCTTTTATTTACTTAATTAAATAAGAAAAGTAAGAACTCTAATATTCCAATTAGATGATGGAAAATTTTAAATATTACATATAAAAAATATTTCTATTGATGAATATGCTTAGCAAGTGGTAGATATATAGGCATAGCAGTACAAAGGGAGAGGTAAATCCTTTGCTCCTCTGATGGAAATAAAAAATATCATTCATTTGGGAAGGTAGCTAACTTGACAGATAATAAATCATAATTGGCTTCCCTGCTTAACATAGGGGAGTTCCTCCCTGGATGCGGGTAACAGTAACAGCACGCTTTAACACAGTCTCTCCCACACTCGAGATGATGAATATCTGCAGCGTAAGCCTTCACACAACGTGTATCCTCACTCCTGCAATAATTCACATGAGATGACAGAGACCAGGCATCATGAAGACATGCAAAGACATCAACATCCGCTTAGGGGAACCTCTCTGCTACAATCTCTTCAATGATCTCCTGGACAAATATGGCATGCGGCCATAACTCCACGCACATTCATAATCATGAAATTAGTTACAGCATCCAGCTGCGAGCGAAGCATAATACTACTCAACATCTTCGCATGTGTCACAACCCTACAAAAGGGGAGGACCTACAGAACAGAGTTATTCATAGTCTGCTCCTTCTGGTATTTTTGATTCAGTCCCAGCCCTCCTGCGTGCCCAGTCTACTGTGCAGCCTCCCCCTCAGTGCTACTTTTCGTAGAATCCCCCGAGTTGTGTACTCCCCTTAATGCGCGCCTCACCTCGGATCCACCTTCCTTTCTAGTTTCACCAACCTGTGCTCCCACTATCCTGTGCCCCTTACTGTGCACCCTCCATCAGCGTACCTCCCTGTCCAATAACACCTCATTGCGCACCTCCCGTCTCAGGTCAGAGCTGCTCCTCACCCCATCTCAGATCCCCATCAACCCCCTGCCTCATCTGACCATGGCCCCTAGACTGTGCCAATGAACCATTAGAGATGGCCAAAGAGGTGCGCTCCCTAGTCGCTACCACAAGGGGCCAGATAAACTCTAGGAATCTGTTGAAGGCTCCTCCTTGGGAAGTCACGTTAGAGAGGACCCCTAGAGTCCCAAACTCAACCAAGAGGAGGGGGCCCCCAATCATGTGATGCAAAGAGGCAGAAGTGAGCCACGAAAATTCACCATTGTGCACCAGGAGCACCCCTTGACCCGCAAGATTGAGCCTCTTCCATCACAGGAGGATGAAGAGGATGACACATATGTCTCGATAATGGACTCGGAAGGCACCTGGACGTGAGTCATGGATGTCGAGTACCCAGTGGCTCCCATCCTCTACATACCTACTTCTAGGCCTCTGCATCAACCTACTGCTGAAGAGGATGTCACTGCGCTACAGTACACATGTCCCATCGTGGAGGAAGATCCAGATAGTTATGATGATGTAGAAGACTCATGATTGTGCAGCAACTCAGCTCTTCTTAGTTTTTTGTCATGATTTTTATTATCACATAACCTCTATTTTCACTGGTTCTATGGCACACTTTGTAATTTTATGTTTGATGTCTTTTTCAGGCTAGTTTCCTCCAAGGAGGCAGCCCCATACTTACGCAACAAAGGTTGAGATTGGCTAAGCACAGCTTACCAAACCAGCGTGTAGCATATGTACTATTCTACTTTCGAATTAATATAGTTTAGAGTCAATTACCAAAAGAAACATAGGGGAGTTCCATTATTGAGAGGCCTTTATTGCGAATGCCAAGCATTTATAGAGGGGGGACACTTTAGGAGAGAACTATTACAGGGTGCAATGGTGGAGCAGAGACATAGGTAGAGTAGGACAAAGGAAGAGGTATGTTAACCAAGGAGAATAAATACAAGAATGGGAGCACTTACCAAGTTTTCATTCAAAGAACTAAAAGCTTCCATTTTTAAATCCATACTAGATGTTTCATATCCTTGAAGAGTGGATGGAGTTGAAAGTCCTTAATAAGGGCCATAACCTAGGACAAAATTCCCACTTGGTACAAATTCCCTTCATTCAATTCCACATGCCCTTAGGTATTTATTCATGGACCTTATCTATCTTTATTTAGTTTTCATTTAAATAATGAATGTTTTTTGGCATGTAGGTTGCAAGTTTTCAAAAAACCACTATAGTGTGATTCTTCTGATGTAATTTTTCTAACGTCACATATTCCTCAGTTAGCATGATAAACCTTGATAAAGATAAAAAAAAATTCCCAAGATATAGTTATCTCATGCAAAATATGAGGTAATAGGGACCCTTTAATAATGAACGTCCTTGCCAAACCCTAGATTAGTATAAGTGTGGTTCAAATACCAGCTTGTCGAGAGTCTTGATTCTTCATATAGGTTTTCCTAGCTAGTTGGTCCAGATTCGAGCATGGTTGGGTATGGAGGGCATGGGGTCTTTCCAAGACTTTTTATCTTTAATTAAGTACCACCTTGCATCAATGACTGAGTCATTTCACAGCCTTACTTCAATGTTGTAATGATTTACATACTAGGTATGCTTTCCTCTTTGGGTCTTTAATGAAATATTTCCTTTCCTAGATGACTAGGTCATTTCTCAACCTTATTATAATGTTATTATGATTTGCATACCAATTATGCTCTCCTCTTTGGGTATCGAGCACTCCAACTTCCTAAAGGTCGAGCATAATAGTTATGCAACATGAGCCTTGGAGGATGCAAAGGGAGGCCCAAAACAATGCTTTCAAAGAGGATGATGAAGGAAGTCAATTCTATTACAACTTCCCTTCATAGGGTTTCTAATCCACTAGTAGGGGAAGCAGAGATAGTTATAGCATGAATAGTGCCATAACGAGTAGTTTCATACCCATGAGTATAGCACGAACATTTCCATAATGAGTAGTTACATACCCAGAAGTAGTTCCAATTTTTTACCCATAAGAAAAAACACTAGCAACAGTGGTGGTGTAAGTATCATTAGTGGTAGAACTACCAACACCTAAGGAAGCCCTAGAACTACCAACACCTAAGATGCATATTGAGATAAATACACAGAGATATTAGCTCCAAGTACAATCTATCAAGGAAGTATGTAGTTATAGCTCGAGATAAATAGAGGAGGTATATTCTTTTAAGGAAGTAAATCTATTTAAGGGTAGAATTAGTATTAATGCACTTACAACCTTGTCCTCTGATGAAGGTGTTTCTAGTATGTCATCTACAAAATATGGGTTGCTATAGGTTGTTGTAGTTTTCTAAGCTACCAATAGGGATCAAAATTTTCTCCTTTATATTTCTTCCATCTTGACTAACTAGTTACCACATCCATAGACTCAAAACTCCATGACACTGTAGAATTTTTGAATCTTAATTCTTATGCAGAAATTATTTTTGTTAATCCGGTTAAGCTTCTCCTACTTATACAAGTTATCAACTGAATAAATTCAAGTTAACATAAAAGAAAAACACATAATAGATCTCTACCAATTCAGATCTAGAATAATCACATGCACACATAGACAAAGTGACACAGTTATTTCTAGACAAACTATCCTCGGAAAAACCCAATGTGGGAAAATCGGTCTCTGGCTACTAGAGGGCTCTATTATTAATAATATTTCTGAATACACAACTCTGGGTTCTAGATTTGGAAAACCATACAGAGAAAACTCTAGATCTACAACACTTGGCTGATCTAAGACCAAAAATACTAACTGATCCACACCCTCAAACGACATTTACAGAACTCGGCCAAATCTAGGCCTAGAAACCCCAGATCTGCCCCTAAAAGACACTGCGTCAGCCTCTGAAGACCCTGCTGCGCTCTGTGTCAGACTTGGATGGCCTCCAAATGCTCAGCGCTATCACTGGAAGGCACTGCATTACACCAGAATGGGTGACACAGTCACTATGCTACCCCTAAGGGTCTCTGCGTAACCCCTGAAGGGTTTCCTGAAAATCACGATGTCCTTGCTGCTGCTGCTGCTAATACCATATACTGCTGTTGCTACTGCCATCTGCTATTGCTGCTACTGCCGTATGCTGCTGTTGTTGCTGCTACTTCCATTTGATGCTGTTGTTGCTGCTATCATCTACTGTTGCCTTCCCCTGCACTGTCTTTACTGATCTCTTCCCTTCTTCTTGTGTATTCTAGACCCTGGGATCAAATCATCCCCTTGGTCTAAATTCCCCTCTCTGAAACCGAAACACTTCTGAGAATTCTTAGCAACCCCGCCCTAGAATCTTAGCTTAGCTTCAGTAATCTACCTCTATGTGTGTTACAATTGACCCCCAGCCTTTCCCTTATACTTTTCTCGTTGAAAATCAATGGCCAATATCAAATATTTAATCAATGGCTAAGATTAAAAGAAAGCTTGATCTGTGTGACTTAAGACAATTTCATCACATGTTTAATTAAATTCACTTTATTTATTTTATTTTTCTAAGTTTTAACTTAGGAAATACATTAAAATAATTAATTAATTTAATATCTCCTAAACAAGATGAAATTTCCCAAATCCATTTCTGGGTCTTGTAGATCAGGTGAACTCTAGTCCTTCCTCAAAATTTGGGACCTAGAGCACAACTAATGCTACCCCAAATACACAAAATCTCAACAATCCCTCTTAGCACCAAGGGTGTGCTCTAGCAATACATCACATTTATGCATTACATGATTTTGGGCACTGGTTCTGTGCTATTGAAGCTTGGCCTCCTGCCACTCAACTCTGCACCGCTGCTGTCATTCTGTACTACTGCCCATGACTCTACCAACTACTGTACTGTAGCTCCATCTCAATATGTTGCATCTATGCTGCTCATAGCATTGCCACTGCTGATCTTCTACACTGCAACTTTAGTTGTTGAGAGAAACAACTGAATCTCCTGCCCAATCTTTGACAAGCAAGTCTGATGGGATGCATCCTCATCACTGAAGCTCCATAGGCTACAGATCTGTGCTGGCATCAAAAGAACGATGCACAACTATAGCTCTGTCTGCATAATCAGACTCCCTCTGCACTACTGAATTCACATCAGCTCCTTGTGCTAAAATCTATCACGCTGCTGCTGCACTATGCTGTCCTTCTAAAGCTCTCTGCACTGCGTAAGAAGAACTGCTCTTTGTTTCTGAAGTCACATCAACCTCTGCGCTACTACTGCTTCTATGTTTTTGTTGCTGCTTTGCTCTGCGCTCCTCCTCCCAGCCTTCAGATCTACCTCTGCCTCTACCTCATCTGTGATCTATGCACCCACTGCTCCACTTGTCCCACTATTGTCTTAAGGCTGATGTAGCTCGCTTGTTGTTCCAAGAGATGAGTTGCCCAAGGATCCTGCCTTACTTCTGTAGATCCTCTACAGATCTATGTCGCCCCACTTTCGTGGTTCATGAGCGCTCATGGCTACGTCATCTGCTGACCCATCGTCTGCCACCGCTGCTTTGGAAGAATATGCTTCCTTGTCCTTCTTCTTTTCTAGACAATGGTTGGAAAAATGTCCCATTTTTCCACACTAGAAGCACTTGATCTTAGAAAGATCCTTCTTCTTCTTCAGCTACTTCTTTGATGCTAAGGCTGCATCCTCCTCCTCTTCCTTCTTGACCTTGCTCAATGCAAGGATGTTCTGCTTCTTGGTGAGCCTTCATAGTTCTTCTTGCTGCAGGATCGACCACAAGTTGTCCCAATCTAAGAGGTCTGCTCTGCCAAAGATACTTTGGACAAAGGTTTCCCACTCATCCGTGACTGCATTGATGGCAGCCCTGACTATCATTGCATCATCTACGGTTGCACCTGTTGTGGTTAGTTGATCCCTAATTGATTGTAATCTGAAGAGGAAATGCTCAATGTATTCTCCCTTGGTCATCATGAATGAACTCATTTGGGCCTCCAACAACATCTTTCTTTTGATTGATTTTCCCTCATATAGAGAAGTCAAGGCCTTCCACATCTCATTAGTTTTCTTCTTCTCAGCTACGTGTGGTACAATATGGTCCTTCATACTATCCATAATCAGCCACTTGGCATGCCCAACAGCTTCTCTATGCTTCTGTACGAGATCCTCATCTGTCGGTGTGGCCAGGGTATTCTTTACATGGTCTCTTAGACCATATTCCTCAAGGACAATCAGGATCCTAGCTTTCCATACCGAAAATTTTGATAAGCCCTCTAGCCTATCCCGATCATGCAGTCCATGAGGAGTCATCTGCTCAAAATGTGTCAGAGCTCCTCTTCTCTATGCTAGAGATCTTGGATCTAGGGCCCTTTTCGAACCAGGAACCCTCTGCTCCCTCTGACACTTGATTTCCCTCCTTGGAAATCTACCAAATCAACTATGATTCAGCTTCTTCTTTGATCCTCTGATCAAACTGCAAGTTTCCTTTGGCAAGAAATTCTCTGAGAAGCTGATCTCTTCCCAATATTTATCACTTGTGCTAAGGCTAAAAATCTGAAAACTTCAGACATTTAACCCCACCAGCTCTTCCGAATTTCCTGCAACTTTTCTATATACTTTTATGGATTTGACAGATTCAGATATGAATCACACCGGTTAGCTTCAGACCTAACCAACATTTTTTCTGAGCTACCTCTGCACAGTAATTGCGTGGGCTTGCTAGGGCACAGCGCTGGATAATGTCACCCTTCCCTCTGTGTGAATCTCCTCCTGAAAATTGTGTTGTCCCTTCAGATCTTCTTTTATGCTGCCTTTCCAGCTACTTTTTGCAGCTAGATCCTTCAGATGCTTCAACTAGTGACCCTTCTAGATCTGCAATTGCTCTGATACCATGTACAAATTTCTGAATCTTACTTCTTATGCAGAAATTATTTCTGTTAGTCTGGTTAATATTCTCCTACTTATACAAGTTATCAACTGAATAAATTCAAGTTAACATCAAAGAAAAACACATAACATATCTCTACCAATTCAGATCTAGAATAAGCATATGCACACATAGACAAAGTGATAGAGTTATTTCTGGACAAACTGTCCCCGGAAAAACCCAATGTGGGAAAATCGATATTTGGCTGCTCGAGGGCTCTATTATTAAGAATATTTCTGAATACACAACTCTGGGTTCCAGATCTGGAAAACCCTATAGAGAAAACTCTTGATCTGCAACACCTCGCTGATCTAAGACCAAAAATACTGACTGATCCACACCCTCAAACAGGATTTATAGAACTCAGCTAGATCTAGGCCTAGAAACCCCAGATCTACCCTTGAAAGACTCTGCATCAACCTCTGAAGGCATTGTTGGGCTCTGCGTCAGCCTTGGATGGCCTCCAAATTGTCAACGCTATCACTGGAAGGGACTGCGTTACCCCAGACTGGGTGACGCAGTCACTACGCTGCCCCTAAGGGTCTTTGCGTAACCCTTGAAGGGTTTCCTAAAAATCACGTTGTTCTTGTTGCTACTGCTGCTGTCTGTTGCTGTCGTCTGTTGCTGTTGTTGCTACTATCATCTGGTGCTGCTTTTGCTGCTGCCGTCTGCTGTTGCTGCTGCTGTCATCCACTATTTCTTTTGTTGCCTTCCTCTGCGTTGTCTTTCCTAATCTCTTCTATGCTTCTTGTGTATTCTAGACCCTGGGATCAGATCATCCCCTAGGTCTAAATTCCCCTCTCTGCAATTGAAACACTTTTGAGAATTCTTAGCAACCCCGCCCTAGAATCTCAGCTTAGCTTCAGTGCTCTGCCTCTGTGTGTGTTACAATTGACCCCAAGCCTTTCCTTTATACTTTTCTCATTGACAAATCAATGACCAATATTAGATCTTTAATCAATGGCTAAGATTAAAATAAAGCTTGATCTGTGTGACTTAAGACAATTTCATCACATGTTTAATTAAATTCACTTTAATTATTTTATTTTCCTAAGTTTTAACTTAGGAAATACATTTAAATAATTAATTAATTTAATATCTCCTAAACCAGATGAAATTTCCCAAATCCATTTATGGGTCTTGTAGATCAAGTGAACTCTAGTCCTTCCTCAAAATTTGGAACCTAGAGCACAACTGATGCTACCCCAAATACACAAAATCTCACATAATTAATGAGTAACTAACAAATAAAAAGCAATGTAGTGGCTAAGCATTCTACTATTGATGGTGCTACTACTAGTTGGTTCTTGATTCATGCATAGGAATTTCTCGCTAGCTAACCAAAACCTTGGGATGATGGATAATAGTAGCTTTATTAAATGGATAAATATACCTTGTGTTAAATTGATTGAAGTAATCTAGTTGGAGTTGTAGGCCAAAATCTTGATTTTCACCTTTCTCGATCAATTCTTGATCACAAATTCTGAAAATTCCCTCATTTTACTCAAATAATTCCATCATCCCCTCCATCAACAACTCACCATTTAAAAATGTCTTTACAATCCACAATCGACAATCCACCGGGCCCATGTGGTTGTATGTATGGAATATGTGTCCATTAATGCATAGAGTACAAAATTTAATACAAGAGAAACATGGGCATATCAATGCCCACTCATTTACCCTTGAATCTCTTTTTTGTTGATGAAACATGATTTCAAGTATGCTCATTTCCTCTAATTCCCTATTTTGTTTGTGAAGCATGTTTTCCACATAACAATCCCTTACTCTTCATATCTTGTTTTTAAACAAGATTAAGATGAAGTGATGAGGAGAATCATCCTGCTATTGATGATGCTTTAACTTCTTGAAACAATTTCCTTTCTATTAGGATAAATGTTTGATAAAATCCAATAAAGAAGTATCTAAACAAGCCAAAGAAATTTCTTCAACATATATTTTGTTCCCACAAGGACAATGGGATTCGGTGGATCTTAATAGCAAACAAAGGTCGATGTTGAAGGAAACAAAATGATAATTGTTTTTATTCTAAATGGAATCAACCCAAAAATATTCTGAGAGTAATGTCCTTATTAAGGGCATTACTCCACATAGCAATCCCTTACTCTTCATATCTTGTTTTTCAACAAGATTAATATGAATCGATGAGGATAATCATATTTCTATTAATGATGCTTTAACTTCTTGAAACAATTTCCTAAGATAAATGATTGATAAAATCCAATAAAGAAGGGTCCAACAAGCCAAAAAAATTTCCTCAGCATATATTTTTTCCCACAAGGACAATGGACTTAGGTGGGTATTAATAGCAAACGAAGGTCGATGTTAAAGGAAACAAAACACTAATTGTTTTTATTCTAAATGGAATCAACCCGAAAAAAAATTTAGAGTAATTACCTTGTTGGGTTGACGATATTAGGCCTGAAGGAAATTTAGATTCCTTAAAAACTTCAATGCTCCATCTTACCATCACATGCACAAAGAAAAATGCAGTAACCCAATGTCATTGACTACTTTAATATATTGTAAACCAAACAAAATATTTGATGCCCTTCTAGTTTTCTTTTTCATATGTGATTATTGTTGTATAAGAAAGACTTTGATTTCTATAATATGAATGCTTCACATGTTTTTTAAGAATGTTCATTTTAACTATTCGCTCTTATTCATAATGTTATATCGCTAATAGGTGAAATATAAGAATCCAAATACTATTTTTAAGAATATAGGACCCATTTTGAGAGCTGAATGGAAAGCATTGAGCATGGAAGAGTGGAAATCATGGGAAGAGAAACATAAAGATGAAAATAAAGCACAGTAGTGGTAAGCTATGGAATTGTAAAGACTTTATTCACTATGTTCTATATTTTTCCATTAAGCTCGCAAAGTATACTTTTGAAACTTTTGGCGCTATAGAAACATGAGACTAAAGCATTGAAGCTTCTCTAAAACTAACGGAAACACAGGTCGACATTTAAACTTTTGGAACAATATATGTGCTTTTTGTTCCTATAAATACATAAAAATATAAATGAAAATTTTCATATGTTATTTTTGAAAAAATAAATGAATTATTATTATATCTTTCCATATGTAGGATCAGGATTTGTTCTTATAGCAACCAATGCTTCATTCAAACTTGAATTACTTTGGAGGATTGGGGCCTTGGTTCCTTGTATGTCGTTCATTTGACCATAAATGTTCTAATGCATGCATGTTGGGCAGGAGATAAAAAGACGGGGATACTACCTACCTCGCCTCTCCCTATCATTGCTTATCCTCCCCATATACCACTTAGACCCGTCCACTGGTCATACGCACTGACTTTGTATCTTTGGAATCATTGAAGTGACACTAAAGGGAAACCTGACAAATGAATTGAACCATGCTAAATGTATGACCTCTTCAATTTTGCTACTGATCTAACTATTCTGGGGAATTTGAACCCCAATTTTGCCTCAATTTTGTGTGGCAACAAGCATTTGTCTCTTATTTTGGTTGTTATGCTTTGTACCTTTAAAAATTTATAATTATCCATGATACCAAGGTTTTCTCTAAGTTAAACTATCCCATTTTTTTATTTTTTATCATTGCTAGTTTAATTTCTTTCATATATTTATGTTTCTAAGTTTGTGCATATTATTTATGTGTGGGCTATCAACAAGTTGACATAAATGGAGTTTTAGAGAGTTGTGTCAGAACAACATGGAAACTTTGAAAAACTTGAGACCTGTAGACTTATTCATTGTGAACAGGTTGTCACCAACAAGTTGACGGGAATGGAGTTGTAGAGAGTTGTGCCAAAGCAACATGGAAATTTTGAAAAACTCGAGACCTGCAAATAAAAAACAATCAATGATGCAAACGAAGATAAGTGGTGGGAAGAGGAGTTGGGATGGTGCAGTAAAATCATCATTGCAAGGCCATGATCAATTTCAAGCCTCAATAAAGAAGAAAGAAAATTTGCAGCGAACATGAAATAGACAAAAAATGGATTGGATGCTAAATACACAAAAATGTATGTTAGCATATCTCCATTCAAAGGTAGTAACTACAAACCTAATTTCATATGGTGAATTTCTGTTAGCATATATTCATTCAAAGATAGTAATTACAAACCTAATTTTGTATGGTGACATTTTTTATTTGATTATGGTTGGTTTACTTCTTTTCATAATATATTTTTCCAAGTTTTTATTTATTCATTGTGCACAGGTTGTCCCAGCTTGATGGGAATGGAGGGAAAGGAAATGGAGAATTGTTCCAGAACAGCATGGAAATGCAAGGCAAGGTCATGATCAAGGTCGAGCCTCAAGAAGGAAAACTTGCATTGAACATGAAATACATGATACAATAAATACACAAAAGTATTTTTTACATTATCACCATTCATAGTACTTGTAAGTTGTTGTCTGCCACAAGTGTTAAAAACACTAATATATGCCAAGAATTAAGCAAAGGAAATTTAAAAGATGGAAGAGATGTTTTATGGGTTGTTCTTATCAAATCAAATTTTCAAGCCAAGTTAGAAATAAAAGGACTTCATAATAGAAGGTTAGCATCAATCACAAACTTAGGATTCTCATAGTCTTGGCGGCCCTCATTTAGTTTTAGTGGCATCATCATATTCAAGTCTAATGATTCAACCCAAGTCAAATTTTAAGCTTTTGGAACAATATATGTGCTTTATGTGCCTAAAAAGACATATAAATATGAAAGAATATCGTCATTTGTTTAATTATCTTTAAAAAAATAAATGAATAATTGTTATATCTTACCATGTGTAGGACCATGATTTGTTCTTGTAGCCACCAATGCTTCGTCCAAACTTTAATTGCTTTGGATGCTTGGGGCCTTCCTTCCTTGTATCTTGTCCCTTTGACCGTAAATGTTCCAATGCGTGCATTTCAGACAGGAGTTTAAAGACAGGGATGCTACCTACCTCACCTCTCCCCATCATTGGTCACCCTCCCCATATTCCATTTAGCCATGTCCATTGTTCATACATCCTCTACCTTTATATCTCTGGATTCGTTGAAGCGACACTAAAGGGAAACCTGGCAAGCAAATTGAACCATGTTAAATGTATGACCTTTTCAATTTCGGCGTTCATCTAACTATACTGGAGAATCTAAGCCCCAAGTTTGCCTCGATTTTTCTTGTAACTCTTATTTTTGTTAATAAGCTTTGTACATTTCTGAAGTTATATTTATCCATGATCTCAAGGTTTGTGCTAATATATCCCACTTGTTTATATTTTTATCATTGTTAGTTTAATTGCTTTCATTTATATATGTTTCTAAGTTTGCGCTACTCATTGTGCACAGGTCATCAACAACTTGACAGAAATGGAGTTGCAGAGATGGAAACTTGACAAACTTGAGACCTATAGAAAAAAAACAAACAATGATTGAAACTAATAAGTCGTGGGAAGAGGAGATGGGATGGTGCAGTAAAACCATCACTGCAAGGCCATGATCAAGGTCGAGCCTCAAGAAAGAAGAAAGAGAATTTGTAGTGAACATGAAATACATAGACTGAAAGGGCTAGGAGGAAAAAATGATTGCATGCTAAATACACAAGTTTTTGTTAGCATATCTCCATTAAAAGGTAGTTATTACAAACCTAATTTTGTATGGTGGCATTTTTTATTTGCTTATGGTTAGTTTAATTCTTTTCATATATTTATTTTTCCAAGTTTGTGATTATTCATTATGCACAGGTTGTCGCTATTAATGGAAAGAAACAAATAATTGTTCCAGAATAGCATGGAAACTTTGACAAACTCAGAACTTGCAGGGAAACAACAATCGATTATGAAAATTAATATAAGAAGAGTTGGGACGTCGCAGTAAACCATCACTGCAAGGCCATGATCAAGGTTGAGCTGCAAAAAAAGAAAATGGCTTCAAGGTATCTAAGGAGAATGAGTAGCTTTCCCAACCCACGGATCACGATTTCCCATGCGCCTCAACTTTATTTAGATGGTTAGAACGATTTTTGTAAATGAATAAAAAAAATTTACCGAGTTTTAGATATATATTTATGAATTAACAGATGTTTTTTCAAAACAAACCCACTATAGTTTATGAGAAATCTCACAATGATGTTCGGAGTTGCAGCCATGAAGAAAATATTGAGCCAGTCGATATCCATCACGAGATGTTGTTTTCCTTTTTTATTTTAAATGATGGGAATTTCTCGAGTGTGAGCTCAGATGCCTTCGAGCTCACCAAAACCGAACAGAGAATTGATGCAAGTTATGATAAAGTAGGGAATATTCTTAGCGAGTTTCAACACATTCATTCTGATGAAATTAGTAGTAGTGGTGTATTCAAGTTTGGTTCAAGTTGCGATGGTTTTAACGTTGATATGTCGCTTAGATCTAGTAGTGACTCCTCCTAATGGTTATTCTACCGTTGGTTATGGAGAGAATCAATCCCTGAGTGGGTTGTTTGGTAATGATAATAAAGAATATTGGAGCAATATGTTTAGTGTCTGTAATTATATTCCTAATGGCAACCACAGTGGAGTTCAAAGTATCTTCCAGGGTGATTTTATTGTCTAAAATTAGACTGAGATCGAATGAAGATGTGCTCAGTTTTGTCCACGATAATTTTAAATATTTTGTAACGCAGTTGTGTGGTGAACTGTGAATGCTATTTCCATATCTTCATTCTCAAAGTTGTGTGTTGCGCTTTGTGATGTGGTTTTTTGGCACATTGTCGATAATTGCAAATTGTGTTCAAAATCGTAGCGGACATGAAGTGTATATAACTAAAAGGGTGGAATTTAATACCTTATAAGTTAAAGCTTGAATTCATACATTGGGAATAATTAAATTATATTTGCTTGCTATAATGTATTCTATTCTATATTACTTTGTTAATTCTCAATTCTCAACTCTCTTTGAAACGTTGGATTTCATAAAAGTCATATAAATGGTTTTGTAATTATATGAAATTGTTTGAAAGCTACTTATTAATTTGGTTTTGTAATTATATGTCATAGAATTCATATAAATGGTTTTGTAATTATATGAAATTGTTTGAAAGCTACTTATTAATTTGGTTTTGTAATTATATGAAATAGCTTGAAATTTATTGATTAATGAATTATTGTCTAGAGACAACCTTGTTATTTTCCCTAGCTTTAGGTCTTTTGTTAGCATGGTGGGATGTATTATGTAATATATTATTTTTAGAATCCAATATGTGTCAGTTTAAAACCTTTTATGCGGCAATGAAACTTAAGGACAAATTTGGAGTATTGTCTAGAGAAAAACTTGTTATTTCCCCTGTCATTATCATGTTTGGTCTCTTGATAAAGTGTGTAATATGTATGTTGCCTTGAAATTTAATAGTTTTATTTTACAATGACTTCATTTGTGTTCATCTATACATGCAGTTTACATCTAACATCACTTGTTATAATTTTTTGAAGTTGAAGAATTCAATTGGTTATTTGGCAGTGGCTTTGCTTTGCTTTTAGAATTTTAAGAATGTTCCACTTTCAAACCCTTTAATGTAATAAATAGGTTTTTAACCATGTTTTCTCTTTATTTTAGCAAGATATGAAGTGTTCAACTTCATTTTTCAATGTGATATTGAAATAAAAATTTATCATAATTATAATTGACAATGACAATTTATCATAAGAGTGCAACTACCCAGATATTTTATGCCATGGGATTGAGTTTTATATGTCAAAATTTGAGTCAATGTGATTGCTAAGAGGGTTAAGAGGCCTGCTTTTGTAGAATAACAAATCAACTAATTGTCTTCTTGCTATTAAAAAATAGTTTGTTCTTTTGTTTGATGGTTTGCTTTTGAATAACTATTGATTTAAAGTAAATTTAATTTCACCTAAAGATTGCAATTCCATGTGTTATGTTTGTATATTTGGTTTTGTTTTCTGAAAATTAATTAGGTTTCTTATTAGATAATCAAGTCCATACCACTGTCACAAAGCTGTGTATATGATCTCGTATATGATCTCAAAATAAATCCGGATTTGTTAAGCTAGTCATCAATTTGAATTTGAATTCTGAAGATCTGCATAATGAAGTTATGTTCTTATTTAATATTTTGAGGATTTGTTCGATTAGTCTTCAGTTTAAGTTTGCAGGATTAGTTCACATAACCTTCAATTTACCTTCAATTTAAGTTTGTAGTGCAGTATCTACATATTTAAGGGTTGTTCTTCTTGAATACTTGAGTAAATGTTGTATTTGCATTTGCAAGATCAATACTTGAGTTGAGTAAATATATTTGCATTTGTAAAATCTAGATATTCAAAAAATGTTTATACTAAAGTTGAGAAAAAATGTATTTGCTTTTTGGTATTCTTACCCTCACATACAAATTATAAAATTTAATAACAACTCTATTATGTTAGCCTAATGTTATAAAATTTATAACAACTCTCTTATGTCAATAACTATCAACTATTAACATAGCTATCAGCTTAATTTAACTGTGGTAAGTTTTGGTCATTTTAAGTTAATAAATCCAACTTAATTTAACTGTGGTCATTTTAACTTAATAAATTCAACGTGCACGCCCTGGGCATTCACCTCACCTCACGAAGGTCACTCAAGGGGTGGGGACCAAAGCAACAAAAGGTAATCAGAAGGTTAATCCCAAGAGAAGTTATAGGATGAATTATAGCAATTTCCCACCTACACCCCCAAAACTGTGCTGGGTCGGCATAAACCAAAGAACAAAGCACCGGCCTGGTTCTGAATCATCGAATTCACGGAAATGGCAGAGAGAAGGCATAGATCTTCTATCCAAGATCAAAATGATAACCTCTGCTGCTTTGTATATGCCCTATCCGCTTTCGCTCCCGCACCTCGGTTGATTATTTTTCATGGATCTTTTCTAACCCTGTTAAGGTGTCAGTCTGTAATAAAAAGTTATATAATCATTCCAAGCAAAACTTAAAACATCAGTCAAACAATGTTAACATGAAAACCAGGCATGTTTCAGGTTACCCTGCCCGCTGCTCCTGCCTATGACTGTAATGGGAAATTGCTTGCTCGACACCTCAAATTCATAAGCTCGGTCATGAAGGTCAGAAGGAGCTGGGTCTCATGTTGAAATGGACCTGGAACTGCACAATTTGCCTATGACTGTAATGGGGAAATTGCTTGCTCGGACACCTCAAATTCAAAGGCTCGGTAATGAAGGTCAGAGGGAGCTGGGTTTCGATGTTGAAATGGTCCTGGAACTGCACAATTAACAGAAAGGGCTGGATATTGATTCTGGCTTTGTAGGGTTTCGCCCCGTAAGGTCTTTGGCCGTGCCTCCCATTTTGAAATAATATCCGGACATTCTACCTCTTCCTACTTCCCCACTTTTCATTAATGAGAAAACCCTCCAGAGGGTACTTCAAAAGGGGCGAGCCTTATTTCAGCGGCTATCCGCCCATTAATGCGCCCAGGGGTGGAATGGCCACCGGTGGCCATTCCACCCCTGGGCGCATTAATGGGCGGATAGCCGCTGAAATAAGGCTCGCCCTTCAAAAGGCATCCCTCAATTAGGTTTCGGCCACGGAAAGGAAAACACGCAGCCCTGACTGTTTCGAGTTTGAAGCCCTGGAAGATGGAGCAATCGGTGCGGGGCAACAAGGGGACTGCGATTGGGTATCGTACGACTGCCAGTCTGGCAAAGAAGTGGCGGCGTCCCGGCCGCCCATAATTGAGATGTTGCAGGCCAAGGCGTGGTTTAAGGACCTGTATTCTTCAGCTTTCAGGCCTTCCACGAAGCAGGGCCGGGTCGTGTTTGCTAGACTTCAAACAAGCTTATGAGCTTATCTGAATCGCTGATAATCATATATGCCGATAACCCTATGAGTCAATAAGCTCATAAACTGATAAATCGATCAGGTGATTGGCAGATAACTTGATAAATAGATCCGGTGATAATAGGTAGATAGGCTGATAAACCTATAACCAGATAAACAGATATGCAGATAAGCTGATCTGCTATACGCTAATAAGCAGATTAGCTGATAAGTTGAATAGCAGATCTTCTGATAAGTTAATAAGCAGACAGAAGATAAACAGATAAGTTGATAAGCAGACACCTGATAAGTTAATAAGCAAATCAATGGTGATAAGCAGATCAGCTGATAAGTCAATAAGCAGATCGGCTGATAAGTTCATGAGCAGATCAATTCTGATAAGCAGATCGGCTGATAAGTTCATGAGCAGATCAATTCTGATAAGCAGATCAGCCGATAAGTTGATAAGAATAAGTTGATAAGCAGACCAGTGGATAAGTTAATAAGCAGATCAATGCTGATAAGCAGATCAGCTGATAAGTTGTTAAGCAGACCAGCGGATAAGCTAATAAGCAGATTAATGCTGATAAGCAGATCAGCTGATAAGTGAATAAGCAGATCAACAATGATAAGCTGATAAGCCTAAATGTTGATAAGCAGATCAGATAAGTTCATAAGCAGATGAACGCTGATAAGCAGATTCACTGATAAGTTAATGAGCAGATCCGCTGATAAGCTCATAAGCAGATCAAATGATAAGATTCCGAGACGCTGTTGAAGTGGACGCCTGGTTTGGCTGGACAATGAGGCGTCCGATTGGCCATTGGAAGAGTGACACGTGGCAATACAGTCAACCGATTGTACAACGAACCTTACGATTGGCCATTGGAAGATCTCTTTAACGTACCAATGAACTCATTCATTGCTCCGTTCTATGGAAATCTAAATATCTCTTTCACATACCAATGAACTCATTTTTGTCTCCAGTTTCCATTTCCAGAGGATTTCTATAGGTGAAGTTTATTCAGAGGTAAAGTGAAACAGGTGAAGTTTATTTAGAGGTAATGTGAAACAGGTGTAAAAGGGTGGTGGTTGAAAATGTGAATTTTTTTGAGTCTTGCTCAATTCGGTTTTCTTTATTTCAATTTAAGAGGAATCAAACATTTTCAGAGGTAAAAAGTGTTGACCTAGGTCTAGGTTGTCTTAGAAAATTAATCTTAGTAGTAGAATGAGTTAGTTAGCCATGAATTAGTGTTTGTCTAATAGAATAACAATTAAGTTAAGACTAGATCAAAACCTAACTTATTTTAAATTACTTCTACGAACAATTACCAACAAATGATCCAACAATTCAACTCAATTACCATTAAATGATTTAGCAATTCAAGAAGAGGAATACATCATTAGTGTTTTCCTGACAGAATAACAAGTTAAAACTAGATCGAAATCTAACTTATTTTAGGGCTATATCAGAACGTAACTTATTTTAACTTACTTCTACCAACAATTACCATTAAATGATCCAAAAATTCAACTCAATTATCATTTATACAATTTCCATTAAATGATCCAATAATTCAACTCAATTACCATTAAATGATCCAACAATTCAACAAGAGGAATACATCAATAATTACACTGAAACTTCAAGACACATGAAAAAGCACAAAGACCAATATATTGTGGAATTTGTAATCATCAATAAATACCGTGGTACTTTGAGACCCATGAAAGAGCACAAAGAGCAGGATACTGTGAAATTTGTAATTAGTCAGATTTAAACGTTTGTAATTAGTCAAATTGAAACGCTTTCAAGAGCGAGATAGGAATTTCGTTACTTTTGACTACAACAAATGCTTCCATGGGCAGATTACGACTTCCAGACTTTGCAACTGCTATCATTGATACAAATGACCTCTGTGCCATTGAAGGGACATGTTTGAAATCAAAGGAATGTATTCGTCATCTTAGATTCATAGTCCAGGAACATTGGAAGAAATCAATGAAAATTGACCTATATATACAAGCATGTAGTGAAAGAGTCAATACTGCTCGAGATATTACAACTAGATGTCTCACAAGGTTGTAGGTGCAATCAGAAAATTAGAAAAATGAAAGGGTCGATGTTTACATTGCGATGCCAATTTTGCCTGGAGGTGTCCCGGGGTGCATGAAATACTTTTATGTAAGGTATAAGGACTTGTCTAATAACCACTTCCTATCTAGGTTTGCTACCAACCTAAACCTTCTACCTTTTCAATAAGGGTTCTCCCACCCTATGGAAGCTCAAACCACAACACACCACCAAATAAATAGGATAATAGGACATCATCTACAACACACCACCAAATAAATAGTATAATAGGATATCATCTTAGAATAGGTACAAATTTATCCCCTTTAAGGATATTTAGAGAAAAAACTGTAAGCAATAAAATGCAATGCATTGAAGACACTGTTGGAATAAAATGCATTGAAGTCATTTGCAGCTCAGCCTTGAAATATATATAATTTTTCACTAAATTTATTTTTTAGTGGAAAAAATCATGACACTCTCAACCTAAACTTAAAAACTTCAAATTCCATAAAATCTAGACATATAGAACTGCTAAAAAAGTCCACTATAAGGATATTATTGATAGCTAGTTATGAAGATATTCAATTCATAAAGTATTAATTATAAAGTATAGGAGCATGAAGGGCACACAGTGTTGGGCCCAACATAAATATGTGGTTTGTAATGCAATTTACAATATCCAAATTGTTGTCGAGCATAGAAACTAATATTAAAGTACAGAAACATTACTTGTATTAGTAAGAATACAAGTAATTATGTGGTTTATAGTGCAATTTACAATATCCAAATTGTTGTCCAGCACAATTTAAAGTACATGAACATTACTTATATTAACACGAAGGGCACACAGTGCTACGTCCAATTTAAAGTACACGAACATTATTTGTATTAGCACGATGGGCCCAATTTAAAGTACACGAACATTATTTGTATTAGCACGAAGGGCACACATTACTTGTATTAGCACGAAGGGCACACAGTGTTGGGCCCAACATAAATATGTGGTTTATAGTCCAATTTACAATATCCAAATTGTTGTCCAGCATAGAAACTAATTTGGGCAAAGAACCAGTCTTTGGGGGGCCTATATTGTAGACAGGCTAAACATTGGATCCAAGAATCGTGAGACTTAAATATGATGATGCCACTATAACCGTATGAGAGGAATGAGAGATGTGAAGACGATGAGAATCCTCAGAGTTTGTGATTGATGATACCCTTCTACTATGATATCCTTGCTATGATGTCCTTCCATTGACGTAGGCTTGCAAATTTGATTTGATAGGAACAGCCCAAAAAACATATCGTTATGATATCCTTTGATTTCTAAATTTGGCTAAATCATTAGACCTGAATATGATGATGCCACTAAAACTGAATGAAGGATGTGAATACTGAGAATCCCAAAGTTTGTGATTGATGATAACCCTCTACTATGATGTCCTTCGATTTCTAAGAAGAGCCCAAAAAACATCTATTCCATCTTTTTAAAGCTCCTTTTCTTAATTCATCGCCTATATTACTGTTTTGGATTGTTGTGGCAGACAAAATTTACCAAGTACTACCTTTGAATGGAGATAAGGTAACAGAGACTTTTGTGTATTTCACATCCAATCCATTCTTTTCCTCCCAACACTTTTAGTCAGTCTATCGGTGTGACTTTTTTGTATTTAGCATCCAATTCATTCTTTTCCTCCCAACACTTTTAGTTAGTCTATCAGTGTATTTCATGTTTCACTGAAAATTTTCTTTCTTGATGCTCGGCCTTAATCATGGCCTTTTATTTCTTGAAGCTCGACCTTGATCATGGCCTCGCAGTGACAGTTTACTGCACCATCCCAAGTCCTCTTCCTACCACTTATCTTAATTTTCACAATTGATTATTGTTTTTCAACAAGTCTTGAGTTTGTCAAAGTTCCCATCCATTTCCATGTTGTTCTGTTGTTCTAGAACAATTCTTAGTGTTTCCTTACACTCCATTCCCATCAAGTTGCTATTAATGTTGTTCTGCTGTTCTAGAAAAATTCTCAGTGTTTCCTTGCACTCCATTCCCATCAAGTTGCTTAATAGCGACAAGCTGTGCATAATGAATAAGAAAAAACTTGGAAAAATAAATATATGAAAATAATTAAACTAACCATAAACAATAAAAAACCACAGGGGTCAAATCAATTGGGGATCGCCATATGTTATGAAGTATTATTTAAACAATATTTAATTCATCGACGGTTAGCCAATCAAAAAAACATAAACAAATAAAAAATGTCACCATAAAAAAATAGGTTTGTAATTATTACCTTTGAATGGAGATGCTAACGAAAAGTTTTGAATGGAGATGCTAACAATTTTTTTTTGTATTATTTAGCATCCAATCCATTTTTTCCTCTCAGCCCAAAACTTTTGTATTTAGCATCCAATCCAATTTTTCCTCTCAGCCCTTTTAGTATGTGTATTTCATGTTCATTGCAAATATTCTTTCTTTCTTGAAGATCAACCTTGATCATGCCCTTCCAGTGATGGTTTTACTGCAGTGATGTTTTTAATGGACCATCCTAACTTTTCTTCCCACCACTTATCTTAGTTTGCATCATTATTGTTTTTCTTTCTATGGGTATCGAGTTTGTCAAATTTTCCATGTTGCCCTGGTACAACTCTCTGCAACTCCATTCTCGCCAAGTTGTTGACATCCTGTGCACAATGAATAGGAATAAATTTACAAACATAGATATATAAAGCAATTAAACTAACCATGGTAAAAAAATAAACAAGTGGGATAGCTTAGCACAAACCTTGGTACCATGAATAAATATAACTTTTGAAAAGTGCAAAGTGTAGCAACCACACTTCAAAATTGAGGAAAAATTGGGGGCTTAGATTCCCCAATATAGTTAGATCAACGCTGATATTAAAGAGGCCATACGTTCAACATGGTTCAATTCGCTTCTCAGGTTTCCCTTTAGTGTCAATTCAATGAATCCAGAGATATAAAGGCCGAGTGATTATGACCAATGGACGAGGCTAAATATAACATTGGTATAAGGGGAGGGTGACCAATGATGGGGAGAGGTGAGGTAGGTAGTATCCATGTCTTTGATCTCCTCCCGACATGCATAGAATGGAAAATTTACGATCAAAGGAACAAGTTAAAAGGAAGGAAGGCCCCAAGCCTCTAAAGAAATTAAAGTTTGGATTAAGCATTGGTTTCTACAAGAAAAAATCTTGGTCCTACACATGTCAAGATATAACAATTATTCATTTCTGTTTTCAAAAATAATTACAAAAATGGCAATATTCGTTTATATGTATAATCTTTACAGGCACAGAAAGCACATATATTGTTCCAAAACATTAAATTTTGACCTATGCTTGTGCTTCTATTAGTTTTAGAGAAGCTTCAGCCTTCAGCCTTTAGTCTCATTTTTTTGTAGCCCTCATCAAAAGTCTAATTTGCGAGCACTTGAAACCTAATGGAAAAATATAGAACTTAGTGAATAAAGTCTTTACAGCTCCACGATTTTCCAGGAGCGTGCTTTCTTTTCATCCTCATGTTTCTCCACATAATTTCTTCTCTTATGTGCACAATTCTTTCCATTTAGTTTTCAAAATGGCTCCCGTATCCTTGAAAATGGTACTTGGAATAGCCTAAAAAACTAAAAATTCTATTTGGAACAACCTAAAAAACATCATGTTATGATGTCCTTCAATTTCTGACTTTGAATCATTAGACCTGAATAGGATGCCATTAGAATTGAATGAGGGATGTGAAGACTACGAGAATACTCAGAGTTTGTGATTGATGATAACATTCTGCCATGATGTCCTTCGATTTCTGATTCAGGCCCGCATATCTGATTTGATAAGAACAACAAAAAAAACATCTCTGCCATCTTTTTAAGCTCCTTTTCTTAATTCATTTATTAAGTACTACTTTTTCCTCCCAACCCTTTTAGTTTATCAGTGTATTTCGTGTTCAGTGCAAATTTTCTTTCTTGAGGTTCGACCTTGATCATGGCCTCACAATGATGGTTTACAGTACAATCCCAACTCTTCTTCCTATCACTTATATTAATTTGCATAATTGATTGTTGTTTTCAAGTCTTGAGTTTGTCAAAGTTCCCATGCATTTCCATGATGTTCTAGCACAATCCTCTGTTTCCTTTCCTTCTATTCCCAACAAGTTACTTGATAGTGAAAACTTGTGTGCAATGAACAAGAAAAAACTTGGAAAAATAAATATATGAAAAGAATTAAACTAAGCATAAAAAAATTAAAAATGCCACAGTACAAAATAGCTCTACAGTTACTACCTTTGAATGGAGATATGCTAACAGAAACTTTTGTGTATTTAGCATCCAATCTGTGTCTTTCATGTTCACTATAAATTTATTTCTTCCTTCTCGAGGCACAACCTTGACCATGGCCTTGCAATGGTGGTTTTACTGCACCATCCAACTCTTGTTCCTACCACTTATCTTAGTTTCCCTCATTGATTGTAGAAAACCATTGATTTTTTTTCTACAGGTCTCAATTTTGTCAAAGTTTCCATTCTGCCCTGGCACAACTCTCTACAACTCCATTCCCGTCAAGTTGCTAACAACCTATGCACAATGAATAATTTCAAACTTAGAAACATAAAAATATGAAAACAATTGAACTAACAAAGATAAAAATAAATAAATAAGTATAATACTTAGCAAAAACCTTGGTATCGTGGATAAATATAACTTCTGAAATGTACAAAGCTTAGCAACGAAAGTAAGAGTCACAAATGCTTGTTGCCACACAAAATTGAGGCAAACCTAGGGCTTAGATTCCTCAGTATAGTTATATTAGCACTGAAACGGAAGAGGTCATACATTTAACATGGTTCAATTCGTTTGTCAGGTTGCCATTTAGTTCCACTTCAATGAATCCAGAGATACAAAGGCACAGTGAGTATGACCAATGGACAGGGCTAAAGATAGCAATGGTATATGGGGAAGGTGACCAATGATGGGGAGATATGAGGTACGCAGTATCCCTGTCTTTGATCTCTTGCCCGGTATTCATGCAGTGGAACATTTACGGTCAAAGGAACCAAGGCCCAAAGCCTCCAAGAAATTAAAGTTTGGACAAAGAATTGGTTGCTACAAGAACAAATCTCATCTTACACATGGCAAGGTATAACAATAATTAATTTCAATGTAAAAAATAATTGCATCAAATGACAATATTCATTTATATTTTTTTGTCTTTATAAGAAGAGAAAGAATATATATTGTTCCAAAAGCTTAAATGTCAACATGTGTTTCTGTTAGTTTTAGAGAAGCTTAAGTTCTTTAGTATCATGTTTCTGTAGCCCAAAAACCTTCACAAGTTTAATTTGCGAGCCCTTGAAACCTAATGGAAAAATATAGAACATAGTGAATAAATTCTTCACACTTCCTTTGTTTACCAACAATGTGCTTTATTTTCATCCTCGTGTTTCTCTTCACATAATTTTTTCTCTTCTATGGCCAATGCTTTCCATTGCTTTCCATTGCTTTCCATTTAGTTCTTAAAATGGCTCCCATATCCTTGAAAATCGTATTTTGATTCTCATATTTCACCTATTGGTGATATAAGGTGAATTGGAGCATATAATTAAAATGAACATTGCTAAAAAAACATGTGAAGCATTCCTATAATAGAAATCAAAGTCTTTCTTATAAAAGTATATTAGAAGGGCATCAAAAATTTTGTTCGGTTTACAAGAGAGATGTAGTTGGAGGGGGGAGAGATGAAAGAATCTTTCTTGCACTAGATGCATTGATTTCAGTATAAATGGTGATTTCTAATACTATTTGATTTCTTACACTAGATGCATTGATTTTAGTGTAGATATTGATTTCTAATTATATTTAATTTCTTGCACTAGATGCATTGATTTCAATGTAGATGATTTCTAATCCTATATGATTTCTCACACTAAATGCATTGATTTCAGTGTAGATGGTGATTTCTTATCCTATTTGATTTCTTTTACTAGATTCATTAATTTCAATGTAGATGATGATTTCAAATTATATTTGACTGCTTGCACTAGATGCATTGATTTCAATGTAGCTAATTTCTAATCCTATTTGATTGCTTGTACTAAATGCATTGATTTTAGTGTAGATTTTGATTTCTAATCCTATTTGATTGCTTGCACTAGATGCATTGATTTCATTATAGATGTTGGTTTCTAATATTATTTTCTTACTTGAACTAGATGCATTGATTTCAGTGTAAATGTTGATTTCTGATTTTATTTGATTACCTTCATAAGATGCATTGATTTCAGTGTAGATGTTGTTTTCTAATCTTATTTGACTTTTTTCATTAGATGCATTTATTTTAGTGTAGACTTTGATTTTTTATTTGATATAATTGGATATATGATGGTACATTCTAAAGCGATTGGATTAACATTGTGCATTGATTTCAGTGTAATCACACAAAATTATTAACAATTTACGTTGCTTTTTGTGTTATAGTAACTCAAAATATTAATATTGGAGAGCAAGAAAGACAATCTATGATGTTCAGTGCAATAGTTCGAGCTAAATATTTAAATGGTTTATGATTTCAACTATTCTTTTCATAAAATCGATATGAAAAAATGACAAAATTAACAAGGGTGACAATAAGAATAGTGGAAGGAAATAATTTCAGATTGATCACAATGAATACTATTTGTAATTAAATGCATTCTTATTACTCACATTTTCTATCATTCAACAATATTACATTGTCACTTTGCATTCAAAAATTTTATTTCATCATTTTTCATCATTAAAGTTATTAACAATATTTATCATCTCAAAAAACTGAGGTAACTAAGAAAATTTTAAAATTAAAATGACCAGATAAATATGAGACATATTTAGCATATATAAAATGATTATATTTATATTAGATGTATTTACATATTATTGATAAAATTAATGATATATTTGATAGATTTTCCTTACCCACACATGACTGAAACCAACCTAGATCCATCTTAACTCTGGATCTATCAAGCACTGAGAGGGATCAAATATCTCGAGGTGCAAACCTTTCCTCATGTTTTGCACTCAAAAAAGAGGTTTGCACATCGAGATATTTGATCCCTCTCTATGCTTGATAGATCTGGAGTTAAGATGGATCTAGTTTAGTAAAATGCAAGGGTTTTCATAGATTATAGTATCGTTTCGTAATATTCGTCTAGCATGTTAATCCTAGGTGTAGAGTTATGGAAGGGATTATTGAATTTCTGTTACTTATGACTATTGTAGAAATTTGAATAATAGATGAATTATTCACCGAGATTATCCTGATTACACACTATTTGAGCTTCATGCATAATACATAACCTCTTCTACAATTGATCATCAATTTGTGGTAATAGAAGCAGTCGCATGCGCACATTATAACATAATCAAGCACACATATAACACAGTATGTAATGGGAAAAGCTTACAGCTGAAAACCCCCAACTATCTGTATATTATAATGATAGAGAACATGTAACAATACATAGCACAAACTCCTCACAAGCTCTCAGCACTATCTCCAATTGTTACACACAAACTAGCTTAGATCTGAACAAGTCACAGGTTCAAATCTCCTCCACTATTTGCCTGCCTCTACTGCGCAATCCAAGATGAGAATGAATAGATCCAAGTTTGAATCCCCTTGGCTTATACTGCGCAATCCTCATTGGCAATATCAATCAATGTGTGTGCAAATCTCATGCACAAGTATAGTCACAACTGATAGTCACACTCACCCTTTCACCCACCTCTAACACTGGTCTCCACTAAACTGTCCATGCATTGCAGTTAACTGATGTATTCTTTTGTTGATTTATGAGTTAATAATTAGTGAATTAATTAATAATTAATTCACACCACTCATCACTAGTGTATTTATCAGTTAGACTAAATACAACTAGTTCAACTAAGTTAAACCAGACACAACTCCAATGCTTGTCTCATGTCCACAAGCGCTCGCATGATTCCTACTTGAAGTCAACAATAGGTATATGTATGAAAAGTTGTTTCATACATCGATTTACATGTGCCACATCCAAGCATCAAACTGAAGTGCTCCAAGAAGATAAGATAATGTTTATAGTCTAAATATTATTAAGGGTTAATAATATTTGACTGTTCTATTACAAGTATTGGATCTAAAAATAATTCCATGTCATCTAGTAAGTCCATCTATTTTATGACAATCATCCATAAATAGTATCCCGCAACTCATAGACCATGATCCATATGTCTAAAAATAGACATAGTCTAAAAATAGACTTTGCGACAAAAATCACTTGTGTGGCCCCCACCTAGTTTTGGTGATCACTTTCTAAATAGGATCAGGAAAGATGTTTCAGGATGCCTCCTTCACTGTTTCTTGTTGCAATCTTCAACACTCCCTCTCAACAAGAAAGGCCTGTCTTTGCATGCGACATGCAACTCCATGCATTCGCCCTGCAACCTTCACAAGCGCCATGCAACTCCATGCATATGCTCTGCAACTCCTGTGAAACTGAATAGGCTCCAAACAACTCAATCAGTCTGATGCATCTATCATCAAAGTCTTCGACTTCTGATAGTACCATTTTTATGTCGCCGAACAACATTTTGTTGAACTCTGCCATTGTTGCGCTAACATCGCTCTAATCTGCGCTCGATGCTCAAACAGCATCACTTTGATATACTGCATCAATCCAAGCGATCATGCTCTTAACATGTTTTCTAAGCCAATAGGATTTTGTTCATGAGATCCTGTCTCATGAATCTTTTATGATATCCTCTTAGGACTAATCATTCATATGCTTTTCTCCACCTGGTGGTATAATTTGCATGCACTCTCTTATCTTTCATGAGAATTTCTCTTGCATGGTGGTTTCTTCTCCATGATCTCATCTTATTGCTTCTCCACATCGAGATTCACTATTACACCACTTAAAACTTTCTCCCTCTCAAGCATCAATTGCATGTCTTCTTGCACTTCCCAATATTAGGAAGCTCTGTAGACATCCCATGTACTTCAAGTATGTAGAGATTATTTGCTCGAATCCCAACATTCTTGACTTGTCTGGTTGCCTTGTGCCGAAGGAAAACTTTTCCTTCACTGAAGACAACTTCATACCCTTTATCCTCTAACATTGCGACTGAGATCAAATTCTTCTTTAAACCTGGAACATGCACTACATCTTGTAAAAGAATGAGTTTACCTGAATCCCTCTGAAAGGTTATGGTACCAATGCCGGTCGCATTGTATCATCCATTGTCACCCAACTCAACATGCAACTGGAGATCTTTCTCCACCAAGTCACTGAAAAGATTCACATCTCCTGTCATGTGAAAGGAAGCGCCACTATCAAAATACCACCCTGATCCCAATGCACTAGACACCATGCATGCGATCAATGAGAAGTCCAGCTCAAATTGCGAGGCAAGAGCCTCTCCAGCTGCAGCTCCAGCAGCTTGCTTGTTCTTCTTCTTCTGTGGACAATTTGTGGCGTAATGCCCATGCTCATGACAGTGAAAACACTTCAATTTGGACATGTCACGCTCTTTACCATCCGCACCGGATTGAGAAGCATTCTTCTTTCCCTTCCCCTTCCTTGCTTTGGCAGCCAAAGTGCAATCCTCTTCATCAGATTCCTTTGATGAAGATCCATCCCTGGTACTCCGCCTTATCTCCTCTTGCACAAGATCCGACCAAAGTCGCTCCCATCCTGGCAATTTTTCCCGACCATTGACAGAGTCCTGATAGGAGTGCCAACTCTTCGGAAGCCCAAGGAGAGCCAATCTCACCAATTCCTCATCATCCACACTAACTCCTACACTCCCAAGCTCATCCCTGCAGTGGACAAACTTTTTCAAGTATACCGGAATAGTGTCATTCTTCTCCATCTTTATTTTCCTGAGTTTATCCTTGAGCGCCAACTTCCTCTGGTCGCTCTTGCTTTGGAATAAATCTGTCAAGGCTTTCCACATCAAAAATGGAGAAGCCTTACCATGCAGGCTAGATACTATGTGATCCTTCACGCCCTCCAACAGAATCCTTCGACACCTTGCTGTCTTCTTTTGCCAAGCCTCAACCAAGGCTGCATCGCTAGGCTTTGGAACTTCAACATCTATGAACACCTTCAGCCCATTGTCATCGAGCACCGCCTCCATCCTATCTCTCCATGCAATATAATTCGAGCTGCCTCAAGAGCATACTCCAATCAAAATCCTTGATAATACATTTTGACTTCGACACCAAGAAAACACTGCTGCAAATTCGAATTCCACCAGCTCAAAACTCAACCGCTTCTGATATGTGAGAACAAAGTATTTCTAGCACAGAGATTGACTGTAGGGGAATTTACTGGATATATCACCTTTCAAAGAAAGGATGGATCCAGAGGCTACCTAGCCTGCTTACAGATTCTGTCTACCGAAATAAATTGTAATCACTGTAATAGATCCGATGATCAATTCTCGCTCTGATACCCTGTAAAAATTTGAATAATAGATGAATTATTCACCGAGATTATCCTGATTACACACTATATGAGCTTCATGCATAATACATAACCTCTTCTACAATTGGTCATCAATTTGCGGAAATAGAAGCAGTTGCATGCGCACATTAAAACATAATCAAGCACACATATAACACAGTATGTAATGGGGAAAGCTTACAGCTGAAAACCCCCAACTATCTGTATATTATAATGATAGAGAACATGTAACAATACATAGCACAAACTCCTCACAAGCTCTCAGCACTATCTCCAATTGATACACACAAACTAGCTCAGATCTGAACAAGTCACAGGTTCAAATCTCCTCCACTGTTTGCCTGCCTCTACTGCGCAATCCAAGATGAGAATGAATAGATCCAAGTTAGAATCCCCTTGGCTTATACTGTGCAATCCTCATTGGCAATCTCAATCAATGTGTGTGCAAATCTCATGCACAAGTATAGTCACAACTAATAGTCACACTCACCCTTTGACCCACCTCTAACACTGGTCTCCATTGAACTGTCCATGCATTGCAGTTAACTGATGTATTCTTTAGTTGATTTATGAGTTAATAATTAGTGAATTAATTAATAATTAATTCACACCACTCATCACTAGTGTATTTCTCAGTTAGACTAAATACAACTAGTTCAACTAAGTTAAACCGAACACAACTCCACCAACTGTCTCATCAACTCCACCAAACTCTGCCACATGAGTTCTAACTGAAGTCAACCATGAAATAGCTTAAATAACCCTTAGGAAAAGCGTATTTCCTTCTGTCAGCTGCATGTGCCACATCCAAGCATCAAACTGAAGTGCTCCAAGAGGATAAGATAATGTTTATAGTCCAAATATTATTAAGGGTTAATAAAATTCGACTGTTCTATTTTTTAGACTGGCAGTCTAAAAATAGATTCCGCCCAATGTCTAAAAATAGAGGTCCATCTATTTTTACCAACTTGACAAATCATCCATAAATAACATCCCGCAACTCATAGACCATGATCCATATGTCTAAAAATAGACATAGTCTAAAAATAGACTTTGCGACAAAAATCACTTGTGTGGCCCCCACCTAGTTTTGGTGATCACTTTCTAACTAGGATCAAGAAAGATGTTTCAGGATGCCTCCTTCACTGTTTCTTGTTGCAATCTTCAACAACTATAACTAATAATTGGAATTTTAAAATCTCGTTTCGTTGAATTGTCATTATGCTGTTATCGAACGACATCTCTACAAAATAAGTAACAAATGTTCAATTGTCATAATTAACTTAAGACTTTAATAAAATTTGGTGCACATCTTCCGTTATTGTTCATAAATAACTTTAAGTGTTTACATAATTAAACTTACTCTACTTTGATTCCTTTCACAACTTTCAACACTGTACCTATATATATATATATATATATATATATAATAATTTATTTTATTTATTATTATTATTATTATTTTTTTCTAAATCATATCTTTAATGCCATCGATGTCATCATAAATATCCAAATCGATTTTTATGGTTTTTTGGTTCAAAGTTCCAAAACATTTCAAAAGTATTATCACCGTTTTCAATAATGATATATAAGAAGAAAATACATCATATCACTTTCAACTATGGGCAAAGGGAATTTAAACAAAAATAATTTTAAATCGGATATATATATATATATATATATATATATATATATACATAAAAATCATATAAATTATAGCGTAAAGGACATAACCTGGGTTAACAATTTCTTTTATACGTATTACTAAATCAACCTCAAGAATTACTATTTAATTAATATGATTTTATATGTTATTACCTATAGGAAATTATACTCGTGTCAATTTAATTAATACCATTATAATGGTTAGGATATAATAATAATCATGTCATATTAACCTCATGAACAGAGTATCCTTAAAATCATATAAATTAAATATTATATTTTTATTTTTTGTTTATACTATCGTGGTTTCTTTATTTCATATCGTGGCTTCTCCTTTGGTGTGATACATTGATGATTTGAGCCTTTGACAACAAATAGCTGGTAATCGACATATGCGGGTAGATGGAAATTCGATGGCAGTCTTTCCTCGACATGCCTACAGGATTTTATATATATATATATATATATATATATATATATATATATCCTCATGAACAAGAAACTATTTACTCTAAGCTTACTCTATTACTGATAAAACATGTCATTTTTTTTCCTTCAATCATCGTGGTCGTAATTCTTAGTAACTAAATAGTAAGGGCCGCTACTGTCGAGGAAGAAGAGACTGTGGGTTCAATTTCTCGGACGATCTGCGTAAGATTGTGTGCGGGCAGGTCCACGGTTCAATTCTCAAACAGAAGCTTCCAGAATGGAGGGTTATGCGTTTTCAGTTTGGCTCTCATTGTTGGTCATGCTGAAGTATTCAGTTGCAAAATGCATTTTCGGCTGTGGTGAAAAGATGTGTTTCTAGGCAGTATGAGTTGATATGTTGAACAAGTGGATTTCTTGGACAGAACAATATTGATGCTCCTTGGTTATCCAACTCCAGTGAATGGAGTAAGTCAAGGGACATACCTTCATCAGTTTTGACAGCAAACAAGAAGGTTCCCAAATTTGTACATGCCAATATATCAAGTGATGTTGCAGAGAGACTTGGTGTTTTCTCTTTTCGTAGATTGGTACTTGCTGAAAGTGCAGACTCAGTAAAATTGGGGTTGCATGGGGTAGCAGAAGCTTTTGACCAGTATGAAGCCTTAACAACTAGGTTGAAGCATATAGTTGAAATGTATGTTGATGGTACTGGAATTTTATTTGAACTCGTATAGAATGTAGATAATGTGACAAAGGATCACATCAACAGGTTTGGATGTGCATTCTGCTCTCTTCCTCTACCAGTCAGAACAGGATTGCCGGTACATGTGAATGGATACTTTGAAATTTTTGGATTCAAATCGAGGCAGAAATAGAGTATGCCCTCAGACATATACTTGTCTCCTAGGTAGACTAGACTTTATGTAAGATATAGAGATGGTATTTCTTAGGTTCATAGGTATCCTAATTTTACTTATTGTATAAGTTCATTCTGTATAAAGATTTAAGATTTAGCTAACAGGCAGTACTTATAACCTTTATTTATTTTATTAGCAAAAAAACATTAACAGGTCTAAGAGTAAAACTTAGCTCTGATACCAAGTGTAAGGTCCAAAATTTATAAATTTATTTAAGAATCCTACTGCTACTCTAATTCAATTCCTGAAATCCACCATCAGAATCTAACAGGTATAATTATCTGTAAGTCTTGATTTTCAATAAGCATTGAAAATTATTAACACTAAAATTTTGATTTTAACATTCAGAATAAGAATTTAAGCAGTAATTCAGAATAAGAATACAAAATTTAATATTTAGAATAAGAATACGAAATTTAAAATTCAGAATAGGAATTTAAGCAGTAATTTAGAATAAGAAATTCAACAGATAACTAATATTTTACCTTTCATAACAAAATTCATGAACTATATTTTTAGACACTAACCTGATTTCCCTTGCTGTGTTTAGTGATGATTTTCCTTACTATAAACTCCTCTTGCTTCACTACCTTTGTTCCTATTTTTGTTCTGAAAGACCAAAACCACCCAGCCAACTGAATACTGCTGCAGTATTCAGTTCCAAAATCCTCAATTTTGAGAGATTTTGGCCCCCGTGCCCAAAATTTCAGAATAACGAGACTTTGTAATTCTCGTTCTAGTTTGTCTTTCTGGATCTCAACTCAAATCCTCAACCCTTCAACCATTTTCTCCTTCATTTCCTCTCCCCCTTTATTCTACTCTTCATACAGTTAAATATTCCATCTTAGGTGGTTACCACCTCCTCACCGCCTTCTTATTCATTCATTAGGTACATACATCTAATCTCTATTTTAAATGAGGGATACATATGGGTTTGTCTTTAAATTCATAATTATTTTTATTATTTTACTTTAATTTATTTTAATTATATCAAATTATAATATTTTATATATATCTATGTATTTTAAAATTAATTTCCTTTAATCATATTTATCTTTTACTCAGGCATCCTTCATAAATAATTATACTAGTGTAAGACATACGACGCATGCCTATGTAGCTATCATATGCATATATCATATGCTTACTAATATATTTCGTTTATGATTAGAAATGGGTCATTACAACTAGAGAGTTCGGTCTCTACTTGTATTCTTCCTTCTTTGGCTGTATGAGATCCTTGCTTGATATCAGCATCGTGACATAGATTGTCTTACCATATGCTTTCACTTATCCTTGTTGAATGTACACACTTGTCTTGATTCCTTCTATAGAACAGTCCACCCTATACTATAAAGATGCCCTTACACAGTCATGTTCTTTTACTTAACAAAGTACTGTTCTTGCACTTTAACATACTCCCTTCTCTGTATTATATACTGATCTATCCTCGCACTTATTGCAGTCCTAATTCTAAACTTTAATATAGTCCCTTCTCTGCACTTTAACACAGTCTTATTTCCACAATTACCATAGTCCTTCGCACTTGAAAGCAGTCTTTATTTCGCACTTATTTCTGATATGTATGACTGTAGATATCTCAGACTTAACCTCACATTTGAACCTCAAACAAGTCTGAATTTCTGTCCTGAAATGAACCACAAACCTAACCTTTTATAGCGTACACCTTTACTGTGATTTAGGCCGACCTTAAAAACTAATGGTAGGCCACATGTTCACTACTTATAGGACGACTTGAGGAGGAAATTCAACACTAATCTTGAGCCACATTCTGAGCCATGTATTCAAGGCTTATGTGACAAGGTCTTGAGGCATACTTATTTGAATTGAAACTTCATATGCATGACTCTTAATTAGTACATTTATGACAAGATGAAAAATCCCTACAGGACATCAAGAAGAAGTCTTTTGACCTATAATAAAAACCTTGCTCATGAAACCCATGAAGAAATAATAAAAAAATACATTTTATTTTCTTTGTCTTCTTCATTACATAAAAACATAATTACATAGTCAATATGAAGACCGAACCTAGTTACTCTTTCCAAAAAAAACACAGTCAAAACAACAACAACAATTCTTGGTCAAAGGAGATAGATTTGACCCGCAGTCAACCTCAGTCAACATGCCAAAAACAAAGATAAATATGTTGTCAAACAGATTCAAATATTCCTAGAATATTTGGCCTCCATCCATAGTCAAAGAGCTTGGTAAAACATATCCAATTAGCCCAAGTCAATGCAAGTCAAAGGAGAGAGAAAGATGTTGGTCAATGTAGAACAGAAAATGACTCCTTTCTCCTTCACACATGTGAAGTGTCTTTGTCATTTCAGATCGATGTGATGGATGAGAAGTGTGTATGAATGAGCTCCAATGATGTTCTATTTATATGTGTCTCAGGAAGTGCCATTTCCACTTGTGGTGCTGACTTGGTCAAACTTGCAAACTTGAATTTTCTCCATAATTTGCAAATGAAAGTTCCAACCGAAGCTGTCAATTTTCAACACTCCCTCTCAGCTAGGGAGGAATTTCCGGGTGCATAATAAGTATCATCTTGGATGCACATGTCTCAACATAAGAGAAGTTCATCTCAACTCATCTCATCTCATCTCATCTCATCTCAATTGAACAACAATGACTCGATCCATAGAAGAAGAAGAATGATCCACACTAACAATAGAGGAGATCAATTTCCCACAACCAAAGTCCATGGCAGTCATAAATGACTTTGGTTAAAATCTCATACCCTATGTCCACTGATTGATCCTCACCCAACTTGATCCTCAACGATCAAGTGGTAAAACACTTGCATCCAACACTTCGGGGAGATCAATTTACCACAAAAAATTCCATGGAAGTCGCGTCCAATCTTGGTAAATATAACACACACCTATGTCCCCTCACCCACTAGCCAGATGGGTGGCAATCCAGGCAAGCTTAACCATCTCAAAATGGCCCTTGGTCAATAATGAATCAAAGGTGACTTGTGGGTAGGATGCATACTAGGGTATGTACTCAAACAATTCCATGGCTTCAAGGAATACCCTACACCTAGGAGCCTCGTTCCTCATCTCCCCCCCCACCCCCCCACCAAGTCCATGGCTAGTCAAAAGACTGGGGGAAGAGCATATGCTCAATGTTTTCAATCAACAATTGTTAATTTTAGGAAACTAGGTTCAAACTCCATGTTGAACTACTCATATGATGATGATTATATTTTTGTTGGATTCCTCTTTCAGAGAGGTGCAATATTGATCTAAAGATCATATTATTTGGGTGAGCAGAACATATCTTTTTATTTTATTTTATTTTCCATACATGTGCAAGGTCGTCCAAATTTGTAATGTAGGCTCACAAGCCCAAAATATGTGTCACAGACCCTCATTGATGGATATAAATTGGAGAAAGATGATATTCTTTTCATCATCAACTCATCACACACATTCCACTTGTGATCTGATTGGTCCATATAGCCTAGGAGAGGCTTCCCTCCCTCACACGTGTGAATCTAAACCTGAAGAAGTTGTTGTAATTTTAGGGATGTTTTTAGGGGTTTTGGACAACGTTGACCAGTGTTGACTTTAGGTCAACCCTTGGATTTTTACTTCGATTTTTGGACATAAATTCCGATGTCTTGAAGTCGCATTGGAGGGCACAAAAATCAAGGAGAAGTGTTAACTTTGACTGTTGTCTGTTGGCTGCAGCTTTGATTGCGACACTGACTTTTGCATTGAATTTTGGATTTGTCTTTGAGAGGTGTGTGTGACACTTGGAGAAAGGCTGATTTGGTTTTTGGAGAAGTTGGTTTGACCAACTCAAGACTTTGCTGGCTAGGGCATCCTGTTGACTGTTGTAACAAACATTTATCTATCCATTAGCTGGACAAGGAGAATTACAAATTATGATACTATATTTGGCTTGTCTTCTATTGATCTGTTTTTTTATGTTCTACCAACATTTTACTTTCAAGTTCATGTGATTGCTAAATCTTAATTGGGCCTTAAAGAAGATTGATGTAAAACTGCATTTAAGCATAGACCATACCATGGTTATCTAAATTTAACATGGTATCAAAGTAGAGGTGAAGACAAAGCCCAAGATAGTATGAAAAGAAATCATCAAAGAAGAAGTCTTATCAAGGTTCAATGGCCTCCACTTAGAAGGGTTTCAAGTCTGATGATAAGTTGACTGAAAAGTATGATTATCATGCATGGAAGACTTGGAAAAGAAATCATTCAAGAAGAAGTCTTATCAAAGATAAATGGCCTCCACTTACAAGGGTTTCAAGTTTGATGATAAGTTGACTAACAAGTCTGATTATCATGCATGGAATATGTCTTTGGATTTGGTTTTGGAAGACCAACATGTCATGGATTATGTGCAGGGGAAGATCCACGAGCCTCCATCAAATGCATCGGCTGCCACAAAGGCAAATTATAGAAAAGGGGAAATAAAATCAAAGATGATTATTAGGGATTAAATACATAAGAACTTGTTTTCTTACATCTCTGAGCTAGGCACATCTAAAGAGATGTATGATAAGTTGGTTAGCATGTTTAAGGCTAGCAATTTTACTCAAGTTATTTTCTTCAAGAAAAAATTGAAGAATATCAAGAAGGGCAAAGATGAATCCATCCAATCATATTTTATGAGGCTCACATAAATAAGGAATTATCTCCTTGCCATAGGAGAAGAAGTAGTTGATTGAGAGTTCATCCTCATTGCTCTTGGAGGACTTCCCCGAGATTGGTATGCATTTAATACTACGATTCTTAATAATAATGTGATTCCTGATTTTGATGAATTTTTGACAAGATGCACTCAAGAGGAGATAAGAATGATGGAGAGAGACCATCCCTCTAATGGAAATGGAGGTGACCCTACTGCCTTCACCTCTCATTCAAAGAAGAAGAACCATGGTGGACCGAGAAATCAAAACCATGGAAGAGTGGGGCACAAAGGAAGAAAGGGAATATGTTACACTTGTAACAAGACTGGTCACTATGCAAGAGAGTTCCCCAATAGAAGGTACTCTCCCAAAGATGATGACAACAACAACTTCAAGGGGAATGGCAATCAAAGGAACAATAGATTCAAAGGAAAGAGGAAGGCTCCCTCTGATCGAAGTGGAAATGACCAACCTTTCAAGAGGTCAAGAAATTCCAGGTACGATGAGTCTAATGTTGTTGATAATAAGAAAAAAGAATATATTCTCGTATCTTCCCTCTATGTTGCATCTCCTCCCAACACCCTAGATGTTTGTTTGATTGATAGTGGTGCTTCAGGGTGTTGAGAATTTAGAGTGCTGGTGATTAATTCAAATTTTCTTCTTAATAATTACTTGTGAGCTTACTTGAGTTACTTATGTATTCTCTTCTTTAGCTTATTTAGTCTTTCATCAAGTCAATTATCAAACTACATGAGACACAAAATTAGGCTCCTAGAGCCAAGGCAAAACCTCTCCCTCTTGGAGAGGAAAACCCGTAAGGAATTCTTCTTATCGATCTTCAAATGACAAGTACCATGACCAAGACTCAAACCCTTGACCTAGGAATGCCTCCAAGACCTTGTCAATGCTTCTTTGTATGCTCACAATGCTAATCCTTCTCTTTTGCACCAACTTGCACTGACCTGCACCACCACTAGAGAACTCAGTCTCTAATTATATCTTCCTTCATTTAGTGTTCAGTTATCAACATAATTCTTCTTGTTTCATGTTCACTTGAGATATATTGCTTTCTTTTTTGTGTACTTAAGATAGGAAGGTAAATCTCAGATTTACCTTCCTTCTATTCTCTCACTTTCACGTTGTGATATCCACATCCTTTTCATCCTCAATCCACATTGTTATACTAATCTAAGGTTCGCACTTATGTTCAGACTTGACCAAAACTCCTTTATACTAATCTGCACTTCTTTTTCTTCAGGATTCTTTACAAAACAGATCCACACCCATTGCTTCAACTCGCATTTAACACAGACTTTATTACGTTGTTGCAATCACAGATATGTCCACAATTCTGTGTCTTTTAGCCCACACTTATGTCCTTATTGAAATCCGCATAGATAACTAATGTATCCACAATCTTGTTGATATTAAATCCACATTTAACCACTGTAATACTTCAAAGGGATCTGCATTGGTTGGTGGTGTCAAATGAGTCACAGGTTCCTTCATATATATAGTTCTTTGACTTTATTTTAGGCTGAGCCTACAACAAGTTTGTAGGCCAACATCCTCACTGTATATAGGCCAAATTCATCACTGATTAATAAGCTTATATTCTAGCGTTGAAAGTGGGTTTTCTTGAGGGCTGTTATGAGCCATTCTTCCACAAGGTATTGGAGTACATTCTTTAGACTAGTCACTTTATAATATATATACATGACTCTTAATTACACTTATAAATAGAAGACAAACCCTAATAGACATCAAGAAGAAGTGTATTGACCTATAATAAAATATTTCTCATGAAACCCATGAAGCAAGTATAACAAAAATACATTTTATTATATTTGTATTCCTCTTTACATAAATACATAATTATATAGTCAATATGAAGACCGGTCCTAGTTACACTTTTCAACACAAGGCACCTCATTGGTTATAAAGAAGACCTCTCTGATTTGATTGAGAAGGATACTAATTTAGAAATTATCCTTGGAGATAATTCCACCTATCCCATGAAAGGGACAGGGACTGTGACCCTTCATCTATCTCAAGCTCAAGTCCTCTACTTACAAGATGTGTTGTACGTACTTGATTTGAAGAAGAACCTTGTGTCTATTTTGGCAATGGAAGACAAAGGATTCAAGGTGGCATTCATTGATGGAAAGGTATGCATCTGGAATAAGAACTTCAAAGAAGATCTTACTATTGGTTTTAGAGTTGATACACCCTATCAGGTTGGAGGAAGTTCGTTGGGGGCCATGTCATGTGATACAACTCTCCAAACTGAGCTATGGCATCGGAGGTTTTCACACCTTCATTACAAAGCCCTTCCCGAAGCAAGGAAGGTGGTGACAGGGATGCTTGAGTTTAAATATGATCATGAAGGTATATTTCAGGGTTGTGCCGAAGGGAAGCATACAAGGGGACCATTCACCACAAGTGTCACAAAGACATCAAATATCTTGCAATTGATACATTCTGATCTATCTGGTATGCTTCCTGTAACATCCTTGGGAGGATGTTTCTATTACATGACTTTCATAGTTGACTTCTCTCGCAAAACCTAGATATATTTCTTAAAGAAGAAGGACGAAGCATTCAAATGGTTTTGTACCTTCAAGGCCTTGGTTGAAAATCAAACTAGGAAGAAAATAAAAAATTTGAGGACCGAGTATGAGACCGAGTATGAGTCAAATGAATTCAATGAATTTTGCAGGGAAGCTGACATTAAGAGGGAGACCAAAAATGTGTATACTCTTGAGAAAAATGGTGTTGCTGAAAGAAATAACAGGACCATTGTGGAAGCTTTCCGTGCCATGCTATATGAATAAGGTCTTCCTAAGTTTCTATGGGGATAAGATGCGAAAATTGTTGTGTATGTTCAAAATAAATGCCCACATTCCTCTTTGGACTCCAAAACTCCCGAGGAAGTCTTCTCTAGTAAGAAGCCTGATGTTTCCCACCTTAGAGTTTTTGGAAGTCTTGTTTATTTTCATGTGCCGAAAGAAAAGAGAAGCATGCTGGATGTTTCTAGAGAGAAGGGAATGTTTGTGGGCTACAGTGAAACCTTGAAGGCATATAGAATCTATGTGCCTAGTCAAAGAGAAGTGAAGATATGCCACGATGTCACCTTCGATGAAGATGTTGCCCTCAAGAAAGTAAGAAATCTTCTTAGTTCAAAGGAAGACAAAGAATAAGAAGAAGAAGTTGGAAGGCAGGTAGAAGCGAAGGATGAACCTATGCCTGATGTTGAAGGACTGATGGATACTAATGATTCACCTCCTTCAAATAAAAGGAGATCCTCATGGCTCAGGGACACTCTTGAAGATGCCAAGAGACATATTGCCCCAAGGGAGACATTCTGTGAAATCAAGAAGTTGAATAGGTAACAAGGGTACCTAGCATCCACGAGTACAATTATACAATCTGAGCTTGGATCATTTGAAGAAGTCGTAAAGCATTAAGTTTGGAAGGATGCTATGCATGAAGAATATGAGTCCATTATGAAGAATGATGTCTAGGATGTGGTCCCGAGACTGGAGGATGAATCTATTGTCACCTCGAAATGGCTCTTCAAGATCAAGCATGAAGCTTATGGAAGTGTTGAAAACTACAAGGCAAGATTTGTTGCCCGAGGCTTCTCTAAAAAAGAAGGCATAGATTATGATAATATATTTGCACCTGTCACCCACTATACCACCATTTGATTTATCATTTCCCTTGCTGCAACGCAAGGATGGAGTCTCCAGCAGATGGATGTGAAGACTGCTTTTCTACATGGTTCGATAAAGGAAGAGGTTTATGTTGAGCAACCTCTAAGGTTTTAAGTCCAGGATAGAGACTCATATGTATGCAGGTTGAAGAAATCCCGCTATGGGTTTAATCAGGCCCCTAGGGTTTGGTATGAGAGGACCAATAGCTACTTGATGAATTTTGGCTTCACTCGAAGTGATGCTGATGCAAGCCTTTATTTTAAGGTTGATAATGAAAGGCCTATCATTCTAGTTCCCTATGTGGACGATCTCTTCCTGACAGGTGGTGACCCTCGCATTCATCAATGTAAGTGGGAGCTAGCTTACGAGTTTGAGATGAAAAACATAGGATAGATGCACAATTTCCTAGGCTTGGAGTTCTAGCAAAGGCCAGGCGAGATTTTTCTTTATCAAGGAAAATATGTCGTTAAGCTACTGGAGAGATTTGGTATGGTGGACTATAATTCTATGTCAACACTGATGGAAATCAACTTTAAGAAGTTGTGTGGAAGGGCTACTGAGCCCGAGCTGGGAAATCCCACTGAGTATCGACAACTCATGGGGCCCTAATGTTCTTAGTGAACTCCTGTCTAGATGTATGTTTTGCAGTGAACACTTTGAGTCAACATATGGTTGAGCCTCATCACATTCACTGGATTGGTGCTAATAATCTATTGAGATATATTCAGAGCATAATCAACCATGGGTTGAGATACACTGCCAGGAGTTTGAGACTTCATGGATATACTAATGCCGATTGGGTTATCAGTGTGGTGGGTCGTAAGAGCACATATGGATGTTGCATCACCTTGGGTTCTGCTTCAATATCTTGGATGAGCAGGAAGAAAAATTCGGTGGCTTTGAGCACTGCTGACGCCGAATACATTGCAGCGAGTATGGCCTGTTGTAAAGTTTTTTGGTTGAGAAATCTCTTTAGTGAGTTGTTTGGACATGTGCTAGATACCACCGTTATCCTTTGTGATAATGAGAGTGGGATTCGTCTTTCTGAGAATCTCGTGTTCCTCGATCGATTCAATCATATTGATATTAGGTACCACTTTATCTGGGATATGGTACAACAAAGTGTCGTAAGGCTTGATCACAATGGAACTAATGAGAAAGTTGCAGATATTCTCACGAAGCCCCTGGGGAAGATCAAGTTCCTAACCTTCCATGAGAAGCTTGGCATCGTGGAAAGACCCTATTATGAGGGTACTTCTTGAGTTGGAAAATGAGCTCTAGGAGCTCCAGGGGAGCTTGGGGGTAGCTTCTTGGAGCTATAAGCACACACGGGACAAGGCTTGCCGAACCTTGTTGTGCTTCTGCCCCACCGTTATGATGTTGAGTTGGTTCACCCTCTCTTTTATCTATGCCCCGCATGCATCCTACCCATGGAGTTTCAGACTCATGGGAAGTACCTCTCATTGGCCAATGAGGTGGGAAATGTGGATAGAGACCAATAGCAAGACCAATGGTCACATCGATTGTTTTACTCTCTATGTTTAGGTTGGGTTGTGTCCAACACCTTGATCTGGGATCAAGTCTGATGAGGTTCTTACCTCTAAATTGACTTCGGGTCAATAAACTAACTTTGGGTTAGTATGTGACTCTCTTGAGTCTATTGAGGTTTTACCCTCTAGGCTAACTTCAGGTTACTAGAGTGAGATGTATTTATGACTCAATCTTTTTTTTTTCCATTAGATCCGAATGATCATGATAGTACATGATGGTATTGATGACAGGATGGCACAGGTGGACAGATGAAGTTCTCCCTAGTTGAGAGGGAGTGTTAATTTTGGGAAACTAGGTCCAAACTCCATGTTGAACTACTCATATGATGATGATTATATTTTTGTTGGATTCCTCTTTCGGAGAGGTGCAAGATTGATCTAAATATCATCTTGTTTGGATGAGCAGAATATATATTTTGCTTTTATTTTCCACACATGTGCAAGGTCGACCAGATTTGTAATGTAGGCTCACAAGCCCAACAGATGTGTCACACACCCTCATTGATGGATATAAATTGGAGAGATGATGTTCATTTCATCATTAACTCATCACACACATTCCACTTGTGATCTGATTGGTTCATACAGCCTAGGAGAGGCTTCCCTCCCTCACACGTGTGAATCTGAACCTGAAGAAGTTGTTGTAATTTTTGGATTGTTTTTAAGGTTTCTGGACAACGTTGGCTTTCGGTCAACCCTTGGATTTTGAATTCGAATTTTGGACATAAATTCTAATTTCTTGAGGCCGCATTGGAGGGAAAAATAATCAAGGAGAAGTGTTGACTTTGACTATTGTCCATTAACTACAATGTTGACTTTTGCGTTGACCATTTTGTGTTGACTTGCGTTGACTTTTTGGAGCTGTCTTTCAGGGGTGTGTGTGACACTTGGAGAAAGGCTGATTTGGCTGTTGGAGAATTTGGTTTGACCAACTCAAGAATTTTCTCACTAGGGCATCCTATTGACTACTGTAACAAACATTCATCTATCCATTTTTTGGACAAGGAGAATTACAAATTCTGATACATTATTTGGCTTGACTTCTGTTGATCTATTTTTTATGTTCTATCAACATTTTACTTTCAAGTTTATGTGATTTCTAAATCTGAATTTGGCCTTAAAGAATATTGAAGTAAAATTTCATTTAAGCATAGAATATACCATGGTTATCTAAATTTAACAATAGTGTTCCCTCCCAAGGAGGGATGCATTCTCCTACATTCCAAGCTGCTCTTCAAAGAATAATAACTTCGATTTTAGCAAAGGATTTGTGAGAAATTATGTAACCTTCTCATCTGTTGAGATGTGTTGGAGCCTCACTGCTCCTCTTTGTACCATATCTATGATATAGTGGTACTTGATCTCGATGTACTTCGACCTGCCATGGAATATTATATTCTCTGAAAGTTTGATCTCGCTTTGATTGTCACATTATATCACAGTCATATATGGCACATGATCAAACAACTCCGTAAAGAGCTTCTACAACTACATTGCCTCACGATTAGCCATACTAGCCACAATATACTCAGCCTTGACTTTACTGAGAATGACATATTTATACATTCTTCTCATCCAGGAAATCATGACAGATCCAAAGCTAAAGGAACACCTTGATGTGGTCTTCCTATCAGTAACACTCCCAGCCCAATCTTCACTTGTATATCCATGTAGTCTCAAATCATCGGCGGAGGCATAATTCAGTGTATAATTGATCGTCCCATGTAGCTATCTCAACGCATGTTTTGTGGCTACCCAGTGAGCATGCAAAGGTTACACCATGAACTAGCTCAAGGTGTTAATAGAAAAACATATATCTGGTCTAGTGTTGACTAGAAACATCAAAGCCCCAATTAGTTGTCGGTACATAGAAGGATCTACAAGATCTAGTCCCATAACCTCACCACATAACTTCTTGAAGTTTGCCTCCATCGATATGGCCATGGATTTGCAATCCACCATCCAAAATCTCTCTAAGAGTTTGAAAACATATTTTCCTTCACTGAGGAAATTCTCTCCAAGTTTCTACCACACCTCTAAGCCTAAGAAAAAGTGCTTCAACCCAAGATATTTCATCTCAAATTTGGAGGCAAGCTCCCTCTTACACTAGATTATCAGAGGTTCTGCTCCTAGCATGAACAAATCATCAACATATAAAACCAAAATCAAAGTCATACCTTGGACAACCTTGTAGTAAAGGTTGGGGTCGGAATTTCTTTTGTTGAATCTCAGCTTCATTAGGTGTCCATCAATGCAAGCATATCAAGCCCTAGGGGATTGCTTCAATCCATAGAGGGATTTCTTCAATATGCAAACATGGGTTTCCATGTCATGTTCCCTAAAACCCTAAGGTTTTTCCAAGTACAATTCTTCCTTGAGTATGCCATGAAAAAAAAAAATCTTTACATGCATTTAATGAAGACTCAAACCTTGATTAGCAGTAAGAGCACTAATAAACCAAATGGTAGTGTATCAGGGAATAGATTCAAATATCTCATCATAATCTTCTCCCTCTTTCTAGGAGAAACCTCTCGCCATGAACCTCGCTTTGAACTTTTCAATGTTAACATCAGCTGTATGTTTTCTTTTGTATATCCACTTCAAAGTCACTACAAACTTCTCCCCAGGTCTCGAAACAACCTCCCATACATCATTTTTAATCATGGACTGATATTCTTCAACCATGGCACCTCCAAAAACTTGTTCCTTCACATATTCATCATAGCAGCAAGGCTCAGATTTTATGATGTTTCTCATCAAAGCAGCATATCCCTGATATTTGCAAGGTTTATTGCTTTCTCTGAAGGTACCTCTCGGGGCTGAATTTCTCTTTTAATCCTATAAAGTATCATGAAGCCACAAGGATCTCTTACCAAAAGGAGGATCACAAAGAGGAGGATCCAAAGGTGCCATATGCTCATCTGGAAGGTTAGGCTCTAGCATGGATGGCCTTGCATCTACATCCATAGAATCATCTCTTCTCTTAGTGTTGGTAGGGACATGAGAGTCCCTTGCTTTTCCAAGGGTAACATCTTCATCAAAGGTCACATTTTCATTTTTCCACGATACTAGTGTCTAGGATAGAATCTTAAATCACTGACACTACCAAACCAAGTATCACAACAAGTCTACTTTGCATAGCGGAATATAAATAGCAGTAAATATAATAGTGCACAAAATGTACACAAATTTTTACACAAATATGTACAATAACCCAACTTCATTATATTAATCCAACTAAATAATACAACAATTTAGGGCTCCTGCACTAGGGATAATGGCCCTCAAATATCCACTGGTACAAGAACACAAAATATAAGATACACTGACAATATCTTGATCATCTTTCAAGTTTGATTTTCCATAAGAGCTTTGAAGTCCCTGAACATGTTGAAAGCCCGATCCATGGTCTTCAAGAAGAAGATACAAGACTTACGGGGATAAGTCATCAACACATATCACATAGTATAGATATCCTCCAAGAGATGTCACTGGCATGGGTCCACAAAGATCAAAATGAATGAGTTGAAGAATTTCTTTAGATTTGTTGCTACTATAAGGGAATGGTCCCTTGACATTCTTTCCACTAGCACATCCCTGACATACACCTTCATGATCCACTTGAATCTCGGGAATCCCTAAAACCATCTTACTTAAATCAATAAAATCCTTGTAATGACTGTGACCAAATCTTCAGTGCCAAAGCTCACACTGATTACTGGTATCACGGACCAACCAATGTTTAAATTTTTCATCCAAAAACTCTGTATAGGCCTTCATTTCTGACACCAAGTGTGAAGGTTGCCTTTAAGCTAGATCTCCTTGGCCAAGCAAGGAATTTTCCATCAATGAATGCAACTCTAAATCCTTCGTCTTCCATGGTAGAAATGGAGACAAGATTATTCTTCAAGCTTGGCACATACAACACATCTTGTAGATGAATGGTTTGACCAGATGAAAAATGAAAAGAAACAATGTCAGACCCTTTGATAGGATGAGTAGAATTATCCCCAAGTATAATTTTTAAATTAGAATCCCTCTTAGCCAAATTTGAGACAATTTCACGATACCCAGTAAAGTGTCTAGATGACCCACTATCCACCAGCTAGCTATCAATGCTATATGAAGATGAGCTATAAAGAGTGGCATCAATATAAGATTCAGATTGAGTATTAGCAACATTATCAGCATACCTTGTGTTCTTGGACCTCTTTTGAGGGTGTTGAGTCTCTTCAACACTTGCATGGGCAGTAGGACCTCTTCCTCTCCTTTTATTGTTGAAATTGTTGTTGGAAATGGACCTTTGAGCACTTCTTCTTTCAAGACAGTCTCGGCCTATTTGGCCAAATTTTTCACATCAATATCATTGGACTTTGGACAAGTCCCTTTTATTATTGTTGAATGTTGGAGATGTCTTTTTTGACTTCCATTTGGAAGGTCTTCCTTTCTGCTTTCCTTTCTTGACATTGGTTGCAAAAGTTGTAGGTTCTCCTTCTTCTTGTCTCTGAATTATTCCTTTGGAAATGAGCCTGGATTCTTCTTGAGTGCAAGACCCCAAGAGTTCATAAAATGAAGGGAGCTCATTTTTTCTACTGTAATGAATGTCTCCCAGGACATGGGAAGTCCACCAAGGGTCATCTATAGAAGCTCTCTATCAGGTATGATTTCTCCGATGGAAAGAAGTTGATATCTTATTTGAGAGATTCTCAAGAATTCACCTATTATAGATTAAAACTTAGACATATTTATGTCACGGAGTTGACTCTTCAACGAAATAATGTGGCTAGGATTGTTGACCTCATACATCCCAATCAAGTTATCATACATCACCTTTTACTTCTTTAGCTTGGACACATAAGTGATGAGAAGATCTCTGAGGGAATCAATGATGATATTCTTGGACTTGATCTCGCCCTTCTTGTACTTGGATTTGACATTGGCAATGGCATTTATAGGAGGTTCAACTACCTTGCCCTCCACATGATCCATCACATCATTCTCTTCAATGGTAAGATCCAATCTAGCCCTCCATGCTGCAAATTTGAAGGCATCATTCATCTTCTCTTCAATCTTGAAGTAGGAGGAAGTCATCCTATCCAAGAGAGCTCATCACCAATCTACAAGAGAAGTGTCTCAAGGGGTGTATTCTTTGTTCTCCAATGGCTAATATTAACCTGAGCTTTGATACCATGATAATTTTCATGTTTTCTATGCTGCAATAATTACGTAAAACAATTTCATCCACCCCACTAATAGTTAAGGAATTATAGATAGAACAGTAAACAATAATGCACAATAGAAGATAGCCAAGCACAATGAGACACTGATTTTTGGTCCAAAGACTACGGCAAAACCACAAAAGGGGGAAAACCCATAATCAATTCTTCTTCTTCTTAGCCAATCAATGTTCAGCTTGAGATACATAATCCAATAGTACATTCATAAACTAGTCAAAGTCAAACCTTTGACTTTCCAAGTCAAAATCAATCAAATGAGAGAGAGTCAAATCTATTCAACAATCACATTCTGCAATAGAGGGACGAATTTCAGCCTGTGGAAGCTCATTCAACCACAGTCAAACAAATCCTACAACTCTTGGTCAAAGTCAACAATCAACGCATAGAGGCAAAGATCTGATCAATGCAGAGAATATTTGGCTTTCCTTCATCAGTCAGAACACAATTAGAACAATAGTGGAAAGTCTCAGCCAAAGTAGAGAAAATTGACCTATGGTCAACCTAAGTCAACGTTCCTAGAACAGAGATAAAGATGCGATCAAACAGAGTCAAGGATTAGGTCAACACAAAGAATATTCGACCTTCCTTCCATAGTCAGAACACAGTCAAGACTCAAAAAAGTAGCAGAAAGTCTTGATCAAAGGAGAGAGATTTGTCTTGTTGTCAACCACAGTTAATGTGCCCAAGACAAAGATAAAGATGTGGTCAAATAGAGTCAAGTATTCCTAGAATATTCACCCTCCATCCACAGTGAAAGATCTCGGTCAAACAAATCCAATTAGCCCAAATCAACATAGATCAAAGGAGAGAAAGATGTTGGTCAACGCAAAATTGAAAATGACTCCTTGCTCCTTCGCACATTTGAAGTGTCTTTTTCATTTCAAATCGATGTGATGGATGAGAAGTATTTACAAATGAGCTTCGACAATGTTCTATTTATATGTGTCTTAGGAGGTGCCATTTCCACTTCTGGAGCCAACTTGTCTTTCTTGACTCTGACTTGGTCAAACTTGGAAATTTGAATTTTCTCCATCATTTGTAAATAAAAGTTCTAACTGAAGCTGTCAATTTTCAACAATTCATTAGTGGCCAGTGCCTCACAACATAATAGAGGTAAGAAGTTTTTATGGGTTGGTCAGTTTGTATAGAAAAGTTCAAAAAGGAATTCAGTGGCATTTCTGCACCAGTTAAAAAATGTATGAAGAAAGAAATTTTTATTTTAATAAAGTGTGTCTAGAGGATTATGATGTTAGTTCATAAGCAATTGGTGTTTGTTGAAGCTAAGAAGGTAGCCTCATTACTGTTAGTTTATGTAGCATCAGAGGTGTTCTAGTCTTGAAACTTTGTGGAGAGGCTAAAACAAATGAGCTCTTCATAACCCAGAAATTGTTTCTTGTTAATTCTAGCAAGAAGTATCTCAATTATATTACTAGCCTATTTTTTAATATTTCATAAGTCTAAACTTAGGAAATCTAGTTGATTAATCATAATTAATTGAGATAAGGTGTGAATTATCTAGAAAATCACATGGATCGACTGGGAAATAATTTGGGCCCTTGATTAAGTTTTGATCTTGGTTGTTGGAGGTCCAACAAAAGAATATGAGAAGAAGTCGATGGGTAGATGGAGAACACACTCATGAGAACCACAAAGATTTTGATTTCCTTAGAGAATTCGATTTTCCAAAGAGCCAATGGTGTTGGAAGAGTTCAAGCTTCAATAGGAAAGCAGAGACAGTAAGGTTAGAGGAAGTTTTCCAGATCCGATGAAGTGCATTGTAGAGAGGCAGAAAGAGCCACAATGAAGCTGACATAGGGGCTAGGCAAAAGCCTCTGGAGGCAATTTCTTTTTGTTGGAGGGAAGTTGAGTTTCAGTTCCAAAGGTCGGGAAAGGGTTCCAGAAGGCCAGAGCAGTAGTTTCTCAGGAAATGGAAGACATGATGACTACAGGAGAAACTGATTTAGGCAGAGCGTAGAAAGGACTACGCAAGGTGAAGAAGGCTTCTGTAGAGGCTGTTTGGATAGCTCACTTGGAGCTACAGTCAGAGCTCGAATTGATAGTAGGTGTGAGGAATATTCCTCACAATATTTTTACCAGTAATTTCTCTACAAGATTGCCAACTTTCGACATCTTGATTGTACTCAGAATTTATCACTACTTCATAATAATAAAAACCCTCAATTGTTGCACTGGTTTTCCCAAGTTGGTTTTTTACGGGGACATTTATAAAAAAAATTGTGTTAATTTTTGATGTGTGTGTGCTAGAATTTTCTCAGTTTCTGGTGCTATTGTTTTTCAAAGTTTTATTTGTGAAGTTTGCAGTGTGAATGATTTGGTATTTGTCATAGTAGATAAATTGATAAATTAATTAACAATTAGAAAAATAACTTCCAGTTACTGCAATAGTATTTTAGTTTTGAAATTTTCACATGGTATCAGAGTGTGATTGATCAGTTGGGAAGCTCAGAGGTCGAAGAAGAAAATTTCATTGTTCAGAAGAAGCATCAGGCCAAAATTTTCTGGTGTTGCATAGTGCCTAGCCAGGTAGGTTGAGTTTCTTAGGGAAAGTTTGATTTTTCAGTGCAGAGTGGTAGAAAAATTCGACTTTCCAGTTTGAGCAATTCTTACAGGCAGAGGGAGCAGCAACAACTCATATTTTCTCTGAGAATATTCTTTTGTTGGAAACATATGGTTTTGCAGCAGATTGTTAGAGTAGAATCAGTGTCGAGTGGAAAGATAAATAGCACACACAGAGGGAAAATTTCTCTCAGGGGGTTTTGAGCTTTATAAACATGATTTTCCAATTGCAGAATGTCAGTAGCTATGAATAGATTTTCTCACTCTGACATGGGGTGCATATAACAGTTCCAGTAGCCAAGCAAAGGAAAAGAGAGATTTTTTATCAGCTTTAGAGATGGCCACAACTGGGCTTAGAGATCAGGATAGGTTGGAGCGATCCTCCAACTATGTCATCTGGAAGGCTAGGATGTCTTCTTTCTACATGAATATGGCCTGAACGCCTATGTGAGAAATGTTGTAGCAGTAACCCAGCATGTGGATCAAATGAATGAGTATAGAAATAAATGACGAAGGCGAATATGATGATTTTGGATGGAGTCTGAGATCATAGTCTCGCATATTTCCGGCAGGAATACTACCAGGGGAATGTGGGTAATTCTCTCCAAGCTATATCAAAGTTCTTGCAAGCAACGAAAGATGTTTCTCTAGGAGAAGCTGAGAACCATCAAGATGGAGAAGGGTTAAGGCATAGATCCCTTCCTCACTCAGATTGAAGAGGTCCGAGATTAGTTTTTAGTCATTGGGGAGGCACCCCAACCCACATAATTTGTACGACTAGAACTAAACAGTATCTCAAAGGACTAGCAAGTGTTTGTCCAAAGCATATTGGGAAAGGAAACTTTGCCTGGTTGGGACAGGATGTGGGTCGATCTGCAGCAGGAGGAGTTTAGGAGAGCTCTAGTAAAGAGCACCATCAACGGTAGCAGCAAGGTTGTGAAGAGTGCGAAGGAAGAGGAGAATGTGGCCTTAGCATCTAAGGGTCCTAGTCAGGGACATGGGAAGAAAAAGAAGAAAAATAAGGACCTGTCGAAGGTCAAGTGCTTTAGATGTGGTGAGGTTAGTCACTACAGTACTCATTGTCCTCTAAGGAAGAAGGACAAGTAGGAGAAGCAGGACTAGGAGGTAGCATCATCCGAGATAAACAAGTTTTCCTCCAGGCTGGAGGAAGTCTTCGCTATGATGGAAGCCATACCTCCAAGAGAGAAGTGGGGTGACATGGAGCTATAGTCCAAAATTATAGGAGTTCAGGTAGGAAACTTGAGGTGTGCTCCTCATGGATCATTACCATGTTATTGGGGGGCCACAATATTCAGTAGAAATATGGATTAGTGTTAGTGATGCGGTCATATCTAGAGTGATAGTGCAAGTGACTAGCAATTCAAGTATTGAGGAACACAACACACTGTTGGCAGCAGTGTAGAGTGACATAGTGCAGAGTCAGCAACATCGCAGATTATTTAGTAGACAGTGCATATGATAGTAGCACTCAAGATTCATGAGACAGATACAACAGACATAGATGATTCAATATTTCAGATGCTTCTCAGTTGCAGTTGTTGCAGTTGCAACAACAACAGAGGAGAGGGAGTTGCAATACAAATGCAGAGTTGGTAGTGGTACAACAGTGTCAGTAGCAGCATGAATGTAGCATCAGAGTTGTGAAGTGGTTGGTGGGAAGTAGCCAGACATCAGCAGCATGACATAGGGTGGTACAGAGACAGAGTGTTGTGGCAGAATGTGCAACACTAGAAAGAACACCTTCCTTGATAAGAGGGAGTGTTAGTTTTTGCAGCATCGGAGGTGTTCTAGTCTTGAAAATTTCTGGAGAGGCTAAAACACATGAGCTCTTCATAATGCATAAATCGTTTCTGGAAATGCCACCTTGAAGTGTATCAATTAGATTATTAGCGTATTTTTTAATGTTTCCTAATTCTAAACTTAGGAAATTTGGTTAATTAATTAGAATTAATTGCGATAAGGTGTGAATTATCTAGAAAATCACACAGATTGACTGAGAAATAATTTGGGCCCTTGATTAAGTTTTAATCTTGGTCGTTGGAGGTCCAACAAAATATTATAAGAAGAATTCGATGGGTAGATCGAGAACACGCTTGTGAGAACCACAGAGAGTTCTATTTCCTTGGAGAATTTGATTTTCCAAAGAGCCAACAGTATTAGAAGAGTTTTGGCTTCAATAGGGAAGCAAAGAAAAAGAGGGCAGAGACAGTGACGTCGAAGAAAGTTTTCTAGATCTGGTGAAGTGTATTGCAGAGAAGCAAAAAGAGCCACAATGAGGTTGATGCAGGGGTTGCGTAGAAGCCTCTAGAGGCAATTCATTTTTGTTGGAGAGAAGCTAAGTTTCAGTTCTAGAGGTTGGGAAAGGGTTCGAGAAGGCCAGAGAGACAATTTCTCAGCTAGTGGTAGGTAGGATGGCTACAGAGTAGTTGATTCAGGCAGAGCATAGAAAGGATTGTGTAAGGGTGACGCAGGCCTACACAGAGGCTGTTTGGATGTCTCACTTGGAGCTGCAATTAGAGCTTGGATTGCTAGTGGGGATGATGAAAATTCCTCACATTATTTTTGCCAATAATTTCTCTACGGGATTTCCAAATTTCTACATCCAAATTGTACTTAAAATTTCTCGCTGCTACATAATAATAAAAACCCTCAACGATTCCACTGGTTTTCCCAAGTTGGGTTTTTCTAGGGACATTTGTCCAAAAATAATTGTGTTAATTTTTAATGTGTGTGTGCTATAATTTTCTTAGTTTCCAGCACTATTATTTTCTGCAGTTTTATTTGCGAAGATTGTAGTGTGAATTATTTGGTATTTTCCATCATAGATAAATTGTTAAATTAATTAACAATTAGAAAAATAATTTCAAGTTGTTGCAATAGGATTTCATTTTTGAAATTTCCACAATTACCTTATTTAGCAAGAAATTGAATGAATCTTGTTACCTGTGAAAATTCGTAGATCTGACAATCTAAGGAATCGTACTGCAACTATCTGAGTTACTTCTACTAGTATGTAAATTAAATTTACAGAATTAATTCAGATATGAATTATTGAATTAACTACTGAAGCAACCTACACTGAATAAAATTATGATTCCGAAACAAGGAAACTGAGCAAGAAATCAATCACACATAGGACACAAGTCCCCAGAAAAACCCAATGTGTGAAAACTAGTGCAATAGATTTGAGGGTTTGTATTATTAAGCAGTAGCAATTTTTGAATACATCTGTGAATACCTCAAGGGTTATTTAGTTAGAGAGAGAAATACTGGCATAAAGAAATTGTGAGAATACCTCACTCAATCACTAGATAATCTGACTGATCCAGACACTGGAGAAGTTGCCCCTGGAGGTCACTGAGGTCACTGCGCAACCTCTGTGTAGTCACTATGTAGGCGCTACGTCACCTCCTCTAAGCACTGCGTCACCCCAGCTGTGGATCGATCTAAGTCCTGGAATCACAGATCTGAGCCTCCTGGTCTCACACCCCAACTTCCAGCTTTTGGATCAGTTTTGACAGTGAAATATTGGAAACCCTCTAAACCTCTGTGCAGCCTCTGCGTAACCCTAACTGGCTCTGCGTCAACCTGAATGGATCTACGCTAGATTTTTTGAACGTATTCATGCCTCTCTCTATTGATGATTCTTCGACTGAGAAAATATCTCTCGAGAAGCTACTTTGCCCCTCACTGTACCAAATCACTTAGATCTAATCTTTGTCCGGGCACTGCTCTGTCAGAATAATTTGATCTCAAGATTCACTCTGCATGTGTCTTTCCAAATGACCCTCAAGCCTTCCTTTATAGGCTTCCCATTGAGAAATCAGCGACTGAGATGAGATCTCTAATCAATGACTAAGATTATAACATGACTTGATCTTTGTTTTCTAGATCATTCTCACTTTGTATTAATAATGCCCTTTAATTATTTAATTTCCCTAAGTTAGACTTAGGGTTTTCATTAAAATAATTAATTATTTTAATAAAACATGATCTGGGTGGAAATTTCACAAACAGTTTCTGGGTTCTTTGGAATACCCGTGTCTAAGCCTCTCCACCAAATTTGGGGCTTAGAGCACTTTTCGATGCTACAAAAATCAACAATCCCTCTTCGTGAGGAAGGTGCTCTAACAATATGCTTGCTGCATACTGCTTTGCCCCTGAAGCATCTTCTGCGTTGTTGATGTCCATCAACCATTGTGTTGCTGCTACAACTATACTGCTACCCATGAAACTTCCACTGCTACATCCATACTACAAATCCATCTCAAGTACTGCATCTACTATGCTGCTACCACTGCCACTACTAAAACTGCAACTCAGCTGTTGAAAGAAGCAATTGAACTCACCCAAAACTGAACAACTGTTTAGTGGATGCACCTATATGCTGGAGACTCTGATTATTGATAGCTACTGTGGTGTCCCTCTGAGGCACTACGTTGTTGCTGCTCTGTACTACGCAACACTACTCTGCATTGGGTTTCACTCTTGTGCACTGCACTACTACTGCTACGTTGTTGTTGCTCTACTATGCGTTGCTCCAGAAAAAGGCGTTGCTACCTACTACAACTATCGCTCCATCACTCCTCGGCTCTCACTAAAACTCCTCCATCCCATTACTGCTGATATGGGATCCTGTAGTAAGGTAATGATCCACAAAGTGGGCTCCTCAAGGATACCACCCAACTGAAGTTTAAGGTGAAATACAGTTCAATGTCACCCCACTTCTCTCCTCGAGAAGCATGGGCACTCATAGCGAACTCATCATGTTAGATCTTTACAACTGCAACCTTCAGATCATGCTTCTCATCTTGGTCCTTTTTTCTTCAAAGGACACTATGATGCAAAGTGGCCCATCTCACCACATCTGAAGAATTTCACCTTCGAGACATCTCTCTTCTGTCTGTGTTTCCCTTGCTACCCTTTCGATGTGATGACTTCATTCTCCTACATTGGACCCTTAGATCTACTCCCGTTGTTGTCATCAAGCTTGCACTTGACTAGATCTCTCCTCATCTCTTCCTCCTGAAGTGCTAACCACATCTGCTCACAACTAGGAAGTGTAGCCCTGCCTAGAATGTTGTAGACAAAAACCTGCCACTCCTTCGTGACTGCATTAAGGGCCAGCCTCACCATAGTTGCTGCAGTTGGGGTGGATCCCTTGGCTTCCAACTGGTCTCGAATCTATTGAAGCCTCATAAGGAACGAAGCAATGCGCTCCCCCTTCTGCATCTGAATCATGCAGAACTTCTGCTCCAAGTACATCTTCCGCTGCTCAAAATTTCCTTCATACAACAAATGTAAAGCTTCCCACATCTCCCTGGTGATGTTCTTGCCAACTAAATGAGATACTATGCGATCCTTAACCCCATCAAGGATTAGCCTCTTGCACTTTGCCATATCATACTTTTACTTCTTAAGTTGATCCGGATCTATAGGTACGACAACCAAATTTTCCACAAACTTCTTGAGATCGAATTCATCTAGAAGGAATTGAATCCTTTCCTTCAATATTACATAGTTGGAGGAACCCTCCAACTGGTCCTGATATCTAAGACCATGAGTTGTCATCTCTGCTGAAAACTACCGAATTTCTTCCTGTTTATCCCCCTCTATGCAGCCTAGGCAGGCTTATGCACTCCTTCTAGAGCTCGTAGATCTGCTGCCCTAATTTGATGCTCAGATCCTATAAAAATGTTGAATTCCTCAGCTAGGAACTCACTGATGAAGAATTCATCGCTGTGTACTTTTTTCTTCTTCTAACACTTCTTTTCTCGACAACCACCTGCAGAAAAACTGCATCCATATGGTTCTACGTGAAGGCTCTACGCTTCTCCCTCTGCCTCAGCAAAATTTTGAATCGGAATTTGTACCTCTTTGTTGACTCACTCAGAGAGAGACAACCTTGAAAAAACAAACCTCCTGGCTAGAATTACGCAATCCCTCTCGGGATTCGATCTATTGTTGCTGCAACAATTCGGCCATCACTTCAAATTTAGATTTTCTCTTCTCGTTTCACATCAAATGCTCTTATACCATGTGAAAATTCCTAGGTCTGAAAATCTAAGGAATCTTACTACAACTATCAGAGTTACTTCTCCTATTATGTAAATTACATTTACAGAATTAATTCATATCTAAAATTGAATTAACTATTGAAGCAACCTACACTGAATAAAATTATGATTCTGAAGCAAGGAAATTGAGTAAGAAATCAATCACACATAGGACACAAGTCCTCGGAAAAACCCCAATGTGGGAAAATTGGTGCAGTAGATCTGAGGGTTTGTATTATTAAGTAGTAGAAATTTCTGAAAACATCTCTGAATACCTCAAGGGTTAGTCATTTGTAGAGAGAAATAATGGAAGAAAGAAATTGTGAGAATACCTCACTCAATCAATGGATAATCTGGCTGATCCAGACACTAGAGAAGGTGTCCCTGGAGGTCACTATGCAGTCACTGTGTAAGCCCTATGTCACCTTCTCTAATCATTGCATCACCCTAGTTGTGGATCGATCTGACTCTTGGAATCACAAATATCAACCTCCCAATCTCACACCCTAGCTTCTGGCTTCTGGATCAGTTCCAACAGTGAAATTTCATAAACCCTCTAAACCTCTGCGTAGCCCTAATTGGCTCTGCTGGATGTCTCTTGCCTCCCTCTGCGAATGATTCTCTAGCTGAGAAAATCCTTCTCCTCGAAAGCTACTATTCACCTCACTGCACTGAGTCACTTAGATTTCATCTTCATTCGAGCACTTCTCCATCAGAAGAATTCGATCTCAAGATTCACTCTGTGTGTGTCTTTCCAAATGACCCTCAAGCATTCCTTTATAGTCTTCTCATTTAGAAATCAATGGTCGAGATTATATCTCTAATCAACAACTAAGATTATAACATGACTTGATCTTTGTTTTCTAGATCATTCTCGCTATGTTTTATTAATGCCCTGTAATTATTTAATTTCCCTAAATTAGACTTAGGGTCTTCATTAAAATAATTAATTATTTTAATAAAACATGATATGAGTGTAATTTTCACAAACAGTTTATGGGTTCTTTGGAATGCCCATGTCCAAACCTCTCCACCAAATTTGGGTCTTAGAACACTTTCTGATGCTACAAAAATCAACATTACCCACTAAAATGAGTAACCCCTAGGAGAAAATGTTTCTCCTACTTCTAACAAACAATAAGCTAGGCAATAGCCCCTGACAACTATCACTAGTCGACGATGTGCCATTATTTCTTTGCCACCTACGTTATCCATATGCTTCTCACCCATCCAGCAAAAGCACATGGAAAAATGTGGGCTTTCAATCAAAATTAACTTTAATCATTTGCAATCAGGTGCTTATGCATGTTTATTTTGGGCATTTGATATGGATTATGGGGTGACCCGAAAGGAGGGGTTTTGACTGTGATCATGTTCTCTCACCTCAAATGCAGGGTAAATCTTTGATCCTAGTCGAGTGGGACCTCCCCTAATGGCACAAGGGGTATAGGAGGGGCACTACTTGAAAAACCATAATTGAGATAATGTAGTTCCATCCATATATCATACTTATCACTTTCCACCTTATATTACAAGCCCTTATCTCACCTCCATTCTTCTGGTTCAACTGGACATTGGTTATTTGGGATTTGGAAACCATACATCCACATAGGGTAGGGATTGAAACTTTTCCCTATGAGGTTGATGCAGCTAAAAGAAAAGATAAAAAGCATATCATGGCTACAACAAAATCAAAGAAAGAACATCAAAATGCAAAATATGGTCAAGACATACACATTAGCAAATGGGACAAACCCTAGCATGAGCTCTAACTCACTCATATGAACATCACTTGGTTCCTAGGCACATGTTTTCCCCATTTCATCATCAAAACCAACCCTTGCATGTCCCAACCCTGGTGAGCAATAAATTGGCTCATCATTAAGGAGTAATAAAACTAATTGCGATATTATTTAAAGCAAGATTTAACCCTTGAGCTACAAGCAGTAATACAAAGAAATAACCAAGAAAAAGTAAAAGACGCACAAGAGGGGTGGAAAAACAAAGGCTGAGTTGGTAACTCATGCATCCACGATTGCTCCTTCCTCACATTTATACACTCAGGATTTCATTTTTGAAATTTCCACAGTTACCTTATTTAGCAAGAAATTGAATGAAGCATGTTACCCACCAAAATGAGTAACCCCTAGGAGAAAATGTTTCCCCTACTTCCAACAAACAATCGGCCAACCAGCATCCCTGATAGCCACCACTAGTCGATGACGTGCCATTATTTCTTTTCCACCTACATTAGCCATATGATTCTCACCCATCTACCAAGAGCACATAGACAAATGTGGGCTTCTGATCAAAATTAACTTTAATCATTTTCAATCAGGTGCTTATGCTTGTTTATTTTGGGAATTTGATATGGATTATAGGGGACCTAGAAGGAGCGGTTTTGACTGTGATCATGTTCTCTCACCTTAAATGTAGGAATAATATTTGATCCTAGTCGAGTGGGACATCCCCTAATGGCGCAAAGGGTATAGGATAGGCACTACTTGGAAAACCCTAATTGAGATAACATAGTTCCATCCCTATATCATACTTATCACTTTCCACCTTATATTACAAGCCCTTATCTCACCTCCATTATTCTGGTTCAAATGATCATTAGTTCTTTGGGATTTGGCAACCATACATCCAAATACTTGGGTAGGGGTTGAAACATTTCCCTCTGAGGTTGAAGCAACTAAAAGAAAAGAGAAAAATCATATCATGGATACAACAAAATCAAAGAAAGAATATCAAAACGCAAAAGATGGTCAAGAAATACACAATAGCACGTCGACAAAAGCCTAGCATGAGCTCTACCTCACTCAAGTTGAATTTCCATGACCTTGGGTCTAAGTTAGAGTCTTAAATCTCTGACGCTACCAAACCAAGAATCTCAACCACTAAACTACTTTACACAGCGGAAATACAAAGCAGTAAATCACATATGCACAAATATACACAGTTTTTTAACTGTTCAACCCAACTTCGTTATATTAACAAAATATAATACAACACCCTAAGGCTCCTGTACCAGGGATAATGGCCCTCATACATCCACTAGTACAAGACAAGATACTATGGCCATCTAGTTGTAGCATCTAACAGATCCTCTCGGTCATACCCTGTATCTACCTGGTCCTTCGGTTCCTGATATGTAGCTCCTGCCTCTATCAATGCTCCAAGTGCATCTGGCCACTGAATCTCAGCTATCCAATTTTCTCTCTAGTTGTCCCTTCATCCATCAAGGGCACAAAACATCGATAATCATGTTGAGTTGTTCACATCTCCTCTTGTGAACAACTCTCAATCTACCCACTACTGCTCCTCAGCGACTTTGGGACTTCAATCCACTATGGTCTTTCTGTGCTGCAACGATGAAGACCAACATAGGGCACAAAGGGTTGCCACCTATCTCTGCAAGATGTCCATCTCCTACAATGAAACAGGCTAGGAGGATTTCCCATCATCTGCTACAGAAGTTCTCCACACGCAAGTCTCGGGCTACATAATCCTGCTCCTGGTTGGCCAAACCCTTGAGCTCCACAATTGTCAGGCTAGAAGTCGCCTTTGCAATTAAGGTGCTACACTTTAGCTCCTACATGGACACTATCACGCTGTTTTATCTGGATCTTGGGGGGAGGCCCCCAAGATCTAAGAAACTTGAAATAGATTTGACAAGATCTACAAAATTAGAATGCAACAAAAAAAAAGTGAGAACACAAAGAAAATAAAACCACAAAGAAACTTGTTTATTAAAACAAAGAATAACTGTAGAAGCTACATTGTGGTGGAAAAATCTGTCCTTTTACAAACTAAGGCTTGTTATTTATAGCATTTTTTGAGTTACAATACCATGTGTAGATACAATAGGCCAATACCATGGGTAGATACCACTTACAATACCATGGGTAAATCCCATGTGTGAATGAATACCATGGGTGGATACATACCATGGGTCACTTACAATACCATGGGCGAATAAATATCATGGGTAGATGAATACCATGGGTTGATGCCATTTTCCATTCGGATCATTCCTCCCTCATTAAGAAGCAATTTTCCTCATTACGTGAAGTTCCCTCCTGAGAAGCCTTTGTTGAATATAAAGAGCCACTGAAGAGAAGGGTTTTGTGTAATTAACCCATAACTGTGATGATCGAAGATCCGAGGATAGAGATATCCTATAATGCTTGTGACCAACTGTGATATTGATAGTGTGCAGCCTAGCAAATGGACTTTGATGACGTGTGGGTTTGTGGATGAACCAAAACCATGACAAACGAAGATCCAAGGATAGAGATACCCTGTAATGCTTGTGACCAACTATGTGACTAACAGTGTGCAGCCTAGCAAATGGACTTCGATGAAAAAAAATTTGTGCGGTTGACCCATAATCGTGATGTTGATTGTTGATGAAGTATCATGTGCCTAAATAGCTTGGGGTGGGAGGGCACATCTCCAAATAACCAAAGCTGAACGCTGCTATGATGAAACTGATGAATGTGAAGCAGGTTCCTACTAAAGCGGGGTGGGAGGGCACGTCTCCAAAGGGAACCTGCTCCGAATGCTGCTCCAGATTTAAAATGAGCATAAATTGGTCAATATAACTCAGAATATTTATTATAACTTATTTTTGGAAATGAAATGATCATTCTTCATCTTCTAATATGTTTGAAACCACTATCTAGAGACTCTAGACTCTCAGATTCGCGCTGGAACTGTCTTGCCGTCACAAAATTTCTAAGAAAATAGCTGACTTTAAATCAACGATAACTCCCACATCCGAACTCCGATTCGACCGATTTTTTTTTGAAATTGGGTGATTTTTCAAGAGGCGCTCAGATATATATCAATTTTTCTGAAATTTTTCATTGAAAATTCCAAAAAATGACAGGAGAGCCGCCATCCATGAATTTTCATCAGAAAAATTGCTTCAACATTGCTGATTTTGAATCAACGATATCTCCCTCATCCGAACTCCAATTTGGCCAATTTTGTTTTTTGAATTTGAGTATTTTTTCGCAAGGAATCCAGATATGGTCTTTTTTTTGTAAATTTTTTACCAAAATTTTCAGATCTGATCTGAAAAATCGCCCCCCAAAAAAATTCATGGATTTTGTTGAAGATTGTTGTAAAACATTGAAACTGAAATATGTTTCAAACCCTCATTCCCATGGAGGCATAACCTGAATCTGATACCACTGATTCAGATCTTGGGGGGATGCCCCCAAGATCTAAGAAAATTGAAATAGATCTGACAAGATCTGCAAAATTAGAATGCAAGAAAAAAAAAAGAGAGAACACAAAGCAAATAAAACCATAAAGAAACTTGTTTATTAAAACAGAGAATAACTGTAGAAGCTACATTGTGGTAGAAAACTTTGTCCTTTTACAAACTAAGGCTTGTTATTTATAGCCTTTTCTGAGTTACAATACCATGTGTAGATACCATAGGCCAATACCATGGGTAGATACCACTTACAATACCATGGGTAAATCCCATGTGTGGATGAATACCATGGGTGGATATATACCATGGGTCACTTACAATACCATGGGTGAATAAATATCATGGGTGGATGAATACCATGGGTTGATGCCATTTACAATACCATGGGTAAATTCCATGGGTGGATGGATAACATGGGTAGATGAATACCATGGGTTGATGCCATTTTCCATTCGGATCATTGTCCTCGAGCAAACCATAAGTTCCCAATTTCATCCACACTTGGTCCTCTCTCATGCTGCCCTCCAACAGTCCACAAGAGAACAAGTCCACGTTGTAGCATCTGCTCCTACTTAGGGCATCCCCACACCTGAGAGACCCTTACACACGGCTGCCCACAAACTCCATCAATATACCCTTTACTCTGCAATAGAGGAGCTATTGTGTAAATCTAGGAACCTCAATGTGTCCTTGCCTAGGACACCATCAATCCATCATACACGGGTCCATCTGCAACATACCTTGTTGTTTTCCTCTTGCCTTTCGATCTAATGTGCCTCCTATCACCTTGGCTTCATGGTAGACCTCCAAACAATCCATGTGGGCTCCTCCAAACAACTCCTAAGGATTCCTACAAGAAGCCCACAAGCTGAACAAAGCAATGGTCAACACATTGACCCAATGCACAAAAACCTTCTGTTGCACTTCTGCTACAATCACAACAGAATTTGTCACTAGTGTAGGGCATCTAATCACCAAATCTGTGCTCCTCCTTGACTTCCACAGGCTGCCCTTAACTGATCCAAATTTGGTCCTAAACTAGGATCCAACACTTACAAGAAATGTCATAAATAACATACCTTAGCTTGTTGTTTGTGGTTTCCTTGATTGATGCTTTCATGGATTGGTTAGGGCATCAATACAATCCTATCAACCCTCACACATCAGCTGCAATAGTCCTTCTAAGGCTACGGCCACCCTTCTCTGGCACTCTTAAACCCCATGTTGTCATGTCATACCCTAGCAGTCATAACTAGGTCTTACGCCCTCCTTGTTGGCCTTAATGCAGACCTGTGGGTGTATTAGGGATTGTAGCTTGCTACAACATGCCTATCCCTTCAAGTGACCCAAAAAAAAAATCCGCTGCTCTAGCAGCTTACTTTTCCTCCAATAAGAAACTCAAACCTCCTCCACGTTGTCTTTAGGGCATCCCTCTCTTGCTGCGGCTAGGGAAATTTCAGAGCTCCCTTTCTTACTTTGTGTTGCACCAAATGGATGCTTAAATGACCTCAATTCAACTTTAATTTATATACTTTAAGGCTCCATGAATTTTCTTGAAGTGACACATCTATTGGATCACTTTTACACCAAGCCTACATGACTTGGTAACCAATAATTACCTTGTCAACTTCAAAAATTCATTTCTCTCTAACGAAAACTTGGATTTGGAAGATCCTCGATGTGTTGGAATTGTATCGCTGATAAATATCATCCTCATCCATCACATGTCATATCTTCATCATGGTTTTTGACAAAATCACGATGGGTGAAAAACCCCCAAGATTGGTTCTCAAACCCACAAGCCCATTTGTGGCGCTTTGACCTCCAACCCTTGGACACCAGGGCTTGGAGTACCTCCCAAGATACAAAAGAATTCAACACTCCCTCTTAGTGAGGGGGGTACTTCCGAAACTAGGAAGAAATCATCATCTATGGCAACGACACTATCCCATCTAGCATCCATCACTGCAGCTTACCCTCTAGATGAATATGAAAATCTTAGTAGTGCCTCTAACTCATCATATCTAAACCTAAATATCTCAAACCTCCATAGGGTTGCTCCTTCTGAGGCTAGACTCCCTCTGAGCCTACACGATCTCCATTAGCTTAGTCCTGCAAGCACTCATCCTCCTTGATCAAAAACCACTCGTCCAAATCCTGCCAATTTAGGATATGCAACACCATGATCCGATGAAGACTCTAACCTACCAAATTCCAGTCCATCACATGAAGCCATCTCGATCAACCTGATATCATCCAGGCCAAAGAACCCCTCGAACTGTCCTAACTATTGAGATTTTGAGTGTTGGGGTAGCATTGGGTTTGCTCTAGCCTTGAAATTTTGTGGAGGGGCTAAGACACACAAGATCTCCAAAACCCAGAAAGCGTATGGAGAAATTTCGTCTAGTGTGTGAGATATTAAAATAATTTTTTTTTTAATAAGGACCCTAAGTCTAACTTAGGGAATTAGAAAAATTAAAGTGAATTAATTAAACATATGTGATGAAATATTCTAAGTGACGTGGATCAAGTAGTCTTTTAATCTCAGCCATTGATAAGGGATTAAATCACGGTTGTTGATGTATCAATGAAAAATTATAAGAGAAAGGCTTGGGGGTCAATTAGAGACAACACATGGAGGCATAACAGAGAGACTAAGATGGAATTCTAGGGCAGGTTTGCTAAGAATTTCCAGAAGGGTTTCAGCAGTAGTGAGGGGTAGTATTTTCTAAGGGGATGATTTGATCTCGGAGCCATGAGTCAGCAAGAGGCAGAGAAGCAGCAACCAGGAGTAGCGCAGAGGAAGCAGAGGCTTACCACTCTTCTTGTCTGTCCACTCCATCTCCATAGTCTCCCAGCATATGGTGACCTTCCCTAGCGTGATAAACCACTAAAACCCTTGCAACATGTTGGTGTCTAGAATGTCGACCATAAAAAAATGGTCTGTCATCGTGTAAGTCCCCATGGTCACGGCTAGTGCCAGAACGTATCTAGCACATTGCATAGTTTTGGCACCTGGTACCCGTACTAAAAATCCATCAAAGCTTTCTGTTTGTATGCCCCTCCTCTCTACCAGTTGGGCATCAATAAAGTTATGGGTGGCCACCCTGTCTACGAAAACTGAAACACGTTGTCCCTGAATGGTGCCATAGATACGTACTGTCAAATACTTTGGGACCCCTCGCAAGGATGTAAGGACCCCTCCTGTGGGTGAAAATGCTTCTCCTCCTACTCTTGGGGGAGGAGGTGGTGGAAAATCCCCTCTGCACTACGGCGCTGGAATCTGTCTCCAACCCATCATAGGCATATTCTTCCCCCTCACTGTAGGAGAAGACCTCTATGTAATGTGCCTTTCCTGCGGCACATCGATGACCTGTTTCCCATGGATCCTGGCATGTGAAGAATAAATTCTTCCATCTCAAGTCCCTCTGGGTGTCATCATCCAAAGGTCCTCGGCCTTGGTTCCCCTTTGGAGGTGGAACACTCATGTTCTTATCCTTCGGCTGAAATGTCGGTATCTAGGGGAAAGGTGCTCTAGTCCTTGGCAAAGCATCCTACAAATATTTGGTCCTCCCGATGGAATCCTGAAGTGTAGCATGCCTCGTAGATCTAACTAGCCCATGCAAAGGTTCTTCCAACCCATTAATGAACATGTACATCCTCCTAGTTGAGGAGAAGTCGAGCACCATCACAGAAAGCCTCAAGAACTCAGAAATGTAAGTTTTCTAGTTCTCGGTTTGCTTGAGCTTGGTTAGCTCAACAAAATTGTCTTTCAGATCCTTCTGGTCAAACTGCTCCACCAACTTCTGTGTAAACTATGCATACTTTGTCACTGCTGAGTGACCCAGCATGGTTATCCCATGGAACCACTAGTCATGGGCCTCTCCCTTAAGGTGGAGCGCTGCCACCTTGATGGCCTCTCCCTCTGCCATCTGGTTGAGCTGGAAATAAATGTCTAGCTTCTCCAACCAAGCCTTTGCTAAACATTTTGAGGGTCCGTCAAATGTTGGCAAGAAAAACCTGCCCACTGTACATTGCAGCTCACCATCCTACGTGTACCTGGCACCTCTGTTTTGGTTGCGGGGTCTTTTGTCCTTCTTAAGATGGAAAAAATCGTGAAAATTAAGAGCTTCACTAAACTCTCACCCATAGGACTGATACTCCGCAAAATAATCTCCCATATGAACTGGATCCGTCTCCTAAGGTCCTCCCGTCTCTGTGCCTATATTCAGGAATGTGGGCATCGTAGAATATGGGGGAGTGATTGACACTACTTGCTGCACTGTGGGTTGCTTTTATATGTGATGGGAAGTACTGGATCCCTCACCAATGTGAAAACCCCTTGGGGTTTCATGCCATCTATGGTCCACGGTGATTTTCTTCCCCATCTCTTTGATCCTCCTCGAGAGCTCCTACACATATTTTAGGAAGAATTTCCCGAACTCCTACCCTTCATCTCTCTCCTCTGCCATAGGTTCTTCCTCCTCTGCGTCCACCATAGGAACACAGTCCCCCTCTCCAAAATTTTCCTCGAGTCTCCGCTCTTGGCTCTTGTATTTTCTTCCCCGGTAGGTAATATATGGTTTTCCTCCTAGTGTCATAGATTGATCTGCTCCATAGGCTAAGCCAAGTTTATGAGCTCTGATACCACTGTAATATCCCGAATAGGAAATAGACAGTAAGATAAAGCAACATAAACAAGTAACTACAACAAATAGAGAGACATCATAAAAATACTGCAAATATGGAGAAACGTTGAGCCATTTTATTATAAACTGAAAGATAACAATAGGTACAAAGGTGATCATAATAATGGCACCTTGGCTTGCTCAAGGCAAGATGGAAATACTCTCAGAATCTATCAATGAATGGCTTCTCTCTCATGGACTGCGTAACTCCAGAAACTTCTACTACTATTACTGTCAGAACTTCTGCTACTGTTAGAATGGATCTACTCCTTGGGATTGTTCCCTTGCTCAGAAAAATGTGAAACTTAGGATAAAAGATCTTCTCCAATAACCCATAAAAAACCAGGAAGGAATCCCAGATGACTGACCCCAGAAATGTACCTCCCTTGGAAAATCATGCACTCCATATGAGTACGTTGGCCTTGGAATGATAAACTGTGACTGCTAACCTCCTCCTCCTGCAAAAGATGATTTGTGAAGGGATGATCCCTTCGCAATACTCCCAGACTGAAATCTCCTACTTCCCCTCTTTCCTGGTGCTGCCTCCTCTCCAAACTACGTAATCTCCTATAGGGATTGTGTTGTCTAAGAAATCGTGTGCTCCTATATGTGATATGTTGAGTGCTAAGCTTGGAAAAAAATTGATGGAACTCCTCACTAGAGCGAGCACTCGAAGTCCCCCAAGGTAGAGATTGGGATCTCCGCTCGGAGACACCTGTGTGCTGAACAACACTTGAAAACTTCGCTCAACGGAAAAAGCATGCTCAATGTCAAAAGAGAGAAATCATAAGATGCATAATATAATGATTGAATGGTGAGCCTCCTGTCCCTTTTATGCTTGAGAGCCTATCTCCCCCCTTGGGCCCACTCATCTGCACTGTCCCTCCTTGGTCATGCTATCCCTGCCATTGCACTGCTTGGCCCACGTTGCCTCCACGCTGCCCCTTCCTTGCACTGTCATTTGGCCCTCCTAGGTCCCATGCTGCCAAATAATATTTTCTCAAGTGACTATAGGGAATTATTATTTCCTAAGTGTGGGTAATGGGTCCCATCTCCCCCTTTATTGAATGACTAAATTTAGAAAAGAAAAACTGAGAAAAATTAATATTTCCAATTAACAACAGCTAATTAGGAATATTACACCAGCAGGGGCAGCGTAACCCCTTCTAGAATGACGCAGGCCCATCCTGAGCAGGGAAAAGGCTGACGTAGGACAGGAAGGCTGACGCTGAGAGCTTTAGAGCAATGTTGGGGTTTCCAGAGGTAGGAAAGGGGCTGAATTCTGTAAATCCTATTTGAGGGTGTGAATTAGTCAGATTTTTCTGTCTCCGGGATATAATATTGCTGCCGTTTTTATTTCTCGCTCGGGTTAACCAATTTGGTGCCCAAATTTGTTGTACTTAGAATATGAATAATAATAAAAACCCTCCATAAGTTAGCAACACCATTTTTCCCGCACTGGGTTTTTTAAGGGACATCTCTCCAGAAAATCCTTGCTTGTCACTTTGTCTATGAGCATATTATTCAATATTTGATCAATATGTGTAGGTTGTTAACTCTATTTATTTCGATGTTAATGCTAAATTTTTTAGATTAATAAATTATGTAAGTAAGAGAAGTAAATCAAGATTTAACAGTAGGGTTTATGTTTAGTAAATTCAAAACTTTTCACAACATGAAGGGACTAGAGATGAGGCACGGAGGGATTCCTGCAATTATCAAAGCTATGGTGTAGCAGGATCGACTATGGGATGCAGACATTAAGCTGATTGATAGATCATTATGTCTCATGATGGTCAGAGTCAGTACAAAGAGGGATCTAGTTCATTATTGGGTTGCCATATGGGGGTACACAGAGGACTTCATCGGATGGCAAGGTTGACTTTCTATGATGCTGCATAGGATCGGAGTTACATTCAGAGGGGTAGATATTATCATCATGGCATTGCCTAGGCTGGATGAGCTTGTCTCTCACAGATTTCCTGCCACTACGCTTCGAGAGAGAAGGATACAATATGCGCATGATGGGGAGTATCTCTTGGTCAGAGTAGTGCAATGTCAACATGTTGGTACATCTTTGAGATTATTAGGGGACTTGAGCATTACAGCTCCACACAACTCGATAGACTTTAGGGGTGAGTTGTATACTACATGGGGAGATCGTGTAGATCTTCCATTGGGCTTTAGAGAGTTACTGATGGAGTGGGGAACTTCATTAGCATGGAATGTTGGTCAAGATGACAGCAGGAGGGGCTCATGTGAGCGAGACGCTAACTATGCAGGGATTAGATGGTATCTTCGAGGGTTTAATCTTGAAGTGCATGGGATGGAATAATTGGTAGGAAAGATCCATGAGGTGTCGGACATAGTGCCATATTATCTTGATTCCCTACTCATTGATGGCATTCAGAGGGCCTCTACTACTTGTTCCTAGCTGGATGGTGAGTGGAGTAGGGGGAGCTTCATGTTGGACAAGATGGCTTGGGATTTGGGTATTGAGGGATCCTTTCATTTTAGGGAGATGCAGAGGTCAAGGATGATACAGTGGCGCATCTGGGAACCTAGCACATTTTTGCAGCGACAATGGGGAGCGTCAGCTAGATAGGGTGCTTGTTCAGGAATTTCTTGAGGATAAGAAATTTTTGGCAAGGAGGTCTATAATATCCCCAATTACCGATTTTGCTAATTAGGATACTAATTTTTGATAAATTTTGATGTTTATAATATCAAGAAAAAATAAGCTGAGTCAGGACCTGTTGACCACTAGAGTGGCACCTGATGATAATGTGAATACTTCATGCCCAAGGATGAACTAGAGGACACTTGTACCATCATATTGTTTAGTCAATTTAATGTCCTAAATTGATAGCATAAATTATCGACTAGGGCTAGTAAACTGATGAAGTGTATTTGCACTATATGTGCCTAAGTATCCCTTTTCTTATTTTGTTGTTTTCAGTTTTTTATTGATGTTTTGGGTTTTTTTATGTTTGATTCTTAGTATGCTATTCTATACTAAGAAGATGAAGTTAAATCTATGTCAAAAATGAAGAAAAAGGAAATCTTAATAAATGAATTAAAATAGAGTTTAGTTGCAAGTTCTATCCCTAATTAGAAAATGATGAAAACATAGAGTCCTAATCCATGGATATTATAGCTTTCAAATGAACATTCATGAAAATGAAAGGTAACTCAAAACACTATAACTTAATCTGATTCATTTAGTTAGATATTTGTTGGAATATCTTGTGAAAGAGATTAAATTCTAATGCAATGAGGATCTTCCTAAAACATAAAAGAAGTGTTCAAACAAACAATAAATTAGAACATTATAGTGAAATCTCATTCATATGATAGAGGTTTATTAGAAAAAATTGAGAAAAATATTACTATAATGTAGTAAGGATCTACTATGAAATGCTGAAACAACTTATGACATTACAATTAGATCTCATTCATGAGTTAGAGGTTTGTTGGAAAAGTTTGTTGAAAGAGATTAATCATAATGTGATAAGGATATTTTTATGAATCAAAACAATTAATAACACACAATATTACAACTCAGTCTCGTTCATGGATTAGAGGTTTATTGGAATAGCTTGAGAAGAAGACTGTTTGCAATAAGATGAGGATCTTCTATCTAATTGAAGAACAGAAAATGATAATAACTCAAAATAGTATAACTAAATCTCATTCATATAGTAGTGATATATTGAAAGAGCTTGAGAAAGAGAATAGTTGTAAGATAATGAGGATCTTCTTAATCTAAATAACAGAAACTAAAATGCTAGTAACTCAGAATATTACAATTAAATCCCATTCATTTAATAGAGATATATTGGAAGAGCTTGAGAAGAAGACTAAATATAATATCATGAGGATATTTTATCTAAGTAAATGACATGAAACATAATGCTAAAGGATATAATTTCAGAAAGCAGTCCAATTAAGGAAATATGACAAAACATAATTGAAAACTACTTATCTAGAAAACATGTAAAGCTTCCTCGAATAGCTGGGGCCCTCTGCTATCAATTCAGCATTAATCATTTAACTCCTCAAGTTTGTATTCAGAACAACATCAAATTTTTACTCCTATTATCAAAATGCTTGAAAACAGAGTATCACAGTAATGATAAAATATGTATCAACTTGTCCCTATTAGAATTACCAAGCTGAATTTATATGAAATTACATTACTAAAATTGAAAAAAAGTAGGTACAGGTGTAGTTTTAAAGTTAAAATCAAAATAGAACTCTTTTAGGATTCCTCTAGAAGACAGCTTGCTTGACTTTTTCTTTGACCACGTGCATAGGCACCTCTAGCTTTTGATCCAGTCTTCGTGGAAGGGAACAAATGATGTAGGAAAGATTTGGAATCCACCTATGTGTGCCTTTTCTCCAGATGACACCTGTAACATATGTAAACACAAAAACAGCTACAAAACGCTTGACTAGCTACAGAATGCTGCATTTTGTAGCTAAAACTGTTCAAAAATCATTAAGACAGCAAAATCACAAAAGTACAATAAGTTAATTATTGTATGCAATCTTTAAGTAATATCAGTCATTCTCATTGAATTTTAGGTTTATGAAATGATAAAGGAATGATGAAGTGAAGTGAAGTTCGGAAAAAGAGAAGATAATTTCAGGGCTCAACATACCCCCACTACAAAAATATTGCATCTCCTCATGCAATTTCATCAAAACTTTATTCCATTTGCACTGATACTTATGCATGAACATCTAGCCTCCATTTTCTGCTTCTTCTGGTAGTCAATGCCATTTTGGGTTTCCTCATGAGTGTTTTGAACCTATGATCATTGAGTGCCCTATTCAGTTTCTTGTTTCTTTTCTTTAGCTTCCTATTTGCTTTATATAGTGCTTTCATTTGCTGAGAGAGAGTGTTGTTCATGCTACCTTTCAATTTGACCTGCTCTCTTAAGATTGCATTTTCATTCTTGATATGGTTATTCAGTATCTCCAATTCATAATTGTCTCTTCTCAAAATTTCTATTGGAGGTTCTTGTGGACTGAGAGATCTTTCTCGATTTTCTGAGGCCCTTTTTTCTAGTGATTCCACATAGTCATAAATCTGTTGTTGAGCTGGATCTATATCTAGGGTTTTTCTGTTAGGGTTTTCTTCATACTGGTGTAAAGGATATCTATCAACTGGAGATTGGATTGGAGTTTCTTCTTCTTCAATGTTTATGACTCCTTTTTCCTTAATGCATGTCTTTTTCATCATGCCTTTATGCCGAGAGATTCTTCTCAATTTAGGTGGATTTTCATCTTTTTCTTCAACACATTCACTTGTTAATTTATCCTTTCTTTTATTCCTGAGTTGTTTTCTGATCTTTACCAATTTTTTAGAGATTACTTCTTCACTATCTTCCTATGTTGATGTATCAGGTTTGTTCTCAACATATTTAACAATTCCCCCCCTCCTACTTCTTCTTATAGGTTCTTCTTTAGATAGTGTTTCTTCTGGTTCTTCAAAATGGTTTCTTAGGAGGAATTCATTCCAGCTATCTCCTAATTTCTACAAATGAAACTCAATTAATATTTTAAGTAGGCCATAATGATGCAAAGTAGTTTCTAGGAACTGAAGTTTTTTCTGAACATTAGAGGCCATCCTTTTCAAACTATTAAGTAGGAAGAAAGGTAGATTTATTTCATCATCTAAGAAATTCATCGTCAGTCTAATATGATAGACATACAAAGTGCCAAATCTACCCTCATAGGTTATGAATTTTTGTAAAATCAACAACACATTCCTCCATTTATTTTTCAAAGCTGTACTAGGAATACCTTTTCTAAACACTGAAATGTCCATACCTGGGTTATATAGCATTTGTTTCCAGGTTTCATTATGAAACTCTTTGTTTTTAAACCAATGTTCTCCTTGTTTTGGAAATTTTGTTGCTTCTGCTATGAATGATTCTATGATGGTGAACTTGATATCCCCAATTTCTACCTCTGATCCATCGAATGACCTGACAAATGACTTCATGACTTCTTTGTGGAATCCATTGAACTTCTCTATAAAGCTCAGCCATCCAACCTGCTGTAATAACTCCGTAACCTGAGGGTATGCTTCTAAATATTTGGTCCCAATTGGCTCTGACCTTACAATAAGCCCCATTTCTCCTTGATACAAATTGCTTCCCTTATTTGGCTTATATCCACTGCTTTGTTTTTGATCTTTTGTCTGAAGAAAGAGTAGTTGTGGAAGGTTGTTTTTCCATTAAAATGACTTCTCTGCTAATGAAAACTGGCTACGGAATGTAATGGCAGTGAGTGGATATGGATGAATGAATAAGGTAACGGTAAATAATGAAAATGATCGGGTTAAGAGTTTGATATAGGATAAAAGACCGCGAAGAGATCTTATGATGATTTTCAAAATTCATCAATAAATGATATGATCTAAGGACGTGTCCTAATAGGTCACATCTAAGCTTTGTCCGTTAATATTTTAATTAATGATGAATTGTTATGGAGCGGGATGTAAGGGATTTGGTCGAGGAGTTCTTATGATAGGCAAGGGTCAATTCGAATGATAAAATAAATTTAGGAAACATATGATTTAACCATATTATATCTTTCATGTTTTCCTATCAAAAAATAATTTTCACACAGTTTACCTTAGCCTTTTTTTGATTTTGCTGCTTTGTTGTGCTTGTCCTTCATTTGAAAAATATTGATATTTTAAGCTCCATAATCTTCTTTTGACTATCATCCTTTGTGCATTGAAGCGGGCTTGTAGGGTCAAATTGGCTGCAAAACAAGTTTGGCTATAGAATAGGTAGCTGCAGAATGTATCTGTTAAAACTATGAAATATGGAATGGAATGGAATGAAATGAAATGCATTATGAGTATGGGATGGAATGAAATATGGATGAAGTGAAATATGGAATGGAATGAAGTATGAAGTAAAGTATGAAAAGTGAATCTGCAACTTATGATTTTATGATACTTAATTGCAGAAAAAGAATCAACTTTGAAAGTCTAAAGTGTCAGAAGAATTCTGATTTTCACCTTATACTTTTTGTATAAACATGCCAATCAATGATTGGTTTTCATATTTATAATTTTTTATTTATTTTATATTATTATTATTTTTAAACAAATGATTGAAGAAAAATACAATTAAGTTAGTGAAGAAGAATAATTCTTCTTCACTAACTTCATATCAATGTTATCTTGGAATTTCTTGACAACTTATTCTCTTGAAAGTGGCTTATGATACAATTTCAGCGTGTGTCCATTTACAAGAAAAGCTATCTTTCCTTCATCTATTGTCCTGATTTTTATTGCTTCATTTTCAAAGGTTTTCACAATCTTATATGGCCCAAGCCAATAAGTTTGGAATTTACCTTGAAAATCCTTGAACTTTGAATCAAATAAGAGGACCTAGTAACCTTCTTTAAATTTCTTTTCTTTGATGTACTTATTATGACATTTAGTCGTTTGCTGTTGGACTATGTTTGTTCTCTGGATTGAATCTTGTCTAAACTCATCCAATTCATTAATCTTCTCCAGCCTGTGCTTTTGTGCTTCTGTTAGATCAAGTTCTAACTAGACTGCCATTTTGAAGGTTTGGATCTGAAAATCTATGGGAAACAAGAATTTTTTTCCATAAACAAGTTCATAAGGGGTGTGACTTGTTGTGTTTCTCCATGTAGTTTTGTAGGCCCATAAGGCTTCATGAAGCCTTTCTGCCCAATATCTTCTATGTAAATGAACAGTCTTTGTCAGGATCCATTCAATTACCTTATTGGTAGATTCTACTTGACCATTTTCTTGTGGATGGTAAGGAGTGGATTTCCCGTGTCTAATTTTTTACTTCTCTACCATTTTTTCCACCATTTTTTATGTGAATTGAGCTCCTTGATCTGTAAAAATTTCTCTTGGGACACTAAAATGAGTAAAAATATCCTAAAAAAGAAAATTAACTACAGATACTTCAGTAGCAGAAAGTAATGGCTTGGCCTCTACCCATTTGGTAACATAATCAGTGCAAACTAATATATATTTCTCTTCCTTTGATGGAGGATTAATAGGTCCTACAAAATCCAAAGCCTATTTCTCAAAAGGTTCAATATGTACCTGAGGTTGTAATGGCATCTCACCTGAAGGGGAAGGTTTCCCTACCCTTTGGCAACTGTCACACCTTTTGACATACTCTTTAGCATCTTTAAAGAGGGATGGCCAATAATATCCTAGGTGAAAGATCTTATAAGTTGTCCTATTATCAGCAAAGTGTCCACCACAAGGTTAATCATGACATGCCTTGAGAATCTCAGGCATCTCATATTCTCGAACACATCTTATGATAATAATTTTTGGACCTGTTTTGTATAATTCATTAGAAATCCATAAATATTTTGCACTGTCAAAAAATATTTTTCTTTTGTCTCTTGCATTCATAATTGAAGGAAATTTCCCTGAAACTAGATAATTGGCAATGTCAGCAAACCAGGGAGTTTGAGTAGTAATTGCAAAGAGATATTCATCAGGGAATTGATCTTCAACTGGAGTGTTGTAATTAATGTTTTGGAGTCTAGATAGGAAATCAACTACTATATTTTTTTTTCTAGACCTATCTAGAATGGTGATGTTAAATTGTTGTAAAAGAAATAACCATCTTGTGACTCTGCCATTAGTAATTGATTTGTTCATTAAATACCTAATTGCAGAGTGATCTGTGTGGACAAAGGCTTCATAGCCTGTTATATAATGTCTGAATTTATTTATGGCATGAAAAATAGCGAAGAAATTTTTTCCAGTTACAGTATAATTTAACTCTGAAGGAGTCAAATTTTTACTTGTATAGTAGATGGCATTAGGAATCAGGTATTTTTGTCCCAGCACAGCTCCTAAAGATGTATCTGAGGAATTTTTTGAGATGTGAAACGGTAATTTCTAGTTAGGTCCCCTTAAAATAGGTGCTTCAGAGATTTTTGTTTTCAAGGTTTCAAATGCTAACTGGCAATCATGATTCCAATTGAATTCACAGTCGTTGGTGAGTAGTTTGAAAAATGGAGATGCTATCTTGGTGAAGTTTTCTATAAATCTTCTGTAATATCCTGTAAATCCTAGAAAACTCCTAACATCTTTCTGGCAACTTGGAACTTATAATCTAGAGATGACTTCAAATTTTGACTCATCAACTCTAATCCCATCTCCTGAAATATGATGTCCTAAGACAATACCTTCAATAAACATCATGAAACATTTTTCATGACTTGATGAAAGGTTTTCCTCTTTGCATATTTTTAGAACTTTTTCCAAGTTTGCTAAGGCTTCTTCAAATGTGTTTTCATAGACTGTGAAGTCATCCATGTATACTTCTACACAGTCATGTATTAGATCTAAAAAGATTCCCAATACTGCCCTTTGGAATGTTGCAGGTGCATTACACAATCCAAAAGGTAATACTCAGTAGACATAGGTACCCCAAGGACAGGTAAATGTGGTTTTATCTTGATCCTCAAGTGCAACTTGAATTTTGTTGTAACCATTGAAACCATCCAAAAATGAAAAATACTTTTTTCCTGCTAATGTATCTAACAACTGATCTATGAAAGGTAAAGGACAATGATATTTAAGAGTAGCTTTGTTTAATTCCTGGAAGTCAATGCATATCCTCCATTTAACATTTTTCTTGGCTACAATCACCAAAGGAGAAACCCACTGACTGTTTGAAATGGGATAAATAAAGTTGACATTTAACAATTTCTGCAACTCTTCTTTAACAATCTCCCTAAGGTTTGGATTCATCCTTCTCTGAGGTCATATGATTGGTTTACAATTTTCCTCTATGTAGATATGATGAGTTCAAGTCTTAGGCTTTATCCCTTTCATATCAGTGTACTCCCATGCATATGTAGAAGAGTGCCTCTGTAATATTTTGACTAGCTTTTCTTGTTGAAATTTCTCTAGGTTTTTGTTTATGTTTAAGGTTTTCCTTGGGAATATTTCAATTGTAGAGTTGCAAAATTATTCCATGGAGTAAAGAGACATCTGTCTTGATGAAAAAAACTCAATATTGGATTCTTATTGAAATTGTTCATGTTTATATTCTGAAGAAGATTCATGATTTTCTAAGGTATTCAAAATCTGACTAGCTTCACTAATTTTTGAAATAGCAAAGAGAGGTTGTATATCTTCTTCATCATAAATCCATTGAGTATCATCTAATTCTATGATTGTTCTTGCTGGAGGATACAATGTGAATTTCTTGGTTGAACTTCCATTAGATATGTACATATCACTAGATCTACAGCTAATGAAAGCATCAACTGCAGCTAACCAAGGTCTTCCTAAGATAATAAGATGTCCTCCTAGATCATTTTTAGGAGTTAGGATCATGAAATCCACAGGATACTCCCAAGAATCTAAGGACACTGGAATGTCTTCTAATACCCCATCTAGTTTGATTACAGATCTATCTGCTAGTTGTAATAGTGTGGGTGTAAAAAGAAGATGAGGAAGTTTTAGTTTTTCCATGATTTGCCTACTCATGATATTGATTGTTGCTCCCAGATCAATAAGTGTGTTTGGAATTTCTATTCCATTGATATGTATCTTAACAAATGGATTTCTGGGATCTAGATATTTTGGAATGGCAATATTTCCCATCATTATGTTTGCTATTTTTCCTAACAATTGTATTTTCTTTATCTCTTTTATTATTTTTCCTGTTTTTTTCATACTCAACTCCTTTATTGTCTTTGCTAGAATTGGGATTTCCTTTTGTTGGAAATATGATGTAGAGTGTTGTCCTTGATGGCAACCCACTGAATGAAGATGAAGACATGCAACTGTTGACATGTGTTGTCCTTGATGGAAATCCACCTGATGAAGTTATTCTTGACTTGATGGACTTGGTAAATGATGTAAATATGATATGATATGATGCTTGTTGATATTATGATGTTGAGTGTTGTCCTTGAAAGGCAACCCACTTGATGAAGATGATGGCAACTTACTTGATGAAATTGTGCTTGATAGAACCTGTTCTTGATGAAGTAAATCTGATGTATCTACAGTGTGTACAGAAGGCAATGAAGAAAGGAATTCAGCATGTGCTAAATCTTGATGAAAAGAGTATGTCTCTAGGAATACGCGGATTTTCCTAAGGGAAGTCGCGTATGCACGCGGGAATAAACGTTCCAAGTAGCGTATGGGCAAAAAGTACTCATAAAGTGCAAAAACAGGGGCCCGTGGTATTGAAGACTCATGGTATTGATTTGGCTCGTGGTATTGAAAGCTCATGGTATTGCTTTGGCCCGTGGTATTGAAGGCTCATGGTATTGCTTTGGCTCGTGGTATTTAAAAAGGATAAACCTATATAAGGAGAAGAAATTCATTGTGCAAATCATGAGTGTGGGAGCAAGATGTCTGAACTTGAATGAATACTTCTCTGTGAAGTATATCTATATGGAAAGGGTAAAGGTTTGATGATAGATCTGAATCTATGATGCTCCAATGAAGAAATGATGAAGCGGAATATCTAGATCTGTAATGTATATTGTATCTGCTAGATCTGTTTATGGGGTGATTAGATCTGAATTGAGGCGAACATCTGTCTGAAGTAAAAGGGTAAATCTAAACTGAACATCTGATCTGAAGAAGTATGCTGCTCTATAATGATTGAAGATCTATACGCTACTTCGCCGCAGAGGAAGCGCGTATATACGTGGCTTCGCTGAAGAAAAAGCGCGTATGCGCAATAAAATATGTACTGAGGTATACGCTGGTTGATGAGGACGAAAGCGCGTATATGCGCGACATCAGTGAAAGGAAAGCGCATATGCAAACTAGGGTTTGCTGAAGACTGTGGTAAGAAATGTCTGATCTATTCTGCTGGTTTACTGATATCTGTCAGTGAGTTATATGTATCTGTTTCATGGTTGACTGTGCTTAAAAGTATGGAAAGGGTCCAGTTTGAAAATATGATGAAATGTGGCCTGCAAGTGGTGTTCTATTGAAGTTGTTGGATCCAGTGTGAAAATTGATGAAACGTGGTCCAAGGTGGTGCTGAGGGTTGTAGCCTTCAGTCAGGGGGTTGTAGCTCCCTTCCAGGTGAGGCTAGTAAACGAGATCGGGGGGTCGTAGCTCCCTTCCAGGAGAGGCTGGTAAACGAGTCAGGGGGTTGGAGCTCCCTTCCAGGAGAGGCTGGTAAACGAGCGCAGGTGGGTGCCTGCGTGCTGGTCAAGTCTGCGCCAGCACATATGTTGTTAGATGTTTTCTCTATAATAAAATATTGAAGGCTGAGCAACTGCAGCGGTGGTTTTCTCCCGACTTGGGTTTCCACCTAAAAATCCTGGTGTTCATGTGTGATGCTTTGTGTGATGGCTTATTCTGTTCTTACTGCACATGTTTACTGTTTATTGAACATCTGATGAATGAATGATGGAATGATTTAAGAAAAGAACTAATGACATAACTAGATATCTGTGTATACGCTAGTTTCATGAAAGATATCCGCGTGTATACGCTAGTTTAATAAAGGAAAGTAGCGTATGGGTTTTAAGGAATGAAAAAGTGAAAAGTTTTGAGTATGCAGTAAATACTGATTCACCCCCCCCCCCCTCTCAGTATTTTTCCCAACACCTTGATGGACTGTAATAATGGAATATTAATACAAATATTTCTTAACTCATCTAGGAAATCATAGTTAGGCATCATAATTTGTTTCTCTACACCTCTATCAATTTATAGTCTGTCAGGAAAAGGAGGTGTAGTAGTAGATGTTGATGGTTGTTCTAACATAGGAGTTGAAATTATTGGTTCTTTCTGTTTTGATTTTTCAATATTTTGTTCTTGAAAATATTTTCTTTCGTCAAGACTTTTATTTACCTGTAGATAATCTTCCTCATAATTTTTTTGTTCTTGTATAATCACAGAAGGTTTCTTCTTTCCAAGTATTCTTCCAAACCTAAGTTGAACATCATTAAGGTCTAAAGGAGTAATAAAATAGGTTGGAAATTGTTGACCTTCTATCATATATGTATTCTGAGGGTTTTTATTGTTGGGCTTTGGTATTGGTTTGGCAGGAAACTGATTTGCTTTTTGAGGAAATGGTAATGGAAGTGGTGGTTTTTTATTTTGATTTTGATGTTGGTTTTGATGTTGTGGATTCTGCTGAGGATTTTTTTGAGGAGGAAAGTTTTAATATGATGGATATGATGGATAAGAGGGTGGATATTGATAATACTAGGAGAACCTTCCATAAGGATTTTGTGCTCCTTTAGCCCAAGATTGAGATTGGTTTTGAAATTTGGGCCAAGGTTGTTGCCAAGAGTTCCAATTAGGTGGGGGTCGATTATACATTTGATAACTAAACCCTTGTGTTTGAGGTCCCTGCCAAGGTCTTCTAGAAACAAAATTAAGAGATTCTGTGGAATTTGTAGTTGTTTCTTCTTGAAAGACAACTTTAAGGCTAGGGATTGAGGGTCAATTCTTGGTCTCATGTTTTTCTGAACAAATTGCACAAGTCTCTATTACTTTTGCATCCAAAGGACACTCTCTTAAGGCATGTTTCTTCATAAATTTGAGACAAAAGATTGCTAAGGCATCAGTTTCAGATTTATGCTTATTTTGTAACTTAAGGGTGTTTATTTGCTCACTAAGACTCTTTAGAATGTCAGTTTTGAATTCATCAAGCATATTTCCTATCTCTGCCCTACTTACTGTTCCAGCTACAGATTTGCTTTCCCTTGAAAGAGTAGAGTATCTTAGTCCTTTTAGAATATTAGATTTTCCTCTTGAAAGATTAATACGTAGTTCTGCTATATCAGGTAATGAAAGTTGAGATATGTCTCCTTTCCCCATCATATTAAGAATATCTATCCATTCATCCCTAATTTTCTTCAAAAAAAGAGCTTTCAAAGTCTCTTGGTCTAAGTTTTCCATTTTTTCTCTCTTGATGTTATAGTTAAATCTTTCCAACAAATCTTCTAGATTTTCATCCTCTTTTTGCATCATCTTAAACACTTCCTCCTTATGGTTGACCGGTATACAATAATCCAAATATCTGTCTAGAAATGCTTTCCTCATTTCATCCCATGTCGTAATAGACCTAGTGATTAAACTCATAAACCATTTTAATTCTGCTCCTTTCAATGTTGAAAGGAGTAGTTTAAGTTTCTGAGCATCTTGTAGGTAATCATAAGTTCTACATAGAAATTCAAATTCAAATAAGAAGGTTTCAGGATCTTCACTTTTTAGTCCATGAAAGTTTGGAAGAACAGAGGGTGAGATATTTTTCATAGTTGCATTAGTCTCTTCATCTATTATAGGGAATACAAAAGGACTTCCAGTTTCCCTTCTACCTCTTCCTCGTTCTACATTTCCTCTTCCCCTACCTTCTTCTGTACCTCTACCTCTTCCTCTATCTCCTCCTATTCCTCTACCTCCTCCAAATAGTGTATGTTCTCCATTAAAGAATTCTCCTTCCCCTTCTTTTGCCATGATAGATTCTTCTAAACTGATTTAGGGTTCAATTGGAAGAGCTAATTGTTCTACTGGTTCTTCTATCAAGGGTATATTGAAGAAATAGTCCTCTTCTTCCTCTTCACTAGGGATTTGTAATTCTTCTGCTGGAATATATTCTCCTGTGGAAGTGAAAAAGGTTATCCCTTTTGTAGGAGTTCTTGGATCTTCTTCCTCTAGAATTGCTTCAGTGGATGAAGTGGGAGATCTTCCTGATGGGATATCTGATCTTGAGACTTTTGGAAGCCTATGACCAATATAGTATGGAATGTGGGTTTGAGTTGGAGGTGTGCTGCTTCTTGGTCTTGGTGGAGTGAGTGGAGTTGTGGGAATTAAGCTTCTGCCTCTTATAAATATACCCTTATAATCTCTTTCTCTATGCATATCATTGTTTTTGAGAAATAGGAAATAAGGCTACCTAGTTACACTTCCCTGGCAACGACGCCAAAATGTTTAGTTAATTTAGTGTCCTAAATTGATGGCATAAATTATCGACCAGGGCTAGTAAACTAATGAAGTGTACTTGCACTATATGTGCCTAAGTATCCCTTTTATTATTTTGTTGTTTTTCAGTGTTTTATTGATGTTTTGGGTTTTGTTATGTTTGATTCTTAGTATGCTATTCTATGCTAAGAAGATGAAGTTAAATCTATGTCAAAAAGGAAGAAAAATGAAATCTTAATAAATGAATTAAAATAGAGTTTAGTTGCAAGTTCTATCCCTAATTAGAAAATGATGAAAACAGAGACTCCTAATCCATGGATATTATAGCTTTCAAATGAACATTCACGAAAATGGAAGGTAACTCAAAACACTATAAATTAATCTAATTCATTTAGTTAGAGATTTGTTGGAATAGCTTGTGAAAGAGATTAAATTCTAATGCAATGAGGATCTTCCTAAAACATAAAAGAAGTGTTCAAACAAACCGTAACTTAGAACATTACAGTGAAATCTCATTCATATGATAGAGGTTTATTGGAAAAGCTTGAGAAAAATATTACTATAATGTAGTAAGGATCTCCTATGAAATGCTGAAACAACTTATGACATTACAATTAGATCTCATTCATGAGTTAGACGTTTGTTGGAAAAGTTTGTTGAAAGAGATTAATCATAATGTGATAAGGATCTTTTTATGAAAAAAAATAATTAATAACTCACAATATTACAACTCAGTCTCATTCATGGATTAGAGGTTTATTGGAATATCTTGAGAAGAAGACTGTTTGCAATAAGATGAGGATCTTCTATCTAATTGAAGAACAGAAAATGCTAATAACTCAAAATAGTACAACTAAATCTCATTCATATAGTAGTGATATATTGGAAGAGCTTGGAAAGAGAATAACTGTAAGATAATGAGGATATTCTTAATCTAAATAATAGAAACTGAAATGTTAGTAAATCATAATATTACAATTAAATCCCATTCATTTAATAGAGATGTATTGGAAGAGCTTGAGAAGAATACTAACTATAATATCATGACGATCTTTTATCTATGAAAATGACATGAAACATAATGCTAAAGGATATAATTTCAGAAAGAAGTATAATTAAGGAAATACGACAAAACAAAATTGAAAACTACTTATCTAGAAAACATGTAAAGCTTCCTCGAATAGGAGGGGCCTTCTGCTATCAATTCAAAATTAATCCTTTAATTCCTCAAGGTTGTATTCAGAACAACATCAAATTTCTACTCCTATTATTAAAATGCTCGAAAACAGAGTATCACAGTAATGATAAAATATGTATCAACTTGTCCCTCTCAGAATTACCGAGCTAAATTTATATGCAATTACATAACTAACATTGAACAAAAGTAGGTACAGGTGTAGTTTTAAAGCTTGATGCAGGTTGATCCTGCATACCCCAGAATCTCTCTTTCCTCTATGCATATAAAAATGCATCACAACACTACCCACAAATAAGACTTCAATGTCTGAGAAAATTTACAATCATATATGCGGAAGCTTTCTTTAATTTATCATTTCACTATGATTCAAATCATTCACTCTCGATTTCACACCTTAATTAAATGCCATCGCATATGGAATTATACCAATTCCAATATCTACTCACCTTCAAGGCATTAATTTTAAATGCCACCATACATAAATACCAATCCAAATGCCCCATTCCATGAAATTACCACTCAACACAAACCCACTTCATATAGCATCTAAAACCCAAATCATGCTCTCATAAAAAAAACCTTAGTAAAAGAATTTCATTAAAATCCCATTTGTTTTATTTTAAACCCAATATATAATACACCCAACTGCCAAAGGTTTAACAATAAACATTGGTTCCATTAAGTATGTGCACCTTACTTTTTCTGAGCATGAGATTGTTTATTTGAATCAACCCATATGGAATTGTCAACCAACCTTTACACGACAAACCATCTAAATAAAATTTGATCTACACCAAACTACATGTCTTTCGATCCTTGAATACAAACACCAACCTCATTCAACGTAGTAATAAATCTGGCCACCGTAAATACAATTGTACTTATCTCCATGAGCGCCTCGGAAAATTCATACACCACTATTACTAACTCTTTGTCCATTATTTCAATTCGGCCTTTCCACACGAAATCTCCATCCACAATTTGCTGAACGTTCCACCGTATTCTGATTCCTATTCTGGGTTAAGACACTGACTGTTTTTCAACAACCTTGCAATTCAACCCAACATTCTTACCATTTGATGCTCCATTTATATATCTCTCAGACCATCTCCTCCATCAATCGGTTCACTGGTTGATATGTTCATCGTAATCCTGTAGCTGCATTCTATTCATGTTAAACCAGCATTCAATAATACAATTCCTTAACACAAGTCATCAATCACTGTGATTGAATTTTTAAAAATACAATTCTTATCAACAGATTCTAATCATTAATTCTGAGCTCTTGCACAACGATTCGTTCAGATCTTCATTAAGGTGATTGGGCCCTCTATAAAATCGACTTTCAAAGCCGACATATCAATTCGATCCAATCCTCCTTTAGGATAATCGATCTACATCCTCTTCACAATGGCAGATCTAATTATGAATCGATGTTAGTTCAAATCGATTCTCTATACATTCAATTTCATTACTCCAGCAATAGATATTTAACCTTTATTCAAGCATCGATTGCAAAACCTCTGTTCCTACTTAGAACTGCACCTTCCAAACCAAAATTATATCACTGCTGGTTAATATACAATAAAAATCGATCTTAGACAAAACTTAAAACAACTCTGCGCCCTTTTAATTCCCTTAATTCGACAAACATAGATTTAAATCAACATTCATCCATCGCTCCTTGATCTCTCATTCAGTTCTCATGGATTTACTATTCAAGCCCAGTTACAGAAATTAAATACACAATTTCTAAATCAACCAATGTAGTTCTTAAAAACACACTTTTCATATTAACAATGAAAAATACTTACAAACTTTGTCTTTGGCCAGATATTCAACATTCATGGCCCTTCCAATTGCCAGAGGCTTACAACCTTGGTTGTCCAAACCTACTCTTAATCACTCTAATCTCACCTCCTCTACTTCGCCTTTGAGGCATATCAATTTATACAAGTTTAATTGAACCAATTTTGGTTCTCATCCCTTTAATCACTCAACAAATCCCCAAATATCTCAACACCCCTAAAGTCTAGATCTTTATCCCTAAAACCTTGCAACTAAATCTATCTTAGGCTTCCTAGATATCTCTCATCTAATTTCTCTCATGTTTTCCAGTTGTTTGGAAACATTTACAAATTCTCACAAATAATTAATTAAAAATATAATTAATCACTCAAAATAATATTAATATTTAAATGAAATTAATAAATTCCCAAAAACATGAGACCCCTAGGTTCAATAAAAATACAAGGTATTTTCCCGAGCTAATGCTCCTGCATCAGACTCCCAACGTTGAAAATGATCATGATCTCCAGATCATGCGTTTTAAGTCCTTGTCTGCCTGGATCCCACACTTTGTTTTGCAAGTTATCATCGACATCTGCTGTTTGCTACTTTTCTCTAGGTCTCCATATCTTATGCTGTCTTGCTCCACTCGCTACACTTTCACAATCTATCTCCGTCTTCATTTTGTTTCTGCTTTTATTCCTTGCTGATGTATTCCTTTGAGACACTTTCAACATGATTCTTATGATTAATTCAATTCTCGGTCCAATAAATCTTCATATTTTTGATTTCTTGTTGTCTGCTGAGCTAAGACAGCTTGCTCAGTCCTTACTCGTTCAATTTTTACTGTCACTTGCTGACTTCTTGTTGCCACCCAATTATCCATGCCCTCTTGTCTTCTGAAAACGTCTTCTCTGCTTTCTCCTATCAACAACTTATTGGACTAGTACTTTGTGTACTTCTTTCTACTATCTTCATCTCTCTGCATTTGCAATTCCCAATTATGCAATTGATATTCCTCCTGCACTAAATTTTGACTATTCAACATCCTTTCCAGCAACATAACTTCTTCTTCCATGGATTAGATGTTTCCACAGAATTTTCGCCTTTCTTCTTCATTTGACTACTTGACTGAGTCAAATTTTCTTCAGCACCTGCAATAACACCTGCATTCACAAACCACTTGTTAAAATAAAAATCATAAGGCATCAGTGCCTTGTCCTCCTTTGCCAGCACTTCAGTATGTTGTTCTGAGTTTTCCTCCACTATTAGCACATCAGTATGCTGATTCAAACTTTCCAAAGAATTCTTTGAAGAACTCCCAAGACTGTCAACCAGTCCTTCCTTCACACCATCTGTTTCCATGATATCTTTTTGTTCTCGTTCACTGTACTGAACTCTTTCGTCTGCAATCTCTCTGTCATACTCTGAATTCTACAACAAGTATTCCAACAATGCAATTTCTCTGTGGCATTGCTTAAGCATATCATCATCATGTATCATCACTGCATTCACACACAAAATTTCAGTTTGAAAATCACAAAGTTCAACAGTCTCCACTGTTGGTTCATATACGAGCTCTTCAATCTGATCCTCTTCTTCATTCACAAGAACTTCCTCTTGTACGGTAACAACTTCAAGTACAACCGCATCACTTCTTCCTTCTTCTGAGTACTTATCTCCTGAAAGATACTTTTCCATACTTGTGACAGCTTCACAAGATTGCGCATCCTCCTCAACAAAACCTGTAATCACATCACAATTTTCAGCTATAAAAATACACGATTCTACATTATTCAGCTGATCTAGATCTGCCCAGTAAATCAAGAAATCATCAATGATCTCCTCCTCTGTTTCATCAGTGGAAACCTCAACTTTCAAGTCAGCTGCTCTGAGTTCTTCATGTCTCAACTGTACATCCATCATCCGCTCGAGCTTTCTCAGCTCTTCTGTTAACTGCATGTTTATCTGTCGATCCCTTTTCTGTTGTAGCCTTTGCCACTTCACTCTCTTCCTCATGGTCCAACCATGTCTCTAGTCTCTCACACTTTCCCGTAACAACTACATCAATAACTCGAGATGAACTGCGATCTCAACTTTCTCTTTCTCATACTCTTCATCAGTCAACTGCTATCTTATGCCATTTGCCTTGGCATCTTTCTCCCTCTTTCTACTGTGGCCTCTCTCTGAACCTCTGCTCTCTCCTTTATGACTTTCAGTAGTCATCTCCTTCACCATGAGTTGCACCAAGCCTCTGCAACAATAAAATCTCCTAGTGCCACTTACCTCACCAATCCCTTCCTCCGGATTTGGTCTCTTGGTAATCACCGGTCCTCTGCTGGAACCTTTTGAGCATTTCTCCACTGCTCCTTCAGGCTTCTCTCATCTGCAACTTTCAAGAACATACTTGTCCTTTTCATTCAACCTCTGTTGAATCTTCAGGTTCTGCCACATTCACCTAGAATCCCTTGCTGGATTCCATTACTACTGCACTCTAGCTGTGATCTCCATCTTCCTGCTGAGATTTTCTTCACTATGCCTGCAACCAAATTCTGGAAACAATCTTCAAACCAGAGTTAAATATCAACTGCAAACTCACCTTTCAAGATCCTTTTGATCTCGACTTCACTTTTTCAACTGCACTTGCATATCTGTGCTGCAATCTTCATTAGCTTCAAAATCAGATATTCATTCATCGCATGCAATTAACTCAATTCAAAAAACTTAAACCTTCACATAGAGCTATTCCATCTATGATACCAAAATTGATGCAGGCTGACCCTGCATACCCCAAAATCTCTCTTTCCTCTATGCATATAAAAATGCATCACAACACTGCCCACAAATAAGACTTCAATGTCTGAGAAAATTTACAATCATATATGCGGAGGCTTTCTTTAATTTATCATTTCACTATGATTCAAATCATTCACTCTCGATTTCACACCTTAATTAAATGCCATCGCATATGGAATTATACCAATTCCAATATCTACTCACCTTCAAGGAATTAATTTGAAATGCCACCATACATAAATACCAATCAAAATGCCCCATTCCATGAAATTACCACTCAACACAAACCCACTTCATATAGCATCTAAAACCCAAATCATGCTCTCATAAAAAAAACCTTAGTAAAAGACTTTCATTAAAATCCTATTTGTTTTATTTTAAACCCAATATATAATACGCCCAACTGCCAAAGGTTTAACAATCAACATTGGTTCCATTAAGTATGTGTGCCTTACTTTTTCTGAGCATGACATTGTTTATTTGAATCAACCCGTATGGAATTGTCAACCAACCTTTACACGGAAAACCATTTAAATAAAATTTGATCTACACCAAACTACATGTCTTTCAATCCTTGAATACAAACACCAACCTCATTCAACGTAGTAATAAACCTGGCCACTGTAAATACAATTGTACTTACCTCCATGAGTGCCTCGGCAAATTCATACGCCGCTATTACTAACTCTTTGTCCATTATTTCGATTCGGCCTTTCCACATGAAATCTCCATCCACAATTTGCTGAACGTTCCACCGTATTCTGATTCCTATTCTAGGTTAAGACACTGATTGGTTTTCAACGACCTTGCAATTCAACCCAACGTTCTTACCATTCGATGCTCCATTTATATATCTCTCAAACCATCTCCTCCATCAATCGGTTCACTGGTTTATCTGTTCATCTTAATCCTATAGCTGCATTCTATTCATGTTAAACCAACATTCAATAATACAATTCCTTAACGCAAGTCATCAATCACTGTGATTGACTTTTTAAAAATACAATTCTTATCAATAGATTCTAATCGTTAATTCTGAGCTCTTGCACAACGATTCATTCAGATCTTCATTAAGGTGATTGCGCCCTCTATAAAATCGACTTTCAAAGCCGACATATCAATTCGATCCAGTCCTCCTTTAGGATAATCGATCTATGTCCTCTTCACAATGGCAGATCTAATTATGAATCGATGTTAGTTCAAATCGATTCTCTATACATTCAATTTCATTACTCCAGCAACAGAGATTTAACCTTTATTCAAGCATCGATTGCAAAACCTCTGTTCCTACTTAGAACTGCGCCTTCCAAACTAGAATTATATCACTGCTGGTTAATATAAAATATAAATCGATCTTAGACAGAACTTAAAACAAATTTGCGCCCTTTTAATTCCATTAATTTGACAAATAGATATTTAAATCAACATTCATCCATCGCTCCTTGATCTCTCATTCGGTTCTCATGGATTTACTATTCAAGCCCAGTTACCGAAATTAAATACACAATTTCTAAATCAACCAATGTAGTTCTTAAAAACACACTTTTCATATTAACAATGAAAAATACTTACAAACTTTGTCTTTGGCCAGATATTCAACATTCATGGCCCTTCCAATTGTCGGAGGCTTACAACCTTGGCTGTCCAAACCTACTCTTAATCACTCTAATCTCACCTCCTCTACTTTACCTTTGAGGCATATCAATTTATACAATTTTAATTGAACCAATTTTGGTTCTCATCCCTTTAATCACTCAACAAATCCCCAAATATCTCAACACCCCTAAATTCTAGATCTTTATCCCTAAAACCTTGCAACTAAATCTATCTTAGGCTTCCTAGATATCTCTTAGATATCTCTCATCTAATTTCTCTCATGTTTTCGAGTTGTTTGGAAAAATTTACAAATTCTCACAAATAATTAATTAAAAATATAATTAATCACTCAAAATAATATTAATATTTACATGAAATTAATAAATTCTCAAAAACATGAGACCCCTAGGTTCAATAAAAATACAAGGTATTTTCCCGAGCTAATGCTCCTGCATCAAAGCTAAAATAAAAATAGAACTCTTTTAGGATTCCTGATTTTCTATAAAGCAAATCAGGAGTCATGATTCCTATAGAAGACAACTTGCTTTACTTTTGATTATAGCAAATTAGGAGTCCTGATTCCTATAGAAGACAACTTGCTTGACTTTTGATTTGACCACGTGCATAGGCACCTCCAGCTTTCGATCCAGTCTTCGTGGAAGGGAACGAATGATGTAGAAAAGAGTTGGAATCCACCTATGTGTGCCTTTTCTCCAGAAGACACCTGTAACATATGTAAACACCAAAAAAACTATGGAACGCTTGACTGGCTATAGAATGACTGCATTTTGTAGCTAAAACTGTTCAAAAATCATTAAGATAACAAAATCACAAAAGTACAATAAGTTAATCATTGTATGCAACCTTTAAGTAATCTTAGTCATTCTCATTGAATTTTAGGTTTATGAAATGATAAAGGAATGATGAAACGAAGTGAAGTTTGGCAAAAGAGAAAACAATTTTAGGGCTCAACACAGATATCATTAGTTTAATAGATTTTTAAAATTTTAAGCTCTACTTCTACTTCTCATCATCTTTCTCTTGTACCGAGATTCCATGCCCTACAAGGAATTGTAATAAGTGATGCTAATAATGATGAGTTTTGAGTCAGTATTGAGTCTATAATAGGCCTAGGTAGGCTGGGACCTTTCCAACGAGTGAGTATTACTTTGGGTGGTTTTTTTCACTTGGTTAATTATCATCTCCTTACCTGGATTTAATAATTAATTGAGTATTTTCTTCCAATTTTACCCCAAATCCGGATTATGGCTTGATGATGAGGCCTTGGGTGAGTCCTAGTGTCTAGAGTCAATTTATATTACCATACTAGATCACAAAAAAAATTCGTGGAATTTGGTTAGTTATAGGTAATGATTTTTTATTTTTTTAGATTTTCCGTAGGTCAAAAATTGCAATAAAATTTGTAATTGAATTGTAATAAGTATTGTCTAGAGAAGTTTTATGGGGAATGAGTAATCAAAATTACACCTCGCACCCTCAATTTTCTACTATGACACAATTTTAGGGGTTGAAAATGTGTTTTGAACCGTCAAAACCCACTTTTCCAAAGTTTAGTGGGAAATCTGGTAATAAATAAGCCATAATTTAAATAAATGGAGAAAAATAAACATCCACACATTCTAAATGAGGTGGAAATGAGGTGGAAAATTATGGAGGAGTTAAAGTGAAGTGCCGAGGTGATGTGGACTCCTAAAATCAAGGAAATGACACGTGCTCAAATAAAATCGAATATATGGCATTAAATGAGAGTTGCTTACTTGGAAATTCGAATTTGTGAAGTTAATGCACATTTGGGAGGATATGGGAGAATATTTGATGGAGATTTTTGTGGGAAATTGTCCCCAAATGGGTTACCACCCATATACACTTGTCATTTCATCATAAAATTTGAATTTGACACATAAGGGGAGAAGAAAATGATGTCCACTTGCCAGAATCTGATTTTTACACTTGGAAATGGAGCTCCACTTATCAAATTCAAATTTTCTTTGTGATCTCCTCCCTCTCACCACTTGGAATTTTGTTCTTCATTGAGATTTTCTCCCAACTTTCTATATAATGGAGCCATGGGCTCTCATATTGTATCTTGAATACGAGCTCTTGTGCTTGGGGAGGTTCTGCCACTTTGTATACTCATCTTTCAATGAAATAACAAGACTTTGGGGTTCGACTATGAGGTGTTATTCTTCTATGGTTGTGGTATAATTCTTGAACCTGATCCTCATTTTATGTTGGTAGTGTTGCGTTTATTATTTCCATATGCTTGCAAAAGATTTGTTATTTTATAGTTATCTTGCACTAATATTTGGTTTTAGAGATTTATTCTAGATAGGGAATGTTTTGTATATTTTCATATAAATCTCTAACATTTCTTTCTCATTATATTTTTCTAACCCATGTGGATCTAATGAGTTTATTTGAAGTTGTGTAGAAAAATATCTTTGGATCAAGCCTCAAAAGTGAGGGAACATTCTCAAAGGAATCAACCCACTCTTGAACATGAACATGGAGGAACCCACATTGTGATATCCCAAAGTTTTATCTTTCGATTTGTGTTTGCTAGGTCCCTTGGGTTTGTGTTTGTGATCAAATATATTCTATTCAAATAATTTGTTTTAAATATTGTGCTTAGATTGATCATATTTTCTAATAAGAGCATGTTTCTTGACAAGGCAGGGATAATAATTATACTCCCTAACCATCAGTCTAGTCCTTATATATTTGTAAATACTTTTGACATTTTTCTCATCTTTCTCCACTGATTTTTTGGGTCCATTTTGCAGAGGTTTTGACAGCCTTTTCAAGAAATATTTTATTACTAACCTTGGTAGGGAATTAGACTCTCAAGTTTGTAAATCATATCGAAATTCCTTGCAGACTGTCATCACATTTTGGATTATATTTCATCATCTCAAGAGGCTATAATTTCAAGATATTATTCGAGGAGTCTCTCTTGTATTCCATTGCCGATTTTTTTCGAAATATTATCACTGCTTTCTCAAGAAGGGAGTCTAGTGTATAAAAGTCAAATATTTATTGTAAAAGCCTTCTCGAAATTTGAGCCTTTCCTCACAACAAAGGAAGCTCTCATCATTGTAACAAGAAGTTAATAAAGAGCTGACTTTTCTTGAGGGAGGTTGGGAAGTTTTTCCCATGGTATCTCACCTACGCATTTAGAGGGAGGACATCTTCTTGAGTGGTTAACTTTCTTTTTTCTAGTTTCTAATTTTCTCAACTAACTTACTTGCATTCATCATTTCATTTTCTAGTCTAATATAGTTGTGAATGGTTAAATCATAACCTCAACACATAACACTCACATTTTCCTATTTTGCAATCAGACTTGCCAATCCATTTTCTTTTATCTTGTGTTGTGCAATCTATTTTTTCATTTTTTTAAGTAAAAAACATAACACTTTCATTTCAATTGGCAAGTTAATGTTTTCATGGTTTCATGGTAATCATTAATTTTTATCTCAAGTCATCTAGTTGCAATTTTATATTCTTGTTGGGTTATTAGAAAAATTTGTATCTCACTTTTGCGCACATCTTTGGAGTAACCCTTTACAAGTCCATTTATTTGCAACTTAACTAATCTAATTATGTACATTTTATTAGCTCATTCCATTCACAAACAACTTATTAGCTTATGATTTCATGCAATAATTGTCATATTAAATCATTTTCATTTCAAATCTTATGAGTTGGTATCTAAAAGCACTGAGCTAGTTTCCATTTTAGTATTTCCATTTGAGTTGTTGATACATGTTTTATGGAGCATCATTGCTAGTTTATGTAATATTGAGCTAAGCACAAATATTATGCACATTGTCATTAACATATCTCATTGGAAGCATTTCACCCACATTTAGGCATTTCACTTTGCATACTAAATTAGTCGCATATTTAAAATTTACGTCCAAGTATAAGCTTGGCTGATAGAAATTATAGAGAAAAAGGCTTTCTTGGAAAGTTCTTCCATTTGGTACCAAGTAAGGTAAAAGCGTGTGACTTACAGTTATGAAGGTGGCTTGTCCCCTTGTAGGAACAAAGGCACATGTTGGCTCATAAGACTCAAGGGACGGGTATTGTTAATGATACCCTTGTGCCCTCGCCCCATATTTCTTACAGTCACCCCAATTTTTACCCCTTGGTAAGAGCACAAGAGGAGGACTTATCACCTCGATTAGGAATTTTAGATTAAAATTAATCAAGATCAATTGCATCCAAATCCAATATAATTGCATCTCATGCTCTGATTCAGAAATCTATTTATCTTGAAAGCATTTTACTTCATTTAAGCAAATACATTTTCATTTCAAAGAGCAATACTCTGGAGGCACTGGTTTCTCATATGCTTCATGCTTATCTTCTGTATTGATGGTTATTTTTCATATCACGTTTTTTCTTATAAATATAAAGAAGTAATATATTTAACTCTAACAACTCTCCTAGAAAACTCACATCTTTAACTTATTTCTTCTTTAGGGACCCCTGCCCCCATAGTTAGCCTAGGATATAGCTTAAACGAAGAGAGTTGGGAATAGGAGATAGCCCCTTCTCTGAGTTCCTTGCCACCAACCACACCTTGTGGGGTTAACGGCTTTTCCCACTAACAAGTACGTAGGTGTAGGTGGCAAGCGATTACAAGACCCATAATTAATAATTAAGGGAAAAGCTACAACCCACTCCTATAGTTCACAAGGAAAAATTGCGGCTTTTGTGGGGTCCATGTGGCCAACATTCGATTTGGAGGAAACTCCCTAGGTGGCAGTGTGGGGGTGTGAAAATTTCTAAATATGCTTAATCAAAAACCCTACTGTTAAATTATTGATTTACTTCTCCTACTTACACAAGTTATTAATCTGAAATCTTCAGTATTAACATCAAAGTAAATACATTAACAACCTACATATACAGATATGAACTGAATAACATGCACAATGAAAAGGTGACACACAAGGAATTTCTAGAAAACTATCCCTGAAAAACCCAATGTGGGAAAACCAATCGTCTAGATCTCGAGGGATATTATTATTAAGCAGAATCTAAGTACAACAGATCAGGGCACCAAACTGGTTAACCCAACAAATAAATAAATTTTTTGACTATACCTCTGTTTTGGAGACAGAAAAACTGACTGATTCACACCCTTAAATGGGATTTACAGAACTCAACGTTTTCTGGCCTCTAGAAACCCTAGAATTTCTCTGAAGCCCTCTGCGTCAGCCTTGCTGGCCTGCATTAGCCTTTGCGCTGCTCAGGAAGGGCCTACATCACCGTAGAATAGGTTACATTGCCCCTGTGCTACCCTGGTTGGCCAACATCAGTACTCCTAGGATTACATCAGCCCTCCTAGCCTCCTGCTACCTTTGTGTTGCCCCTACTGGGCTCTAGACTGCTCTGTGTAGTTGATGCCTAGCTTCTACTTCCTTTGTGTTTCTCTGGTCTGCTACTTCTTTGCCCTCGTTGTACTCTTGGCCTGGGACTACACCATCCCCCTTGCCAATACTGCCCCTCACTGCAACTGAAACACTTCTGAAATTCTTAGCAAACCACACCCTAGAATTCCATCTTAGCTTCAGTGCTCTGCCAGTGTGTGTGTTCTCCAACTGACCGCAAGCCCTTTCCTTATACTTTTCTCGTTGAAACACCAATGATTGTGATATAATCTTGAATCGACAACTAAGATTAGAAGATGCTTGATCCACGTCACTTAAGTTATTATCATCACATGTTTAATTTAATTACCTTTATTCTTTTAATTTTCCTAAGTTAGACTTGTTGAGTCTCAAATCTGCATCTTTTCCATACACTTTTCTATACCTTTTTTTCACTCACCTGAACCTCCCAAGTTGTCAATATCATGTGCAAAAGAGCATCTAACATGGTTTTTAATTATATTTTTGTGTTTGCTATTTGATTTAGATTTTGTTCATTCAGCTGCAGAATCTTGCCACTTTCCGCAGCTGCTGCAACTTTCCGCAGCTATTTTGTGAAACTCTATGCTACGGGTGTCTACAAGGAAAACGAGCCACATGGGCAGGTCAGGAATGACGTGGACATGGTTCGTGTCCTATTGGTTCAAGCAAACTCATCCAAAGAAGCCGCGGTCAAAGGCGTCCACATGGAAGTCAACCATGGAGTCTCATGTCGGCAGGACTCTGTTTCGTGTCACATGAAGATTCATACGGCCGTTTCTAAGTTGCGGAGGATAAAATCGACATCTGTACATGGCTCCTTAGTCGAATTCAAGCATCCAATCCTCGTAGATTTACTTTCCAACATGGCCATGATCCTAGATCCGTGGACGTAATGGTCTACGTGTTCTCCACCAGCATGAACTTTAGGAGACAGTTATATTTCTTTTGTTATATATAATGCGTTTGCATACGCATATAGAGTTAGTCGATGTTAGTCTCTGTTATATTTTATTAGTCTGCTCTATAGTGTGATTACGCTGCACTTGTGCCGTAACATCACCTTTCTGTAATGACTGTTTTTTTAATATAAGAAGACTCTGTTTTCAACCAAAATTCGTATTTGAAGATCGTTGCCAAGGCTGGTGTAGAGGGCCCCTGCTCAGCTAAGGTTTTGTGCATTAATGTATAGTTCTCATTTCGTTTCTTTAAAGCTCATTGTGCCATAATCCATTCATATGTTTATACATTGCATTTGCTTCATTTCTGTTTATAAACTTCCATAATTTACATTTCACTTCTATATTTCATGTTTTATGTTGTTAATCACTGATCAGTGTTCTTGTTTCAGGTTATAGATAGGCAGCCCGGGCATTTTCATAGCTTTTTGACTAATGACATGGAACTAACATTGTTCTGCTGCTAATTTTCTTTTCATAGTTTTTGTTTAATTTCAGTATTGCTTTGTTCATTTCAGTTTTGCTTATTTGCTTCAGTAGTTAAATTTAGATATATTAAGCTGCTCATAGCATCTTCAGTTGCCTCCGAAAGCCACAGCTGGACTGATGGTGAGGGATTGTATTATGAAATGTGTAGTTTAGTATTAGTTTCTTTTTTGCAAATCTAGATATATTAAGCTGCTCATAGCATCTTCAGTTGCCTCCGAAAGCCACAGCTGGACTGATGGTGAGGGATTGTATTGTGAAATGTGTAGTTTAATATTAGTTTCCTTTCTGCAAATTTAGATATATTAAATCATGCATGACATCTTCAGTTGCCTCCGAAAGCCACAGCTGGATTGATGGTGAGGGATTGAATCATGAGTGTATGGTTTAGTATTAGTTTACTTTCTGCAAATTAAATATCAATTACTCAAGTTGTTTATGATTACTTCCGAAAATCATAGCTGGACTAATGATGAAGGGTCAGAAGATAAATTGATGTAATCTGATTTAGATTTATTTTGTTGCAATTTTGAATTTCTTTAAGCATAGTTTCTTTTGTGTTTAGTCGGCAGCAAGAATAGTTTGGTTTTCATGCTCACTAGTTCACTATTTTGATTTATTAGATTAGCAGCACCTTTTCATTTCAGCAGTACATTTTCATTTTCTTTCAAGTCTTGTCATTGTAAATTTCAAATTTCTTTTTAAGGTTTCAAGTTGGTAAATCATTATAGGGGAGATCATTTCCTTGAACAAACATAACCAAACTTGTTTTCATCTTAGAATTTCCATTTCACCTTAGAAAACAAAAAACGACAAAAAGTTAAGAAATAGGTTATCTTGCACATATAGTGCGCCGCACTTCATCAGCTTACGATTCCTGGATTGACAAATTAAATGCAGCAATTTAGGACACACTAAATTGACCAAACATTTTGGCGCCGTTGCCGGGAAGTGTAACTAGGTAGCCAATTTCTTAAAAAAAAAAACATAAAATCATAAAAGAAGGGAAAACTTGATAACTTCTTGAAGTATGCTCTCCTCTTGCACCTAGTGTGATCTGGAGGATCAGAAAAGAGAGTTATTGGTTCAGTAATTTCTTAAGTATGCTCTCTTCTTGCACATAGTGTGACCTGGAAGATCAGAAAGAGAATTATTAGCCCAAATTTAAAAATATATATATATATATATATATATATATATATATATATATATATATATATATATATATATATATAAAATAAAATAAAATGACATGCACAGAGCAAGAAATTCTAGGGGAAGGTTTATAGCTAAAGCCAAGAGTTCGATTTTCACAACTCCATCTTCTTCAAGGCATAGACCAGATTCACCACCATCTACCCCTAGCCTTAAGATTTTTGGAAGTCAAGGAACAGCTGAATTAGAGGATTCTCCTATGCCACCTACTAAAACCCATTTAGAAAACAAAGAGACTCTCTCTCATCCTCCCTTGGTAGAAGAACTAGACGACTTTAAGGACTCTAAAGAAACTATCATGGCAGAGGAAGTAATAGATGGAGGTAGAGGTAGAGGTAGAAGAAGAGGAAACAATGGAGACAACAATGGTGAAGGAAATAATGGTAGAAATAGGGAAGGAGACAATTTGTTTGGATTCCCTATAGTTGATGAGGAAACTCATGCAACAATGAAAAATATCTCACCATCTGTTCTCCCTAACTTTTATGGATTGCGAAGTGAGGATCCTGAAACATTTCTGTTTGAGTTTGAAGTCATGTGCCGAACTTATGACTATATGGAAGACTCTCAAAAACTCAAACTTTTTCCTTCAACATTGAAGGGAGCTTCTTTGAAATGGTTCATGGGATTAGCCACTCAATCTATTAGGACTTGGAATGATATGAAACAAACATTTTTGGATAGATACTTGGACTATTGTATGCCCACCAATCACAAGGATGAGGTATTCAAAATGATGCAAAAGAAGATGAAAACTTGGAAGATTTACTTGAAAGATTTCAATACAACTTGAAAAGAGCAAAGATGAGCAACTTAGATGATGAAACCTTGAAAGCCCTCATATTAAAAGCCATTAGAGATGAATGGATAGGTATTTTAAACATGATGGGGAAAGGAGACATTTCTCAACTCCCACTTCGTGATATAACTGAACTATGTGTCCATCTCTCAAGGGGAAAATCTAAAACAGGAAAAGGGCCTAGGGATCCTTCTCTTATTAGGGCTAACAAATCTGCAACTGGATCAGTAAGTAGGGCAGAGATTGGTAATATGCTTTATGAGTTCAAAACTGATATCTTAGGGAGCCTTAGTGAACAACTAGACACCCTTAAAATCCAAAACAAGCAGAAAGCAGAAACAGATGCTTTAGCCATCTTTTGTCCGAAATGTAGGAAGAAACATACTTTAAGGGAATGTCCCTTGGATGCAAAAGTTGTAGAAACATGTATGATTTGCTCAGAGAATCATGAGATCAAGGATTTTCCTTCAATTCCTGGACTCAAAGTTGTTTTTCAAGAAGACCCAAATTCAGTAGAATCTCTCTGTTTTGTTGCAAGAAGACCTTGGCAAGGACAACAAACTCAAGGGTTTAACAACCCTATGAATCTTCAAACCCCACCAAATTGGAATCCTTGGCAACAACCTTGGCCCCAACATCAAAATTCATATCAACCATGGGTACAAGGGATGCAAAATCCTTATGGGAGATTTGCTCAATTTTATCAATATCCTCCATCTTTTCAAAATCAACAAGCTCCACAACTTCCAAGCCCAAATCCACAACTTTCATTGCCATTTTCACAACAACAACCTTCTCAACAAAATACAAATCCTCAACTCATGCTTCCATACCAACAGAAGACAAATCAACTTCCAGCTCAGCCATTGCCAAATCCTAACAATAAGAATCCTCAAACTACTTATATGGTAGAAGGACAACAATTTCCTACCTATATGATTGTTCCTCTCAACGATGTACAACTCGGATCTGGTAGAGTTTTAGAAAAACCTTCTATAGAGATTCAAGAGCAAGATACCTCTGAGGAGGACTCTCTTCAAGTTAATAAGGGTTCTGAGGAAGAATCTCTTCAAAATTCAAGCATGCAAAAAGAAAAAGAAAAGTTAACACCCACAACTCCTATAGTTGAGCAACCAACATCTTCATCTACACCTCCTTTTCCTGAAAGACTACAAATTGATAAGGGGGTGGAAAAAAAATCTTGTTGCCTAACTATGACTTTCTAGATGAATTGAAGAATGTTTGTATCAAGATTCCCTTGCTACAAGCCATTCGAGAAATTCCCATTCTAGCAAAAACCATAAAGGAGTTGAGTTTCAAAAGACCAGGAAGGAAACTAAAAGACACAAGAAGAATCCACCTGGTAGGAAAGATTGTAGATATTATGATGAGAAAAATTACCATGCAGAAGTATGTAGATCCAGGAAGTCCAATTGTCAAGACACATATAAATGGGATAGAAATTCCAAACACATTGATTGACTTAGGGGCTGCTATCAACATTATGAGTAGACAGACTATGGAACGGCTAAAACTTCCTAACCTTCTTTTTACACCTACTTTACTGCAACTTTCAGATCGATCAATTATTAAACCAGATGGTGTATTAGAAGATATTTCAGTCTCCTTAGATTCTTGGGAATATCCAGTAGATTTTATGATTTTGACTCCCAAGAGTAATCTAGGAGGGCACCCACTTATCTTAGGAAGACCTTGGCTAGCCACGGCTGATGCTTTTATTAGTTGTAGATCTGGAGACATGTACATTTCTAATGGTAATTCGACAAAGAAATTCAATTTGTATCCTCCAGCAAGAGCAATCACAGAAGTAGGAGACAATGAATGGGTCGATGATGAGGACATTATACAACTTGTCTTTACCATTTCTGAAATCAGTGAGGATAGTCAAATTATGAACACATTAGAAAATTTTGAGACATCTTCAGAATATGACCCCACACAATTTTAGTTGGAATCCGACATAGAATATTTATCATCAAGACAAATGTCTCTTTACTCTATGGAAGAGTTTGGTAGTTCTACTATTGAGATTTTTCTAGGAAAAACATTGAATATCAACAAACATTTGGAAAAGTCACAACAAGAAGAACTAACCAAAATCTTGCAAAAACATTCTACTGCATTTTCATGGGAGTATACTGACATGAAGGGTATTGATCCTAAGACTTGCATCCATCATATCTATATTGAGGACAACAGTAGACCAATCAGACAACCTCAAAGAAGGATGAATCCAAATCTTAGGGAGATAGTGAAAGAAGAGCTCCAAAAACTTCTCAATGTAAACTTCATTTATCCAATTTCGGATAGCCGATGGGTTTCTCCTTTGGTTATAGTACCTAAAAAGAATGGTAAATGGAGGGTATGCATTGATTACAGGGAATTGAACAAAGCAACTTTGAAGGATCACTTTCCTTTGCCTTTTATCGATCAGGTATTAGATACATTAGCAAGTAAAAAGTACTTTTCATTTTTGGATGGTTTTAGTGGCTATAATCAAATTCAGGTAGCACTTGAAGATCAAGATAAGACCACATTTACTTGTCCATGGGGAACTTTTGCCTACCGAGTGCTTCCTTTTGGGTTATGTAATGCACCAGCAACATTCCAAAGAGCATTACTAGGAATTTTTTCTGATCTAATCCATGATTGTGTAGAGGTTTATATGGATGATTTTACAGTTTATGGTAATTCATTTGAAGAGGCATTAGAAAATTTGGAAAAAGTTCTCATAAGATGTAAAGTAACAAACCTTTCATTAAGCCATGAAAAATGCTTTATGATGTTTACTGAAGGGATTGTTTTAGGACATCATATTTCGGGAGATGGGATTAAGGTTGATAGATCAAAAGTTGAAGTCATCTCCAAGTTACCTATTCCAAATTGTCAAAGAGATGTTAGAATTTTTCTAGGATTTATTGGTTACTATAGAAGATTTATAGAAAACTTCACTAAAATAGCATCTCCACTCTTCAAATTGCTTACAAAAGACTGTGAATTTAAATGGGATCCTGATTGTCAATCAACTTTTGAAACTTTGAAAACAAGAATATCTGAAGCACCTATCTTGAGGGGACCAAATTGGAAACTTCCTTTTCATATTTCTACGGATGCTTCAGATACAGCTCTTGGAGCTGTGTTGGGTCAAAAAGATTTAATTCCTTATGCCATTTATTACACCAGTAAAAATTTGACTCCCACAGAGTTGAACTATACTGTGACTGAAAAAGAGTTTTTAGCTGTTGTTCATGCAATTAATAAGTTTAGACATTACATAACATGCTATGAAACTTTTATTCATACTGACCATTCTGCAATTAGATATTTGATGAACAAACCTGTTACTAATGGCATAGTGACAAGATGGCTTTTACTTTTGCAAGAATTCAATATTACTGTGTTGGATAGACCAGGAAAACAGAATACAGTAGCTGATTTCTTGTCTAGGATTCAGAATACTAAAGAAGATTCTCCTATAGAAGATAAGTTTCCTGATGAATACTTGTTTGCAGTAACTATTAAGACTCCTTGGTATGCGGATATTGCTAACTATTTGGTTACAGGGAAACTACCTTCACATTTATTTCCAAGTGAAAAACGAAAAATTATTCAGGAGAGTTCAAAATATTCATGGATTTCTAACGAAATTTTTAAAACAGGGCCAGATCTTGTGATCAGAAGATGTGTCAGGGAAGATGAAATGCCTGATATTCTTAAGGCATGTCATGATGAACCATGCGGCGGACACTTTGCAGACAAAAGGACGGCCTATAAAATCCTTTCTTTAGGATATTATTGGCCTTTCCTCTTCAAAGATGCAAAACAATATGTCAAAAGGTGTGACAGCTGCCAAAGAGTAGGGAAACCTACCCTTTCAAATGAAATGCCATTGCAAACACAGGTACTCATTGAACCCTTTGAAAAGTGGGCTTTAGATTTCATTGGACCTATTAATCCACCATCCAAGCAAAAGAAGTATATATTGGTTTGTAATGATTATGTTACTAAATGGGTAGAAGCCAAAGCATTAGTATCTGCTACTGAAAATTCAGTTGTTCATTTTCTTTATGAGGATATTTTTACTCGCTTTGGTGTTCCAAGAGAAATTGTGACAGATCAGGGGAGCCAATTCACATCCATTTTGGTGGAGAAGTTCATGGAAGAATACAAAATCAAGCACAGAAGATTTACTCCTTACCATCCGCAAGAAAATGGTCAAGTGGAGTCCACAAATAAAGTTCTTGAAAGTATCATCACCAAAACTGTTCATCTACATAGAAGAGATTGGGCAGAAAGGCTTCCTAAAGCCTTGTGGGCCTACAGAACTACATGGAGGAATACAACAGGACATTCTCCCTATGAACTTGTTTATGGGAAAGAAGTCTTGCTCCCCATTGAGTTCCAAGTCAAGACCTTCAAGATGGCAGTTCAGTTGGGGATGGACTTATCAGAAGCCCAAAAGCATAGAATGGAGCAGTTGAATGAGCTAGATGAGATCAGACAAGAAGCAATTCTAAGAAATGATCTAGTTCAATATCAAAGAACTAAATGGCATGACAAATATATCAAAGAGAAGAAGTTTCAAGAAGGAGATTGGGCATTGTTATTTGATTCCAAGTTTAAAGATTTTCAAGGAAAATTTCAGACTCATTGGCTTGGGCCATATGAAATTGACAAGATCTTTAGCAATGGAGCGGTAAGAATCAAGACCATTGATGAGTTTCAAATTCCTCTTATTGTGAATGGCCATAGATTGAAAATTTATCATAAGCCACTCTCAAAAGAGGATTTTGTCAAATTGTTTCAAGAAAGTTCTGCAATCAGGCTGGTACAGAAGAATTCTTCTTCTCCACCGGCCTAGATTTTGTTCTTTTTAGTTTAAAAAACATAAAAAATAAATAAAATAAAAATAAAAAATAAATAAAAATGATATAAGCCTAAAAACCAATCATTGATTGGCAGTCTTATACAGAAAATATAGGGTGAAAATCAGGAACACCTGACACTCTATATTTTCCAAAAAAAATCTCTCCTTCATTTCACAAGTTTTGTCACCATCCACTTCATTTCATTCCACTTCATTCCATTTCATTTCATTTCATTTCACCCCATTCCACTTCATTTTATCCATTTCATTCCATTCCATCAATAAAAATCTTTTTCATGACCATTTCCATCTGGTCATTTGTCATCTGTTCATTTCCATTCATCCAAGTAATAGTTGTGTCAGTTTCCGCAGCTGACATCTGTTTCTGCAGCTGACTCCAGTTTCCGCAGCCAGAAGCAGATTCCACAACTACTACTCTGTTTTCAAAAATAATGTACAGTCAGACGTTATTTCCATAATTATGAAATAAAATGCAGGTGAGAGGATCAAAAATGAAGACATGAAGCATTCAAGACACCAATGGAGATCAATTAGTTGAAGACCAAGGGAAAAGGCAAAGATTCCAAAGGTATGAATAAAATTTATTTCAAATAGCATTGAAAAACACATTTTTATATAGTTCTGAACCATGAGCTCTATCCATTACGTGCAATGATTATATTGACAATTCCGTAACCTTTCACGATCTCCATATTATCCTCTCGCATTCATTCACAAACGGTTCTATCATTAAATTTCTGATTTTCACTCATGTTCCAATATTCCACCGGCGACAATGAGATGTATTTGATTTGACCACGGACTCTTACAGCCGCATAAATCCATAACCGTTGTTAAAACGCGCTCATATTTATTGTGCAGCCACCAAAATTCAAAACACTGTCGAATGTGTTATACTTTGTTAATCTCTCTGTCGTGTCTCTGCCGTGTTTACGAAACCCCACTCTGTTCTGTCTCACTCCATTTCGTTCATTGTGCTCATTCTCACTCTCGAATATCTACCCACAGTCTCACTCCATTCCATTTATGGTGCTCATTCCCATTTTATGATACATTCCCACAGTCATTGTGCTCGTTCTTGTGCATTCAACCGTTCTATTTCCATTTGAACCCTCACGTAGGCAAATTTGTGAAGAGCAGAAAAGAGAAATGGGTAAATTGCTAAGAGCAGAGCCGGAAGGACCTAAGTTTATAGAGGGATATCCGCAAGTAAAGGAGATATTGAAGAAAGCAAATTGGCTGCGGTTTATCTAGAAATTCAGAGGTTATCATAAAGAAGTGACGAAGGCATTCACAAGGTCGTTTAATGGCTTGGAAGTAGAGATTGGAGACCTTAAGTTTGCGGTCAATGAAGCATCTATAGCAACAGCCACGGAACTTCTTCAGGAGGGTGAGCGCTGGTTTAAGAATAAAAGCATTAGTGATGAAGCATGGAGAACAATCTTACGAAACCAAGGTATGGACATAACTGTTTTTAAAAGAGGAATTCCTGTGCATGCATTGAAAGAGGAATGGGCTACTTTACTGCTAGTTGTTCAGAAATCCATTACATGTGAAGGCTGTTTTGGGTCCATGTATATGTACCATACCAGATTATTGATGAATTTTCTAGATAATCAAACTCTCAATCTCCCATATTTTCTATTCAATAGTTTGAAGAAAATGTCCGTGACTGTTCAGAAACATTTGGGAGATGTAGAACCCCATCTATATCACCACGGCCTTGTAAAAATTCTGATTGAAAAAGAGTTAAAGGAAAAGAAAGACACATGGGAACAATTTCTAGTTAGAAATTTCTTTGAGGAACCTCAGGAAATTCCTGAAGATAGTTCAACAAGAAGGAGTAGAAGAAAAATAATAAATGTTGAAACCCAAATTACTCCTACTCAGGGAATTCCTGAAGGTAGCACAGCAAGAAGAAGTAGGAGAAAAAGAATAATTGATGAAATCCAAAATACTCCTACTACTGCAATTGAAAGAACTGATAGGGAAGAGAGACTGTCAAAGAGGAAGAAGAAAGAAATCAAGGGTAAGAAGCCAATAACACCAAAAGAGAGAAAAATTATTGAGGCTGTACACAAAAATCCTTCTTCTGAAGAAGAAGATCATCAAGTGTTATCTGAAAGATTAGTTTATCTTCATAAACAATCATCTATACCCAAGAAGACAGAGAAAGGAAAACAAAAACAAAAGGATAGTGTACCACAACGTGTGAGAAGAAGCAGCAGACTTAAAGGGAAATTGAGGAAAACACAAATTAAGGGTCCTCATTTCATTGATTTGGGTGAGGAGACATCTGAACAGTCCCCAGCTGACCATAGTCCATCTCAGTCAGTTAGTGAACCTGGTTCATTTCATTCCCAATCAGACATTGAACATACTCCATCCCATTCTCAGCAAGATATTGATGTAAGCCCTTCTGAGCCAGATTTTGAAGATAACTCTCCTTCATGGCATTTTGGGGATAGCCCAATAAAAATGACACCTGAAATAGACCCCAAGCAGCAGGAAGTATATGACTATATAGAATCTTTGGAAAAGGCAGCTACAGGTCCAAGTACTTCGTCCATTCAGCCTCATACATTACAGTATGATTTAGTCCAATCACTAAAACAGGAAATTTTTGAGCTAGAGCTTTTAAATAGGCACATCAAAAATGAAAATGAGACATTGAAAGAACAAGGCAAACTGGACAAAATCATCCATGATAATACCATGCTACATTTGGGAATATGGCGGAAGAAGAATAAGAAATTGAAAAGGAAATGCCAGAAGTTGAGCAGAGCACTCGTTAATATCAAATTTAGGTGCTTAATGAAGAAACCTAGAATGTTGGCAGTACCAAGGAAGAAGAGGAGAGGATTGGATGTGCTGGCTGAAGTGTCAAGGCACATGAACTGAAGAAAGATTATCAAAATTTTGGTTGCATGAGGACATGCAACACCTTCACAATGGGGGTATGTTGAGTCTCAAATCTGCATCTTTTCCATACACTTTTCTATACCTTTTTCACTCACCTGAACCTCCCAAGTTGTCAATATCATGTGCAAAAGAGCATCTAACATGGTTTTTAATTATATTTTTTTGTTTGCTATTTGATTTAGATTTTGTTCATTCAGCTGCGGAATCTTGCCACTTTCCGCAGCTGCTGCAACTTTCCGCAGCTATTTTGTGAAACTCTATGCTACAGGTGTCTACAAAGAAAACGAGCCACATGGGCAGGTCAGGAATGACGTGGACATGGTTCGTGTCCTATTGGTTCGAGAAAACTCATCTAAAGAAGCCGCGGTCAAAGGCGTCCACATGGAAGTCAACCATAGAGTCTCATGTTGGCAGGACTCTGTTTCGTGTCACATGAAGATTCATACGGCCATTTCTAAGTTGCGGAGGATAAATCAACATCTGTACATGGCTCCTTAGTCAAATTCAAGCATCCACTTCTCGTAGATTTACTTTCCAACACGGCCATGATCCTAGATCCGTGGACGTAATGGTCTACGTGTTCTCCACCAGCATGAACTTTAGGAGACAGTTATATTTCTTTTGTTATATATAATGCATTTGCATACGCATATAGAGTTAGTCGATGTTAGTCTCTGTTATCTTTTATTAGTCTGCTCTGTAATGTGATTACGCTGCACTTGTGCCGTAACATCACCTTTCTGTAATGACTGCTTTTTAATATAAGAAGACTCTGTTTTTAACCGAAATTCGTGTTTGAAGATCGTTGCCAAGGCTGGTGTAGAGGGCCCCTGCTCAGCTAAGGTTTTGTGCATTAGTGTAAAGTTCTCATTTCGTTTCTTTAAAGCTCATTGTGCCATAATCCATTCATATGTTTATACATTGCATTTGCTTCATTTCTATTTATAAACTTCCATAATTTCCATTTCACTTTTGTCTTTCATGTTTTATGTTGTTAATCACTGATCAGTGTTCTTGTTTCAGGTTATAGATAGGCAGCCCGGGCATTTTCATAGCTTTTTGACTAATGACATGGAACTAACATTGTTCTACTGCTAAATTGTTTTTCATAGTTTCTGTTTAATTTCAGTATTGCTTTGTTCATTTCAGTTTTGGTTATTTGCTTCAGTAGTTAAATTTAGATATATTAAGCTGCTCATAACATTTTCAGTTGCCTCCGAAAGCCACAGCTGGACTGATGGTGAGGGATTGTATTATGAAATGTGTAGTTTAGTATTAGTTTCTTTTCTGCAAATTTAGATATATTAAGCTACTCATAGCATCTTCAGTTGCCTCCGAAAGCCACAGCTGGACTGATGGTGAGGGATTGCATTATGAAATGTGTAGTTTAGTATTAGTTTCTTTTCTGCAAATTTAGATATATTAAATCATGCATGACATTTTCGGTTGCCTCCGAAAGCCACAGCTGGACTGATGGTGAGGGATTGAATCATGAGTGTATGGTTTAGTATTAGTTTACTTTCTGCAAATTAAATATCAGTTACTCAAGTTGTTTATGATTACTTTCGAAAATCATAGCTGGACTAATGATGAAGGGTCAGAAGATAAATTGATGTAATCTGATTTAGATTTATTTTGTTGCAATTTTGAATTTCCTTAAGCATAGTTTCTTTTGTGTTTAGTCGACAGCAAGAATAGTTTGGTTTTCATGTTCACTAGTTTACTGTTTTGATTTATTAGATTAGCAGCACCTTTTCATTTCAGCAGTACATTTTTATTTTCTTTCAAGTCTTGTCATTGTAATTTTCAATTTTCTTTTAAAGTTTCAAGTTGGTAAATCATTATAGGGGATATCACTTCCTTGAAAAAATATAACCAAACTTGTTTTCATTTTAGAATTTCCATTTCACCTTAGAAAAAAAACCAAAAACGACAAAAGTTAAGAAATAGGTTATCTTGCACATATAGTGCGCCGCACTTCATCAGCTTACGATTCCCGGATTGACAAATTAAATGCAGCAATTTAGGACACACTAAATTGACCAAACAAGACTTAGGGTCCTTAATTAAAAATATTAATTAATTAAATACCTCTTAAACATGATGGAATTTCCTAAAACAATTTCTTGGTCTTGGAGATCTTATATACTCTAGTCCCTCCACAAATTTTGGGAGCTAGAGCACATTCGATACTACCCCAACACCCAAAAATCTCAACACTCCCTCTTAGCGAGGAATGTGCTCTAGCAATAATACTTCACCCTAAAGTTCTGCATTGATCTCTGTTGTGGGTGTCTACACTGATGCTTGGCCTGCTGCCCTTCATCACTACGCTATTTTTTCTCTTCAGTACTGCTACCTATGATGCTGCCACCATCACTGCTATGTCTATACTACAACTCCCTCTCAAATTGTTGCATCATGTTGCCAATAGCTGCACTACAACTCAGTTGCTGAGAGTAAGCAAATGAAGGACTCTTGCCCAATATTTGACATACATGTCAATTAGGCTACATCTCATCACTGAAGCTCCATAGGCTACTGCTCTATGATTTCCTCTAAAGGCTACTGTGATGCTGCAAATTTGCACTATGTAAGCATACCTACTCCATGTTGCCTCTGCGCTGCTGCCCTCTATGATGTTTTTGTGTTGTGCTGTCCTCTTGAAGCCTCTGCACTGCTACAGCACTACACTGCGTACCCTACGCTATTGTTGTATGTGCACTGCATTGCTCCCTCATTAGTGTGTCATCTCTACCTCTGCTCCATCTGTGATCCTCTACACCCACTGCTTCACTTGTCCTGCTACCATCTTTAGGCTCCCGTAGTACAGATGTGATCCAAGAGTTCATAAATTTAAGGATCCTTCCATCGCTCTGTAGCTTCTCTACAGATCAATATCACCCCACTTTCGTGGTTCATGAGCGCTCATTGATACGTCATCGTTGGAGCCATCGTCTGCTACAACAACCTTGGAACTAGAAGCTTCCTTGTCCTTCTTCTGAGGACAATTGCTATCGAAATTTCCAAGTTCGCCACACTGGAAGCATTTGATATTTGACAGATCACGCTTCTTTTCCCCTTGCTACCTCTTTGATGCCAAGGCTACATCTTCCTCTTCTTCCTTCTTCACCTTGCTCGAACTAGTGTTGTGGTGTATTTTTGTCATCCGGCGGATCTCCTCTTGTCGGAGGATAGCCCACATGTTGTCCCAGTTGGGAAGGTCCACTCTGCCCAAGAGACTTTGGACAAAAGTTTCACAGTCCTCTGTGACTCCATTGAGAGCAGTCCTCACCATAACATCATCATCTACCTTGACCCCCATGCCAGTCAGCTGATCCCAGATCGATTGTAGTCTTAATAGAAAAGGGTTGATCTCCTGTCCCTTGGCCATCATGAATAACCTCAGTTGGTTCTCCAGAAGCATCTTTCTCTGGACGGACCTTCCTTAATACAATGTGTTTAGGGCTATCCACATCTCATGAGTCATTTCCTTCTTGGCTATGTGTGGTACCACATAATCTTTGACCCCATCCATAAATAAGTGCTTGGAATGTGTCGTTGCTTCATTGTGCTTCTCCAGGAGAGTCGCATCAGTCGGTGTAGCCAAGAATTTCTATGAATGTTCCCGTATCCCATAGGCCTCAAGGAATACCAATATTAAGGCCTTCCAAATCACAAATTTAGACAAGTTGTCCAACCTATCCTAACATGCAGTCCGTGTGGTGCCATCTGCTCAGAAATTTGTCAGAACTGATCCTCCTATGTCTACTATAGAGAGGAGGATCAGTTCTGACAAATTTCTGAGTAGATGGTGTTGGGGTTCCTATGTTTTGGCAGGTTTGGCAATACCAAAAGATAATACAACATCAAAACCACTTTGGGACCTCAGGATCTAGCCCTCCTAGGTCCAGAGAGGGATCTCTCTATAAGGGCAAATAAATATATGTCTTTTAATTTTGATTTTAAGGTATTAGGCTAGTTATAAGGCACAAGGGTTGTTGTTTTGTTTTGTTTGTTTGGTTGTTGGGAAACATGAAGGAAGGGTTCAACGTAAGACAAAGAAATGGGTAGAGAGGATTTTGGAAATAGGGAGATAATTCAAAGAACACTCGAGACCATTGGGCAATGGAGTCATAAAAGGGTTTACTTGCAATTCAATATCCAAGGCTTTCAAACGAGCTAGTCATCTAAAACAGAGGATATTTTAAGGATGATAACGTGGGATGAAATGATTAGGAACAAAGGTGAACAACAAGGAAACCTCCAAGGTGACCAATTTAAGAGCTAATCCAGGGACAGGGCATGCCTTAACCATCTGTGATTAAAATCCTAAAGAGGCTTACTCTTCAGACAAGGGAAAACATTAAATATTTAACACAAAGGTGAAGCCTAAGATCAGAGAAAGGCTTTGAGCTTTCATTGCTTTGACATTCAACTTAAGGGAACTTAGAAAGGTTCAACTATTGGAAAAAGACCCTAGTGAGACAAAATCAGTTCTAAATCTCCCAGTATCCCAATTATTTTAGCTAAAACTAGACCAGAACATCTAAAAACAAACTCTAGATTCATACATCAGTAAACAGGGAGAACCAACTACTATACTGGTTAAATTATCTTGAACTTGTTCTCAGATAACACAATTAGTAGAAAACATCAAAGATAAGAAGAGTAGGAAGCATTAGGGTACCATGCAAGGGTATATCCTAAGCTAGATTACTGATTTCTTATCATAGAAACGAAATATGATAAATTATAGAAGGAAAATAGAGACAAAGATAGAACACATCACTGCTGCTTTAAATCAGGATCCAATGAAAATTCTTGTCACATTAAAGAGCAACACTAGTCATATACAACATTTTCCAACAACTTGATATTCAGTCTGAAATCATCTCCTCAGCCTATTTTACAACTATGCACATAGAACTATATCTCAAGAGAAACAACTTACAATCCACGATCATCCAAAAAACAACCTTTTCAATGTATTTTCATGAGTTTTATAGCTGAAAGAGAGGCAGAGGAGGTAGATATAACTTTAAATGAAACATTAAAACAGAGGAAGAAGTGAGCTCGAGTCCCATTCTATTTTAATATCTCTACATTGACTTCAGTACTCTTTGGATGAAAGAGTGGTGTTCGACAGGCTGATAATAACTTCAGAGGTATGTTCTTTGATGTAATTTTCAGTTGTTTGTACTCTGTAGTACTCTGGGACAAGAAAAGGTAGATAAATTACTTCAGGTCTACCATACTGTTTAACAAATTCTTTGGCGATATTGGGACTTTCTGTCAGGGTGGAGATCTTCTCAGGAACGTTGATGGAGAATAAAATATTATGGGAACTCGTCCTTTCACGAGAAAGAACCTTCTGTTGATGTGAAACAATGACAAGGATTGTTTCTGTGCTTTTAGGCCTCATTAGGCCTTCTTTTTTAATCATTATGTATTCAATCTTGTACATTCACCCTTTAAACACTAAATTAAATCTCAAAATCTTCAATAATGGGCATTAAACCACTTTAATCCTTCACTGATACTCTTTGCCGCTTCTTTGACTGTCTCTGTCTATGGATGCACAGGTTTAATGGTGCTGGAGGTTTTACAGAGTTAAAACTCTGATTGGAATGAAACATGTGTTTAAAACCCCCTCAGGAGTCTTCCTTGTGATCTCTGGCTCTGAAAAATATTTCTCTGTGCTCTATTTCACTGTGACAGTGACTGTGAGCGATAACAGTTTTCACCGTCTGTAACCCTGCAAAACACAAAAACTTGTTAAGAAAATCCATGGGAGTGGAAGTGAATGCTGTGGAGGCTTGTGGAGATGGCAGTGAAGCAGTGAAAACAATGGCTGTAGCGAAGAAAATGGTGAAAATTGTTGTCTAATGGTGGAGAAGGTAGTCTGATGAAGGTCTAGTGAAAAAATGATTCTTGACCATCAGATTAGATAGTGGGATGATGATCGATGGTGGAGATTTACTGGTGGAGTGGTCTTAGAAGGTAAGATGGAGAAATTATAACTTTAGTGTAAAACATAAAGTTAAGCCTTTGGGCAAAATACACAGGAAAACCATGAAAATCAAATGAACTAGGGCTTTGAATAGTGGGACCGACAGGCGGAGGGCGATTTGAACATCGTTGGATCTCAGGAGGAGATCAACGGTTGAGATGCCACGATGAATTCCTTCAAAGGTCTGATGAAAACAATATGGAAAAAGATGCAATGAGACGAGAGTCGTTGATCTGGATCAGATCAATGGTTGAGATCTTCAGATGGGCTTTCGGAGGCAAAAGGGGCGAAGTGGTTTTTGGGAGAAAACCACTGTTTTCGCGCTGCAATAGAGTGGTTTTGAAATTTTCCCAAAAAAATGCGATATGGTCTGCCGCCTAACACGTGTCCTCCTCAAAACCAATTTTATTGCATAAGTTTGAAGCATTAAAGTTCGGATGCAAAAATAACGTGATATGTGTCACAACCATTAGATTTAAAGCGGGGAGATCTGACAGTGTGAAATAGTGCGCGATATGGAAAGTTGCATGGTCGGTAGGGCAAGAAAGGGTCAGTAGTGGTTTTAATGTGGACCATTAGATCTATTGAATGGATAGCGGAGATTCAAAGAGAGGAAGCAGAGGTAGAGGGGCAAGTGAAAGGGCGGAGAGAATGAGAGCCATTGGATCCAAGGGAATTAATGGCTGAGATCTAATTGCATCAAAGAAAGGCAGGGGCCGAAACTCTGAGGTTTGAACTTGCGATTACGTGTGGACCGTTGGATCGGCGGAAGATCAATGGTGGAGATTGTTCAGAGGAGAGCTGATGAAGGGCACAAGGGCGGTGTATGATCAAATCTTGGCCATTGGTTCTTGTGGATTCAACGGCCAGGATTGAATCGGAGATTGGCTAATCGGGGAGAAAGAAAAGTGGATTCATTGGGTTAGCGCGATGCAATTTTGCGCCAGTCGTTGGATCTCAGGAGGAGATCAACGGTCAATGATTAATCGAGAGGACAATGAAATGAGGAAATGGGTGCAGTGAAACCAAAGCACTGGCCATTAGATCTATACAGATCAACGACTCAGATCGAGCTGGCGGTCGATAGAACAAAACTTCATCACATCGGGAAATTTCAAGTAATAAAGGAAATGCGCACATAACAAACTCCCTATTGCGATTAGTGCCCGGGGCTTTAGCGCCTGGTCTCGGGCGTGAGTCATATGTGGAGAAGGGGTTAGGGGCTTAACCGAAAGGGGCTTAGGCCTAATATATGGTAAAAGTGGGTTTTTTGGGCCAAAAACAGAGTTTTTGAGGCTTAGAAAGGGGTTCTGGTAGGGAAACAAAGGGATTTTTTCACCAAATGAGGGGATCCACAAGGTTTTAAAAGGGGAATTTGGTGATTTGGATGACTTAGGAAGGGATTTTGGGGGTCTTGTAGGGAGATTTTGACAAGGGAAAAAAAAGGGGTTAAAATGGGAATTTGCAGGGATAAAAGGGAGTAAATGGGGGCTTTCTTGAGCACAATTTTTTCACAAACAGTGAGACCTTTTTTAGTGGAAACAACAGTGAAGATATTTTCAAAGGAAAAGGACACACAGAGGCTTCAAGAATGAGATATTTTCAGAGGAAATGTATCTCTTTAAGGCTCAGAAAAATATTTAGCCACCTATTTTCTCTATCAAAAATTTATAGGTGGCTAACAGTGGCTCCACATGGGGATGGCATCTTCTTGAAGGTGTCAAGAATCTCAGAAAATAATCTTTGGGAAGTAGGCCAGATGCCTGATCTTTAACCACCTTTCCTTATTTGATTCAGCTGCTACAAACATGATGGATATTGAGTCAACAGAAAATATTCCCCAAACAATCTACCTACCCATTCTACAGTCCTAACATTTTTTCTTCAAGGTGCATTTAGATGTGCAGACCTTCTTCATTTTTTATTGAAAGCATAAAAAAAACTAATCTAATTCTACCCTTATTCCTCCATGAGACCAGATTAAACAGTTGGCCTCATAGCTTCTCTACCTATACTAATATCTGCTAGGATTAGACTGTCTAGCAGATTTCTTTCTCTACATTCTACAACAGAAATTGAAAAATAGTCAAACCAAGATTAGACTGTCTATTTTGCTGTGGGTTCATGGCATAAATACAACTTCTCATGAACTGAAATTTGCAGAAAATTGGAACCAAAATTGTGAAGGCTTGAAATTGTGAAACTTTGAAGCATCTTTGTTTTTTCCGTGACTCGGGTTTTGAGCTTATTAGAGTCACTTTTTCTTCTTCATTTCAGCTTTGGTTTTGGGCTTATTAGAGCTGATTATTCTTTCTTTCTTTCCTGGTTCAGATTTTGGTCATATTAGAAACAACTTCTTTACTTTTTTGGCTCATGTTTTAAGCTTGTTTGAGCCATTCTTTGGAACTTCAGAGGTTCAAGTTTTGAGCATGTCTGAACCTCTCTTTTCTCTCTTTTTTGAAACATTTTCCTCTTTTTCTTTAAAAAAAAACACTACAGTGGTATTTACAATGGAAATGAAAAATTTTAAATGGAAATCAGCAGTAGTAATGCTTGAGCATCCTGCCATTGACAGGACCCCCAAACAGATCTGTACCATCTAGCTCTTGCAGAAAAAAGGCATTTGGACCAATGGTGGATTGGATGATGTAAGGACCCTATGACAAACTATCAAATTTGCCATTCTTTCCTTTGTATTCTCTCCAAGAATCCCACTTAAGTACCTTGTCTCCAATTTTGAAGTCACAAGCCTTTGTTCTCTTATCAAACAACCTCTTTATGATTTCTTGCACTTTCAGAGCTCTGTTGTAGACTTCTTCTCGTGTCTGCTGGAGATGTATAGTTTGATTTATCCTCCTTACCATGCTTTCCTCTTCTGTCTACATCTCTTGTACCAATTTAATCACTGGTACTCCTAGGCTGGTAGGAAACACTGCCTCTGTTCCATAAACAAACTGATATGGAGACATACCAATGGATTTCTTTGTTGTTAGCCTGTCAGCCCACAAAGCATGCACTAGCTTGTTATGCCATGATTTCTTATTCTCTTCAAGCAGCTTTTTGATGATGGTCACCAAAATTTTATTTGATGATTCTGCTAGCCCATTAACCTGTGGGTAATAAGCAATAGAATGACCAAGTGCTATCTAATACCTGTGAAAAAAATAAATCATCTTCTTGGAACCAAAAGCAGCAGCATTATCAGTGATGATTTTCCTAGGGCAGCCAAATCTAGAGAGGATGTGGTCTTCAAGGAATTTAATGATGACAAAATCTGTGGCATTCCTAGAAGGCATGGCCTCTATCCATTTCGTGAAATAGTCTAGATTGGAATTTCATTGCTTATAGTGGATAGTAGCCTTCTTCAAACAGTCAAATTCATCCACTTGGTGACTCCACACTCCATAATTCCTAATAGACCAAATGACTCCACTAGTAGAAGAATTTGAACTTGTTGACTAGATACAATGACCTCTTTTCTGATTTACAAACATGCTTCCACATATACAGCGAAGATATGCCCCAATGAGTAGGGATCATATCCCTGGATTCCCACACAAAATGCCTGAAGTAGATTGGTTAAAAAACCTACCTACCTTTCAGGGTGAAAATGTTGAGGACCCCTTGTTACATCTCATTAAGTTTCATATACATGTGTGGAGGTTCAAATTTTAATAGCACAAATACTGTCTTATGAAAATGTTCATGGCAACATTAGAAGATAAGGAAAGGGACTAGTATGAATGGTTAGAACCTCGGAGTTTGTTTTCTTTGAAAGACATGCACCAAGTATTTTATGAGAGATACAAAGAGAACTCTCCATCCTTGTCATGGGATTATTGTGATCAATCTTAGAGCTTCATACAATACCTATTAGACATGGATGAGGATACGATTCACATGCATCCTAAAGATCTGTTAGAAGCCATTCAAGGGTTTCATATGCATCATAAGAACCTAAATGAATTAGCTGAGGAAGAAAATAGTCAAGAGACATTAGACATTCCTCAAGATATTCCTGAAAATTCAGATGCTGATCCATCATCCCTTGTAGTTGAGGCTCAAGATGACATTCAACCTCAAATCCAGTCTTCAAAAGAAATAAAGAGCTGCTGCACTTCTGCTCAAAGAAACACAAGACCATCTTCCCCTTCGACAGAAGAAGAAATAGATCAGATCATCAATGGACAACCAACCTCTGAATTTTTTTGCAGAACTGACATTCTTGCCCATTCATCTGATGAGCTTTGTTGTACAGAGTTGGAAAACTCACATGTCAATCAGAAGGAAGGAAGACTTGCTAATAATCTAGTATGTCTGATCGGTAGCATTACTTACATTCATGATTTTCCTAAGTTTGATTTTTCTGATGATGATGTTCCCCAAACATAAGTTGATCTTGCAGGGCCATCGTTAGTAGATTTGTGGGAGGATTAGTTCCATCAACTTCAAAAAGTAATGAACCCATGCAGGCTATTTACGATACTGATGAAGAAAGCTTTAAAAGTGCAGAAGAGGATGAAGGTTCTATAGATCTTTGCTTCACTTCATTATAAGACATCAGTAACAATTTGCATCTGATTGGAAATCAACAACCTTTTATGTCAAAGGGTGAAGAGGAGAAATTTGAAGAAGTTTTTGAGCAGGTTGAAACAAGAAGCCTTCTCTTGGAAAAGAGGAAGCAAAGGAACATACCCCTACTCAAGGATACATCGATCTTTTCACAAAGCTCAGCCCACCAGATCAGAAGATCTCAGAGCTACAAGAGGAAAACCCTGCAATATATGATGAGTCCTCTAGTTCAGATGATGATGAGGATGAGGGAGATTCCTTTCTTTAGAGAGTCTTGTTCTTGATCCAGTGGAAGAGAAAGCAATCCTGGTTGAAGCCTGCCTGCCAAATATTCACAAATAGGTATCATTTCATGATCCTTATGCTCATTTCCTATAGAAATTTGAAGAAGGATTGAGGGTCATTTTGAGCAGCTTGTTGTAGACAACAAGAAACATTTTTGAAGCTGTTGTTAATAAACAAAGAGAATGGGAGTGGCCCTGCCTATCCAGCATGCTCAAAGAATTGAGCAGGAAAGACCAGTCATGGGATCATCCGATAGACTGGATGTATTGGAAGAGAGTGTTTATAAGCTAGACTTGTAAATATTCCCGTTAGAGTAGGGTAGGTAGGAAAATCTCAATAAAGTTCAGTTTGTGAGAATTTAGTTAGTTGTTTTAAATTTATGCAAAGTTCAATCCATGAGCAGTTTTGTCTTTCTGTCATGGGCTCACAGCAAACTAGACAGTCTAGTCCTGGTTTGACTGTTTTTCAATTTCTTTCTTAGAATGTAGAGAAAGAAATCTACCAGACAATTTAATACTGGCCGATATTAGTTTAGGTAGAGAAGCTATGAGGCCAACTATTTAATCTGGTTTCATGGAGTAATAAGGGTAGCAGTAGAATGGGTTTATTTTCTTGTTTGTAAAAAATTGATGATGTAAAGGGTCTGCAAGTCCAAATGCACCCAGAAGAAAAAATGTTAGGAAATAGTATGGGTAGGTAGTTGTTTGGGAGAACACTACTGCTGATAAGATGTATTCATGATTTGTGGCAGCTGATCTAAGAAAAGAAGAGGATGTGTCAAGTACCAGGCATCTGGCCTACTCTAAAGATCATTTTCTGAGATTCTTGACACCTTCAAGAAGATGCCATCCCCATGTGGAGCCACTGTTAGCCAGCTATGAATTTTTTGACAAGAAAAAAGGTGGCTAAATATGTTTTGGAGCCTTCAAGAAATAAATTTCCTCTAGAAACATATCATTCTTGAAGCCTCCATCTCTACTAGAGACTCAGATCTAGGGTCCTTTGTGAGAAAGGCACCCTCTGCTCCCTATGACAACTGACTCCTTCTCTTGGAAGTTTTCCAATCACAATGAATCAACTCTCTTCGATCCTCTGATTGATCTACAGATCTCTTTGGCAGAAAATCTTCTGAGAAGTTTTCTCCTCCCACTCTTTATCAACTTAGCTTAGGCTAAATTCTGCACCTGTAGGATCTTCACCCCACCAAAAACTACTGAAGGTATGCAGCTCAGACTTGCTCAGCGTAGCAACTGCGCAACGCAGGTTGCTCCTGCGTCCCTCTGGAAGGCTCTGCGTTGTCTCTGCATCACCCAACTGAGACTATGTCAACTCTTGCATGGCCCTAGCTGCCTCTGTGTCCTTCTGCTGCTGCGCTGCCCTCTATGGATTATCTATTGCTGTTGCTGCTTTTTGCAACACAGATTATTCAACCTTCTTGTTGGAGATTCAGCTAGGTCTGCAATCACTCTGATACCATGTGAAAATTTCTGAATATGCTTAAACAGAAACCTAATTGTTAAATTATTTATTTACTTCTCCTACTTACACAAGTTATTAATATGAAATATTTAGTATTAACATCGAAGTAAATACATTAACAGCCTACACATACAGATCTGAACTGAATAACATGCACAATGACAAAGTGACACACAAGGATTTTCTGGACAACTGTCGTCAAAAAAACCCAATGTGGGAAAACTGGTCTTCTAGCTCTGGAGGGTTTTTATTATTAAGCAGATTCTAAGTACAATAGATCTGGGCACCAAAATGGTTAACCCAATAGAGAAATAAAAATTGTAGCTATACCTTTGTTCTAGAGATAGAAAAACTGAATGATTCACACCCTTAATAAGGATTTACAGAACTCAGCCTTTTCTAGCCTCTAGAAACCCCAGTGCTGCTCTAAAGCCCTCTGCGTCCTCCCTGCTGGCTTGTGTTAGCCTCTGCGCTACTCAGGAAGGGTTGACATCACCCCAGACTGGGTTACGCTACCCCTGCACTACCCTAGCTAGCCAACTTTAGTCCTGTTAGGACCGCGTCAACCCTCCTGGCACTGCGTCAGCCCTCCTGGCCTCCTGTTGCCTCTATGCTGCCTCTGTTGGGCTCTAGAGTGCTCTACGTAGCTATTACTTCCTCTGCAATACTCTGGTTTGCTGCTTCTCTACCCTCATTTTACTCTCAGCCTGGGATTGCACCATCCCCCTTGCCAATACTGCCCCTCATTGCTACTAAAAAACTTCTTAAATTCTTAGCAAACCATGCCCTAGAATTCCAGCTTAGCTTCAATGCTCTGCCAATGTGTGTGTTCCTCAACTGATCCCAAGCCCTCTTCTTATACTTTTCTCGTTGAAACATCAAGATTCGTGATCTAATCTTTAATCGATGGCTAAGATTAGAATATGCTTGATCCACGTCACTTAAGTCATTCTCATCACATATTTAATTTAATTACCTTTAATCTTTTACTTTTCCTAAGTTAGACTTAGTGTCCTTGATTAAAAATATTAATTTATTAAATATCTCTTAAAAATGATGGAATTTCCCAAAACGCTTTCTGGGTCTTGGAGATCTTGTGTACTCTAGTCCCTCCACAAAGTTTGGGAGCTAGAGTACATCTGATGCTACCCCAACATCTAAAAATATCAACAGGGAGAGGCTTCATGGGGCAGCACAATGAGTGGTTTGATGAGGGGACTGCACAATCCATGGTGGGCGCAAGGGAAAATTGGGGGCTCAAATGATAAAAGGAGGTGAAGAGAGATCATTTCCTCATTCATTTGAATTCTATTTTGATTCTCTTCTTGACATAGCATGCTTGCATTGGGTGCCAAGTCTGTAGTGTTGTTTAGCACATGAGATCTTCAGGCGAAGATCTCAACCTATACCTCAACGGACTTCAAGTGCTCGCTAAGGAGAGGAGTTGTACCATTTTGGAGGGGAATTTCACAACAGAGATTACAAGAGAATAATTTTCACTTCAAGGACTGTGTAGAGGACGCAGAGACTACGCAGTGGGGGACGTAGTTCAGTTGGGAGGTTGCTTCGGGAGGTGAGAAGTGTGAGGAGATTTGAGAGGAAACTTGGTGGGGAGGCTTAGAGCTTCCTTATAGGGATTTTCCAGGAATTTTGGTGGCCTCCATTTAGCGCAATTTCCAAGAACCTAATTTCCCAGTAGCGGGGTGAGCCAAGTGTTGAGTCTCAAATCTGCATCTTTCTTATACACCTTTCCAAACCTTTTTCATTCACCTGGACCTTCTTAGTCACCAATATCATTGCATATTAATTATAAAAGAGCTTTTAAAATGGTTTTTAACTATGTTTTGTGTCTGCTGTTTGATTTAGATTTTTGCTCATTTAGCTGCGGAATCTTGTCACTTTCAGCAGCTGCTGCAACTTTCCACAGCCATTTTGTCAAAGTCTATGTTGCAGGTGTCTTCAATAAAATCGGGCCACATGGGCAAGTTCAAAATGACGTGGACATGGATCGTGTCCTATTAGCTCAGTCGAATTCATCTCGGAAGGCTGTGGTCAAAGGTGGCCAAGTGGTGGTCAACCGTAGAGTCCCACGATGACAGAACTTTGTTTCTCATCACGTGGAGATTTGCGTGGCTGTTTCTAAAACACGGGAGGCACATCAACACCTGTAAACGGCTCCATAAGCCAAATCCAACATCCACTCTCCATAGATTTACTCCTCACGGCGGCCATAATGCTAAATCTCTGGACGTAATGGTTCACGTGTCTTCCTTCAGCGCAGACTTTAGGGAATTAGTTATATCTCTCTCTGTTATAAATAATGCGTTCTCATACGCATAATAGATTAGATATTTTGTAGCTATGTAATGTAATTGTATCGCCATTGTGCCGTGACATTGTTTCTCTGTTATGACTGCATTTTAATATATGAGAAGACCTTGTTCAAAAGCGTAATTCGTATTTGAAAGCTGCTCCCCGAGGTCTGTGCAGAGGGCCCCTGCACACGCTGAGGTTTTTTGTACTACTGTATAGTTTCATGCTTCATTTCTTTATGTTCATTGTGCTATAGTCATTCATGTATATATAGATTACATCTTTCATGGTATTTACATTTCATCTCTGTCCATAATCCTTCATGCTTTACATTTTACTTCTGTCCATAATCTTTTATGTTTTATGTTGTTGTTAACTGATCAGTGTTCTTGTGTCAGATTACAATAGACAGCCCAGGCATTTGCACATCTTTTTATAATGACTAATGACATGGAATCAATATTTTCCTTCTGCTGATTTCTTTTTCTTAGTTTTTGTTTAATTCCAGCATTGTTTTATTTATTTCAGTATTGCACATTTTCTTTAAGTAGTCAGATTAGATATTAAACTGTTCATGTCATTTTCAGTTACCTCCGAAAGCCATAGCGAGACTAATGGTGAGGGATTGAAGTATGAATGTATAGTTTGATATTAGTTTACTTTTCTGCAAGTTAGATATTAAACTGTTCATGTCATTTTCAGTTACTTCCAAAAGCCATAGCGAGACTAATGGTGAAGGATTGAAGTATGAATGTATAGTTTGATATTAGTTTACTTTTCTGCAAGATAGATATTTAATTGCTCATGTCATTTTCAGTTACCTCCGAAAGCCATAGCGAGACTAATGGTGAGGGATTGAAGTATGCGTGTGTAATTTGATATTAGTTTACTTTTCTGCAAATTAGATATCAGATTGCTCAAGTTGTTTATGATTACCTCCGAAAGCCATAGCGAGACTAATGGTGAGGGGTCAGAATATGAGTTGATGTAATTTGATTTTAGTTTTACTTTACTTGCAATCTTTTCTTTGAGTAACAGTTTCTTTTGTGTTTAGACAGCAGTAAGGGTAATAGTTTTCATGATCAGTAGTTCACTGTTTGTTTAACTAGGATAGCAACACATTTTCATTTCCTTTTAAGAACTAATTTTCTCATTGTATGTTTCAAAATCCTTTTGAAGCTTGAAATTTTGGTAAATCATTATAAAGGACATCATTGCCTTGAACAATCATAACCATACTTGTCTTTTAGAATTTTCATTAGGAAACCAACCAAGATAAAAAGAAAAAAAACAAAAACGACAAAAAAGTAAGAGATAGGTTATCTTGCACATATAGTGCGCCACACTTCGTCAGCTTACGAATCTCGGATTGACAAATTAATGTAGCAATTTAGGACACACTAAATTGACCAAACATTTTGGCGCCGTTGCCGGGGAAGTGTAACTAGGTAGCCAATTTCTTTAAAAAAAACAATAAAAAGAAGGGAAAAATTGATAACTTCTTGAAGTATGCTCTCCTCTTGCACCTAGTGTGATCTGGAGGATCAGAAAAGAGAGTTATTGGTTCGATAATTTCTTAAGTATGCTCTCTTCTTGCACCTAGTGTGACCTGGAAGATCAGAAAGAGAATTATTAGCCCAACTTAATAAAAAAAATAAAAATGACATGCATAGAGCAAGAGATTCTAGGGGAAGGTTTATAGCTAGAGCCAAGAGTTCGATTTTCACAACTCCATCTTCTTTAGGGCATAGAAAAGATTCACCACCATCTACCCCTAGCCTTAAGATTCTTGGAATTCAAGGAACGGCTGAATTAGAGGATTCTCCTATACCACCTACTAAATCTCATTTAGAAAAGGAAGAGACTCCCTCTCATCCTCCCTTGATAGAAGAACCAGAGGACTTTGAGGACTCTAAAGAAACTATCATGGCAGAGGAAATAATAGATGGATTTGGAGGTAGAGGTAGAGGTAGAGGAGGAAGAAACAATGGAGATAACAATGGTGAAGGTAATAATGGAAGAAATAGGGAAGGAGACAACTTGTTTGGATTCCCTAGAGTTGATGAGGAAACTCATCTGTCCTCCCCAACTTTTATGGATTGCGAAGTGAGGATCCTGAAACATTTCTGTTTGAGTTTGAAGTCGTGTGCCGAACCTATGACTATATGGAAGACTCTTAAAAACTCAAACTGTTTCCTTCAACATTGAAGGGAGCCGCTTTGAAATGGTTCATGGGATTAACCACCCAATCTATTAGGACTTGGAATGATATGAAACAAACATTTTTGGATAGATACTTGGACTATTGTATGCCCACCAATCACAAGGATGAGGTATTCAAAATGATGCAAAATGAAGATGAAAATTTGGAAGATTTACTTGAAAGATTTCAATACAACTTAAAAAGAGCAAAGATGAGCAACTTAGATGATGAAACTTTGAAAGCCCTCATATTAAAAGCCATTAGAGATGAATGGATAGATATTTTAAACATGATGGGGAAAGGAGACATTTCTAAACTTCCACTTCGTGACATAACAGAACTATGTGTCCATCTCTCAAGAGGAAAATCTAAAATAGGGAAAGGGCCTAGGGATCCTTCTCTTATCAGGGCTAACAAATCTGCAACTAGATCAGTAAGTAGGGCAGAGATTGGCAATATGCTTGATGAATTTAAAACTGATATCTTAGGGAGCCTTAGTGAACAACAAGACACCCTTAAGATCCAAAACAAGCAGAAAGCAGAAACAGATGCTCTAGCCATCTTTTGTCCGAAATGTAGGAAGAAACATGATTTAAGGGAGTGTCCCTTGGATGCAAAAGTTGTAGAAACATGTATGATTTGCTCAAAGAATCATGAGACCAAGGATTGTCCTTCAATTCCTGGACTCAAAGCTGTCTTTCAAGAAGACCCAAATTCAGTAGAATCTCTCTGTTTTGTTGCAAGAAGACCTTGGCAGGGACAACAAACTCAAGGGTTTAACAACCCTATGAATTTTCAAACCCCAACAAATTGGAATCCTTGGCAACAACCTTGGCCCCAACATCAAAATCCATATCAGCCATGGGTACAAGGAATGCAAAATCCTTATGGGAGATTTGCTCAATTTTATCAATATCCTCCATATTTTCAAAATCAACAAGCTCCACAACTTCCAAACCCAAATCCACAACTTTCATTGCCATTTCCACAACAATCTTCTCAACAAAATCCAAATCCTCAACTCATGCTTCCATACCAACAAAATACAAATCAACTTCCAGCTCAGCCATTTCCAAATCCTAACAATAAAAATCCTCAGAATACTTACATGATAGAAGGACAACAATTTCCTACCTATATGATTGTTCCTCTCAATGATGTACAACTCAGATTTGGTAGAGTTTTAGAAAAACCTTCTATAGATGTCCAAGAGCAAGATATCTCTGAGGAGGACTCTCTTGAAGCCAATAAAAGTTTTGAGGAAGCATCTCTTCAAAACTCAAACATTCAAAAAGAGAAAGAAAATTTAACACCCACAACTCCTATAGTTGAGCAACCTGCATCTTCATCTACACCGTCTTTTCCTGAAAGATTACAAATTGACAAGGGGGTGGAAAAACAAATCTTGTTGCCTAACTATGATTTTCTAGATGAATTGAAGAATGTTTGTATCAAGATTCCCTTGCTACAAGCCATTAGAGAGATTCCTATTCTAGCAAAAACAATAAAGGAGTTGAGTTTCAAAAGACCAGGAAGGAAACTAAAAGACACAAGAAGAATCCACCTGGTAGGAAAAATTGCAGAGATCATGATGGGAAAAATTACCATGCAGAAGTATGTAGATCCAGGAAGTCCAATTGTCAAGACACATATAAATGGGATAGAAATTCCAAACACATTGATTGACTTAGGGGCTGCTATTAACATTATGAGTAGACAGACTATGGACGAGTTAAAACTTCCTAACCTTCTTTTTACACCTACTTTACTGGAACTTGCAGATCGATCAATTATTAAACCAGATGGTGTATTAGAAGATATTTCAGTCTCCTTAGATTCTTGGGAATATCCATTAGATTTTATGATTTTGACTCCCAAGAGTAATCTAGGAGGGCACCCACTTATCTTAGGAAGACCTTGGCTAGCCACAGCTGATGCTTTCATTAGTTGTAGATCTAGGGATATGTACATTTCTAATGGTAATTCGACAAAGAAATTCAATTTGTATCCTCCAACAAAAGCAATCACAGAAGTAGGAGACAATGAATGGGTTGATGATGAGGACACTATACAACTTGTTTTTACCATTTCAGAAATTAGTGAGGATAGTCAAATTCTGAACACATTAGAAAATTTTGAGACATCTTCAGAATATGACCCCACACAATTTCAGTTGGAATCTGACATAGAATATTTATCATCAAGACAAATGTCTCTCTACTCTATGGAAGAGTTTGGTAGTTCTATCATTGAGATTTTTCCAGAAAAAACATTGAATATCAACAAACATTTGGAAGAGTCACAACAAAAAGAACTAATCAAAATCTTGCAAAAACATTCTACTGCATTTGCATGGGAGTATACTGACATGAAAGGTATTGATCCTAAGACTTGCATCCATCATATCTATATTGAGGAAAACAGTAGACCAATCGGACAACCTCAAAGAAGGATGAATCCAAATCTTAGGGAGATAGTGAAAGAAGAGCTCCAAAAACTACTCAATGTAAACTTCATTTATCCAATTTCAGATAGCCGATGGGTTTCTCCTTTGGTTATAGTACCTAAAAAGAATGGTAAATGGAGGGTGTGCATTGATTACAGGGAATTGAACAAAGCAACTTTGAAGGATCACTTTCCTTTTCCTTTTATCGATCAGGTATTAGATACATTAGCAGGTAAAAAGTACTTTTCATTCTTGGATGGTTTTAGTGGCTATAATAAAATTCAAGTAGCACCTGAAGATCAAGATAAGACCACATTCACCTGTCCATGGGGAACTTTTGCCTATCGAGTACTTCCTTTTGGGTTATGTAATACACCCGCAACATTCCAAAGAGCAGTACTAGGAATTTTTTCTGATCTAATCCATGATTGTGTAGAGGTTTATATGGATGATTTTACAGTTGATGGTAATTCATTTGAAGAGGCATTATAAAATTTGGAAAAAGTCCTTATAAGATGTAAAGAAACAAACCTTTCATTAAGCCATGAAAATGCTTTATGATGTTTATTGAAGGTATTGTTTTGGGGCATCATATTTCAGGAGATGGGATTAAAGTTGATAGATCAAAAGTTGAAGTCATCTCCAAGTTGCCTATTCCAAATTGTCAAAGAGATGTTAGAAGTTTTCTAGGATTTAATGGTTACTATAGAAGATTTATAGAAAACTTCACTAAAATAGCATCTCCACTCTTCAAATTGCTTACAAAAGACTGTGAATTTAAATGGGGTCCTGATTGTCAATCAACCTTTGAAACTTTGAAAACAAGAATATCTGAAGCACCTATCTTGAGAGGACCAAATTGGAAACTCCCTTTCCATATTTCTACAGATGCTTCAGATACAGCTCTAGGAGCTGTGTTGGGTCAAAAGGATTTAGTCCCATATGCCATTTACTATACCAGTAAAAATTTGACTCCCACTGAGTTGAACTATACTGTAACTGAAAAAGATTTTTTAGCTGTTGTTCATGCAATCAATAAGTTTATACATTATATAACAGGCTATGAAACTTTTATTCATACTGATCATTCTGCGATTAGATATCTAATGAACAAACTTGTTACTAATGGCAGAGTGACAAGATGGCTCCTACTTTTGCAGGAATTCAATATTACTGTGTTGGATAGACCAGGGAAACAAAATACAGTAGCTGATTTCTTGTCTAGGATTCAGAATTTTAAAGAAGATTCTCTTGTAGAGGATAAGTTTCCTGATGAATACTTGTTTGCAGTAACTATTAAGACTCCTTGGTATGCAGATATTGCTAACTATTTGGTTACAGGGAAACTTCCTTCACATTTGTTTCCAAGTGAAAAAAGAAAAATTATTCAGGAGAGTTCAAAATATTCATGGATTTCTAACGAATTGTTCAAAACAGGGCCAGATCTTGTGATCAGAAGATGTGTCAGGGAAGATGAAATGCCTGATATTCTTAAGGCATGTCATGATGAACCATGCAGCGGACACTTTGCAGACAAAAGGATAGCCTATAAAATCCTCTCTTTAGGATATTATTGGCCTTTCCTCTTCAAAGATGAAAAACAATATGTCAAAAGGTGTGATAGCTGCCAAAGAGTAGGGAAACCTACCCTTTCAAATGAAATGCCATTGCAAACACAGGTACTCATCGAACCCTTTGAAAAATGGGCTTTAGATTTCATTGGACCTATTAATCCACCATCTAGGCAAAAGAAGTATATATTGGTTTGTACTGATTATGTTACTAAATGGGTAGAAGCCAAAGCATTAGTGTCTGCTACTGAAAATTCAGTTGTTAATTTTCTTTATGAGGATATTTTTACTCGCTTTGGTGTTCCAAGAGAAATTGTGACAGATCAGGGAAGCCAATTCACATCCAACCTGGTGGAGAAGCTGATGGAAGAATAAAAAATCAAGCACAGAAGATCTACTCCTTACCATCCGCAAGCAAATGGTCAAGTGGAGTCTACAAACAAAGTTCTTGAAAGTATCATCACCAAAACTATTCATCTACATAGAAGAGATTGGGCAGAAAGGCTTCCTGAAGCCTTGTGGGCCTACAGAACTACATGGAGGAATACAACAGGACATTCTCCCTATGAACTTGTTTATGGGAAAGAAGTCTTCCTCCCCATTGAGTTCCAAGTCAAGACCTTCAAGATAGCAGTTCAGTTGGGGATGGACTTATCAGAAGCCCAAAAGCATAGAATGGAGCAGTTAAATGAGCTAGATGAGATCAGACAAGAGGCAATTCTAAGAACTGATCTAGTTCAATATCAAAGAGCTAAATGGCATGACAAGTACATCAAAGAGAACAAGTTTCAAGAAGGAGATTGGGCATTGTTATTTGATTCCAAGTTTAAAGATTTTAAAGGAAAATTTCAGACTCATTGGCTTGGGCCATATGAGATTAACAAGATCTTTAGCAATGGAGCGGTAAGAATCAGGACCATTGATGAATTTCAAACTCCTCGTATTGTGAATGGCCACAGATTAAAAGTCTATCATAAGCCACTCTCAAAATAGGAATTTGTCAAAATGTTTCAAGAAAATTCTGCAATCAGGCTGGTACAGAAGAATTCTTCTTCTCCACCAACCTAGCCTTTGTTCTTTTCAGTTGAAAAAAAAATGAAATTGTTGTATAAGCCTGAAAACAAATCATTGATTGGCAGTCTTATACAGAAAATGTAGGGTGAAAATTAGGGACACCTGACACCCTATATTTTCCAAAAAAAAAAAATCTCTCTTTCATTTCACAAGTTTTGTGACCACCCACTCCATTTCATTCCATTCCACTTCATTTCACTTCATTTCACTCCACTTCATTTCATCTACTTCATTTCATTTTACCAATAAAATTTTATTTCATGATAATTTTCATTCAGTCAGTTATCATCCATCTATTTCCATTCACCCAAATAATAGCTGTGTCAGTTTCCGCAGCTGACATCTGTTTCTGCAGCTGACACCAGTTTCCGTAGCCAGAAGCAGATTCTGCAGCTACCACTCTATTTTTCAAAAGAATGTACAGTCAGATGTATTTTCACAATCAAGAAATTGAATGCAGGTATGAAGACAGGGGGCATTCAAGACATCAAATGAGAAGCAACTAATTGAAGACCAAGGTAAAATGGCAAGAATTCCAAGGTATGAGTAAAATTTATTTCAAATAGCATTTAAAACACATTTTTACATAGTTATGAACCATAGCTCCATTATGTGCAATGATTATGTTGAAAAACTCCGTAACCATTCCAAGATCTCTATATGATCCGCCCATAATCCTTGCATTCATTTTCAAACGGTCCATAATCGAGCCTCTGATCTTCACTCATACTCCGATACTCCACCTGTGATGAAGAAACGTGGTTGATTTGACTACGGCTTCTTTCAGCCACATGAAATCCGTAGCCGTTGTATAAACGTGCCTACATTTACTCTGTAGCCACTAAATTTTAAACACTGCTGGATGTGTTATACTCATCCTATTGTTCTATTGATCTCACAGCCGCATTTCCACCGAGCTCACGTAACCCTTCTCTGTTCCGTTTCACCCCATTTGTTCTCTATTACGCTATAGTCTGTATACCCATTCTCTGATATCTGCCTACAGTCATCGTGCTCATTTCCGATCATTTAGCCATCTTACCTCCGTTGAACCCTCCTCACGCAGACAAGTTTTAAAAGAGCAGAAAGAAGGATGGGTCAGTTGTTGAGAATAGAACCAGAAGGACCTAAATTCATGGAAGGATACCCGCAAGTCAGAGATTTATTGAAAAAGGCAAAGTGGCTTCGATTCATCCAAAAGTTTAGAGGCTACCATAAAGAGGTGACAAAAGCTTTTGCAAGGTCTTTCAATGGCCTGGAGGTAGAGATTGGGGACCTTAAATTCACGGTGAATGAGGCATCCATAGCAGCTGCCACAGAACTTCCTCAAGAAGGTGAACAATGGTTCAAGAACAAAAGAATTAGTGATGAAGCCTGGAGAATCATTCTGCGTAACCCAGGTATGGATGTAACTATTTTTAAAAAGGGAATTCCTGTTCATGCTTTGAAAGAGGAGTGGGCTACTTTGCTGCTAGTTATTCAAAAATTTATCACCTGTGAGGGCCGTTTTGGGTCCATGTATATGTATCATACTTGGTTGCTGATGAATTTTCTAGACAACCAGACCCTCAATCTCCCATACTTTTTATTAAATAGTTTGAAGAAGATGTTTGTGACTGTTCAGAAGCATTTAGGGGACGTGGAGCCACATTTGTATCACCATGGTCTTGTGAAAATTCTGATTGAAAAACAGTTAAAAGAGAAGAAAGACACATGGGAACAATTTTTGATTAGAAATTTCTTTGAAGAACCCCAAGAAATTCCTGAGGGTAGTACATCAAGAAGGAGTAGGAGGAAGAGAACAAATGATGAAACTCAAAACACTCCTACTACTACAATTGAAAGAACTAGTGGAGAAGGGAGACTGTCAAAGAAGAGGAAGGAAGAAACCAAAGGTAAAAAGCCAATAACATCAAAAGAGAGAAAAAGTATTGAGGCTATGCATCAAACCCCTTCCTCCGAAGAAGATCATCAAGTGCTATCTGAGAGACTAGTTCATCTTCAGGAACAGTCATCTATGGCCAAAAAGAGGGAAAAACAAAAACAAAAAGGAAAAGATAGTGGTCTACAGCGTGTAAGAAGAAGTTCCAGACTTAAAGGGAAGTTGAGGAAAACACAAACGAAAGGACCCCATTTCATTGATTTGGGAGAAGAAACATCTGAACAATCCCCAGCTGGCATAGTCCATCTCATTCTCAGTCAGACATTGAACATAGTTCATTTCATTCTCAGTCAGATATTGAACATAGTCCATCTCATTCTTAGCCAGACGTTGACATGAGCCCTTTTCAACCAGATTTTGAAGCCAATTCTCCTCCATGGCATTTTGGGGACAGCCCAATAAAAACAACACCTGAGATAGACCCAAAGAAGCAAGAAGTATATGATTATATAGAATCTTTAGAAAGGGCAGCCACGGGTCCTAGCACTTCATCCACTCAGCCTCACACAGCAAAGGAAGATATCGTCCAATCATTGAAACAAGAAGTCTTTGAATTGGAGGTTTTAAATAAACACATTAAAAATGAAAATGAGGCATTGAAGGAACAAAGCAAACTAGACAAGATCATTCATGACAATACCATGCTACATCTGGGACTATGGCAGAAAAAGAACAGAAAATTGAAGAAGAAATGCCAAAAGTTAAGTAGAGCATTGGTTAGTATCAAATTCAGGTGCTTGATGAAGAAGCCAAGGATGTTAGCAGCACCAAGGAAAAGGAGGAGAAGACTGGATGTACTGGCTGAAGTGTCAAGGCATATGAATTGAAGAAGGATTATCCAAATTTTGGTTGCATGAGGACATGCAACACCTTCACAGTGGGGGTATGTTGAGTCTCAAATCTGCATCTTTCTTATACACCTTTCCAAACCTTTTTCATTCACTTGGACCTTCTCAGTCACCAATATCATTGCATATTAATTGTAAAAGAGCTTTTAAAATGGTTTTTAACTATGTTTTGTGTCTGCTGTTTGATTTAGATTTTTGCTCATTTAGCTGCGGAATCTTGTCACTTTACGCAGCTGCTGCAACTTTCCGCAACCATTTTGTCAAAGTCTATGTTGCAGGTGTCTTCAGGAAAATCGGGCCACATGGGCAAGTTCAAAATGATATGGACATGGATCGTGTCCTATTGGCTCGGTCAAATTCATCTCGGAAGGCTGTGGTCAAAGGTGGCCAAGTGGTGGTCAACCGTAGAGTCCCACGGTGACAGAACTCTGTTTCTCATCACGTGGAGATTTGCGTGGCCGTTTCTAAAACACGGGAGGCACATCAACACCTGTAAATGGCTCCATAAGCCGAATCCAACATCCACTCTCCATATATTTACTCCTCACGGCGGCCATAATGCTAAATCTTTGGACGTAATGGTTCACGTGTCTTCCTTCAGCGCAGACTTTAGGGAATTAGTTATATCTCTCTCTGTTATAAATAATGCGTTCTCATATGCATAATAGATTAGATATTTTGTAGCTCTGTAATGTAATTGTATCACCATTGTACTGTGACATTGTTTCTCTGTTATGACTGCATTTTAATATATGAGAAGACCTTGTTCAAAAGCGTAATTCGTATTTGAAAGCTGCTCCCGGAGGTCTGTGCAGAGGGCCCCTACACACGCTGAGGTTTTGTGTACTACTGTATAGTTTCATGCTTCATTTCTTTCTGTTCATTGTGCTATAGTCATTCATGTATATATAGATTACATCTTTCATGGTATTTACATTTCAGCTCTGTCCATAATCCTTCATGCTTTACATTTTACTTCTGTCCATAATCTTTTATGTTTTATGTTGTTGTTAACTGATCAGTGTTCTTGTTTCAGATTACAATAGACATCCCGGGCATTTGCACATCTTTTTATAATGACTAATGACATGGAATCAATATTGTCCTTCTGCTGATTTCTTTTTCTTAGTTTTTGTTTAATTCCAGCATTGTTTTGTTTATTTCAGTATTGCACATTTGCTTTAAGTAGTCAAATTAGATATTAAACTGTTCATGTCATTTTCAGTTACCTCCGAAAGCCATAGTGAGACTAATGGTGAGGGATTGAAGTATGAATGTATAGTTTGATATTAGTTTACTTTTCTGTAAGTTAGATATTAAACTGTTCATGTCATTTTCAGTTACTTCCGAAAGCCATAGCGAGACTAATGGTGAAGGATTGAAGTATGAATGTATAGTTTGATATTAGTTTACTTTTCTGCAAGATAGATATTAAATTGTTCATGTCATTCTCAGTTACCTCCGAAAGCCATAGCGAGACTAATGGTGAGGGATTGAATTATGAGTGTGTAATTTGATATTAGTTTACTTTTCTGCAAATTAGATATCAGATTTCTCAAGTTGTTTATGATTACCTCCGAAAGCCATAGCGAGACTAATGGTGAGGGGTCAGAATATGAGTTGATGTAATTTGATTTTAGTTTTACTTTACTTGCAATATTTTCTTTGAGTAACAGTGTCTTTTGTGTTTAGACAGTAGTAAGGGTAATAGTTTTCATGATCAATAGTTCACTGTTTGTTTAGCTAGGATAGCAGCACATTTTCATTTCCTTTTAAGAACTAATTTTCTCATTATATGTTTCAAAATCCTTTTGAAGCTTGAAAGTTTGGTAAATCATTATAAAGGACATCATTGCCTTGAACAATCATAACCATACTTGTCTTTTAGAATTTTCATTAGGAAACCAACCAAGATAAAAAGAAAAAAACCAAAAACGACAAAAAAGTAAGAGATAGGTTATCTTGCACATATAGTGCGCCACACTTTGTCAGCTTACGAATCCCGGATTGACAAATTAATGTAGCAATTTAGGACACACTAAATTGACCAAACACCAAGCCCAAAAGGGCCAATTTTAAGGATAAAAACTAGGACAAACCCTTTCTGGGTTTTTCTGGGTTTATTGAGGGGAAGCCAAGGTTAATTTGGTAGAGTTTTTTGAGCAGGGGAAACAAACCAACCAGCAGTCTGAAGTTAGCAAGTAGAAACATTTTTTGGCAGAGCAACGCAACATCAGAGCCATGTAGAACCATTTTGAGAGAGACATTCTCGCTTGATTTGAGATGAATTTCATCCTGGCTTGAGCATGTGCAGGTGCACCCATTCCAACACCATTATTGTACTCATTTTCAGCATTAATAAAATGGCTCAGATCATGTTTTTGGCTCCAGTTTTTGTGTTAATAGTGCGATTTTACTTGCTGTAATTGTTACTTGCATTACTGTCAATTTCCCTAGCAGGGTGAGCCAAGCCCAAAAGGACCAATTTCTAGGAACAAAACTAGGACAAACCATTTCTGAGTTTTTCTGGGTTTATTGACAGGAAGCCAAGGTCAATTTGATAGAATTTTTTGAGCAGGGGAACATCCCAACCAGTGGTCTGAAGTCATCAAATAACAACATTTCTGGGTAGATAAGCACAACATCAAAGCCATGAAGAGCCATTTCCAGAGACATTCCTAGTTGATTTGAGATGTGTTCCATCCTGCCTTGAGCAAGTCCAGGAGAACCTATTCCAGCACCATTATTGTACTTATTTTCGGCGTTAATAAAATGGCTCAAATCATGTTTTTGGCTCTAGTTTTCATGTCTTAATAGCGTGATTTTACTTGTTGTAACTTTTAGTCTATTGTTTCTTGCATTACTGTCATTTTCCCTTTTGAGAATATTACAACAGTAAGGCCCCAAGGGCCAAGGATAGGATACAGGAGAGCCGAGATATTTTGCGGGCTCTCAAAGATAACATGCAGATGGCCCAAAACCAACAAAATATTTATGCAGGCAGGTGCAGAATTGAGAGACAGTTCGAAGTTGGGAACTTGGTTTTCTTGAGGCTTCAGTCATATAGATAGTTATCGCTCAAGCAAAAGTTGGATGAGAAGCTCAAACCCCACTTCTATGGGTCATACTGTGTCACTCAGAAGGTTGGGGAGGTAGCCTATGAATTGGAGCTACCCCTGGGGACTCGGGTGCACAATATTTTTCACATATATTTCCTAAAAAAGACGATGTGACAACAAGTGAAAAAAACTACTAAGTCACCCCCTATGGATGATGAGGGGCACTTGGTGCTACATCCAGAGGCCATTTTGGATACCAGAGAAAGGCACTTTAGGAACAAGGTGACAAAGGATTTTTTGATTAAATGGAGGAACATGGCGGATGAGGATGCCACTTGGGAGGGGGAGAAGATACTTCAAAATCCTTCATTGCAGTTGCTTGAGGAAAAGCAAAATCTTGGTGGGGAGGACTGTGATATTCCTGCTTAGCAAGGGGGAGAAGATACTTCAACATCCTTCATTGAAGTTGCTTGAGGAAAAGCAACATCTTGGTAGGGAGGACTGTGATATTCCTACTTAGCATTTTTGCTAAGTAAAATATCAATTTTGTCAGTTTTTCCATCATACTCGATTTGCACTAGGAAATGTGGGCTTAGGGGCCCCACATGTGATTTTTGACATTAGAGCACCACAAAAATTAGAGATGGGGGAAAATATTACAACATTAGTGGAGTGTGGGGGCCACTTGGTGGGAATTACGGCCCACATGGGAACTACGCATCCATTGGAGTGGATTTAGTGAGGGAGGTACAAGCTGGGCCCACATGGGCATTTTGGAGGCATTCGATAAAAGAGGAAAGAGACACTCAACTTGGAATTCATTCATCATTTTACAATTCATCTTTTGACATAGCACGCTTGAGCAGAAACTAAGTATGCAAGTGTTGTTCAGCACGCGTGTGTTTTCGGGCAAAGATCCCAGCCCTTGCTTTGGTGGACTTCAAGTGCTAGCCCAAGGAGGGAGTTATACTGAGTTGCAAATCGTACTAGTAGCAGCAAGTCCATACCCAGGGAGAGAGGTAGTTACAACATAGTAGAGACTGCGCAGTTCTTGATGGAGTCACTCTGAGAGGTTGAGGAGTGAGGGGTGTGTAAGGCTGAGACTTGGAGGGAAGGCCTGGGAAGCCTTCTAATAGGGATTGCAGTCATTTTGGGGGGCCTTTGCAGCAAATTTTACAGGTGGGTCGATTTTCCTAGCAGCAGAGCCGCACAAGCAAAAGAGGGTTGAATTTCCGGGGTCAAGCCTTGGCCAAACCCTTCGTGGGTTATTATGGGTATTTGGTGGAGAGGCTAGAATTAATTTACTAGAATTTTCTAAGTTGTGGAGAGGGCCCTAACAACAGATCCATTCAGGTAACAACACATTTCTGGGCAGTTTCAATGTCGTGAATGATTGAAGAAGGGTGACTTGTACTCCATTTGGGGCTTTGTTACGTTGCCTTGAGCAAGCCCAGGTGCACTCTTTCCAACACCTTTATTGTACACCCATATTCATTAATAAAATGGCTCAACAACGCAGTTTTTGGTGTCAAATTGTGGTCTAATTATGTGTTACTATTTGTATGATTTTTAGCTCTATGTATTCCTATTATTTACTGTAAAATTTCCCTAGGGACATTACACTTCTCATCTTTTTGTTGATATATCCTTTACAAGTGACTTCCTAAATACCGGGTCTCCTCCCATCAGAGAAAGTTCGTAAAGAGCAGGGAGTCTTAACTGTGGTGATAGTGGGCTAAGTCTCCACTATTGCCCTTAATCTAGCAGTTGCCCTCTTAAGAACCCCCTTTAGGTCCTGTGCTAGTTTGAGTGGTAACAAAGCTCCCATACAAGGGAAAATGCCCCTCGAGGAAATTACCTATACATAAATTACCTTGGATCTGATCCAGTGAATCAAGCCCTAGATCCATCTTCGGTCTGGCTAATTTGCATCTCCTTTGTTGCTTTGTGCTCTTTCCTCAGACCTGGCATAACTAAGTACTCACTCACACCAAACCTGCAATATTACTCATGCAAATATCTTTCTTACTTGAGAGCATATCTCTCTCAAATTCTCTTGCTCCTACATGTATTTGTGCCTTGTTCAGCCCTCCCAATGCTCTCCACTCAACTTGGACCTCTTAGCCCTCTTGCCAAACAACAAGAATGAATCACTCACCCTTGTACTTATATTTTTCCAAAGAGTGCAATTGTGAAAATTTCACCACTGAAATTTTATCCCAACAACTGATATTAATTCTTTTAATTGTTAATTCTACTTAACAATTTATCTATCATTTTCTACATCAAATATTGAAATAAATACACTGCAACCTTCACAAATAAACTGTGGAAGAAATAAACAATGCTAGAATATATACTAGCACATACATAAAATGACACAGTTATCTTTGGACCAATGTCCCCCAAAAAAACCCAACTTGGGAAAAACGATGCAGTAACTAAGGGTTTTATTAATATGGAGCAGTGAAATAATCTGAGCACAACTGGATGCCTAAACTAGCAATCCTACAGAGAAAAATGGCAAGAAAAATCTAGTGAGGAATTTCCTTACTCCACAGGCGAATCCGAGCACCAACCTCAACTCGAAATTGAGCAGTCCAAACTGCCTCTGCACAGTCATTGCGTCACCTTAGCGCAGTCACTACATCACTCACCTCATAATAGCTTCTCCTCAAGTCGTCTCGTCAGTTGTTTTTTTGGAAAATGACTCTTCTAGCTTCTAGAACCTCTGCCCAACTTCTAGCACTGAATCTTAGCTTCTCCCCAGCAAATACGGAATTGCCTCTAGAGGCTACTACCTGCTTTTGCATCAGCATCTCTCTTCTCTTCCTCTCTGCAAATGCAGTCCATGAAACTAGAATTCCTCCTCCGGCTTCACTATCTCTGCCCCTCTCTCATTTGTTTGATCTCACTGAATCTCTCTCCAACAATAAACAATTGCTACTCTAGAAATTTCCCAGTAAAATCGAACTGCACAAGTGATTTATCCAAGCCCCATCAACTTCTTATTATAATCCTCTGTTGAGACTTCAACGACCAAGATTAGATCTTAATCGATGGTTAGGATTAACTTGAAGTCAATCCATGTGCTTATCAAGAACATTCACGCCATGACTTAATTAATTTTGTTTAATTAATCATATTCCCTAAATATAGACTTAGGAAATATTAAAAAATTGACTAATAATCTAATTAAGTTACTTCTAGGCAGAATTTCGAGAAACAATTTCTAGGTTTTGGAGATCTCCTGTATTCTAGCCTCTCAAAAAATTTTTGTGGCTAGAACACATCTGATGCTACCAAAAATAATAGCAATGCCATGGGTTTGTGGCTGCAAAACCACACCACTTAGCCCACTTGCCCCACATGTGAGAATACTCTCAATGCTACCCAAAACATCAACATAGGCCACCACTGAGGAGCTGGACATTGAGCAAGGAAAAGGGGCTACAATAAGTTACAACCGCTAGAACGCTGGGGTCAAGGCCTGGTGGGGTGAACAGACCATGAGGAAAATCCAATCAACAACAAGGTAAGTCCGCAAGATGTGGAGCGCAGTTGCCTCTGTTGGAAGAGAAATCAATGCACATAGTGGAGAGTGTGCAAAGAGTAGAGTGCCCAACTAGACGGAGCAATGGCAAGGTTCAACAAATGAGAAGCCAAAGCTAGCAAAGACGCAGGTTGACACAGGTTGAGCAGCTAGAAAAAATCCAACAATCGTGGGGGAGCTAGGAAAACCCCCAAATTCGTAAGTGCAACAGCAAATAAAAAAGCTTATAATGTCGCAAAAATAATAGTACATAATTTCATAGTGCAGATAATAGGATTGGGGGAGGACAAACCTCAGAGGGAAAGATGAAAACTATACCAGTCAAGGGATTGACAGTAATTTTTGGGTGCCTAAAGGGCAAAGCATATTTTTCAGTTAAGTGTGCTTGACAGGACTTAGCACACATCTTTGGCAAGGTTTGGTAAGATGACTACAACGGGTCTTATTTTTGAAGACAAGTTGAATGGAGCCTCAAATTTCCTACTTTGAAAGGCTAATGTCACCTTGGTTCTCAAGGAAAATGATCTTTGGAAAATTGTTGACAAGGTGATACTAAAGTCGACAAATTCTAAGGAGAAAGCCACCCTAACAAAGAGGAAGATAAAGCCACAAAGGGTACTCTTAGATGCAGTGAAGAACCATTTGATCTCTCATTTGTCCAAGAAGAAGTCTGCCAAGGAGATGTTGATGTTTTGGTGGGTATATTCCAAAGAAATATCATTAATAGGAAAATGGTGTTGAGGGACAAGATTTGTCTATGCAGATGCCCAAATCTAACTCAGTGACTAGTTACCTAATGAAGATCACTCAAATTTGTGATCAACTGGAAGTAGTGGGGGAAAAGTGGACAATGCAAAGTTAGTAAATATGGCGCCCAACCGCTTCAAAAGATATGGGATCCATTCGTTAAAGGAAATTGTGTTGGGGGGAACTCGCCCACATATGTTAGGATATGGGATGAAAACATCCAAGAGGAGATGAGGAAGCAATCAAAAGCCAAGGCTAGCAAGCAAGAAGGTGGCGAGGACCTGGCTCTTGTTGGTAAGATAGTAAAGAGAAAAGGAATAGGTTCAAGCGGGATTGAGCAATTAGCCTCATGGCTGAATAAGGACTTGACTAAGGTCAAGTGTTTTGCATCTCATAAGACTGGAAACCATGCTTCACAGTGTACAAACAGGAAGAAGGGTGGAAAGGGTTGGTAGTTAGTTGTAGCTATTTCAACATAAGCTCAAGTGGAAGAGTTTGCCAGGAAGTTTGAGATGAAATTCACACTTATTTCCTACCTTTCATCGAGCACCAATTTCCTACGTTTTCCCAAGCACCATATCAATTGGTGTGTGTCAATTGGACAGTGAAGCCACACATCATAGGAAAAGAGCACAAGAGTTGTTTGACAGCCTAATAGATCACAACTCAGACATACATTTAGAGTTTGGTGTTGTTATCAAACATGCAATGAAGGGAGTTGGGACAATGGTATTTTGACTTGAGTCAGCGGGCATGTTGAAAGTGAAAGACGATTTATGGGTATCGGGAATAAGGAAAAGTTTACACTCAATATATATGATGGAGAAGAAGGGATTTGTTGTGTAACATTCCAAGATGGATGAGTACTGATTAGACCCATGATATCTAGCTCAGACAATGGCCACATTATTGGAATTAGAGAAGGAAACTTGTATAAGCTAAAGGGCTAGCCTATTCGATATGTGGCAAGCATCAGGAAAATGACAAAGAACAATGAGTAGGAAACTCTAAAGGTTGATCAGAATAGAGGGAGTTAGCCTTTAGGTTCAAGTGGGAATGAGAAATCAATAGATTTTTCCAAGTTTTTCAAGAATGACTCGTGGTCTGAGATGACTTTACATAATGTTTAAGAGTTGGAGGCTTCTAGGAACAAGACAAAATGGATCAAGTCTTCAAGGATGATTCCAAACTAGGTGGCAGGGTGTTGAGAATTTGGAGGGCTGTAGGTTAATACAAATTCTCTTCTTGATAATTACTTGTGAGATTTCTTGTGTTGCTTATGTCTTTTCTTAGTTAATCTTTCATCAAGTCCATTATCAAAATGCATAAGACACAAAAGTTAGGCTCCTAGAGCCAGGGCAAAACCTCTTCCTCTTGGAGAGGAAAACCCGCAAAGAATTCTTCTTATAGATCTTCAAATGACAAGTACCATGTACCATGACTGAGACTCAAACCCTTGACCTAGATATGCTTCCAAGATCTTGTCACTACTTATTTTGCTTCCTTTAATGTTGATCCTTCTTTTCTGGGCTAACTTGTACTGAGTTTATCTTTAAACACTACTTCTCACTGATTCAGATATTAGATACTAGATCATTCGAGATCTTATTCTTTACTTGGTATATTCTTGAACCTTCTTTCCTTGAGGAGTAGCACTATTATTGTGGGAAGATAAATCACAGATTTACCTTCCTTACTTTACACTTCAGAATTCATCATAACCCTTATGCTTATATCTTAGTCCCGATGATGTCACATTCTATTACATAATATATATATTTCTTCCATACTTTGGACTAGATATAGTTTGACCGCAATCTTTCCAAAATTGACCACAATTTTTCTTCTTATCAATTCGCATCCTTTTATGTTTTGGAGCCCTTACTTGTATTCATATATACTTCTGTATTATACCCATATAAAATTCCGCATTTGTCATTGCAGTATGATCGCAATCCTTCCTGAATAAAAATCTGCATACCAACGTTGTGTTACATTAGAGACATCCGCATTTTCTATTCCCAATACAGATCCGCATTTTCTTCCTTCTAAACTCACCTATATACGGATCTTTATTTGTTGTTATCTCAAAACCATCCACAACTAGATGACCACTATAATCCATAGAGGAATCCACACTTTCCTACTATTACTTCTTCAAAGCTATCCGAAAATATTTCTATGTTGAATGGATGGCAGCAAGGAGTATATATAGTGGCACATGCTTGGTTATTAGGCCGACCATTCAACTGTCATGTAAGCCGACCACTCAATTGTCATATAGGCCAACTTTAATATAGAATGAAAACTATATTTTCTAGCGTTAAGGATGATAGTCATGAGGGTTGTTATGAGCCATTCTTCCACAAAATCTTGGAGGTCATTCTTCATACTAGGCACTTCATTTTCATGACTCTTAATTATATTTTTACCTAGAAGACAAAACCCTAGATAGACATCAAGAAGAAATCTATTTAACCTATAATAAAATCTTGCTCATGAAACCCATGAAGCAAGTACAAAATACATTTTATTATCTTTGTCTTCTTCTTTACATAATTACTTAGTCAATATGAAGACCGACTTAGTTACACTTTTCAACACAGGGAAGGCTTCCAATTCAAAGGGGGCAGCCATGGTAGCAGATGCAGTTCCAAAATCGAAGCCAATTATTAATTTAATGAAAGTATTGATTTAGCAAAAATTGTGTCATATGTGATTGAGATTGATCGTGTAATGGTGTTTCCAATGAATATTTTGTTAAGAACCCAGTTGTGCTTTTATTCAGTAGATCTGTGATAAATCTTCTAGGAATTAATTGTCAGTGGTTAGGTTCAGAATTTAACAGATAAGAACACAGTACCACAGATTATTGAAGCCATGGACATCGCAGAACAAGTACCTGCAAGCAACAGCACTGGAATTGATAAAGAAAATAGAATTTTGGAAGTCTTTTTCAGGATGTACAGCAGTGGACACTTTCCCAAAAAATTGTCGAAGTACATCAGTAAATTGTGTACAATCCTTTGGACAGACTCATCGATTATAAATCAAGCAGATATTATATAAGTACTTTCAGTCCGGTTCTACTTACCTATATTAATAATGCAAATTTTCCAGTTCTTGTTTAAGAAAACATAGCTTGAAACAATATAGGAGCATGATGATGGTTGGAAACAGAATATTAGAAGTGGGAGGGGGATTACTAATGAACGAAATTCGAAGCCAAAAAGGATGTACCTGATAGAGAATAGCTAATGGTTCAAATTTATACAGAAATGTATGTAAAACTCTTACAAATTACACACCCCCAACGGGCCAGATGTCAGCGGATAAAATAGTGAGTAGGCTACGATGGTTGTTAGGAAATCCAGTACCAAAAGGATCCCAACCTGCAGTAAGGAATGCAGTTTTGTCAATGAAGTAAGAACCCTGCTGATAAGAATCTCTACGACAACATTGCGATATACAAACAAATACGAGTTAAATTTATGAGGAGAGATTCAATGGGTTCTGAAAGAGCAATAGAAGCCCACTATATCGGCTATTAATGATCAATTTTTATATTAACCCGAATTTACGGAATTAAATTTTAAATCAGGTAGTGCGAGATAATGGCAGCAGCAGAAGCAGAGAGTATTTCGACAGTGCAGGATGGCTAAGCGAAATGAGTGTTAGCAATCAGTATTTTGCGGTTGTGAAAATGGGATTCGAACATGTGACCAGAGAGATGATGAATATGAGAGGAACATGATCCATGCGTCTCATTGATGAGCTCTTCTTGCAGCGTTCTTCGGAATTACCTGAAAAAGTTGAAGGGGAGCGTCTACGATTCCTTCAGACTCTCAGGGATCAAGGTGTCTTCGTCCATCGATGGTAAGGCATCGCAGATAATCGTTATTTATATGGGAAAAAATGGTCATATTGTTCCAGAAAGCTTCTAGCAGCAAGCTGAATCAAGAATGTACTCTATTGCTTGTGCACACGGAGTTGTTCTTTGGAAGTATTTTAACCATAGCAGAACAGTCATTAAGAATCTTGTTGACTTTAAAAAGAGTGCTTTCCATGGATCTTATTCTCTCGGGGACTCTTCTCGAAAGTTGAGTGTCCTGTCAAACTGATTGTGTCTTGTTGATTGAAAGACGGGCAGTGCTCATCGAAGCAATTGTTATGGTGAGTTTTATAAGATATCTAAAGAGAATGGAGAAAATGAGAGAAGGTAGATGGCCAAAAGTTATCTTCAATGAAAGTATGAGTGAAAGAAAGAAATCATGGATGAGAAACAAAACAACAAATGGATGCAAAAATGGAATATTTACTTTAATGCATGTCCCACAAATAGCAAGGAATTAAAGAATTTTGTGCTGAAGAAGTTCAGTAAAAGTATATGGGGAAAAGAGTTGGGTAGAAAGAAGTATTATGTTCAGGAATTCAACCCCATTTGTGATCTCCAACAAAAAGAATACATTGGAGGTAGCATTCCGTGGAGGGCAAAGGTTCTTATAGCTCAATTAAGAACTAACTCACATCAACTTCGGTGTGAAACGGGACGGTGGAAGAGACCTAAAGAAGCTTGGGAAGAAAGGGTATGCACTTTTTACAATTCTGGGGCAGTGGAATCAGAAAAACATTTCATTTTGGAAGACCTAAAGAAGCTTGGGAAGAAAGGGTATGCACTTTTTACAATTCTGGGGCATTGGAATCAGAAAAACATTTCATTTTGGAATATGACGCTTCAGAGACAGCAGGGACAGTTACGGTAGTATGTTAGCATCAATTCCATGACATTGTCTTTTTAGTGATAAAACTGTTATAAGGTTGGGTCAGCTCATCATCAATTTGAGTAAAAAAAGGATTGAATGGCAAAAGACAAAAAACAAAGAAGTTGGAGGTCCAATAAACTATTTTTAGTCTCCTGAACATTAAAATATCATTCATTCATAACATTTAAATACTATATATCCTCACATGCAATATGTATCCTAACAAGCAATATACATGATATCGAATGTTATGTATTTTGAGAGGCAATAAGCATCCTGTTACATATTTTTCCTGTATTTTCAAATTCACGTACTATTAAATTCTTTGTATCTTTAAATGTGAATTCTTTGTATCTTTAAATGTGGTAAGTACTTGTTGTGTATTTTAAAATATATTTAAAATTATAAGTACATAATATTTAATATTATGTTTGTTAACGTATAGTGTAAACAATTTTATAATTTGTGTACTATGTAAATAATTTTATAATTTGTGTATTATGTTTAGTATAAATTATTATGTTGGATCACATTGCGTAAAAACTTTAAATCAAGTTGGTGACTAGTATAATTCCACTCTATTGGCTCAAGGTTGGTTGTCTGTTCTCGTTCTTTCGACTTTTGGCATAAGCTATGGTATAATAGGGACTCTAAATATCTCTCATGTTGGAATTTAAGATAGATAAGATGAGCTCCAATGGATACATTTTTTATTTGGAGAGTACGGTCTAAAGAAGAATATTTGAAGGAACTTGGGGAACATGAATGGTGGTGGAAGTATGTATTGAAATTGAAGTGTTTAACAAAAGCTTGCTTGTTCTTATGGTGTTTGTTAAAGAATAAAGTGGGGGATTTAAGGAGGTTTTTCGTTGGTCCATCATGGTGTCTTTTATGCAAAAATGAAGAGAAATTTGTTGAACGGTTATTCATGTCTTGTCAAGTAACTATTTAGGTATGGAATTTGGTACACAATGTTGTCTGCAGAGCTTCAATGGAATGGTGAGACTTTTAATTCAGCCTGTCTCTCTTGGTGGAACTCTGACTCTCCCAAGAAGTTGAGGAACATCTCTACCCTTATAAGTTGGGGCATCTCGCTTGGCAGGAATACAACAATCATTCACAACAAGGTTATACCCCCAAGTGTATTAGGGCTCAGGTTATTACTTTCTTTGAGCTCCTTGACTCACTGCCTTTCTTTCTGAACGATTGAGCTAACTGACTTGGATTGAGAAACCATTATCATTGTTCACTTGCTCAGCCCATTCGCGCTCGCTAGCTGGCTCTTAGGCTGATAAGCTTTTAACTGGACCCCATCCTACTATTCCATTCTGCTATAGGGTTCTTTGATATTATTAGAAATTAAAAAATAATGAATAATGGTGATTGAAAAATGAAAAGAAATAAAGATTGTAAAATAATTTGATTTAATTGTAATAGGAGAGGGAGAAGGCATATAAGCATTTGAAAATTGAAATTTAATGCACAATGAATATTGAAAATTCATAATGGAATATAAAAAGAGTTTTTCAAATAATGAAAGTCAAATGAAATAGAAGAAATTAATGCCACGAAGGCAATTAAATTTCATTGTTAAAATTCCTATACACTGTAAGCATATCTCCAAACTACAAGCCTTAGAAAGCCAAAAATCATTGAACTCTCAAAACTATTGCTTGTATGCTAATTCTAGAAAATGTGAACAATAAAAGCTTGAAGAAATCAGCAACACTCAAAATCATGTATGTTTTAATAACTGAAAAAGAAAATACAATGCTAAAATCTCAACTCTAAAGACACTCACTAACTCATTGAATATGAAAACCTCACCCACACTTTCTTCTTTAGAGATGTGGGGCTATGGTTAAAACAAAGCAATCCAACCTAAAATTAGCCTACATATATCCAAACTACAAGCCCTAGAAAGCCTAAAATCATTGAACTCTCAAAACTATTGTTTGTATGCTAATTCTAGAAAATGTGAACAACAAAAGCTTGAAGAAATCAACAACACTCAAAATCATGTATGTTCTATTAACTGAAAAAAATAGAAAATACAATGCCAAAATTTCAACTCTAAACACACTCACTAACTCATTGAATATGAAAACCTCACCCACACTTTCTCCTTTAGAGATGTGGGGCTCTGGTTAAAACAAAGTAAGCCAACCTAAAAATAGCCTTGGGAAAAGCACCCTGATCTGCATAGATAATTTCCTAGATTAGACCCTCAAAGAGTAAAGCATGCATGAATGGAATCTATAGTATCCTAGGGGTGTGTGACCTATCCTAACAAGGAATCACTCCTCATTAATGCACTTTACCAATTCTGGAAATGACAACTCAAGAGAAAAAAACTTACTCTAATTCTGGAAAAACTAAAATAGGATAAAAGATGTTAAGAGTGGCACAAGTATGCCTTAAGCATGCATGTGTCCTATTTAGAACAATGCAATCTCTTGATGTGGCTCCATTGCAGGGAGAGAAATATGGTGGATTTAGTTTTCAAGATGATCTACCAAAATCTTTTATTCTTTAGGTATAGTTTTTCACTTTTAGGGGCAATTGCTAGTTTTATTTTAAAATATACTTATAAGGTAAGTACTTAGTAATTCTCTTGAGATGTAAAAGATGTGAATAAATTTATAATATTTTTATTTATTTTTAAATGTTAATAATGTGAAAGTGTTTATTAGTTGAATAAAAGAAGTAAATTTAACCTTACTTAAATGAATCAAAATCACTTGATTATTAATAAGTAAAACAAGCTTAAATTTATTAGAATTTTTATCTACAATTGTATTAAAAGTTTATATATATCAAACTTTATTTTGGGTTTAACTTTATATATATCTAATTTAAAAAAAAAAACTAACCACACATAATTAATTGGCAATAGACATAAGGAACCACAAGAAAATAAAAGTAAAAATTAAGTAATTAAAAATAATAAAAATTGAAATGAGTTATGATTTTTGGACAAGTAGTATTGATAAGTCATGGTATTAAGCCATAATATGATAACAAAACGTATTTACAAGTAAATAATATCCATGGAAAATTGGAGGTAAATCTCCATGGTTAAAAATCTAATTACATTGTAAGTATTAAGTTTTAATTTTTGAAAATGTTATAAATTAAATTAAAATAAAATACTTATAAAATATTTTGATTTTGATATGAGTTATGGTTTTGGGGCATGTGGTATTGATAAACCATATTATTGGTTTATGGTATTGTAACAAAGCCCAAATTATCATTTGGTGAATATAAACATTTTTTTAATATAATTTATATATATTATTATTCAATTTAAAATCACATAAAAATAGTGGTCAATCATTAGAGAAAAACAATTTATATTTTAGAAAATTAAAATTTATTTTTAATTTTTAAAATATTCAATTTAATATTTATTTATTTAAAATTTTCAAAACTAATTGAAAATCAAAACTTAAAAAAAAAATCTAAACAATATATAATAAGATGTAATTTCAATATAAAATAATAATAAATATACCCAATAAATTTAAATGTAAACATTGAGCTATGACAATGACAAAGAGTTAAAAATGACAACTATTAAATTACAAACACAACTTTATAATTAAATATTCTTTTGGGATTTCATGTAAGAGATGATTTATTTTATATTTATGTGATGCATGAGTATTGCATATTGGATTTATATTTTGAGTGTAATACAATCATGTTTATCCATGGGCCATATTAGATGTATATCTTATTATTAAAAAAACAATTGTAATAGAATTTTATGTCTTTGTTGGAGGGTGATAATTCTAGCAAAAAGCTATAAGAATATTAATGAAGAGTGTCTACTTTCTTTACTTTCTTTATAGAGGGCTATAGGAATATACATATCTATCATGATGGTATCCATATTGATTCTATGACATGGAACTTCCTAAAATATATAAAAACACAAAGCTAAAGGAGTTACTCATCAACACTATCAAGTATGTTATTAAATTTCGTAATAAGTCAACTTAGGCATCAAAAGTGTTGCTCCAAGTTAATCATACAAATGATACATCTAGTTGGTTTCGGACTTGAGATAAGGTAAAGAGAAAAAAATTATAAAAAATTCTCAAAATATTTGATACTTAAAATATCATCATACTATTGTGAATATTATTATGAATAACAATGACCACAAAAAATGTAAAATAATGTGTTTTATAAAAGTGCATAAAATTATATAAAAAAATAAAATAATGTGTTTTATAAAAGTGCATAAAATTATATAAAAAATAGTACAAAATATTAAATTTAATAAACTCACGATTTTCACTATTCTAATCTTAATTATATATATATATATATATATATATATATATATATATATATAGAGTAGGCGATTTGTTAGACTTTTTGAAAAGTTTTGTAGTTTATTTTTTAATCTAATTTGTCTAGAATTTAGTAGGGGTTCATTGAAATCACAAGTTTGAGGGGTGAATTATTCATAATCTAAGTGCCCCATGGGTTTTTCAGGGTGTTGAATCCATATATGCAGTCAAAAAACCAATTTAAACAACACAAATCAATATTTGACCACAACCTTTTTTTGGTCTAATTTTGACCAAACATCTGCCAGAAACTCCAAAAAACCTAACAAATAAACAACACCTATTCATTATTAAAATTATAAAACATTTCACCAAAATTAATAAATTATACATTAACTTTACGATTAACTTCAATTCAAACGTAATATACTAGCATTTGCACCCATGGGTGCAAAAGGCACGCTAACGACCTTAACCGAAGGATGAATGATAGCGTTAAACGATGGAGGTTGACTGACAACGTTAAATGGTGAAGGGTGAGTGATAGCATTAAATTAAATATTTATAGTACCAAGGCCTATGAATATGTACAGTGTTACTAAAAGAAACCTCACAATAAAAACGTCTTTGGCATAATTATTTATAAAAATTAGATTCAAATATTAATTAGATATTAATATTTTCTGACCATGTGTCCCCAATGTTCCCTTTCTGCATTTTCATACTCATGTGGTTTGTAGGGGAAAAATGAAGTTCTTGTTTCACTTATGCATGAAAATGCATCTCTTAAAGGAGAGAATCTATACAATTAATGAAATAAAATATCACTAACATACCCTTTCATATATAATTTTAATTACTAACTGTTGACACCTAATCCTAAGGGATTGGGAAAAATCGTAATATAATGTAAATAGAAAATAAGGAAGTTGAAGAGACATTGGGATATGAATCCCAAGACTCTCACTTCCATGTATATATTCGTATGCATCCTTAATGAATAATAAGTCAGTTTTTGGTGGAGTTACCTCCTAGCCTGACATGGCATTAGAGCCAACTCTATTTTTGGCGTTCTTGCCCTTGTAACTCCCTCCTCCATTTTGAAAAATTGTCTATGTCATATTCCTGTCATATTCTCTGCACTCTCCCAACATATGTGTTTCCTTGGTGATGTATGTTGCTCTCCATGCCCACTGTCATATCGTATCAAAACAAAAATGGTTATCTTCTCCCTCTATAACCATTTTTCACAATTAGAGTGCAGGTTTTGTGTTCTCTTTGCCCCCGACTCTGAGTTGTGTGAATGAGACGATGTGCTTGAAAGTTTGAGCATGATACAAGAGAAATTATTCATGAATAAGTCAAATTGGGTTGTTGTTTTAGTAGTTTCATATCGTTACATAGTCCCCGACTCCTCTCATCAGCGTTTATAGTTGGTCTCCATACACCTCGGCCCTCCTGGTGCACAATTCACACATCGGCCCTCCCGGTGCATGGTTCACATCGTTGCCTCCTCCATACTGCTTGGGCCTCCCTCCATCGTCGACCCTTCCCCTCAGCCATCATCTCCCACTACTGCTGGGCCTCTCATGGCCTCCCCCCACTACCAACTCCCACTGGTACTGTAATATTCCTAAATTAGCTTGCAGCTAATAGGAATATTAATTTTTCCTTTAAAATCTAGATGGATGAATAAATGGGCAAGGAGGTTCATGAATTTCTCAAATATGAATAAAAATCCCTCATAGTGTGAAAAGGGATTATGAAATAACCAGATCAGGCATCCACATGTGTGAACAATGTCTAAACTATGTGGACAAGGTCAAGTTTGACCAAGTCAACAAAATTTATTCTCAAAGAGTGGATCCTAAATAAAGACAGCTCAATGTGAATGGAAATCAAGCTAGCCAGTTAAATTGAAGACACCTTGAGTGTGAAAGAGGTTGATCACTAGACCAAGTCAAGAATGACCATATCTACAACGCAGTCTAGATGCATTGAACCTCTTTGAGGGACAATGCAGTTGTAGAAGGGGATTCTACATATGAAAGAGGCTAAACTAATGAAGTGGTTTAGGGTTTGGCAAGGCTCTCATATTATAAAATAAGGAGGAGGAAAACAGGAGGAGGTTGTTGATATTATTATTTTCTGAAGGTATTGTCTGCTCAGACATCCCTTGTTGGGTCTTCCTGTTTAGGAATCCCACCTCCTTCCTTGAGCAGGTCTTGGAGGAGACTTGTGCTATCTTGTCCACTATCACGCTTGGGCCAAGCTTCACCTTACACCTACAACGCTAATCCTATTGGGGGTTGGGTTTTCCTTGTGAGTTGTAGCAGTGGAAGACACTGGATCTGCTCAGATCTAGTCTATACTAGTGGCTCTTCTCATGAGTGTGTCTTTTAACCTCCTGGAAGAGTGCATTAGCTGATTGAGCTTCAGATCTAGACATTGGCATCATGCCAAAGAATTCTCAGAGCCTACAACGTAGTTTCTCTCCCTAGACTGCGTTATTTTCAAAGGAGAAGTTACAGGGTGTTTTGTCTGCATTTTGGAGGAGAGATCTCCGGTGTTAGGATCCTTCCTCTCACTATGGTGATCCATGGATTGGCCATCCAATCCATGTTTGTTTTAGATCTGATTTCCTGTCCCATTGTATTATTCATAAATTTTTGAATCATTCTGCAGATCTGCAACCTTGGATCTTAGATCTACTCTCTGTGCTTCATGTTTTGCACAAAACCCCATGGGGAATGTATAGATAAGCTTTTCTTGTACAAATATCTGATATAGATCTATCTTTTTATGTATAGATCTGCTCTATATTTGAGTATTAATAAACTACTACTTCAGCCCCTGAAAATAATGCTGTCATGGTTGTGCAGTCTTTTCTTATGGTTGTAGCACCTCATTTCTGAGGATTTTTCCTGTATTGTCTCATTCTTTCTCTTGTACAATGTATGGGCTGTAATGTACATCTAATTTTCAGTTATACATATGATTTATGAACCTCCATATCAGCCTCCTACTATGCTTCAGTGGATCTGCATTATTTTTGAAGCAGTCCTTTGCATATAGCTGCAGCCCCTCTCTTTCGATGACTTTCAGCTAGACTAGTTTGTGGGAGATCTGTTTAACCCACCTATTTTGATTTTTTTATTATCTCCTTTTGGATTTAGATCTTAGATGAGTTTATTTAAGGGATACAGGAGTTACAAACTCATTTCTATGCATAGAATTCTCAGGAGTGCATTATTTTAGCAGATTTTCTGAGTTGTTCCAGATTTGGAATACTATAGTGGTATCAGAGCAAGATATTTGGCTCAGCCTGTGGGCTTCAAGCCAAAGTGCTATAAAGAAAAGAGCAAGGTCAGAATGATGAAGAGGATGAGCTTACTCTCATCACTTTTCAGATCCAGTAAGAAACTCTCCAAGGAGGTTGAATAGGAAGAAGAGAGAAGGAGCAGTGAAACTCCTAGAGAGTTCCGAGAGCAGGAAGAAATCCTGATCAGATCTACAAGATCTATACATGAGGAAAATTATAAATCCTCAACTAATGGATATGTGCACTCAGCCATATCACCAAATCTTCAACGTTCTATCAGTGATTTCTTCATGAAGAGGAAGAAAGGAGGTGTACCTGAGAAGGAGACTCTTGGAGAGTATTTGCAGGAGTATGAAGCCCAATCTAAGGAATTTAAAGATAACTTGAACTTCCAAGGGTTATGGAAGGTCAAGGAGAACAAAAGAAAAAAGGGGAAGCAACATGGTATGGGTAGGTTCTATCTATCTACCTTTTATGGATCACCTAAATGTCCAGTTAGGGTTTTGGTGGAGGAGTCAGAAGAATTTGTGCAGCAGCATCAAGTTTCAGAAAATTAAGCCATCAAAATAGCAGCACTGCATTTTGAAGGTAAAGCACATGCTTGGTGGTTGTTTGAGTCTTTTTCCTCAAGGAATGCAAATACACCTACTTATGAAAAGTTTATTGAGAGATTAGTGGAAAGGTTTGATGAAGCTCCATGTGTAACATCTTCTGTTGAAACTATCAAACCAGATCAAACAAATATTTTTCATGAGTTGGAAGTGTCCATGAATCCAACTCCATTTCTGAAAATAGTGGAAGAAGGTGTAAATTTGTTTGATGCCTTGCCAAGGGCAAGATCTCCTTTAGATGAAGGGCTCTCTTCTCAAGAGGAAAGCATGAAGATTCCTCCTTCAATAGATGACCAAGATCTAAGGCCTCTTGTTGATGATGAGGAAATTTAAGTTATTAAAGAGGAGGAGGGAAAGGCAGGAGATGATAACGCAGTCATGAAAATGGCACCACAAGCACTTCATGGAGAGGAGGATGGAGCACTTGCTCCAAGGAAAGAAACTCTTGTTCTCTTGCAAGAAGTTCCAAAGGGTCTCACACATAAATCTCTTGGCATAACACATGAGCAACATGTACCATCATTGTCAAATGATGAGATTTGGAGGATAGAAGGAGGAAAAGAGGTGGAATGGCATCACAAGATGAAGAGCATGAACCCTTCTCTGTCTCAAAGCTTGGAAGAAAAAAGAAGGCAAGAGGACTTATGCAATAAAGGTAGGGGAAAATCTATCCATCTACATCCACATCCTACTCTATGCCTTGATACCTCTTTGCAAGGAGGCATTTCACCAGGGGGACCTCTTGATTGTAGGGAAACTAAAGTGTACTCTCAACTATGAGAAACATTTGCATAGTTGGCCAAGGAGGGAGCCATGGGAGAATCCAACACAATGCAAAAAATCTCTCATGAATTTAGAAGAGAGGTGAGAAATTTCCTGAAAGGGGCATTGCTATCTCCCACTCAGTTATCTACGCTGAGAGAGGAGATATCATAAGTATATGATGGCATGAGCATGGGAATACATGGAAACTCCATAAATTTGGGTAGCCCATGATATATTCATTCACAAATAAGATTTATGAACATGGCAAGGGGATGCTAACCCTCTTGCATGCATGGCCCAAAATGAGGAAGTATTGGAAGACAAGGACTTCCCGAGGGGAAGTTGATTTCCATCTGCTACAATCTTGTATTGAGCAAGATCAGTTGCAATTAAGGAAGAAAAGGGGAGATTATGATGCTCCCACATGTGATTTTGATATCAAGGATTTCAAAGAGGGGAGCTATGAGATGACAGGGGTTGCATTTCAGACCTCTACAGTGCTGTCATTCTTGGGGAGCCTAGATCCTTATTGGGATTCCCAACTCATGATGGAATACTCCAAGGACCTTTTCACATGTGGGGTTCTTGATGGGGAAGTAGTGCATGAAAGGTTTAAGGTAGTTGATGGAGTCATCTATTTCTATAATCTTATCCTTTTGGTTAGAGACTCCAAGCTCAAGGAGAGACTACTAGATGCAACCTATGAGATCCTGCTTTCCAAACCCACTGGTTTCATTAGAGCATATCATACTCTCTTGGGTGGATTCATATGTGAAGGTTTCAAGGAAGAGATGCACTCTCATATGAAGATGTGCATGTATTACTTTCTAGATAAGGAGGAACATAGCTCTTGGGAAGAGCCATCATTCACACCTCCTTACTCATTGAGTGTGAGAGGGAACTCATCCATGAGTTACCTCACTGATGTAAAACACGTATATAGAGGAAATTGTCTTTCTGAATGTGATAATGTATCTCCTTTATGCTTATATTTTTCTAACACTCATTTTCAGAGCATTGCTCCAAAAGGGGGCACTATTTATGATCGGTTTCATGGGCCACTCAGGGCCATGAACTATGTTGATGCAGGTCATTCCTTGGAGGATCTTGGGAAGTTATTATATTCTTCATGGCGTGATTATTTTACACCAACTATGATGCACCTTCTCCAAGCATCCAGGAGGGATGGGGCAGCAAACAAGTGTTGGGAGAGGCACCTGTCACCTCCTATTCTATGGCAGTTAAGGGTAAAACTGCGCTGGTTGCACATGAGGGAACATATTCCTTCTCATTTATCATACATGGCAGCTAGCATGATTCTAATCATGATTCCATAGGTTGAAAATGTTTTTACTCTTGGAAACATGGTTGGAGGAGAGACACATTGGTGGGATGTGTCCTTTGGGAAAGGAGTTCCCCACTCTTTTTGCACTACATGCTTCAATGGGAGCATGAGATATTGTATGGCCACTATGATAGATCACTTGTCTCCTTGTAGAGTGAGCCATATTTTTGTTGGGAACATGCCTCTCATATGTATTGGGGAGGAGTTTTTCTATGGATTTCCAAGCTGGATGGTGATCCACTTCATTTGGATGATAGCATGGAGATGGGAGACTTTCATGAATAATGGAATTCCCCATGATTTTCATCGCTTCTAGCTTGAGGAGGCCATGGATCAGCAAGAAGGTTTCCATAACAACCTTCCATTATTTCATGATGTAATCCATTGGGTTTACTTACCAAGGACCAAATTTCACATTGAGGAAGAACCATTGGAAGATAGAACTATTGTAGAAAATTCAGGGCAATGGTGGAGACTATTGGATGAGGAGGCCACAAGAGAAGAAGGGGAGATTTTGCAGCACCCTTACAGTTGCTTGAGGACAAGAAAATTTTTGGAGGGGGAGACTATAATATTCCTAATTAGCTTGCAGCTAATAGGAATATTAATTTTTCCTTTAAATACTAGATGGATGAATAAATGGGCAAGGAGGTTCATGAATTGCTCAAATATGAATAAAATTCCATCATAGTGTGAAAAGGGATTATGAAATAACCAGATCGGGCATCCATATGTCTGAACAATGTCTAAACTATGTGGACAAGGTCAAGTTTGACCAAGTCAACAACATTTATTCTCAAAGAGTGGATCCTAAATAGAGACAGCTCAATGTGAATGGAAATCAAGCTAGCCAATTAAATTGAAGACACCTTGAGTGTGAAAGAGGTTGATCACTTGACCAAGTCAACCATGACCATATTTACAATGCAGTCTAGATGCATTGAACCTCTTTGAGGGAGAACACAGTTCTAGAAGGGGATTCTACATATGAAAGAGGCTAAACTAATGAAGTGGTTTAGGGTTTGGCAAGGCTCTCATATTATAAAAGAAGGAGGAGGAAAACAGGAGGAGGATGTTCATATTATTATTTTCTGAAGGTATTTTCTGCTCAGACATCCCTTGTTGGGTCTTCCTGTTTAGGAATCCCACCTCCTTCCTTGAGCAGGTCTTGGAGGAGACTTGTGCTATCTTGTCCACTATCAGGCTTGGGCCAAGCTCCACCTTACACCTATAGCACTGATCCTGTTGAGGGTTGGGTTGTCCTTGTGAGTTGCAGCAGTGAAAGACACTAGATCTGCTCAGATCTAGTCTATACTAGTGGCTCTTCTCATTGAGTATGTCTTTTTGACCTCCTGGAAGAGTGAATTATCTGATTGAGCTTCAGATCCAGACCTTGGCATCAGGCCAAAGCATTCTCAGAGCCTACAACACAGTTTCTCTGCCTGGACTGCGTTATTTTCAAAGGAGAAGTTGCAAGGTGTTTTGTCTGCATTTTGGAGGAGAGATCTCTAGTGTTAGGATCCTTCCTCTCACTGTGGTGATCCATGGATTGGCCATCCAATCCATGTTTGTTTCAAATATGATCTGTTGTCCCATTGAATTATTTAGAAATTTTTGAATCATTCTGCAGATCTACAACCTTAGATCTCAGATCTACTCTCTGTACTTCATGTTTTGCACAAAACCCCAAGGGGAATTTATATATGAGATTTTCTTGTACACAGATTTGATATAGATATATATTTTTATGTACAGATCTGCTCTAGATCCGAGTATTAATAAACTGCTACTTCAACCCCTGAAAATAACACTATCATGGTTGTGTAGTCTTTTCTTATGGTTGTAGCACCTCATTTCTGAGGATTTTTCCTGTATTGTCTCATTCTTTCTCTTGTACAATGTATGGGATATAATGTACATCTTATTTGATATTATACATCTTATTTTTGAACCTCCATATCAGCCTCCTACTGTGCTTCAGTGGATCTACATTATATCTGAAGCAGTCCTTTGCATATAGCTGTAGCCCCTCTCTTTCGGTGATTTTCAGCTAGACCAGTTTGTGGGAGATCTGTTTAACCCACCTAGTTTGATTTTTTTTTCTCTCCTTTTGGATTTAGATCTTATATGAGCTAATCTAAGGGATCCAAGAGCTAAAAACTCATTTCTATGCACATAATTCTCAAGAGTGCGTTATTTCAGTAGGCTTGCTGAGCTGTTCCAGATTTGGAATACTACAACTACTCGGCCTATCGTGGCCTCCCTCCAATGTGCTTGGCCTCAGTCTCTCGGTGCTCGGTTATCACCTCCAAAACCCTCAGGTCTTCACCTCCCACGTGTATTCGGCCCTCTTGGCGCAGTTGGTTCTCTGTTCTATGCATATACAACTACACATATATATACCACCTCTCCCATTCCATCCTCCCCCATATCTCACCTCCCCCATTATGCCCTCAACCATATCCCACCTCGACCAAATAAAAATTTCCCTAAATAAAACCTCCCCCATGTAATACCTCTACATACAAAATTAGCACCAAAAATAGTTTTAGTGCCAAAATTGCAAAAGAAAATTACAGTATTGGTAGCAGAGTGTGTTTTTTTTTACAATACACTTTTAGAATTCATTCACTCATATCTATTGTGGGAGTCATTATCTATAGCAAGGAGACCTATCCTAAATGGTCAAGGAATATTAAACACACACTCATTTTAATGAGTTTTGGAAAGGAATTTGTGAAGGAGACGAAGAAAATCCACCTGCAAAGCCTACTATAGGCAAGGAGATCACCATTTGGGACAAAAAAAATAGCAAGGCTTCTGTCTGGATTGCAGCATATGTAAATGAAGAGGCAAGTCACCATATTACACCATTTTCAAATGCCTATGAAGCCTTGAAGAAATTGGAAGAACTCTATGACTCACATTTAGAACTTGAAATTGTTTAGTTAACGATTAAACTATTTCGTCTTAAATTGAAAAATGACAACCCTCTTGCTTTAGCATCAGAAGTAAGATCTATCATGCATGACATTAAAAACACTAGTGTTGAAATTGACATAACTCTCATAGCTTATGTTAAGGCATTATATCCCACTTACTCGCATTATTTTGAGTCATTGCAAGCAAGTGGAAACCTCAAGGAGATTACCTTTGACTCCCTTGAGAAAAATTTTGCAGAGAGAGAGAAGGATTTTGGGAAGAAGAAAAGTCCTCAGTCTTCTGAAGAAGTTGTTTGTCTTGCACATAGAGAGAAGAATCATGCTCAATGTACTTCTAGAGGGAGAGATGGCCAAAGAGGACAAGGAAGAAGAAATTCAGATGCAGGGGGGGCAGACAAGCTCAAAGTGAACCACTTATCTTCATTGCATACACTGCAATATATATTGTCATGATGCATACACATGTAATCTGCCTTGGGATAAAATTGAGCATGAAATAAATGAATCCAAAGGTAAAACTCATGTCAAAGATAAAGGTAAAGCACCTGAATCCGCTCATTATGTTGTGGCACATTGTAATACTAGAGTAACTGAAGACTTATTCAATGTTTCACTTTCTTCTTGGAGAAATGATTGGTTACTAGATTCAGGAGAAACATGCCACATGACTTTTAGAAAACATTTTTTTGAAGAATTTATTGACAGGGTTGATGGAGCACTATACTTTGTAGACAAATCAAAACTCAAGCCATCAAGGCTTGGCACAATGAGGCTTAAGTTGCTTGGTCTTACAGATTTTCTTCTACATGAGGTTTTATGCCTCCGAGAGTTAAGGAGAAACTTGTTGTCTTTGGTCCATATCTTCCAACAAGGACACTCCATTCATATGTCTGATGGCAAGGTTGAGGTCAAAAAAGCATCAAAGCGCTCACTTTTCATGAGAGGGTTAGAAGAAGGAAGACTTCTAAAGCTGCAAGGTACCTCTGTTCATGCACAAAACTTTTCATTCAGTTCTCACTATGATGAATGTACATTCCCATCAATTCTTTTATAGCATGCTATATTTGGACACTTGAAATATGACAACCTTCAATTGTTGAAGAAAAATGGTGTTATTGGTTTGCCTACAATTCCTAGGAAACTTAAGCAATGTGATGCTTGTAATCTAGGAAAGCATAACAAACAATATTTTCATGATTCATATTCCAAAACACATTGAAAAATTGAGACTATTATTTCATATTTATGTGGCCCCATGCATGTTCCTTCTGCAAATGGAAATAAATATATGATGACATTTATTGATGACTACACTAGAATGTGTTGGGTTTACTTATTGAAGAACAATTCTGATGATTTTCAAACATTCAAGAACTTTCATGCATGGATTGAAAATGATGCACAAACTCACATTTTCTCTTTACACACTGATAGTGGAAAAGAATACACTTCAAATGAATTTGAAAACTATCTTTGCCAACATGGGATCAAACACCAAACAACCATGCCTTATAATCCCCAACAGAATAATGTAGTTAAAAGAACGAATAAGATAATTTTAAATATGGTACATTCCATGATGTTTTTCAAGAATGTAATATTGATGTTTTGGGTTGATGCAGTTCTATGTGTACATAAAGAATAAGTTTCCTTCTTATGCAATTAGAAATGAGACTCCTTATGAAATGTGGCATGGTTAAAATCCTTCGGTAAAGCCTCTTAGGGTCTTTGGCTCCACCTATTATGCTTTGATACCTAAGGAACAAATAAAAAAAATTGGTGCAAGAACTCTAAAATGTATCTTCTTGGGGTATTCCAATACCTCCAAACCATATCATCTTTATGATGAAGTTAATAAGAAGTTTGTAGTATCTATAGATGGCATATTTCTTGAATCTTCCAAGACTGACAATGTTGTTGAGCGGAAACTTGATCGATTGGATAGATACACACATGAAAAGTTATTTTAAGAATTTGATAATCAGATTCCACATCTTGAAGGGGGGATTCCTATACTGAATCAATATGTGGAATCATCTTCCGAAGCACTCTCTCCCCCACATGAATATCAAGTCATGGATGACACTTCGAGTGATGTGATTGACATAATTGGTAGATTGAATCTTGATTCAATCCCAACTCAGTCAAATGAGCAACCTGGGACATCTCAGAAAGGTCCTCCAAAATGGCTGACAAAGACATTTGAAAATGTTCGTCCTGATGAGGTTGGAAAGACAAGAACAAGAATTTCCACCAGAAAAAAATGGAGGTGATGTAGGTGATTTTGATTCACTTATTGATATAGATGTTTCTTATAATTGTGAATTTAATTTGTCTACATATATTTAACTAACTTCCTTCAAAGAATTTGTTTCTCATGATGAATGGAATGAAGTGATGCAAAAGGAATATCATGCCTTGATAAAGAATGGCACTTGGAAGCTAGTTGATCCTCCATTGGGAACCAAACCAATTGGCTGCAAGTGGGTCTACAAGAACAGGTACAAATTTATTGGCTCTCATGACAAGCACAAAGCCAGGATTGTGGAAAAAGGTTTTTCACATAAATAAAGGGTCGATTATGAGGATAATTTCCCCCCACAATAGAAATGGCTACCATCCGAACACTCTTTGACTTGGAAACTCAAAATGGTTGGAAATTCCATCATATGGATGTAAAAAATACTTTCTTGAATGGATATCTTAAGGATAATGCTCTTATGTCCCAGCCAGAAGGATTTGTTGTGAAGGGCCAAGAACACAAAGTATGCAAGCTTGTAAAATCCTTGTATGCCCTCAAGCAAGCACCTCGAGCATGGTATGAGAAGTTAACTGATCATATTATGAGACTTAACTTCAAACATTATGATCTTGATGAAGCAAAATTTTTTGTCAAGAAATTTGGCAAAACAGTTGTATATCTTGTGGTGTATGTAGATGATATTTTGATGACATGGAACAATGAGAGTTATATTGCATCCATAAAGAAGTAATTGAGGAAAGGTTTTGAAATGACTGATTTGGGCTACGTTCACTACTATATTAGTATTGAAGTGAGTCAACATCCTAAGTTTATATTCCTCTCTCATAAGAAGTACATTGGAGATATATTGAATAGGTTTGGCATGGATGAGTGCAATCCTTTGACCACTCCGATGGAACAAAACTCAAACCTCACATTCATTGAAGGGAAAGAAATTGAGGATGCAACGAAGTATAGACAACTTGTAGGAAGTCTCATCCACCTAACTACTACTAGAAAAAACATCTCATTTGTTTTTGGAATCCTCTCCCATTTTATGCAAAAGCCTTGTGAGGGACATTGGTATGCTACAAAAAGAGTTCTAAAGTATTTGAAAGGGACTCAAGACTTTGGACTCAAGTATGCATAGGTGGGAAACTTCAGCTTGATTGGATACTCTAATTTAGGCTTTGATGGAGACAAATAAAATGGGCTATCTCCTTTAGGTTATACTATGATTCTTGGATCAGGAGCTATCTCCTCAAGATCATGCAAATAATAAGTTCCAGCAGATTCCACAATTGAGGCAAAATATGTGGCAATAACTGAAGCGACAAAGGAAATTGTGTGACTTAGGAAAATCCTGGAAGATTCGCAGATGAAACAAATGCATTCAACTCCACTCATGATTGATAACACTTATATAATAAATTTGGCAAAGAACCCAAAGTTCCATGATTGAACGAAGAACATCAATACAAAATACCATCTAATTCAACATCATGTTGAGGCCAAGAAAATCCATCTACACCATTGTTCCACAAATGAGCAGATTGTTAACATCTTAACCAAAGCATTTGGAAGAGAAAATTTTGAAAGATTCAGAACGATGCTCGGACTCACCAACATCCCTTAAGATTAAGGGGGGGAATGTTGACACCTAATCCTAAGGGATTGGGCGTAATTGTAATATAATGTAAATATAAAATAAGTAAGTTGAAGACACAGTGGGAGATGAATCCCAAGAATAACAAGTCAGTTTTTGGTGGAGTTACCTCCTCACCTACACTAATTAAAAAAAAAAAAAAAAAAACTAAACCAACTAGTAAGCTTTGTACTATCATGTTCATTTTGATTAGCCATTTAAATATTTGTACTATTGTAAAATTTGTATTATTTAATCTATGTTAAAAAATGAAATACATTGTTTTAAAAACCAACCTAATATTTAACCTATTAAACTAAATCTAATATAATTTTACCATTCATCCTCATTAATATTATGTTTTATTTGTGTTAATTAAATATGTTTTTCTGTGATAGGAAACACTATGCATTGATTAATATGAAGAAATGTTATTTCAGGTCACTGCCCTTGCTTTTTGCACATTGCCATCAAGTATATTTTATTTATTGTGCAAGAATGACATGGGTTTTTGTGTGAAAATAATATTCTTAAAAAAAATAAAAAATTCAAAGGTATTTAAAAGAATGAATAATGTTTTTTAATTTTTTAATATATAATTGATATATAATATGTATATATTAAAAATAAATCTAAATTTATATTACTTTTGTATTTATTAAAAATATTTAAAAAATAAAAATTCCAAGGAGAAATTTGTATTTAGAAGGATTTGTTTTTTATAAGTTAAAATGGATATATATTATTCATAATAATATTAATAATCTCAATTTAAGAAAATAAAACTCATGTATAGTCTTATTTGTAGGATAAGGTACTTATCTTTGAATCTATGACCTAGAGTAATGAAGCACATGTTTTTAACCATGCAAACATTCCCATGTTTGTGAGTTGGTGCGAAAATAAATTTTTGATAAATATTTTTAATGTTTTTATTTTTATTTTTACATTTATATATATAAAGATGTGATGTAAAAAAATTGTAAACTCGATTTGAAATTTGATTGGTTAAGAATATTTCATGTTTTCATTACTTCTTTCCTTCTTTTGAGATTAATATGATATTTTCTTATATGGGTGTTTATATATATATATAAAAGAGAAGATGAGTTTTAAATATTTTTTAGTATTTTTTAAGTTGTTTTTTTATAATATCAATATGTATAATTTCATATTATTATTAATTTTTTACTAAAAATTTAATAATTAAATAAGATTTTTCTAGATTTTATTTGTTTTCCATTAATTTATAGAAGTTGACTTTGACTTAACTCCAAATTAATTTAAAAGGGAAATAAATGAAAATTTACTCACTAGGGGGTTGGTCTTTGAAAATGGTTACAATGCTGAAATAGGGAATGATTTGAGAATAAAAAGATTGGCTCGAATGCTTTAACACTGGATCTAGTTGTGGGTACTTCCAAAAAGATAGAAAGAAAGTTGAAGGAGACTTTGACATACTCTTATTAGTTATTTAATGTGTTGTTAATGCACGAAACATTTTTCCATTGCACACTTCCATTTATTTGATTTTTTATGCACTACACACTTTAACGAGTTATTAGATTGTTTATCAGGACAGACTAGCATTGCATCTAAAAAATCCATAAAAATATTACAATGTTCATGAAGCAATCAATGGTAGGGTTAATGAAGAATTTAAAGAATGTTGAGTTGGTAAAGCCTAGCATGGCCCTGTACAAGAAAAATGGAATTATTTTGATTTACAACAATGATCATTAAATCTCGGTGGTTGCGATCTCGAACATTGGTGGATTTGGCATGCCACAAAATTCCATACCACTACCATCACATGCAATCTTCCAATCAAGCACTCCTTTACTTTTCTCCACCTTTTTCTTATGCCTTCATCTTGTCTTTAGCTTATTCTTTGAAGAATTGTCATCCTCAGGGCTTATACTGGAGGACATATTCCTTAGAGCATTGGGAAATTCTGGGAAAGTACAGAATGGCAGAGGGACGGGATGGGATGACTCATTCAATGCGAGGACATGTGAAGATACAAGACTAGAGGGACGATTGATGTATTCCATCGGTATTTTTAGTACTAGGGGTGGCGGATGGAATACGTCACACGTCTGAACCATCCAAAAATAATGTTCAACGTAAAATGTTTCCAAAAAAAATTGTATGAAAAAACTAATGCTTCAACACCATCCCTATATGTCATTGCAATGACATAATAATCAATACATCATGCTCTTGGAACACAATGTTAATTAAACCTTTTATTTCCATGTGGAAAATTGTACACGTCATCAATGAATTATGCAAATGAGAATTAATTTAATGCATGTTACACCTAATGCACACAATGCATTTGAAAATTACAAGAAATTCTTAATATATTATTAAAAAAATCCATAAATATTTGAGGTACACATATATATTATTAGTCCTTGCTGCATGTGGCATTGGACTATTAGTAATCAATATTTTACGCTAACATTAATCTCTCTGTAAATTAACCCAAAGTTTTGATTTCATATTTCATAAAGTCGTTTGCTCAACCTATCAAATAGTTATAATGTTTTTTTCTACCAATAGCATTTTTTGTGATCTTATTTGGCCTCTTCTCGAGGAAGAGCTTATTCTTCACATAAAGCTTCCTATTCTTCATAATTTTCCTACATTGAAAGGATTCACCTCATTCCTATTTTCCAAGAAGAAGTAATGCTAGCATTACTTCTTTAGTATTAAATGTTGGAGTTAATAAGTAATATTTATATTTCACAAACATGTCTTACAGAGACATTGGTGTCATCTTGAGTTGTCACGTATGCCTTGAGTTGTCGAAGTACACCACACCACATGGCTTTTGACATCACATGGCTATCTTCATGTACTCTAGCAGGCTCAACCACCCTATCACTACTCTTGAATAACAATATTGTAGTACTACCTGTTCATAACAATACTGCATTAATCTTTGTTCATGAACATCTTCTTCATCTTCCTCTGCAATATTGAATCATATTTGATCCTACAGCAGGGCAGTCGTTCAATCCTCGGGAATCCAACTAAGTATATCATATATCATTTATATATCATGTAATGACAACCTCCCCTCACATCTACCCAAGTAACCGTCCAACCAAGGTAAACATGAAATGAGGGGAAGTTATGACCACACTCAACCTCCTAGGTGACCTTAAAGAAATGGAGTTGAAAAACAACACTTACTGACTTCTCTTAGGTGCCATAGAACCCTCTAGGAGTAACCCAACCCCTCCACGTGCCCCTCCCCTGATCTAACCTAACCTTTAAATAAATTTTACCCGTAGTGACACCCTTGCGAAGGCATCAATGCGATTGGAACCTCCCAGTCACTCCCACAGGCCTGCATGAGTGAGACCATGGACTAAAACATTCAATGTTGTGCCTGCAAACGCAAATTTTAAGGCTAAATTCCAAGGCTAGGGCTAGACCTCTACCCAGAAAACCCTGTAACTTTCATAAATCATAAATTACACAAGGAAAATTCTTGTAAACCAAAAATTGACTCCGGGACTAGGCTTGATCATCCCCAACTAGGACTAACATTCTAACAAACATTTGGCAACAATGTAATCCATAGGTCATGAATGAAAGAATGAATATAAGGGACTAAAAATTCATATGAAACTTATCAATAAGATCAACATACTCTCTTATTATATGTCTTATCATTAATTAGGCCTTGCATCCATTGTTCTTTTGGTTATAGGTAAAAACATGAAAAGAACCATGACTAGAACCAGTCACATAACCATTCTTATAACTAGAATATAACCAGATATAACCATAAAATAAAATCCATTAAAGCCACATAAATACAAGTATGAAAGAAAGACAATTTAGCTTTCATTAAACATAAGAAAGAGCCAACCAACTTCAAGACTTCCATGTACCACCCGATCATAGACATGGTTGAACCAAATATTTCTTTCAGCTAGTCACCCCTGTGCCATATTCCAATAATGAATGTGGTTATTTACAAAAGAAACCATACATAAATATGTAAAAATACCAAAACTAATTTTTCTCAATCAGAAACAAACAATGAAGGATACATATCCCGCATTTGATCAACCATCTCCCATGTAGATTCTTCGGGCTCAAAGTGCTTCCACTGCACTTTAACTTTCTCTACAGCTCTATTCCTAAGCATGAGTTGTTTACACTACAATATGCACTGAGGTTTTAGTTGGAATTCTCCTTCTTGCTCCACCTGCAATACAAACCAATCAATAACATGATCAACTGTTAGAAGTAATGAGAGGGGGGTGAATTAGTATTTCTTTTCAATTGTTATTTTTTACTAGTTAGATTCTTCACAATTAAAAAACAGAGAGGTGTATAATAATAATATTATTAAGGATTAATAAGAACTTCAGTCCTTTTTCAAATAATTGAGTACAATATATGTGTGAGGGCATCAACCCTTCAATGAATCAGGCACCAACCTGTTTCTAAGCACCAACTTGGAATTTGACGAAGCTCCGACCTCTAGGGCTTCGACCCTATCTTCTCAAGGCACCAAACTTGTGTTTAGGAGCTCCTACCCCAAGGACACAAATCCTTATTTTCTTCTTTATTGATTCTGTAGCAAATTTTGCACCAAGAGTTCTCCACCACAATACACTAATAATTTTGCACTATTTACTTAGCAATAAGTGTTATTTATTCTACATCATTATTCATCACCAAAACTACCCAATGCTTCTACACCATACTGCACCAGATGTTCTGAAGCAAGTCTTCACAGGTCACTGTTTGAGCTCTCAAACGTTTATCAACTTATTCAAGCACAATTCCAAACCATTTTTAATAAACCGAGCTATCAAAAGAATCTGATCACAAGTTGAAGTCCCTTTTTGCAGGCTTGAGAAAATTTTGTTATATGTTCATCTTTTTCTAGGTCCGAGCTTGAAGAGGATTGTGCTACTAATCCAAGGTTCACTGCAATGGAGACTGTCCAAGTGATGAGCTGCTATAGGTGAATATTTCACAGTGTCACAGGTCCAGGCCAGGGGAGATCCCGGCTACAAAACGTGACAGTCCACCACAAATATATCCAAAGTTTCGGCCTCCCACAGGTGACTATCAAGGGTGTAGAATGAAAGTGATATGACTGTCCTAAAACCCAAAACTGTGCCTCCAAGAGACGAATGACAAACCAAGCTTAAGTTAGCCTCAAATAGGTGTCTTTCCTTCAAATCCGAGCCTTGAAATTTTGGGATGATAAGTCTGAAATCCGCCAAGAGATGGCAGGTCCGAGGTGTATACAGTCCAATAATTTCTTGATGTTCTAAACCCAAACATAATTACCTATACCTTATCTCCTACTCCTTTTCTCCCATTTGTTCATGAGTCGTGAATAGTGATAATATTTTATGTGGTGATAACCGAAAAGGATGACGAAGAATGAAGTTCTGACATTTTATATATAGTGGTTTTATCAATGCTAAATGAAAAGACATGTCTCCACAAGTAGGCCAACATGGGAGGCTAGCACAGGTTGGCTCATAGACCAAAAAAAATTATTCTAAACTTAAAAAATTGATAACTTTCAAACCGCTTGGAAATTTTGGCTGAGTAATAGCTCGTCGAAAAGCTAAAATGATGCTTTATAATATGGTATAGGTTTCATGTTCAGATTCATCCTTTCAAAGGAAGAAATATGTTTTTTAAGTGATTGGTCAATGAATGGTGCAGAAAAAATAGAGGACAACAGATGGGCTTCTTGGTTGATGGGCTTCTTCATTGTTTGCCTTCATCATGGGATCAACATGTCATCATATAGCATATTGACATCAATGATAACTTAGATTAACAATCCCCCCCTTTGTCATTGGATGGAAATATTATTTTTCTCCTCCCCCTTTGACATCAATGGCAACGGGGTGTCAATGTGCTCCCCCTGTCATGCTGCTCCCCCTATCATGCTGCACTCCCTGACATGCTACTTGTTTTAATGTGATGCAAGAGCATTGACCCCCATCTTTTGCGAAGATACTCAAATGCTTCTCGTGGAAGGGGTTTTGTGAAGATATATGCAATTTTTTCTTTTGTATTGATGTATTCCAACTTGATATTTTGTTCAAAAACTTGTTCTCAGAGAAAATGATATTTTGATTGGAATATGTTTGGTCTTTAAGTGAATCACTGGATTTTTTGAAAGACTGATGGCACTAGTGTTGTCACAAAAAATAGTAATTGGTTGCTTAGTTTCTATGTTTACATCCTTCAAAGCTTCCTTCATCCATACAATTTGTTTACAACAATCAACAACAGCTATATATTCTGCTTCAGCTGTAGAAAGAGATATAGATGATTGCTTTTTGCTGAGCCAAGATACAAGACAATCTCCCATAAAGAATGCATTTCCATTGGTACTTTTTTGATCATCCACGCTTTCGGCCCAATCAACATCAGAGTAAGCTGTCACAATAAGAGTTGAACTCTTAGGATACCAAAGACCGAAATCAGTTGTTCCTTTTAGATATCTGAGAATTCTCTTCACAGCTGTTAGATGGGATTGTTTAGGACTTGACTGAAATCTTGCTACCATTCCTATTGCTTGCATAATGTCTGGTCTTGTAGCAGTTAAGTATAGGAGAGCTCCAATTATTGACCTGTAAAGAGTTGCATCTATGAAAGGGGTATCATCATATTTAATTAATTTACAATATGTGGTCATTGATGTGCTCATTGGTGCACAATATTCCATCCCATATATTTTGAGCATGTCTTTAAGATATTTTTCTTGAGATATAAACATTCCTGCAAAGGTTTGAGATATTTGTAGCCCAAGAAAGTAAGACATCTCACCAATCATTGACATTTCGAATCTTTTGGACATATTTAGAGAAAATTCATGGCTCATCTCATCGTCATTGCTAGCAAAGATTATATCATCAACGTATATAAGAGTGATCAAAAGTTTTTCCTTGTCCATCTTCATGTAGAGATTGCTACTAGCTACTCCCTTTTTGAAACCTTCTTGTAGCAGATAGTGATCCAAATTTTCATACCATGTTCTAGGGGCTTGTTTTAATCCATACAAGGCCTTTTTTAGCTTGCATACAAATTCCTTCCCTTCGGCAAGATCAAAGCCTTCTGGTTGCTCCATGTAAACTTCTTGCTTGAGATCTCCATTCAGGAATGCTGATTTTACATCCATTTGATAAACCTTGAATCCTTTTGAGCAAGTAAATGCCAAAAAATTCTTATGGATTCCAATCGAGCTACTGGTGCAAAGGTTTCTTCGAATTCAATTACTTCAATTTGTGAGTATCCCTTGCAGACAAGTCTGGCTTTATTTCTGGTGATTTGTCCATCCTCATTCATCTTGTTTTTGAATACCCATTTTGTTCCAATTATATTTTTATCTTTTGGGCAAGGTACTAGCTCCCAGGTCTCATTCTTTTCGATTTGAGACATTTCTTCTTCCATGGCCTTTATCCAATAAGGATCTTTTCTTGCATGAGAAATTTTTTTAGGTTCTATTAAAGATAATATAGCAACATCATCTTTTCTTGGGGTGTTTATCATCCTTCTTCGAGTTTGAATCCCTTCATCTATATTTCCGATGACTTTTTATTCTGGGTGATGTCTTTGAATAAAATTGATCTTAGAGGGAGTTTGTGAAGGTTCACTTTGAGGTTCTCCATTCTCCTCTTCCTTTCAGATTCTTCTTCTTCACTTTGTTCAAAGAAAGGCTCAACTTCATGATCTTCAATTCTTTTTTCTGGAAGGCATTCATCAATATTCACATCAATTCTTTCCACTATTATTTGTAGATGATTTTTGTAACATTTGTAAGCTTTGCTCCTAGTGGAGTATCCAAGAAATATTCCTTCGTCAACTCTAGAATCAAATTTACCTAAAGAGTCATCATTTATTTTTATGAAACATTTGCTTCCAAAAACCATGAAATATTTTACTGAAGCAGGTCTTCCTTTCCATAATTCATAAGGATTCTTTTCATTATTTGGTCTTAATTGAGTTCGATTTAAGGTATAAAATGTGGTGCAAACTGCTTCTCTCCAAAATTTTGGTTGCAAATCAGCTGCTAGTAGCATTGTCCTTGCCATTTATTGAATGGTTCAGTTCCTTCTTTCAAATACTTTGTTTTGCTGAGGTGTCCTAGTAGTAGAGAGTTCTCTTTTGATTCCATGCTCTTTACAGAATTCATCAAATTATTTTGAGGTGAATTCTCCTCCTCTATTTGTTCTAAGACATTTAATCTTATAATATTTCTCATTCTCAATGAGGGCCTTAAGATTATTAAAGCATTCAAATGCTTTGGATTTATATTTGAAATATATTCACATCATTCTAGTATAGTCATCAACAAATAGAGAAACGTACCTTTCACCTTGAAGAGTTGGATTTCTAGTTGGCCCACACAAATCTGCATGAATGATTTCCAAAGGTTTTGTTGTTGAGAACTCCTTAGTTTTGTGGCTAGTTCTAGTTTGCTTTCCATGTTGGCATGGGCCACATACAACTTGATTTGGTTTGCACATTTTTGGAATATCCCTTACTGCATTAATTTTGATGATGTTGACTAGGTTATCAAAACTTGTATGCCCCAATTGCTTGTGCCATAACCAACTTTCATTTGTTTGACTTAAGTAACATTTATCTTCTTGGATTCTACTGAGAATGTAAACATTATCTAGTGTTCTTACTCCTTTCACCACAAGTTCTCCCAAGGATGAGTCTCTTATTTCACAATTTTTTGTACTAAAGACAACATTATGTCCTTGGTCACAAATCTGGCTAACACTTAAGAGATTGTGTTTGAGCCCTTCTACCAGTAAGGCATTTTGAGCATTTCCTAGTCCATTGACAAGGGTAGCAGTTCCTTTTCCAGTGATTTTAGCGGGTTCACTTCCAAAGGATACGTTTCCATTTTTCTTGTTCAATGAGATAAACTTCTTTTGGTCACCTATCATGTGTCTTGAGCATCCACTATCCAAGAACCAATGATTTTCTTCACTATGAGCACATAGATCTAGGCCACATTTATCAGTTTTGAGATTTACATTTTTATCTTTCTCCCTTTTGAGAGGGCAATTTTGTTCATTATGATCATAATTATCACATAATGAGCAAGACGGATCAAAATTAGCCAAAGGATCAAAGGAATTGTAAGTTTTGATTTATCCTTGCTCTTTAGGACCACATAGTTGGTTTGTTTGATCATTCAATTTTGGTGCTTCATTCTTATGAGCCTTGCAATGCTTAGCTTAATGCCCAAAGTTTTTACAGTTGTAACAATGCCCAAGAAAAATAGTTTGATACCTGTTGTAGTATCCATAGCTTGAACCAACATTCTTCCTTGGAGTTTCTCTTTCTTAAATTCTTGATTTTGAGATGGGACTTTGTTCCTGACGAGATGAATTTTCTTCTTTTGGATGGCAAGAGAGTACACCAACATAACTTCTGGAATTATTCTTTGTACTTGATGATTCTCCTTGAAACCAATTCCAGACTTGTCATGTTGAGGTATTTGAGTATTAAGAATGTTGTTAAGAGTTAGAGAGCTTTTCCAACTCCTTTTAACATTCTCTAATTCCTTTCTTAGAGATATTATTTCAGCTTCATGTTTTTCACATATATCATCCTTCTCTTTTAGCTTAATGTTCAATAAGTCTTCCGTTCTTTTTTCTTCCTCTCTTTCTATTTTGAGAGAAATTATCTTATTTTGTAGATTCTCATTTTCTTCAATGGCACTCATTAGCAAACTATCCATGTTTCTTTCATCTTCCAGTTCTGAGTCATCATCATTTGTAAATTCCATGAATAACATTTCTTTGCTACCAACAAAATTACTTTCCTCATCTGTTTCATGTTAGGAAATTAAATATTATAGAGCAATGAAAAACATAAAATATGCGGAAAATACAAGCACACAAAACACATAAAACCAAAGAGACATAGATATACATGTTTCACCCAGTTTGGGATACGTACACCCCAAATAGCCAGTCCTTCCTTTCTATTATCCAGCAAAAATTAAGAGACACAACCTATAGAAAATCCACTGTAATATCCTCTGTTCTCTCTCACAGTGTCCCTATTTGTTTCTCGCTCTAAGAATACACACACAATACACAGCCGCAATACAATACCCTCATAAAATCGAGGGGTTGCCTTCTAAGGCAAAAAACCCTAAACTAAACATAACTTCTACCATCAGATCATCTACCTTATGAACGGCCCAGATTGACTAGAAATTACTATACTTTTACAAGGAAATTTTACATCTGTTTTTAGCTTCGGGGGCGCTACCCTCGAAACCCCCCACCAGGGGGGGCTGCATAAAGCTGTAGTCACCCCCCTAGGCCCCCCCAGGCAGAGTTTAATTATGGGCAGTGTTGCTGCCCCCATTAATGTACAGGGGGTCCAACTCTGTGATACAAAATAAACAAGATAATTAGGCTCTACACCTAACAATTCATCATCACTTTATTTGTAATGATGCAAACTTCTAGTTGATTTCTTTTTTATGACTACAAATTCATCTTCATTAGAATCATATTGTTTGGAGAAGAAGTTCTTCTTATTAAACCCTTTATTTTTGCAAATCATTCTTTTAGATTCCTTTTCATCATCACTATCATGTTTATGAGGAAATTTTGCAGCATAATGAACTATTATTCCATAATTGAAACAAATAAGAGGGTACTTACCTTTGAGCTTGGATCCCCTTTTTAGTATTCTTACAAGTTGAACTAACTCATTTTCAGTATCAGATTCATCGTTGTTGCAATTCCATCCTTTTCCTTATTTTGTAGATCTTGAGGCTTTGAAAGCTGCTTCTTTGAAATTTGGGCTTCCTTTCCTCATCTCATAGGAAATAAGAATTCCATGAAGTTCATCCATATTGAGAGTATCTAGGTCCTTCATTTCTTCTATGGCACTTACTTTGGAGTCAAATCTGTCTGGAAGCAATCTCAGGATTTTTTGAACAATGGTGCTTTCTTCAATATTTTCTCCTAGTCCTTTAAGAGAGTTAACCACTTCAACTACTTGGAGGAAGTATGATGCAATATCTTCTTCATCATCCATTTTCAGACTCTCGAATTGTCTTCTATATGTTTGAAGCTTTGAATTCTTAACTTTGGAGTCCCCAGCATATCGAGAAACCAACTTATACCATACTTCTTATGTTGAGTCACAATTCACGATTTTCATAAATTCGGAATTGGTAATTCCACTAGTGATGTAATTTAAAGATTTGGAATTAGCAATGTAGGCTCTTCTTTCATATTGATCAGTTGGAAGATTAGCGGGAGCTTTGTACCCATCCAAAACAGAGTGCCATACTTCAGGACCAAGAGACATTAGATAGTAGGACATCCTCTTTTTCCAAGAACTAAAATTTGTTCCATCAAAGATAGGCAGTTCCCCTGTTGCTTCCATGTTCTTCATTGTGCCTAAGAATCCTTCTTCCAGCTGTTAGGCTGATAATGAAGGAGCTGGCTCTGAAACCAATTGTTGGAAATACTGAGAGGGGGGTGAATTAATATTTATTTTCAATTGTTATTTTTTTCCAGTTAGATTCTTCACAATTAAAAAACAGATAGGTGTATAATAATAATATTATTAAGGATTAATAATAACTTCAGTCCTTTTTCAAATAATTGAGTGCAATCGATGTGTGAGGGAACCAACCCTTCAATGAATCAGGCACCAACCTGTTTCCAAGCACCAACTTGGACTTTGATGAGGCTCCGACCTCTAGGGCTTTGACCCTATCTTCTCAAGGCACCAACCTTGTGTTTAGGAGCTCCTACCCCAAGGACACCAATCCTTCTTCACTTCTTAATTGATTATGCACCAAAGTTTGCACCAAGATTTCTCCACCACAGTGCACTAATAATTTTGCACTATTTACTTAGCAATAAGCGTTATTTATTATGCATCATTCTTCATCACCAAAAATACCCAATGCTTCTACACCATACTGCACCAGAAGTTCTGAAACAAGTCTCCACATGTCACTGTTTGAGCTCTCAAATGTCTTTCAAATTATTCAAGCACAAGTCCAAACCATTTTTAGTAAACCGAGCTATCAAAAGAATTTGATCACAAGTTGAAGTCCCTTTTTCCAGGCTTGAGCAACTTCTGGTATATATTCGTCTTTTTCCAGGTCCGAGTTTGAAGAGGATTGTGCTACTAATCCAAGGTTCACTGCAATGGAGACTGTCCAAGTGATGAGCTACTATAGGTGAATATTTCACGGTGTCACAGGTCCTGGCTAGGGGAGATCCGGGATACAAAAGGTGACAGTCCACCACAAATATATCCAAAGTTTTGGCCTCCCACAGGTGACTGTCAAGGGTGTAGAACGAAAGTGAGATGATTTTGCTAAAACTGAAAACTATGCCTCCAAGGGACTAATCACAGACCAAGCTTAAGTTAGCCTCAAACAGGTGACTTTCCTTCAAATCTAAGCCCTGAAATTTTGGGATGAAATGTCTAAAATCCGGCAAGAGATGGCAGGTCTGAGGTGTATACAGTCCAATAATTCCTTAATGTTCTAAACCCAAATAGAATTATCTATACCTTATCTCCTTCTCCTTTTATCCCTTTTGTTCACGAGTTGTGAACAGTGATAATATTTTCTGTGGTAATAACCGAAAAGGATGATGCAGAATGAAGTCCTAACATTGTATATATAGTGGTTTTATCAATGATAAATGAAAATACATGTCTCCACAAGCAGGCCAACATGGGAGGCTAGCACACATCGACTCATAGACTAGAAAAAATTATTCTAAACTTAAAAAATTGATAACTTTCAAACCGCTTGGAGATTTTGGCTGAGTAATAGCTTGTCGAGAAGCTAAAATTATGATTTATAATATGGTATAGGTTTCATGTTCAGATTCATCCTTTCAAAGGTAGAAATATGTTTTTTAAGTGATTGGTCAATCAATGGTGCAGAAAAAATAGAGGACAGTGGATGGGCTTCTTCATTGTTTTCCTTCATCATGGGATCAACATGTCATAATCTAGCGTATTGAAGTCAATGAAAAATTAGATTAACATCAACATCCTTTATATACCTTTTAAGTAATGAAACATGAAAAACATCATGGAATTTCATTGTTGGAGGAAGTGCAAGTCGATCGACCACTAGTCCAATCCTCTCAAGGATATCAAAAGGCTTGCAATGCCATGGTGCCAACTTGGCACATGATCCAATCCTCAAGGAGATCTTCTTGGGCTTGATGCAAAAATACACATGCTCCCCAACCTGAAACTCCTTAAAAGCCCTGTGTTGGTCTGCATAAATTTGATGCTTCTCCCGTGTTGCCTGTAGACTCTTATTTATAAATGACATCTATTGTTCTATATCTACCAACATGTCCAATCCAATAAGTACCTTGTTCATTAGATCACTCCAATTTATAGGAGTATTGCAACTTTGCCTATACAATTCCTCAAATAGACTCATCTTTAGAGACTCCTAATACCCATTGTTGTAAGAAAACTTGACCAATGGAAGGTACTCCTTCGATATCATCTGCTGATGCATCACATACATCCTCAACATGTCCTCCAATACCTTGTTGACCCTCTCTATTTTTGCATCTATTTGTGGATGATAAGTTGTGTTGAAGGCCAAATCTGTGCACTAACCTACAAACAAATCCTTCCAAAACATGGAAGTAAAATTTTCATCCCTGTCTGACATAGTATTTTTTGAACACCATGTAATCTCACAATCTCCCTGATGAAGACCTATGCCACCTCTCTAGCTGAATATGCATCCTTCACCAAAATGGAGTGAGCCACGTTGCTCAAATTTTCAACCACAACCATGATAGAATAATGCTGCCTCACTGTCCTCGGAAGACTTGTAATAAAATCCATGGAAATGGACTTTTACCTGCTGAAAATCCAAACATCTAGCCACAAACTCTACCACATCCTTCTTCACATTCAAGCAATAATAAGACTTCTTCACCGTTGTCAACGTCTTCTAGTATCCTGGGTGACCCGAGTATGGCTTGACATGAAATTCCCTCAAGATAAGCTTCTTGAGTTCATTGTCATTCGACACATAGATCATGTCCCCAAACATTACCAATCCATCTAATTTAATACAATATTCCACATCCTGTGCACCTATACCTGCACATGTACCTGTACCTGTACCACTAACTGTACATGTAAATGTACCTATACTCTGTCGTAACATGTGCATAAGCTCTCTATACCTACTATATTTCTGACTTTCCTGTAAGATCCAATCCTATAAGACTATCCCATAGGAAATCATAGCTTCTATATGATTCACCTGTACTTTCCTGGTGAGATCATTTGAAGCCATGTTCTCATTTCCCTTGATATATCTAATCTCGAATTCAAACTCACTAAGGGTGGCCAACCATCTAGTTTTATTGGAATTAAAATTTGGTTGGTCAAATAAATATCTCAACCCACTTTTATCACTCAACAATACAAATCTCTTGCTAAGAAGATAGTGCCTTCACATCTTCAATGCGTGAATAATAGTTTCCAAGCCAAGATCACGAGTCATGTAGCTTTGTTCATGCTCATTCCATTTATTGGTTTCATAATATACCACCTGTACCTCATGCATAAGGACTCTGCCAAGTCCTCTTTTACAAGCATCTTTACACACCATGAATTCTTTATCAAAATTTTCAATTTTAAGAAATAGAGCATTGATAAAAAATTGCTTCAGCTGCTAAAGCTAGCTGCACATTCTTCTTTCCATTCATACTTCTTTCCTTTCCTCTGTAAAGATGTAGGATATGCAATGCATGATAATTTCTCGTTGAAGCTCCTATATTAACCTTCTAATCCCATAAATGATCTGACTTCCTCCACATTCTTAGGAGCTGCCCACTCCATGATGGCTCTTATATTTACTAGGTCTACTGCTATGCCTTCCTTGGAAACAACATATCCCAGGTAGTGTACCTATGACTTGAAGAGAAAAAAATTGCTAAGCTTAACATATAATTGATGCTCTCTTAGCAATCTCAACATTGCTACTAAATGCTCGACATGCTTTTCCTCATTCTTAGAATATACCAAGATGTAATCAATGAATACAATAAAAAACTTATCCATATAAGGATGCAACACGCTATTCATTAAACACATAAATGAAGTTGGGGCATTAGTCAAACTGAATGGAACTACACTAGACTCATAATGTTCGTACCTGGTCCTGAATGTAATCTTGTAGATACCCTGTTCTTTGATGTGTACCTGATGATATCATGATCTTAATTTGATATTAGAGAAAAATGTTGCTCCCTTCAATTGATGAAACAAGTCATCAATCCACGACAATGGATACCTGTTCTTGATCATCACTTTTTTTAGTTTCTTGTAATTAATGCACAACTTGAGAGTGCCATCCTTCTTCTTCACAAACAACACTAGCCCACCCCAAGGTGATACACTTGTCTTAATTATCCCGTGTCAAGAATTTCCTTTAGCTGCAACTTTAACCCAACTAACTATGGCATGCTCATCATGTAAGGTGCCTTTGATGTTGGTGTTTCCCCTAGTACCAAATCAAAAGGAAAATCCACTTCCCTGTGAGGAGGTATATATGGAATCTTTGCTGGAAACACATCTTGAAACTGTTGCAATATAAGATACTTTTGGAATATTTCTGCATCCTCAACATCCCTACCCTTATCACTGGAAACATGCACTACAAACATCAAACAAAATTTCCTACAACTGTGCTTAGCCTGCATAGCGGTGACCATCTTCATTGATGTAGGCTTGTTATTTCCCTGCATAATTCTCTTTTCTCCATTATCATCTAGGTACTTAGTGGCATTGTCATAACAATCTACATTGGTCCTGTCAAGGTACAACCAATCCATACCCAAAAGCATGTTATACAATCCCACTTGAAGTACATTTAAATATGTTGTTGTAGGCATACCATTTAACTCAAATGCACAAGCTCTTGCCCAATGGTGAACTCTCTTCTTCGTACATATCACCAAATACACCAACCAAGATTTTGCATGCACTTATTTTCTGAAGCCACACTTATCCACCAAGTCAATATTAACATAACTATAATTAGATCCAGGATCAATAGAAATAGAATAACTTGATCACAAATCTTATTATCCATCTCAATACTAGATTCCTGGAAATCTACCTACATATTTTCCAAAACTGCATAAATTCGATGAATGCTATGACCAACATACCCAACTGTCTATGCCTCCTACGCAATATAGGTCTCGTGCCTGCCACCTTGATACTGCAGAAAATCCCTCTTGCGATGATCCTTGCCACATATCCAACACTGCAACGGTGCTTTACCATCGCCTCTAGTTTCCTTCTCTCTAGGTTGTGATCCATGTCCCTTCTCAACTGTATTGAACTTCTTATTAGGTGTTAGTGTCAGAATTTTCATACTGCCATCAGTGATAAAAAAATACTATTTTCACCTCGTTTTAGGAGTCCCACTCAGAATTTTTTTATCATTCCACTAGGTCATGCAAAAATTTAGTCACTAATGGTAGCCCTAGTCCAAAAACATCACTCTTCCTCAAATTTCATTACCTTTTGGCATAGTTTCACACCTTTCTCACTGTACATTATTCGTAAATTTAATGTCATCATGCCATAATGTCCCTCATGTCATCTTGAAATTCATTCCTTCAAGGTCTCATTAGGTCTTTTAGGGGTTTTCAAGGTTTCACTAGGTTATTAGGGTTTCCATGATTCAATAAAACTCCATTCCATTGCATAAGACCAGCAAGTAAAGGGTGATCCAATAAAATTCTCTTCACCATGTGAAGATGACTTGTAAAGAAAATTTCTTGTTTCAGCATTTAATTTTTATATTTCCATTATGTAATTTTATGTCATTTAAATGTAATAAGTTCATCATCCCGAGCTGCTAACTTAGTGTTCCAAACATGCGAAAGCACCAAAAAGTCAAATTCAAAAATTTCTCAAAGACCATCAAAAGATCAATTTGTCAAATGAAATATTCAAGTGAAAGGGTAAAGTTTCAAAAGGTTAAGGGAAGGCCAAAGGGAGTTGTCTTTTCCCAAGGGTGCCGAAATCGTCATTTTCCACAAGCACCAAACCCTAATTTCCTCTCCCACTGAGCTAAGGTCAGATATGGAATAAAAGACATCTGAGCAGAGGAGGCATAAGGGAGATCATTTCAGAAATTATAAGGCCATTCCAACTCATAAACATCATGTCTCCATCATTTTTCAAGAAGTCATTCCAAGGGACAAATCATTTGCGACACATAGGGCCAGTTTTTATTCAAACTATGTTTATGAACAAACAGAGATGAATTTGAAAAAAATGAGAGAAATTTTTGTCCATAATAGGCCAAGGAAGAAAAAACTCCATTTTTTACAAATATGTCATGTTTTTGGAGAAATGTTAAAAATACAGGTGCCACAAGAGAGTTGCTGCACTTCTGGAGTGACCTTGGGAAAATCAAGTTTTATCCCTAGATGGAGTGTACAAATGACTTGTTTGATGATTCAAATGATAAATAGAAATATACCTCTTTCCAATGGGCTATCCTGATGTCAATTTGGAGTTCATGAAGGTCTCCAAATGTTTCCTACAAAATCACACTGCATTTTTGCACCCCGATTCTGCATGTTTTTACTAGTCTTGGGATAATTGATTTTTGAGGGGCTAAACTTGATCATTTTCTATTATTTATGGTTCAATTTTGTATCCAAGAGAGATATATTTCCAACGAGCTATCATGAGCTCAATTTGGACTTCGGGAAGGCACTCAAAAGTTTTTTTGAAAACATCGTTGCGTTCTTTCTCTTTGCACTGTGCGTTTGCCTGGTTTCTACAAAAAAAATCCAAAACATGTGCTATCACCTTCAAATATTCAGAAAAAGAACTCCAAAACATCCATAAATCAAGTAAGTTACCATTAGCACCATTACTCTCCTCATAAATTCAATTTTTAGGTGTTTGAGCTTGTTTAAAGAGTTGCTATTTTTAAGTTTGAAACCCTAGTATCATTCCCTAAATCCCAATTACATATCAAATTTCACTCCCTAGCAATTTCATTCTCTTCAGACATCATAATTTCCCTATTTTTACTCCCTATATCACATAATCCCCTTTCCCTAAATATTTCATCCCCAAACCCTAAACCCTAGGCTACTCACTTGCCTAGGATTCCAAAAACCCTAAACTGTAATTAAATTCCCTATTCCAATTCCCTCATCATTCCTACTCCCTGTCACCTCCCTCAAATAAAAAATTCCTTCCCCCATCTCCCTAAATTTACTCACACTATTCCCCACTCCCTTTACCTACATTCCACTATCATCACATCTCCCTAGGGTTTCATACTAAGACGCCTATGGAAGAAGAGCATAACAAAAACTACAGTGAGGGAGAAAAAAGAAAGGAGAAGAAGTCAAGAAGATGAGGGAGAATCCTTAGGCTTGAGCCAAAAAATACCATGGAAATCATGGCATCTCCCATAGTTGTGACATGTTTTAAACATGTAGGTTGTTTTGAATTCTGTGAGAAAGTACAAAGGGCCCAGCATCATCCTATGTTGACCTGACTATTCATCTCCAATCTCCATGAAAACCAAGTAACCCTTGTTGGTGTCACTCTAAATTCATGCCTAACCACATAATTAGAGCCCATCTCACCAATTTTGAAAAATTTTGGGTTAGAAAAATTCTAAGTTTTTGAGAAATCTTGAACAATCTTGTGACAACTAGACTGTCAAATGCGCATCACCCTAGGCGTTGCGCTCTTTTTTGAGGAACGTTTTCGCCAAAATAAGACCACCAGTAGATGAATAATGATGAATACATGCAGGAAAACCAATTTTATAGCCTTGTTCTAGACAAATCGCAGATTAAAAGGTGAAAAACACTCAGAAAATCAATGTTCTGCCCATTGTTTTGCCTATAGGCTATGCGTTTAGCAGTCTTGGGAGAATCAATTTTTAATAGGGAAAATTAACTCCATTCTTCAAATTGAAGGCATATTTGGAACTTAGACTAGAAAATATTTCCAACGATCCATCCTAAGCCCAATTTGGACACCGGGAAGGCACTCAAAATCAGGATGCAACATGGATGGCGCGTTTGACAGTTTTTCTGAATTTTTCTGAGTTTTTCTGCAAATTGACTTTTATCTAGGGGAATCATGTTTTTACCTCTGTAAATAAATGATGTAAATGTAATTATGGTGTTTTTACTATTACCTAGGGTAAATACATTAGGTAAATGAACTCAATGAGGTGTAATGAATCAATTCACAAAAGTTAGGGATGAGTCACTTGGACCTCCTATAATATTCCCAAATTTTCACATCATATTTGGAATATTAGAGTCCTTGATTTTCTTAATAAATTAAGTAAATAAAAGGGTGGAGGGACCCAAAAACCTCAAATATGAATAAAATCCACTTTTAATGTGTGTATGTGGATATTCTAGATCTAGATCTAAAATCATGGAGTAGTGTAGCAGCTCCATTTATGGAGATCATGTCTCATTTATGAGATAGATTATGGAGGATGAAATAGTCAAATACGATCATGGATCTTAAATATAAAATCATGAGGATATTTGATAAGGTCAATTGAGATCATAGTGCATTCAAAGAAGATCATGAAGCACTTAAGATTAGATAGTGGAGGAAGTGGTGCATTTAATTCACATATGATGGAGAGGGTGATCACCCCATGTGAACTTGATGGAGGACATGAGGCTACAAAATAGTCAAACATGGAGACTATGTCCACATATATAGAACATATTTGGAGTGGTCCCAGGCTATGGAAGGCTCATGCATATAATGAGGGTGAAGGCACAATGGAAGGCATGATTTGGATTATTCATTTTTTGATCTGTTTAGATCTAGATTTGTCTTAGGACATTTCTATGTAGACTTGGGCTGTTTAGCAAAGTTTTTAGTGTTGTTTAGCACAGGGTTTTCCTGAGCGGGAATCCCACCTCTTTCTTTGAGTAGCTCTAGAAAGAGGATTGTTCTTCATTCCTTATCAGGCATTGGTGCCACATTAAGAAGGTTGTTTCTAGCATCCAGCTAGGAAACCAGTGGATGATTCATCATACCACTTTGTTCTTTAGATCTAGCCTTTCAAGAGCAGCAGATCTACATCCGACATTTAGGCCATTGGGTTTTACCTCCATGTAGTAGCAGTCCCTCCAAGGATTGTGCAGTTCAGTCCTATAGATCTATTGGAAGAAGGAAGTTTCCGGAATTTCAGCTGGAAATCCTGTGAGGGATCACCTCCCCACATTGGATCTATTGTTTCCATCACTCAAGAAATGATTTAACGAAACTAGCAGCAGACTATTGATCCTCCCTCTCTGACAGCGTAGTTTTCTGAAGCTGTTGTTCCTACAATAGCTATTTCCAGTGGAGGAGATTGGAGGAGCTAGATATTGAGCTTCTAGCCCAAGGATCTAGTGAAGGGATCAACCCTTCTTGCATATATCTGATTGTGCATAATTGCAGCCATCATATCATCAGATCTAGCTTTAGATCTACATTCCCAACATCATATATGTGAAGCCCTAAGATGGTGATTTTATTAGACTTACATATCTGAGAAATCCCTTCTGGGTTATCTTGGGAATCCACCATTGAGCCCAGATCTACAATTTCAACATCATCGGAGCTCCCATTATGCGTAGATATGCCTTTATATCTTACAGGTAGTTGCAGTCCCTACAGTTGCAGCAGGGACATCGCAATTTACCTTCCAGTAGAGTAGCAGTTACGCAGTACCTCTTGGGATATCATTGTAGGGCATTTTAGGCTACTCTTGTGACTTAAGTGTCTCATATTTTGAGCATTGTTGTACTTGATTTTTCACCTCCAATATAATAAAATGGCTCAACTATTTTTGTGCATTCTGATGTGTATATAGATTTATTGTTTACTTTGTTGTAGTTCTTATTTTTTGTTTTAGTGTTACTGCATTCTTCCTTCTGGGATACTACAGTGGTATCATAGCATGATCTTTGGCTCAGCTTGTGGACACTTTATCTTTTGCATCAAAAGAAGAAGCAGATAGATGAGATCTATCATGGAGGATGATAATTCTGCCACTCCTTTCTTTAGATCCATGCAATATCTATCCAAGGAGGTCAATCCAATGAAGAAGGAAGGACATAAAGAAGATCCAAGAAGAATATGTGATGAGGAAGGTCCAAGCACTTCATATCAGCAAAGAATAAAACCAGAGAATCCTAGATCTCCTCATAGATGCACTATGCCCAATTTCTTTGGAGAAGGTGAAAGGTGTAGAAATGAAGAAATGAATAAACCCGAGAGTTATGATACTCTTAGTCTATATCTTGAAGAGTACAAAGCATAGTCTAGAGAATTCAAGGAGAAGCCAACTCTCCAACAATTCTTCAAAATCAAAGAAGAAAGAGGATCCTATAGCAACAATAGAAGAAAGAGGAATAATAGATTCTATTTGCCTACATTTGATGGATCTTCCTCAAGCACTCTTAAGTCTTGGAGGAGAGAGTTAGATGCATTTTTCAGGCTACATCCTATATTTGAAGAAGAGGCTGTTCAAATTGCAACACTTCATATTTTAGATGATGCCAATGATTGGTGGTTTGGTCACATGGAGCATGCAAAGGTGACTAAATATTGAGATTTCTATCACAAGTTGAGAAAGGAATTTGATGTGAGAAAGCTAGAGATATCTCACAAAGTGAAATTCCCTAAGGAAACAAAGGAGGATGTCAATCTTGTCACTCTGGACAAGGAGTCACTACATTCACCACCAACTGCAGAAATACTCACATCTAGAGAAGAGACACTTGCATCTTTGCAAGATAGTGTTGAGCTCTTGACACATAGAGCCCCATGCATAATTCAGGAGATTCATGAGGGAGAGGAGGAAGATTATAGCGTTGGTACACTTGGAGAAAAGAAGCCATCACTCTTACCAGCAGATGGAGACACTATTGTCCTGGTTGGAGGAAATATTGTGTTTTGGCAAGAGATTCCCACCCATTAGTTGATCCAAGGTATGCATGAAATTTTATCACATATTGTTTTAGTATATTTTATTGAAACTTATGAGGACATGCCATCAAGGCCAATGCATAGCCAAGGGTTCGAACAAAATGCCAATTTGAAGTAGCAACATATCACAATGCAGAGGACCCTTGATCTAATCAAGGAGGAGATAAAGAAATATCCCAGTTCATCATTGTTGAGCTACATTCAACCCCTTGAGTTGAAGTGTAGAGTTTCAGAAAATGGGATGGAAATGATCCTATGTAAAATAACTGGTTGTGAGATCAGTATTGTACCTTGTTTTGAGACAGCACATGTATTAGCATGCATATCTACAGTGTTGTCACTTAGTGGCTGTGAAAATGAAGAGGACCCATCATCTTGGAACATTATGAAGGTAGCTTCACTCATGAAGCAATGGAGGTAAAGATGTCAAATGGTAGACATGTTGAGATGAGGAATATTTTCTCCTTTCTAGATGACCCTTTCTCAATGAGCATCTCACAGTTCAAAGAGAAACTTCTACCTACAGCAGATCCAAAACTTCATTGGTTTTGGAGGGCCTTTGGTGAAAAGAGAATCTCATTTAGAGATCTCACTGGAGGTGCACTTCAACACTTCATGAAGTGCAAAGTTCTTCATTGGTTTGGGGAGGATGGTATTCTACAAAGGGAGGATACCATGATTATGCAACACATCATTCATCATCCACATTGGGATGAGTGGGTGAGGATGATAACCAAGGGGTTGCATGACCACTTGCAGATTTATGACATGGGCCAGCAAGCTTGGTTACGTTGGTTGCCCTTGGGAGATATTTTTCACTGCCCAAAGGCTCCCATTTCTTTGATCCATGTCTTGAAAAACACTTATGAAATGAAGAAGGAGGCATGGCTATGCTGGCTGCTCTTGGGTGAGTGTGGTTACCACCCAATAGCTCATATTTTTTTTGATTCATGCCTTTTATCAATGATAAAATGTAGCAAAAGAAGCATGTTCATTTTGGTTTCCCTTGAGAGAGTTTGGCCACCACATGACATCTCTTGTGTCTATGTGTTTTTTATTGGGTAAAGCTTGGGATAATGCTCTCATGATGTGCATTGATGGTGTTTATTTGTATTGGGTTGATGTGACATTCCACATGTCAATTAGTATGTTTTTTCTCCATGATGCATATGATGAGGAGAGAAAGCATCAAGATCTCTTGTTCCTTTGGTTGCTTTTGGGGGAGTTTGGCTTGTCCATATTACATGGAGGAGATGGAGGATGGCAACAAAGGGCCTTACTTCGGTGGTTACTATTAGGAGAATATGGTTTGAAATATTTGTCTTCCCATATAACTCCTTTCCTTCTTCTTTTGCATAATGTTGGAAGGATATTTGGATCCAACAAGGCCAACAGGGCTAAGGATGAGAGCATGACAATGCTTAATCAAATTCATAAAGCATGGGATGAAGAGATGTATTGTGATATGGAGCTTTTCCTTTATGAAAAGATCCACTTTATTTTATGTATCTCATGTATTAATGATGGTGTTAGACATCATATGGTTGTCACTTGGTACATCATGGTGGAAGGAGGACATATAACCATGAAGTTAGAGGTCATTCTATATGTTTTTTAAAGACAACTTTGGAACCAAACATGCATAACACATTGCATCAAATGGAGGAAGCCTTCCTTATGTGGATGCCATTTGGAGGGGAATAAATGGTTTTGCATATACTTTTGGAGTTTCTTGAGGACAAGCAACATTTTTCTGGGGGGAATGTAATATTACCAAATTTTCACATCATATTTGGAATATTAGAGTCCTTGTTTTTATTAATAAATTAAGTAAATAAAAGGGTGGAGAGACCCACAAACCTCAAAGATGAATACAATATGATTTTAATGTGTGTATGTGGATATTCTAGACCTAGATCTAAAATCATGGAGTAGTGGAGTAGCTCCATTTATGGAGATCATGTCTCATTTATGAGATAGATTATGGAGGATGAAATAGTCAAATAAGATCATGGATCTTAAATATAAAATCATCAGGATCTTTGATAAGGTCAACTGAGATCATAGTGCATTAAAAGAAGATAATGAAGCACTTATCATTATATAGTGGAGGAAGTGGTGAATTTAATGCACATATGATGGAGAGGGTGATCTGATCACCCCATGTGAACTTGATGGAGGACATGAGGCTACAACGGAGTCAAACATGGAGACTATGTCCACATGTACAACACATATTTAGAGTGGGCCCAGGCTATGGAAGGCTCATGCATATAATGAGGGTGAAGGCACAATGGAAGGCATGATTTGGATTATTCATTTCTTGATCTGTTTAGATCTAGATTTGTCTTAGGAAATTTCTATGTAGACTTGGGCTGCTTAGAAGAGTTTGTAGTGTTGTTTATCATAGGGTGTTCCCGAGCGGGAGTCCCACCTCTTTCTTTGAGTAGCTCTGGAAAGAGGATTGTTCTTCATTCCTTATCAGGAATTGGTGCCATCTTCAGGAGGTTGTTTCTAGCATTCAGCTAGGAAACCAGTGAAGGATTCATCCTACCACTTTGTTCTTCAGATCTAGCCTTTCAGGAGTAGTATATTTACATCTGAAATTCAGGCCATTGGGTTTTACCTCCATGTAGCAGCAGTCCCTTCAAGGATTGCACAATTCAGTCCTATAAATCTATTGGAGCAAGGAAGTTTCTAGTATTTCAGCTAGAAATCCTGTGAGGGATAACCTCCTCACATTGGATCTACAATTTCCATCACTCAGGAGCTGATTTGACATATCTAGTAGTAGGATATTGAGCCTCCCTCTTTGACAACACATTTTTCTGAAGCTGTTGTTCCTATAGTAGCTATTTTCAGTGAAGGAGATTGGAGGAGCTAGATCTTTTCCCAAGGATATAGTGAAGGGATCAACCCTTCTTCCATAGATCTGATTTTGCATCATTGCAGCCATCATATCATCAGATCTAGCTTTCGATCTGCATTCCCAACAACATATATGTGAAGCCCTAAGAGGGTGATTTTCTTAGACTTATATATCTGAGAAATCCCTTCTGGGTTATCTTGGGAATCCATCATTGAACCCAGATCTACAATTTCAGCATCATCGGAGCTCCCATTATGCGTAGATATGCCTTTATATCTTACAGGTAGTTGCAGTCCCTACAGTTGCAGCAGGGACAACGCAGTTTACTTTCCAGCAGAGCAGTAGTTACACAGTCCCTCTAGGGATATCATTGCAGGATCATTCTATGCTACTCTTGTGGCTTGAGTGTCTCATATTTTGAGCATTGTTGTACTTGATTTTTCACCTCCAATATAATAAAATGGCTCAGTTATTTCTATGCATTATGATGTGTATATAGATTTATTGTTTACTTTGCTGCAGTTCTTATATTGTGTTTTAGTATTAATGCATTCTCCCTTTTGGGATATTACACCTCCCTACACTTATTTTTTGTTGGAACTACTCCTCCTCGCATGTATTCGACCCCTAAGGTTGGGAGGAGTTTGTTTGAGGTCTATATCATGTATTGTTTTAGTCATTTCACAGGTTGGAATCAGTTGAATGTTGGTATATTGATCATAGAATCTATTGTAATCATTTTTGCAAGAGCTTAATAAAAGTGTTGCAGCTATTTCTTTGGGATACCTATGGTATGGTTGTCTAGCATTTTTTCTTCTTATGTCTCATTATGTTTGAATGTATTATCTTCATAATTAATTTCACTTCAATTGTATGATCACTTTCAAGTTGATAAACAAAATTGATCTCACATGCTCTGTTTTGGGAAAGTTGTCATAGTTTGTTCATATTTCTTTCAGTTTAGGAAGAATTCATCTTTCATGCTCTTCCCAGCTCCTCACCTGTCTAAATCATTTCATCCCAAGAACCTTAATTTGAAAGTCTTCCTACCTACCTTTCCCCATTGAATGGACCGTAACCCTAATCCTGTTTTCCTTGACCTAGCCTCTTTGACCTAATATCTTCATCCAGTAACCCAATCAAATGAAATCAAACCCCTGAACTCATTCCTAGCCTAAAACCATAATTTATCCATTCTTCTTGGCTGTGACCTTGTGGAGAGAGCCCTCTCCAATTTGGTAGGGCTAGATACTAAGCCAAAATATTGGTCTGTGGTTACCTCTATTGGGATTTCTTCTTCAGCCTCAAAGATCTGGCGGAGTGATAACATACTGGTGCCGTTGCTGGGAATGAAAGATCATATCTTCCCTGAGAAATAATGACAAATTTTAGATCTAATTGTTGATGGTGAACAATATTTGCACATATAGGAAGGCCATACCATTCACTTGGTGACCCCAAATCAGTTATGAAATCAAATCCAAAACTCCATTGGAGGATGAACCTTGTCAAGAAATATGAAAGGACAACATGGGAAGATCAGGTATTCAACTTGTTTCATTCAAGACATCATGTTCTTTATCATGAAATATTTCTTCTCTCTTCATGAGAATATCCATAAAGTTTTCCAAGGTATATTATGTTTGATAAAATACCATGGACCTTCGTTGGATTCTGCTCCTTTGAAGGTTGTAAATACAAATTTTCCATACACCTTTGATCTTCATCAAGACCATTTTTTCCTAATCATATGATAACCATCTTCAAGATGATTAGCCTAAAGAGACCAAAATTGATCCTACAACTTCTGTACATACTCCTACACCTCGTCAAATTCTAGATAGATACAAACCATGCATCTTACCTCGTGTACTCCATGCTTTCCCTGAAACTCATTACCTATATCTGCCAAGGTTTGATGGTGAATGTGACAACATCACTACTGAGAGACATATGAAAATTTTGAGACTTTCCTTGACATTTTTAAATTTCACGAAGAGGATGTTAGTATCAGGCTATTTTCTCTTTCTTTGCAAGTCTAAGTCAAGAGTTGGTTGTTACGTGGATTAATCCCTCTTGCGAACAAGAGCGATCTCCCTAGTACTCAGTGAGTAGCTAGAAACAAACATCCAATTGGAAACCTTTTTCTCTAAATTAATTGCATTTTATAATTATTATAAGAAAGTTGAGAGGACATGCTCCTACCTTGAAATCCAAATGTTCGACATAGTCTTTTATCCCGTCGCTCCAAAGTGGTTTCTTCAATAAGTAGAAACTACAATTAAAGACAAGACAAAAGGATCAAGGCATATACAAGAAATAATAATAAAGAAAATCTAATCCAAATTAGTGATCAAGGAGTCTAAGTATTGATGTTATTTCAATAAGCATAAGAACAACTCAATGAGAAAAAGAGATCCATATGTATTATCTTGAATAAAAAGAGTAATTTTACAACCCGATGCCTTGATGTCATACAGATTTATCCTGGGGTCCTAAACAATCATTTATCCTTCATTTTGATAAGCCTTACTCTTTTAATACTAGCATGGAGTTATAGACATAAGGGTGTGATAATTCTCATGCCAACAACAAATCACTAGTGTAGAAACTATGCACTCTTATGAACTCTCTTCAGCTTTAGAAACTGTATATTTCAGCTTCTATTATTCACAATCTATGTGTGTCTATAGTCTACCTTTGTATCTACCCTTCAACTTGAAACTTGAGCTCAATTCATAGGGAAATGGAGGTAGATTCAGTTCCATGAATAGGGGGATAGATTCCTCTCATGAAGGGATTTGAGTTCCATGGACCAAGGGATAAGCTCCATGAGTGGAGGGATAAAGCTCGAACTAATCATGACTCTAGAAGCTTCCAGTTGGGAGGAATTCGACCAACTAGGCTTCTAGAATTTAACTTTTTTATTTTACGTGCATTTCACAAGGGTGCGCAGGTTATAGTGGCAAAAAGTGGTGGAGTTGTCACAGTTTATGGTCAGAATATCAGCACATGCCAAGGAAAGGCTAGAAAAACCACGTAGGTAGACTTTTAAGGGTTTTACTAGAGCTTTTCTCCATTTCCAAGACTTGATTTAGGAACATTAATTTTTTTTTGACTTCTAAGGGAACGTGATATGGATAGTGATAGACCCATATGAATAGTCAAATGTCATGGTGACAAATTCTAGTGCAAAATTGGTTCAAAAACCTACTTGCTGCGAGCATCTCAGATTTCCCGCAGTTTGTCAAAGTTTTTCTCGACAAGTGGGTGGTAAAAGAAAACCATTTCCTGATTTTAGAAAAGTATAACCAGTTGAAAAGATAGCTAGGGGAGACAACACAATAGTTTTCTACCAGATTCAATCAAGTATATTATTCGATACCTGCTAATATAAGACCTCCTCCTAGCTCAGCTCTCTTACATTACTCGGAAACCTTTGATCTGGAAATGGAGTTTCAACTGAGAGAAAGGAACCTCGCAACAATTGAAGAGATGAAAAACAATGCAGTAGATGTAGAGGCTAATCTATTGATCAGAAGGGAAAAGCCGAAGGAAGAAGAGAGGAAGAACATTTCAGAGTGCCAGACATCTTCAGAGGTAAAGCTCGACATTTTGGTAAGTATAATAGAGGAAATGATGTAAAAGATTAGCATGAGAGATGAATTTTCCATTCAAGATAACCATGTCTCACTTATTGCAGAAGAAGAAGAAGTTGATGGCCTTAAACACTTTCTTGCTAATCCCAGCTACCATCGATCAAAAAATGGATTTGTATATTAATCCAAGGAGAAACAATCTGATGATATAATGTGTATGTTTGATGAAATCCTTCCTTTTGATGATTAGCTTAAATATGATAAATATGACGAAATTTATGTTCTCCAAACAAAAGCTAATATTGCGGACCAATCAACAGCTGGCTTGTGGGAGGAGGAAGTTCAGTTTCAACAGCTCAAATATAGTGATCAATAGATGCATATTAGCTATGTAAGTGAGGAGGAAAGTGTAGAAAATTTGGAAGTAAGTGAAGGATATTTTCCTCTTTGTTCTACTTTTTTTTCATTTGACCAGAGACAACTTTCATGCAATCAGAAATCAACAATCATTAAGTTTTGATCTTGAAAATCAAGAGGGAAATGAAATCCTTGATCGAGACTCTCTAGATCTAGATTTGTAGCCTGCAAATGCCATTGAATGTCAGGTTGCAGATGAAGGCTTGGAAGTTGAAACATATGATAAAATGATGAAAGATGATTATGTACCATTATGTTTTGAAGCATTTCATTTTATAAAGGAAAATTTTCATAATATCTCGAAAGAAAAGGATGAGAATCCTGTAGAAAGTCATGCAGCCTCATTAGAACCAATGGAAAATAGGTTCCAACAGTCTTTTCAAGTTTTTCATGACCCTATAGCTGATGTGTTGGATGATATATGCAGTAAAATTCCTTCTTGATTAGCTAACTGTGATCCTGAAAAGAGTGTTGATATAAACTTGATCCAACAACCAGTTCCTTTGTCATTTTCAGCAGGAGTCTCATTACAAAGCTCATCCAAACATTTGCAGTCATATCAGGAGAGTAATAAAGAATATTCTTTTTTTTTGTTGATCATCAAGACAAATTAGGTATTCACGAGTTTCAATATCCTTTTTTCAACTTGCTGCAGTCATCAAAGAAAGAAAGCACTGATGTTAGGAAAATTTTAAAATCAAGGTACAAAGACTACGTGGAGTAGAGAAGTAATGTACTATATGGGATGAAAATCAATATGTATTCCTATGAAGATAATTTTGCAGCATTATTGAGGTTATCTGGTGGTCTCATGCTTTACATTTCCATCAAGATTCAATCTGATTTCAAGTTTTCATGGGAGTTTCCTTTCAGTAGTTCTCTCTTCTTGCTCATAAGCAAGAACTTGCAGAGAACTCAGCTAGCAGCCAAAATGCTTACATGGTTTCATTGGTTGTTCCATTTCACTTGATCAGGTGGTGAATGGATCAGTTAGAGTAGGTTTTGTTGAATAAGCTCAATTCTGAGCATATTTTTCAATTTTTCTATTGTGTTTCAATCAAGTAAGTCAGTTTTGAGACTTGTTTTTAGTCAATTTAAGTTTGTTTTGAGTCAGTATATTTCATCTTCTTTATCAGTTTTCAGTCATATTAGTTTGATTTTTTTACCGTATTAGCCCAAATAAGGCACTGATATGAAAAATCCATATTTTTGTGGTTCTTGACACCTCTTTCAGATATAACATCATCAATAAGGCCAACGTTAGTGTCAGTATTTGCATACTTCCATCAGTGATAAAAAATACTCTTTTCATATCATTTTAGGAGTCCTACTCAGAATTTTTTTATCATTCCACTAGGTCATGCAAACATTTAGTCACTGATGGTAGCCCTAGTCCAAAAACATCACTCTTCCTCAAATTTGATTACTTTCTAGCATAGTTTCATACCTTTCCAACTGTACATCATTCGTAAAGTTAATGTCATCATGCCATAATGTCAGTCATGTCATCTTGAAATTCAGTCCTTCAAGGTCTCATTAGGTCTTTTAGGGTTTTTCAAGGTTTGACTAGGTCATTAGGGTTTCCATGATTCAATAAAACTCCATTCCATTGCATAATACCAACAAGTAAAGGGTGATCCAATAAAATTTTCATCACCATGTGAAGATGAAACGTAAAGAAAAGTTTTTGTTTCAACAAGTAATTTTTATATTTCCATTATGTAATTTTATGTCATTTAAATGTAATAATTTCATCATCCCAAGCTGCTAACTCAGTGTTCCAAACATGCCAAAGCACCAAAAGGTTCTCAAAGACCATCAAAATATCAAATTTTCAAACGAAATAGTCAAGTCAAAGGGTAAAGTTTCAAAAGGTTAAGATAATGCCAAAGGGAGTTGTCTTTCCCCAAGGGTGCCCAAATCTTCATTTTCCACAAGCACCAAACCCTAATTTCCTCTCCCACCAAGCTAGGGTTTGCTATGGAATCAGAGACATATGAGCAGAGGAGGCATAAGGGAGGTATTTTCAGCAAGTATGAGGCCATTACAACTCATAAACATCATGTATCCATCATTTTTCAAGAAGTCTTTCCAAGGGACAAATAATTTGCCACACATAGGGCCAATTTTTATTCAAATTGTGTTTATGAACAAAAAAAGATGAATTTGACAAATGTGAGATAGGTTTGTGTCCATAATAGGCCAAGGAAGAAAAAACTCCTTCAGTTTTTACATAGGTGTCATGGTTTTGGAGAAATGTCAAAAAGACAGGTGCCAGAAGAGAGTTGCTGCACTTCTAGAGTGACTTTTGGAAACTCAAGTTTTATCCTATATGGAGTATCCAGATGACTTGTTTGATGAGTCAATTGATAAGTAGACAGAGAGAGATTTCCAATGAGCTACCTTGAGCTCAATTTGGAGTTGAGTAAGGCTCCAAAAGTTGCTTGCAAAAGCACAATTCATTTTTTCACCCCCATTCTGTACTTTTTTACCAGTATTGGGAGGTTTGTTTTTTGAGGGGCTATAATTGATCATTATATGTGCTTGATAGGTCCATTGTATATCCAAGAGAGATATATTTCCAATGAGCTATCATGAGCTAAATTTGGACTTCGGGAAGGCACTCAAAAGTTGGTTTGAAAACACCATTTTATGTTTTCTCTGTGTGTTGCACGTTTTCTCTGTGCGCTACGCGTTTGCTCTTTGCACTGTGTGTTTGCCTGATTTCTACAAAAACCTCCAAAAATTGTGCTATCACCTTCAAATATTCAGCCAAAGAACTCTACAGCCTCTAGAAATAATGTAAGTTACCAGTAGCACCCTTCCTCTCCTCATCAAGTCAATTTGTTGGTGTCGATATTCTTGCTTTCATGTTTTCTAAGTAATCAAGTAAACTGAATAACTTCCTCATACCAAGAAACCATGCCTGTACTTCCTGTGATTTATTCATCTCTCCATTAAATGTAGGTGGTTTTTATTTATTAAAATTATCTGGAAAATATCACCTATAATTCATCTTGTAAGGATGATAATGATGAAAATCATAGTGCATGTCAGAACCAAAACTATAATGGTACCTATGTCTATCACCTCTCCTATCCAGAGTGTCTAAGAACCTGCCATTTCTAATCGTGTCATCTATATCTGACTTGTAAGTACCATGAGACCTACTTCCATATGCCTCGTTAATTCCATCCTCCTATCCATATATGATCTGAAGGGGTCCTTGTTTTAGCAATTCTGACAAACTCAGAAGAATTGTTTCATTGACCTCTGATTGTTTCTCTTGTATCCATATGATTTAGTCATTGTTTGCCTTACAACTCCTTATTTATTCCTTCAAAATTCTCAGTGTGTCTACTAAGTTATAAGAGTTCCCAACACTACGTTTCTCATCTGATTCATAGGGAGAATCTTTGTAGTCTTCCATCTTGCTAGTCATCTTTGATTTCTTCATTCAAGATATCTCATGCCAGCTTAAACCAAATCACGATAAACCAATGTACCTTTACATCATTCGGGGAGGATATCTCATATAAAATATCAACCAATAAACAAAATACATGTATAGATAATAATCATAATAGAATATAGAATTATAATACATAGGTATATCAAGACATAAAAATCATTCTAGGTAGAGTCGAGTCATCGATTGCATGACCATATCAACTACACAACATGACCTCATGCATGCAAAATTCAACCATACTAATGTACAATTGAAAACATGCAAGAACCTGACATGTATAATCAGTCATATACTCATGAAAACACATTTCACCACAACACCATCAACTTTCCCACGACGACATCACTGCCACCATGACCAACACCAAGTTGATGAAACAAGTACATAAACAAAATGCATAAGAAACACATATGCCACCGACATGAATGTGTGAACAACATACCTTCCATCCATTCTAAGGGGTGAACCATGCTCTGATACCACCTATTAAAAAAACACCTCCCCTTACATCTACCCAAGTAATCGGCCAACCAGGGTAAACATGAGATGAGGGGCAATTATTACTAGACTCAACCTCCTAGGTGACCTTAAGGAAGCGGAGTCAACAAAAAAACCTTACTGACTTCCCACAGGTTCCATAGGAACATTCAGGAGTAACCCAACCCCTACAGGTGTGCCTCTCCTAAAGCAACATGGATTTTAATTTTCTTTTACCCCCAGTTTCACCCTTGCAAAGGCATCAGTGTGACTAGAACCTCCCAGTCACTCGCAAAGGCCTGCATGAGCACAACCAAGGACTGAAACACTCAGTGTTGTGCCTGCTAATGTAGATTTTAAGTGTAAATTCTAGGGCCGGGGCTAGATCTCTTCCTAGAAAACCTTGCAACTTATAGAAATCATAAATTACACAAGGAAAATGCTTGTAAACCAAAAATTGACTCCGGGACTAGGCCTAGCCATCCCCAATCGGGACTGACATTATGTCAAACACTTGGAAACAATGTAATCTAAAGGTCATGAATACAAGAATGAACATAAGGGACTAAAACTTCATATGAAACTTATCAAGAAGAATCACCATCCTCTCTTATTTGTTGTCTTATCATTAATTAGGTCTTGCATCCATTGTTCTTTCAATTACAAGTAAAAATATGAAATGATCCATGACTAGAGCCATTCACATAACAACGCTTATAACCAACATATAACCACATAAATAACCATAATATAACAACCATTAAAGCCACATAAATACAAGTACAAAATCAAGAGAACTTAGCTTTCATTAAACATAGGAAAGATCCAACCAGGTTCAGGACTTCCACATACCACCCAACCATAGACATGGCTGAAACGAATCTTACTTTCAGCCAATCACCCCCGTTCCATATTCCAAGCATGAATGTGGGATCTCATGGATAAACCAAACCAAAAATAACAAAGGGAATCCATAGTAGTTCTCAGACTTTTGTGGTTTTCGATTATTAAAGAATCTGAATTATCCACAGTATCATAAAACAATGGTCGATGTTTCAAATCCCAATGGGGATCCATCTTCAGGACGAGAAATGAATGATGAATGAAAGAAAGTCGCAAAAGGTCAAGGTATAAATAGTGAAGGGTTGAGATGATGAGAAGAGCCGACAACAAATTTTATAATTTATTTAAAATAATTTTTATTTTATTCTTTAAAAATAAAAAATAAAAATTTAAATTTTTTTCCTAAAGTTTTATAAATTAATTTTAATTTAAATAATAACAAATATTTAAAATTTTTTAAATTATTATAAATTAATTTTAATTTAAATAATAAATATTTAATTTTATAAATTAAATTTAAATAATTTTTTTTAATTCATAAATATTTAAAACTTATTATAATTATTTTTATTATTTTAATTTTATTTTTTCATTTATTATAAACCTTTAAGTGTTACTAATTTAATTATAATTATAATATAATAACCTTAATTTTAAATTTTTTAAATTATTGTTTAGTTATTTATAAAAAGTTTTAAATTTTTAATCTTTATATTAATTACATAATATGTTAAGGAATTTAATTTTAATGTCTAAATTTTTAATCTATAATCTAAATCTTTTACCTAAAGTAGTATAATAAAATAATTATTTAAATATATATTTAAATATATGTTAATAAATAAATTCTAATAATTAATAAATATTAATACAACTAATGAATTTTTATTAAATATATTTTATTAATTTAATTAAATCCTAATAAATTTTAATTTTTTAAATGAATATGATTTGAATTTTTATCATAACTTACTTCCATTCATTGATAATAATTATTAATTAATTAATTTTCATTAATAGAACAAAAATTAATTAATTAAGATAATTATTACGAGTGAGTGGAATAATAAGTGTTTTGTAATGACATGATCCTAAATTGTTTACTGATTAGGAGAAGAAGAAAACCTGTGAAATTATACCTGGGATGAGGACGAACCTAAGGAGAAAATTTGTTTAATTAGAGGTCGCCAACTGTCACTAATCTTGTATCCTCTGTCCCTGTTTATGTTATGCGGATGTTTTATAATCTCCAACGCTTCTCTAATCTTTCATCTCTGATAGTGTTCCTCCCTTGCAATGATTTTAAAATCCTCAAGACATAAGTGATATTTTGTAAAATAAAAAAATTTAAAATTCTATAAAATTTAATTTATAAGATATTTTTTTTTAAATATTTATTATTTAAATTAAAATTAATTTATAAAAATTAATTTTTTTTTTAAATATTTATTATTATTTAAATTAATGTTAATGTATAAGACTTTAGGAAACAAATATATATATATATATATATTTTAAAAGAATAAAATAAAATTTATTTTAAATAAATTATAAAATCTGTTGTCGGCTCTTCTCATCATCTCAACACTTCACTATTTATACCTTGACCTTTTGTGACCTTCTTTCATTCTTCATTCACTTCTCATCCTGAAGATGGATCCCCGTTGGGATTCGAAATGTCGACCATTGTTTTATGATATTGTGGATAATCCGGATTCATGAATCCATAGGTTAAACCACCTCCACCCTCACCATACCGCGATCTCACCTAAACCATCACCGAGGTCACAAAACCAAACCGAGCTTAGAATGCCTCCGGATCTCATCACCATCCTTGAGGAATTTTCCATCTCCTTGCCTCTAGGCTTTACTGCAATCCAAATAGAATCATTGGGCCCTTAATGAGACACCACCTTCCAGATTTTTCATGTATCCCGCTAAAATTAGTTAAGGGATTCCTATGCCTTTGAGAATTAACTAGAGACGATCTCCTCCTTGGATTCCAAAATTATCCGATAGTTCCAAAACTCAAAACAAAGAAGAATCCCATCACACTATGGCTATCCAGAAAAAGGCAAGGAAAGGCCGAAAACCATTGTTAAAACTTGTCAAAACCATGCCACCGACAACAAAAGAACCAAATACCAACATGCACATGCCATGCAAGTCAAAAATAGCTAGGAAATCATACATGAAATCTGTTACCTACAAGTATTCCTCCTAAAGCTTCTTGATCATGCTCTTCCTTGCTTGATATTTTCTTTCATTTCCTTTCTTTTCCTTTCCTTTGCTTGCTTGATCTCCTTCTCCTCTTGGTGCTCTTCTCCTCTCTGAGTGTAATTCTAAAAATGAACTGACAAAAGGATACCATTTGATGCTCTAAGGTGTTTTTATCATTCATGCCTCTAATTTCTTCAATTTCCTCCTCTCATGCAACCTCTGACCTTTCACCTTCCTTTCTCCCAATTTACTTTATATTCATAAATAAATGTGTCAAAAATATTTTTTTTCCATTTTAATGCCTTTGCTATTGCCTTTGCCAATTTCCCTTTAGCCATAAACACATCCAGTGATGCCCAATAGGATATCTTTGCCCAACATTCAACTTGGAATAAGTGTCCCTTAATCGTGGTATTATTTTTCCTTTATTAATTTTTATTACATAACCTTTTAGCCTACGTTTTTTAAGAACCCATCCACCTTGGGAACATTGTTCTCATTGTTAAACCACCCCTATATCTTAGCAAAACCACTGAAAAGAGAAAATAGTGCCCATGGAGCTTTATAACTTAGCTCATTGCAGTATTTACAATGAATAACCTGCTAAAAAACAAAGGCCATCATGACAACATGACAATATAAAAATCATACCACTTGTTGGATATATATAACTTAGCTCATGGAATTATTTACAATAGAAACCAAACATAAATATGTACAAATACCAAAACTAATTTTCTTCAACCAGAAAACAATGAAGGATACATAGCCCTCATTTGATCAACCATCTCCCATGTGGCCTCTTCAGACCCAAAGTGCTTCCGATGCACTTTAACTTGCTTTATGGCTCTGTTCTTGAGCATGAGTTGTTTTCATTGAAATATGCATTGAGGTTCTAGCTGGAATTATCCTTCTTGCTCCACCTACATTACAAACCAATCAATAACATGATCAACATCCTTTATATACCTTTTAAGTAATGAAACATGAAAAACATAATTGAATTTCACTGTTGGTGGTAGTACAATTCAATAGGCCACTAATCCAATCCTCTCAAAGATCTAAAAAGGCCCATAATACCGTGTTTCCAAGTAGTCACATGAACCCATACTCAAGGAGATCTTCTTGGTTTTGATGTGCAAATACACATGCTCCCCAACCTGAAACTCCTTAGATGCCTTGTGCTGGTCTGCATAATTTTTTCGCCTATCCTGTGTTTCCTTTAGACTATTATTTATAAACCACATCTCTTGTTCCATATTTGCAAACATGTCTGGTCCAAAAAGTACCCTGTTCACCAGATCACTCCAACTAATGGGAGTATTAAAGCTCCACCCATACAATGCCTCAAATAGAATCACCTTCAGAGAATATCGATACCCATTGTTGTAATTAATCTCGACCAACAGAAGATAATCCTATCATCTATTCTGCTGATGCATCACATACATCCTCAACATGTCCTCCAATATCCCTTTGAACCTCTCTGTCTGTCCATATGTAAATAGATGATAATTTGTTTTGAAGGCCAACTTTGTGCCCAAACCTACAAACAACTCCTTCAAAAACTTGGAAGTGAAATTTGCATCCCTATCTGACACACCCTTCTTTGGAACACCATGTAATATCACAATCTCTCTGATGAATACTTGTGCCACCTCACTAGCTGAATATGTAGTATTCATTCGAGTGAAGTGAGCCACCTTGCTCAATCTGTCGAGTACAACCATGATAGTATCATGTTGCCTCACTATCCTCAGAAAACGTATAGTAAAATCCATGGAAATTACCTCCCATTTCCATTTTGGAATCACAATCAGTTGTAGTAGTCCACTTGGATGAGTACACTCTACCTTTACCTGCTAAAAATCCAAACATGCAGCCACAAACTTTGCCACATCCTGATTCAGATTTGAGAAATAATAATACATCTTCACTGTTGTCAATGTCTTCTAGTATCCTAGGTTACCCGAGTATGGCTTGAAATGAAATTCCCTCAAGATAAGCTTCTTGAGTTCACTGTCATCCAACATATAGATCATGTCTTTAAACCTGCCCAATCCATCTCCTATAAGACAATAATACATATCCTATGCACTTATACTTGCACATGTAGTTGTACATGTACTAATAACTGTGCATGTACCTATACCACTAACTGTACTTGTACCCTGTTGTAACTTGTGGATAAGCTCTCTATGCCTTCCATCCTACTAACCTGCATGTAAGATTTGATCCTGTAATTTTGTCCCATAGTAACTCATCACTGCTATATGATTCACCTGTACTTTCCTACTGAGAGCATCTACAACCCTATTCTCCTTTCCCTTGATATATCTGATCTCAAAGTTAAACTCACTAAGGGTGGCCAACCATCTAGCTTGCCTGACATTCAGATTCAGTTGGTCAAATAAATATCTCAACCCAATATGATCACTTAGCAATACAAATCTCCTACCAAGAATATAGTGCCTCCACATCTTATGTAGAAAACCCACATAGATTCAATTGAACTTCTAATATGTTAAAACAAAATAATTGAATTTATTCTACAAATTGCGGAAACCAATTACGATCGCACAATCACCTAACAAGTAAGATAAATAAATAATAAATTGCACAAAAAAAGTTGTATCTGGTGAAATAAACTGCTCAAAACCTTGCTATCTGTATATTTCATAAAGTCAAGATCATGAAACAATACAATTCTATTCCTCACACTGAGAAACCTTCGCACTCTATTGATTGTCTCACTTTGATCCTTCTTGAATCTAACTTGCAATCTAAGCAAGTTTGGTCCAATATGTAACCTTTTACTTGCCTAGGCCTAGCCTGCCTTCCTTACACATTCTTGGGCTAAAAGAGCCCCTATTAATTAGGAAAATCCCAAATAATTATTGTGCAATACCTTCAAGCCTTCTTGATGGCCTCATGCTAGACCTGTACAATTTTCTAATTATACAACTGATAGTTATATCCCCTTTAACCTCAATCTCAATTGGGCCTTCCTTAGAACTAACATGCAACAACTATTTTTAGCGAATTATCAGTTATCTAATTGATCACTACTTGTGAATTAAATCAGATTTAATTCACTGGACCTCTCACTAGTTCATCTCTCAGTTAGAACTAGTTAAATTGAGTTAACTAACTACAAGCCACAAATAACTGTAACTGGACCTCCTAAAATCATGGGATAAATCTACATGCCTCCTCACTAACCTTTAACTCGAATTTCCTAAGATAACTAAGTCGTCCTGACTCAGTTAACTAGTACAAGTTGTCATGATATGATATTAAATTTTTTATTCCAATTTAATTTAGGGAAAATTAAATCAGAAGCCCCCTATTTTTCCATTTCTAGGTACCATTTCTCATTTCCATTTTTAATGTTTCTTGTTTCCAATTTCAACATCTTCGATGCGTGAAAAAGAGTTTCCAACTCAAGATCACGAGTCGCGTAGTTTTTTTCATGCTCATTATATTTCATGGATTCATAGCATACCACCTATCCCTCCTACATAAGGACTCCACCAAGTCCTCTTTTACAAGCATTTGCACACACCAAAAATTATTTATCTGGATCTGCAATTTTAAGAACTGGAGCATTGGTCAACAACTGCTTCAACTGCTCAAATCTAGCTACATATTATTTTATCCATTCATACTTCTTACCTTTCCTCCATAAAAATGTAATAGGATATGAAATACTTGAGAAGTTCTTGATGAAACTTTTGTAGAAACCTACTAATCCCATAAATTATATGAATTCCTCCCCATTCTTAAGAGATTCCCACTCCATGATGGCTCTTATATTTTCTCGGTCTATTGCTATGCCTTCCTTTGAAACAACATTTCCCAAGTAGTTTACCTCTCAATGGAAGAAACTTCACTTTATAAGGTTAGTATATAATTGATGCTCTCTTAGAAATCTCAAAACCACTGCTAAATGCTCAACATGCTCTTCCTAATTTTAGAATATACCAAGATGTCATAAATGAATACAATAACAAACTTGTCCAGATAAGGACACAACAAACTATTCATCAAACACATAAATATAGCTAGGGCATAAGTCAAACCAAATGGAACTATAACAAACTCATAATGTCCATACCTTTTCCTGAATGCAGTCTTATAGATGTCCCCTTCTTTGATGCATACATGATGATATACTGATCTCAGGTCAATCTTAGAGAAAATTTCTGCTCCCTTCAATTAATCAAAAAAGTCATAAAACCGCAACAATGGATACCTGTTCTTGATTGTCACTTTGTTCAGCTGTCTATCATTAATGCATAACCTGCAAGTACCATCCTTCTCCTCCATGAAAAACACTGGTGCACTCCAAGGTGATACACTTGGCCTAATGTATACCTTGTCAAGCATTTTCTTCTGCTACAACTTCAACTCAACTAACTTTGGCGTGCTCATCTTGTAAGGTGCCTTTGATGCGGTTGTTTTTGATGGTTCCAACTCAATATAAATATCAACTTCCATGTGAGGAGGTAGCTCTAGAATATTTGATGGAAACACATCCTGAAACTGTTGCAATACAAGATACCTTTGGAATATTTTTTCATTCTCATCATACTTACCCTTATCACTGGAAACATGAACTGCAAACATCATACAACCTTTCCTACAACTGCACTTAGCCTTCATAACGGTGACCATCCTCACTGATGTAGGCTTCTTCTTTCCTTTGAGAAGTCTCTTTTCTCCATTATCATCCAGAAACTCAATGGCGTTTTCATAAAAATCTACTTTGGTCTTGTGAAGGTACAACCAATCCATACCCAAAAGCATCCTATATGATCCCAATGGAAGTACATTCAAATGTGTTGTTGTAGGCATACCATTTAACTCAAATGAAAAAGCTCTAATCCAATGGTGAACTCTCTTCCTCATACCTGTAGCCAACTGCAAAAGCCAAGATTCTACATGCACTTATTTTCTCAAGCCACACTTATCCACCAGGTCAGGATTAACATAAATATAATTAGATCCAGGATCGATCAAAATAGAAATAAATTGATCACAAAGCTTATCGTCCAACTCAATGATAGATGCTTGGTCATCTTCCTTCTTGTTGTCCACAACTGCATAAATATGAGGAATGCTATGACCAACATCCCCAACTGTCTACGCCTCATGTGCACTATAGATCTAGGTTCTATGACCCTGATACTGCGGACAATCCCTCTTGCAATGATCCTTGCCACATATCCAACATTGAAATGGTGCTCTACCATCAATTTTAGCCTGCTACTCTCTAGGCTACGTTCCATGTCCCTTCTCAACTATATCAAACTTCTTGTAACGAATCACATTTTCTTTCTCAACTGCATCTTGAGGTCTTCCCCAATTTTCTAGCAATATTCATTTAGCTTTCTCATCTCCTTTCAAATCACGTTTAGGCTCAAAATTTCATTTTTACTGCTCATAATAATGCTCCAGGATGTGAATGGGTTCTTCTAGCAACCTAGGATCATAGAACTCAATCTAGTCTTTGTATGCTACTAGAAGCCCACTCATGAATCTATGAACCTTTGTCTTCTCCTCCTTGAGGTAAGGCACATATCTCAACAAATCCAAAAGCCTTCTAGTATACTCATCATTTTTCATGGAACCCATCTACAACTCATAAAACTCCTTAGCTCTAGCATCCTAGTACCTTTATGATAGATACTTCTTCTAGAATAGCCTCTCGAACTCACTCAATGTCAGTTCCTCCTCATAAATACCATTGACATTCATCACATCTTCCCACCAAATATCTTCTTTACCTTTGAGGTTGAATGTAGCTATTCTGGATTTCATACTTTCTGAATAATCATGTAACCTGAAGAAATTCCTCATACCAAGAACACATGCCTCTCCTTCCTGCAAAATCTTCATCTCTCCATCAAATGTATGTGGCTTTTATTTCTTAAAATCATCCAGAAAATATCCCATATCACTCCTCCTATAAGGATGATAATGATGACGATCATAGTTCCTGTCAAAACCATAACTATAATAGTACCCTTCTATGTCACCTCTCCTATTAGGAGTGCCGAAGAACTTACCATCTTTAATCGTTTCATATCTATCTAACTTGTGGTTACCATGAGACCTACTTCCATATGCCCCGTTAGTCCCATACTCCCGTCCATAGCTGATACGAAGGGGTCCTTGTTTCTGCGATTCTGACAAACTCTGAATAATTACCACATTGACCTATGCTCGTTTCTCCTATGTATGTATGATTTTTTCATTGTTCGCCTTACAAATCCTTATTTATTCCTTCAAACTTATCACTGTGTCTACTAAGTCAAAATAGTTCCCAACACCACGCTGCTCATCCGATTCATAAGGAGAAGCCTTGAAGTATACCATCTTGCTAGTCATCTTTGATTTCCTCTTACAAGCCATCTCATGTCAGCTTCAACAAAATCACAATACACCAACGTACCTTAACATAATTTGGGGAGGATATATCATCTGCAAGATCAACCAATCAACGTAATACATGTATAAACATAATCATAAAAAAATATATAATTATAATACATAGGTATATCAACACATAAACATCATTCTAGCTAGAGTCCAATGATCAATGCATGACCATATCAACTACAGACCATGACCTCATGCATGACAAAATTAACCACACCAATGTAAATTTGACAACATGTAAGCACTTGGCATGTATAACCAGTCATACACTCATGAAAACACATTTCACCGCAACACCATCATCTCTCCCATGGCAACATCACTGCCACCATGTCCAACACCAAGCTGATGCAATAAGTACATATACCACAAGCATACGAAACACATATGCCATCGACATGAATGAATGACCAACATAATGCACATCTAGTCCAAGGGGTGAACCATGCTCTGATACCACCTGTAACGGAACCACCTCCCTTCACATCTACCCAAGTAACTGGCCAACTAGGGCAAAACTGAGATGAAGGGAAATTATGACCAGACTCAACTTTTTAGGAAACCTTAAGGAAGTGGAGTCAATAAAAAAACCTTATTGACTTACCTCGAGTTTCTCAGGACCCTCCAGGTGTCCCTCCCCTGAGCCAACTTGACTTTTAGCTAACTTTTACCCCCAATCGCACCCTTGCCAAGACATCAATGTGGTTAGAACCTCCCAGTCACTCCCACAGGGCTGCATGATGCGATAAGGGACTAAAAATCTCAATGTTGTGCCTGCAACTATGGATTTTAAGGCTAAATTATGGGGTTGGGAATAGACCTTTGCCCAGAAAACCATGTAACTTTCAGAAATCACAAATTATGCAAGGAAAATTCTTGTAAACCAAAAACTGATTCTAGGACTAGGTTTGACCATCCTCAACTGGGACTGACATTCTGTCAAACACTTGGAAACAATGCAATGTACATGTCATGAATATAAGAATGAACATAAGGGATTTGAAATTCATATGAAACTTATCAAGAATGATCACCACCCTCTCTTATTATTTGTCTTATCATTAATTGGGTCTTACATCCATTATTATGTTAGTTAAAAGTAAAAAGAGGAAATGAACCATTACTAGAACCAATCACATAACCATGCTTATAACCAAAATGTAACCATAATGTAACAACCATTAAAGCCACATAAATACAAGTACAAAAGAAAGAGAAATTAGCTTTCATTAGACATAGGCAAGAGCTAATCGGGTTTGGGACTTCCATGTACCACCCAACCATAGACATGGCTGAACCAAATCTTTCTTTTAGCCAGTCACCCTCATTCCATATTCCAAGCATGAATGTGGGATCTCATGGATAAACCAATTCAAAAAAAGAATAAGGGAATCCAGAGGTTAAACCGCCACCACACTCACCATATTGTGATCTCACCTAAAATGGAATCGAGATCACACAACCAAATTAAGCTTGGAATGCCTCCTAATGTCATCATTATCCTTGGTGAATTTTTTGTCTCCTTGTCTCTAGGCTTTGCTGCAATCCAAACTAGATCACGAGGCCCTTAACGAGACACCACCCTCTGTCTTTACCATGTATCCAACAAAAAATGGTCAAGGGATTCCTAGGTATTTTGGAATGAACCTGTGACCACCTTCTTCCTCAATTCTAAAACCATCCGACAATTCCAATGATCAAAACTGAGAACAGTCCCATCACACCATGGCTATCCAGAAAAAGGAAAGCAAGGTTTAAATCCATTGTAAAAACCCGAAAAAACCATGCCACTGACAACAAAAGAACCAAATACCAACATGCATATGCCATGCATGTCAAAACTAGTTAGGAAATCATACATGCAATCTGTTACCTACAAGTATTCCTATTAAAGCTGCTTGATCCACTAGTATAAAATGATGAAATTAGTGACTAGGTGACTAAAAAGTTTAGTCACCACAATGATTTCGAGTGAATTACCACTAAATTTGATCAATTTTAAGTGATTGAACTAAAAATTATGACTTTAAATGACTAATTTAGTCTAGGGATAAAATATATGACTAGATAATAAACGACCAAACTAATAATGATTAACTGAAATGACCAATTTAGTCCATGACTAAAATAAATGACTAGATAATAAGTGAAAAAATTAATAATGATTAACGTAAATAACTACTATATTTCAAGAATAAAAATATGACCAAATAATAAGTAAAACAAGTATATGAATTAGTCATTTACATTAGTAATTTTTAATTATGTCACTCTGAAAATGGAGAATTGAAATTTTGATATTGAAGTGTTTCATTTCACTACGGGGATCTCTGAATCCATTTGCAATGTTATAATTTAGAGACAAAGGGGTCTCTAAATCCATATACAACATTAAAATTCTGGATACCCTTTTGTCTCTAAATTTTAACACTGCAGATGGATTCATATATTCTCAACCTCAGTTTTAAATTCCTTCATTGTCGAGGCTAGGCTCTCCTTCACCATTTCATACAAGGAGGGTGAGGCAAATGGAATTTGAGATGAAGGACAAGCATAAAAACAAACTAGAGAAAGTCGTAACTTTGAAACTTCTGAAAGCCACAAAAAATTCATAACACATTGCATGCATTTCTCCGATCTCTATAAGAATGAAATGGAAACCAAACTTAGAGCTAGAGAACCCCAAGAAGTGTTTTTTCGCCCCTCACAAATGGCCTCTAGCCCTGGGATGGACAAAACGAGAGGACCCGAACAATGCACAATTGGGGGAAGGGTTAGGGCCTCTAAATCACTAGATGACTGCCATATCAAATTATTAAATTTTATTTCTAAAGACCTAGTAGGTATAAAAAACGAGGCATGTCGACCTTTCGATCTAACTTCCAAATATGAATGGATAAAATCTTTGTGACTAGCCCAAATTTTTTGAAAACGCCCTCCTCCAATGCATAATCCACCATCTCCTCCTCCTTCATGGTGGTCTGATAGTAAGAAACCAATATCTCATCTGAAAAACATATTTGATGAGTAGTTGTGTGTGTTCAGAGGATTTATCACGACGATGATCTATGTACTTCAAAAAATATACATCATGTGAATATAAATATCATGGTTATCATTAAATCTTGTTTTTCGTTTTGACAAGGATATGAGAGTTTGACATTGTCTAGAGCCCATTCACTCTTCATCAAAACTACGCCTTGCTCTAGTCATAAAATCCACACCCATTTATCCATCCACAATTTTTCCATGGGACTATAGTGTTTCTCCATAATTATTGAATTCCTCTCCCATGGTATATATGTTGTGATATCCAATTTAACATTTTGACTTTGTTGAAAAAAATAAAAAAGAAAAAGAAATTATAACTATAACTATAATTAATAATTAAACCGATATAGATCCATCTTAACTCTAGATCTACCTAGCACTGAGATAGAGGAATCAAATCTTTCTTAAGGTGGAAACTTCTCTTTTAGAGTGAAAAAAGATTTGATCCTTATTGGTCTAAAGTTAAAAATAGATCTAGTTTAAAATGGATCTAGACTCGCCATATACAATGAAAAAAATAAAAAAATTTAGAAAACAAAATAACTTGCAAATTCAATCACTTTTCGTTTTGAAAAAAATTAAAACATTTATAAACTTTAATAACATAAAAAGTATAAGATCTAAACTTTAATAAATTTAACCAAAATTAAAATGCTTATTATTATTCAAATAATATTTTCTTTTCATAATAATTATGATTATTCTAAAAGTTTTGGGTTTTTCATTGAATTTCATTTTCCCACTCGCGGGTATGGCCAAGGAGGATTGGCGGGAAAAACTAGTCGGATAATACTCACAGGAGTTGATTGTACACAATTTTCTACATTTTTTTGAATCCAGTCTCCATATGCAACAGTGCAGCAAAGATACAATCATAGATAACTGTTCCATAGGAAAATTTCGCAGTGTAACCTCAAAACCATTTTCCCTTGCTTCGATCTAATTCACTTTGATTCAAGTCCCACTGCATAGTACGTTATGCAAGGTTATGATGGCCAAATCTGTGAGGCCTAGGTTTTCATTATGAATTTATGATCCTTGTAAATTGTAAGTTCTAGTGTAGGACATATTGTGAATGTTAAATGGCAACATTTTCCCTATTCAACTCATTCAAGGTCTTCCTTACATTTTATTCTAGAGGAAAATATTATAGATTTTTTTTCTTATCAATGTGCCACAACTTTCGTATTATTTACTGTGTTTTTATTTGTAGAAGTGGTCTTGAGAAATCGTGGGATGTATAATATCCACATCAACAGATGAAGGGGCACAAAGAAGAAATTGGGGCAAGGTGGAGAAATGTTTGTTTTTGTGCCAGGTCTATGCATTCCTAAAAGTTTTGACTTTGGAAAATCACTTCAAGATTACCTCTCAACAAAAACGGTTGAGCACCTATCAACACTTAAAAAATGAATAGTTTCCATGGCAGCAAGGGAGGGTATTGCTACAAGAAATAAAAGAAAGACACCAACTCAACATGGAAACATTGCTTCATGACTTTGTTACTGAGAAACTTATTTTATACTGTCAAAGCATCTTACTACAAAGATGTACAAACTTTTACAAAACACAATTATTTTTCATCAACATTAGGTTATTTTGAATCATAGACTGTAGGACACAGTGTTCATTAAAGAAACAATGAAAAGGCCAGGAAAGTGGCATACATGGTGGTTGATATCAATTATAATTTATGGAAACAATTTATGTGAGGAGTTTATAAATGATACATGCATGGTTCAGAGACATAAAAGGCTGTAATCTATGTGCATGTATTCTAAGAAAATTACTGTGCTCTGAGAGATAATTGATTTTGTAGTACTCTGGTGTAGACAAGTTTGCTCGAATGGGAATTTACAACTTACTTATATTATAGTAGATTAATCCTAGAAACTCTTCAATATTGTTTTTAGGTGGTTTGACACCGTCTGACATGTAGCAGACCCTTGATGATTGTCCACCTATTTTGCTGGATATTGACAATGTAATTGTGAGTGAATGACTTCATGACCAATACTTAGCATGGCTGATATTTAGAATCAAGGAGGAATTGATTAAATAAAAAAATGTACGTCATTATGCATAGGATTAGAGATTATGGAAGACATTGGCATTACAAGAATGAAGATGTATTTGAAAAATCAACAGAGCTTGATTAGTATTTTATTGCTTCATTTTTTATGTAGGAAGTCAACTACAAGATTTAGTGGAATTTTTTTGGATCAATCAGGAGGACGATGAACATATGCTTGTTCTAGAGAATAATGTTCCCTGCAGTAGCATTGATGTTTCAGGTGTTTGATCTTGTTTATTGAGGATTAAGATAGTTTTCCCTGAAAATCATAGCTCATGGATATTTTTATTTTTAGGAAACAACAATATCAAATGATTGGTATGAGGTGTTATCTATTCTACACATGATGTCTATGTTGTCTATATCATAAGAAAAATATTTTCTAATCCCAAAAGATTTTGTTGATGGATACCATCCAAAGGTGACAGAAGGTTTGTTTTCCACATCTCAACTGCAACTAAAATGTTTTTTCAAAGATTTTGGTTTACCGGGAAACTTTGTGCCTGGCTATATTTAATCATGCATTTTCATCCCCTTTATCTGTTTAATTTCTTCAATATTTTTTGCTTTGATTATCATTTTTGATCTTGAATTTGTTTATTCTGAATACAAGAGAACACGAAAGAAACAATCAACATATTTCTTAAGGCAACAAGATATTTGTTGCAATTCGATCTATCTTGCCTCAAATGTGAGAGAAAGTGAATTATGTCATTTACTTGTTCAATGGCTCATATCCTTTGTTTCTTGAATCTGTTACCAGTTTCATAATCATGTTGACTTCTTAATATTTTACTGATTTCCTCTTATAAGTCAACCATGTTAGATGTTTCCACAAAGAAGAAATATGTTTTGATTAAAATGTGTTTGTTTGTGTTTTTGTACGTGAAATATACATTTTTTATAGGGTTTTGACACATATTTTATTTCAATATATTTGATGTATCGTTTCCTCAAAGGAGGAAGCTGCTAGCCGGCGTGAAAAAAGGCGTATTGCAAGATCTTTCAGTGCAAGCATTAGGCCAGGTATTTTACACTTTACCTAGATTTTCCATGCTCACAACTCAAAATTTAAGTTCATTTTATGTGTTCACCAAATGCAACCTGGTCATCAGTGTATTGGAGACCCAAGGTATTTTCAGTGATATAATCTGTGTGTCCAGGAACCTATGTACTACAGTGAAAAAAATTACACTAATGGGTTTTCATATCAATATGATACGTTGATGTACCGAATATAATGTTCTTAAACTATCCCACTTCAGTAGTGAGCATTTTTAGACAGTTGAGTATCCAAGTTCAATTGTGCCAATATTGTAATTCCAACTTTTACAGAGGGGGTATCATGATGAGGTGCCTCTCTGATCTACTAGTTGATATTAGATTGATTTGTCTTGTAACATTGTTTGGTTGGCTTAAAGATTAAAATACATCTTTCATTCCTTGAGGTAATTAGGCATGTGTGGTATTCTAGGTCATCATAATATTGTAGATTCTTAAGTGAAACCAGACCATTGGATCACATATCAAATCATACTTATCTAATTTTTAACTCTTTCACTTTCAAAACAAAAACAAATTCAAATTTAAGTTATTAACTGCTGAAATGAATACATATGGGTCTGCAAATTTGGGAGCTTGAAATTCTTTTATGGGTTACAAACATCCTCACTATATTGCACACATTTTGGAAAATGGCTCAAATAGCTGCAAACTAGCACTTAGAAAATATTTCCATAGATTTACAATAATAACACCCCAACTATCCAATGTCCATGGTAGGTGAAAGAAACAAGGAAATACCAAGTGTGCATGTGTACAGTCATAATATGACTTGCTTGATCTCAACACTTTTGAAATCCAATGTTCCAACAAGACTTTAGGATAGAGGGATGCAGGTGCGGAGAGAAACATAGGGGGAACGTGTGGGAGTACCCTCGAATTTTGGGGAAATTTAGTGGGGATGGGGAGACATCAGGGGATACATGAGAAGTGTGGGGTGAATGCATCTCACCTTGGCGGACACATCCCCATGGAACACTTTTTAAATATTAGAGTCATCTGATTTCTGGAAGTTATCCTTCATGGTTTCTTCTAATGATTTTCCTTCTGATAAAGAAATTTGTGCTTCCAAATCAAAGGAAGACGTTGGATTCCAAGTGGTAAAAATATTTTAAAACTATAGGGCCTTTTCTTTCCCATTCTTCACTTCAACATATTTCCATTGTGTTAGGGTCTCCCCATCAAGAATTTTATTGATGTTTGAGTGAGTCCGGTGCTCTTATGATGGTAGAGTTGAATTTCCTTTGTATAGGCCTAGGATTATACCTGCGTGGGGGAACTTAATACACCATCCCATTCTTATTATCTAAGGAAATTCAACCAACCATATGATGGTGTATTTTTTCACCATTCCTTGAAGTGATCTTTCATTTCCTATTCCTTTTAATCAGTGCCCTGAAAGGGTGGTCTCAAAAAACCTGCTTAGGGAAAGATTTAGCTAGGGCACAAGTGTCAAAACAAGATTTTCACTTGAGATAAACTTGTTCATAATTTGGATTCTAGGTCTATATTACTCCATCAACTTCTAAAAGGGTTTCCTCTAGGAGATCAAGGTGCAAAACCAGCTTCACATAAATTCTTGCAAAGCTGGATAAGTGGTTGGAAATGTACTTTGGGGGGATCAAGGTAGATATTTTGACTCCTGAGGCTCCCTGTAATTTCCTGGAGGGAATCCTTATTCTAAAAATACCAAGGGAGATTCTGATTCCTTATCCAAATTTGAAAAGAGGACAAGGCCTCTAAGAAGGGATCAAATGTTCATTTGCAAGTCTTTATAAATAATCCATCAGAACCCCAAAACTAGGGACCTTTGCAGAGCACCCATTTTGTATTGTGCGGTTTTTAAAAATTGAATGATGAAAAATCCATTTATACAAGGGAAAATTATAGTAGCGTTACTTTCGTGGTTTCAATAGGTTTGTAATTTTTGCAGAAATGCAAAAATCAGCAAGAAAATTGTTTGATAAGCCACCCAAAAATGTTGGAACAATTCTAAGTCTTAGATCCAAAGGGTGGAGAGGTTAAAAAAATAAATAGTCAAGTTAGACCACCTTTAATCCTTGGACCTGCTGTAAAATGGAATTTCCAAAAAATATGGAAAAATTATTTTGGAGGTCTTGGTGCAAAACCCCTTGGGTATGTGTTTTTTTTAGCGATTAAAATTACATCTAGCTGAAGGTGAGTTTCATGCAGACATTTAAAATTTTCATTATCCATATCATTCCATCATGATCAACAATATACATAATAGTAATGCAGTGTGACAGTAAGGACCAAATAGAAGAAAAGCAGAGACAATAAGGACACCATAATTTAGGTTAGAGATCAGGGAAAAAACCCCACAAGGGGGAAAACCCAAACTCAGTTCTTCTTATTATTCAATTAATATTGAGAGTTCAATAGAAAGAGGTACAATGAGATGTGATACATCACACTACCTAAGGCCAACAACACATGCTTTCCCTGGAAGCCCAATGAAGGTCACTGTCAATATGCTGATGTAGAATCACTGTTCAACGACCATCATGGTCCTAAAAGAGTCATTGTCATGTATAATCATACTGCTAACAACCCATGTCATCAAGTGAAGGTAGTTACTGTCAAGTCATCTTGTATTTCATCACATATAAGAGTTAGGGAGATAACTGTCAAGATAGTTATCTCCTATCCAAAGCAATCCACATTCCAGTCTTATAGTTAATGCATATTTGTGTTGTTGATCCATGACATGTCACATATCATGTTTTCAATCTAACCAGAAATTTTATAGCATATATGTCCTCATCCTATTCATATGTAACCTCATTCAGTTACCTTCCCAGTATATTGTAGATTTCCTGAAGCATCATAGTTTTGGGACACCTGTAGAATTATAGGTTCAACCCTTTATTCATACTATATAACTTAGTACATTTCATTTTATTCAAATTGCATTATGTTCCAGTATAAGAATTACTCACTTACTTTGACATATAAATATACACTTGGACAGTTAATTAAATACCCTCGTTCTAGATATAGTGCCAATGTAACCAATATATAGATCTAGACTATTGCAATTGTGGAATATGCCACCTACCTTATATTTATCCAAGACACGGTCCATTGTGCTGTAGAGTGTATAAAACAGAGATATGTCACTTCAACGATGGAACAGGCTACTATAATAGCACACTAGCTATGTAGTCGTCCTTAGACTATTTAATCCTTGAAGTAGGCCTAAAAATACTTAGCAATATATAGTAAGAATATCATTCAAGCAACGGTGTAACATACCTTATGAATGATGTTAGATATCCAAACTATGATTATAGGAACTTCAACAGAGGACCAAACTAATTCCACTGAGATCTGAACTTGTATCTCGAGATCTGCATTAGTACCACATAGATATGTACTTGATCACATAGATCAATTGAAACTAGCCTCAAGAGAACTGAGATAATAGTATCCATAATAAACAAATATAGTAATATTCTCCATCAAAGACCATGATAGAAACCTCCAAACTGTGCCTTCATAAGCCTTCCATGAACCCTGGAAACATCAGAGAAGGTCAAGCTAGTTGTTCGTAAGATGAGAGAATGAAAATGCTAATATATATAGGATTTCTCCAAGGGATGTGAAATTATACATTCTCCTTATGAAGTCCAATAAGCTTGGAAGCAGTCTAAAACATATCGAAACAATTAATGGTAATGTTAACAATATAGGTAAAATTATTTTACCCCTTTACTTTAAGACTTTAACATTACCGTTGATTGCAAGCATTGCTAGCTTTATGAGTTTGGATTTTAGTCTAGGGTTTAGGGTTTAGGAGTTAGGGTTTTACGACCTAACTAGTTCGAGACAAGACTGGTTGGTCGATACCAATGCGAACCAATTTTGTTCCAAACTGGTATAAATTGGTCCACTTGTCTAGGTTGGTGCTTGATATGACCCAAACCCCATACAATTGGCTAGTTTGACTAGTTTTGGTTTGGAAAATTTTTAAAATTGTATTTAAGTTATGGATTCATAACAAAAAAGACACAATACACAAGGCCATAATAGAAATATAATAGACTTGAAAATGACTAGTACCATTGATTATGATGAGCGATCAATCCTTTATAATTTTGATGTACATTGTGTAGACATATTAGTAAATATATCTCCATTTATTGTAAGTGTTAGCTCCCTGTAATTTTAGCAGATTGGCAAGACTAAAGTTGCAGAGAAAACATTTGAACCACTTTGGGATTCTAGGATCTAGCCCTCCTAAATCCACATGGGGATCTCTCTATAAGTGCAAATATTGATTTATCTTTAAGGTTTTGAAATATATATTAGGCTAGTTATGAAGAACAAGGTTTTTGTTTGTTTTTGTTGGGCAAAGATATATGAAGGTGAAGGAAGTCTAATGAAGGGTGAAGGTTGTATGAAAATGAAGGAATGATTCAACTAACAAGATAGGCAAGAAGCAACTTCAATCCATTGGGCTATGGAGTCATAATAGGATTTAATTGAAACAACAAGGTTCAAGAGTGGTCCATTGGGCAAGTCATCTATGTCAAAGGATCTCTTTAAGTTGATTTTATGGAATGAAAACAATAAGAAATGAAGAAAAAACGAATGAAGAACAAAGAGCAGCGTAAGATCAAGTAAGTACTTTGAAACTATCCTACCTTTGGCATGCACTTAAGGAAAGACATAAAAGTAATCTAAGATCAGGTAAGTACTTTGAAACTAGCCTGCTTTTGATGCACTTTCAATAGAAAACATTTAAAACACAAAATAGAATAGCTTAAGATCAAGTAAGGACTTTGAACCTATCCTTCTTTTAGCATATTCAAAGGGAAACTTTTCAAAGCAACTATTGGAGAGGAAACTAGAGGATAGGGCTAACCATAGACTTCCCTAGTTCATTCTTTAATTAGCAAACTTTTCAAGACAACATGTAAGGTAAACAAATAATAGTCAAAGATCAGGTAAGGACTTTGAACCTAGCCTGCTTTCAACATACTCTTAGGGAAACTTTCAGACAACCTTTGGAGATGAAACTAGAGAATAGGGTTAACCATAGACTTCCCTAGTTCAACTCTACTTAGCCAGTAATGAAAATAACATTCAAGGACAATGTTTAAAGTTTAGACAGTAAGACGTGGGAACACCAACATTCCTAACTACTTAGACTATATTAAATCGTTCTTAAATACATAAAGGAGGAAAACATAAAGATAAAGCTTATCAGTGAGAGTAGGGTACTTGTAAGAGTAAATCCTAGCTCTATATTTGCTGTTCTTTATCAGAGAAAGTGGAAAGAATGAAAAAAAAAAAAAAAACAATTTACAATAAGAAACACATCACCGTTGACATAGACCAGGATCCCATAAATCAACTTGTATTTGACGTTCAAACTAGTTACAATCATCAAGTCCAGTGGTTCTCTACAACTTCAAACTTCTCATCTCAGCGTAGGTATTTTCAATAGCAAATAGAGCTTACAGCAACTTCAGAAAACTATTTACATGCATCAGATATTCAGAGACCAACCTTTTTCTCATCTTCCACAGAAGTATTTATAGAATAAATGAGGAGGTGGGATAAGAGAAAAGATCTCCAGGTTCAATTAATACAGTTTAATTCTTCTTGGCCTTTGAGGGGCTCAATGGAGAATCTTTTTGATATTTACTCTCTATTAATTGATTTTCATTAAGTATTAAGCTTGCTGGGCAGATTTTGTTGACTCTTGAGGCGAGTTAGCAATTAATCTGGCTGTCTTTTAGGCAAAATATCACTGACTAAGGAAATAACTCTGCCTTCTTTGATTTATGATGCCACAAGTGACACTCTGGAAGCTAGAGCGGATTCAATTAGCCTCTGATGTGGTAGTGGAGGCTTCTCGGACTGATAGATTTCATTGTTTTAACCCAAAACACTGTTAATGTGATTTTGATTTGTGTTTTAGGCCTGATTAGGCTTAATATTTGTCTTCAGGTCTTCATATTGTCTTTAACTGTGTGGATTAGGCTTTTGATTAATCGAATTTTATGCCTTAATCCCTCGAAACTGTGTTAAAATCATAAATTCTTCATTTCTACTTTTATTTTATCCTTTGACACAGATACTCTTTATTTGATTAATTTTTGTTGTGCCTTTGTTGTTTTGCAGGTGCGCAGAGGGTTTTACAATGTTATCAGTGCTCATGAGGCACAGATAAATCATAATTTTGAACCCTGCAGATCGATCTCATTCATGAATAGTGGCCTGAGGGATCGTCATCCCCGGCCTTTGATTTTCTTTTCAAACAATCGAGAAACCTTTAAAATCCCTCCAAAAACACAGGAAATTTAGTTGATTTGGAGGTTAGGTTCAATCGTGACCATTGGATTAAATCAACAAATGGTCAAGATTGCTTGCTGGGGTCAACAGGGGAGTTAGTTGGATGAATGGGGTTCAGATTAAGTCTAGACTGTTGATCTGGGTTGACCAACCGCTGAGATCAATCGGGAGTTTGATACTGCAGAGGGGGTAACATTATAATAAAATGGGAGAAAATGTAATGAAAAGGGGAAAAACCTTTGGCATAAGCGAAATGGGGTTAAAAATGAAGCTTAGACGTGGGATGAATGAGAGCTATTGATCTAGGATGATCAACGGTCAGGATTTCTTGAACAAAGTGCTGGGGGGTTTGGATGATGGGCAAATGAATGGGGGAAGGGTTTAATCTGGTCCGTTGGATTGAAACGATGGATGACAGAGATTAAAAGGAGAAAATGCAATGCGATGGGGAAAGGTGGTTTCAGCTTAAAAAACTGTTGGTTTCGCGCTGCTCCAAAGAGGTTTACAATTTTTCCCAAAAAAACGCAATATACTTTGCTGCTTGACACGTGTCCTTTAAATACCGCCCATATCACGTAATTTTTTGGCATTAACGTTCGGGCACAAAATTACACGATATGGGATAGCAACTGTTAGATGAAGGGCAGAGAGATCTAACGATGGGAGTGAGAGCATGATGGGATAAGATGCGCAGGCGGAAAATGGTGGGCAGGGTCAAGGCGGTTTAGATCTCGACCATTGGATCTCGGGAATGGACGGTCGAGATCTAACGATGACGGAGGTAGGTCCCAAAGGAGTTGGGACTATCGGGTTCAATAAGGACCGTGGGATTTGAATGAGGGACAGTCCAGATTACTTCTCGGGGTAAATGAAAGCAATGTGAGATGGGGGGTTGGGTGAAGATCAGGTGCAATGTAGACCGTTGATCTGCAAAGATCAATGGTGGATATTCACCGAAGAATTACACCGTTGGGCTTATGAAATAACAAAGGGAAGACGAGTTTGATCTAGAATGTTGGATCTATGAAATGGACGGTCCAGATTTAATTGCAAGATTACAAATCGATTGAGGTAAGGGGAAAGCACAAAGGAAGTTTTGCGATGTGATTACCTATTAACCGTCGGATCAGAAAAACGATTGACGGTTGAGATTTAATCGGAGGGGTAAAGGATGAAAGTTATGAGCGGTAATGCGAAGAAATATTAGCTGTCGGTTCTTATGGTTTCGATGGCTAAGATTCGATCAGGGGAATCGGCATCAGAGAAGACAAAAGAGCAAAGTGTTACGGGAAACTGCGATTGCCGATTTGTGATGGAGCAAGAGCCATTGATCTAAAAACTAGATCGACGGTAAGGATTTAATCGTGAAGGCCAAAGGCGGAAGGGCGGGTTTGGAGAATGGAGAAATTGGGATCGTCGGATCTTGGCATAATAGAGAAGATCAATGGTGGAGATACAATCGCGGAATCACATCGGAAGAGGGAAAATAACAAAGAAAACAGGGTAAACTGAATATTTGCAATGCGATTTAATGATGGCCGTCGGATCTGGGAGCAGATCGACGGTCCAGATTTTTTTTTAAAACATATTGTTGGGTCTTATTTAAACATAATGAAAGTAGGGTTTTTATAAGATAAAAAGGAGGAAAAGGTTTGGGGAAAAGTTTTTTAATGTTTCTAGTGCCCGATTGTGGGGCTGTGGTCCTGTGCAAAGGATGAGGAGATCGGGGTTTTAAGAAAAGGGCTTAATCGCATCGAAGTCTTTGGAAAGTGAAAGGTAACAAGAAAAATAGAAACACCCGATTGCAATTACGCGATTAGGCCTTAGCGCCTGGTCTCGGTGCTGCTTTTATGTAGAAAAAAGGAGCTGGGTCTAAGGCCAAAGGGGCTTAAGGCCTTAATAGAAAAAGACTGTTTTTTAGGATTTTTGAAGGGTTTTGAGAGTTCCGATAAGGTTAAAAAAGGAGTTTTAAACCTTATCAAAGGGAATTTATGAAGGGAATGAAGGAAAATGAGGGAAATGGAGGAAATTTATGAAGAAGAAGGCAATGAAAATGGTGTTATTCATGAGTGAAAGGAGGGGTAAAATGAAGGGAAAAATGGGTTTTTAAGCAGTCTTCTTTTGGTAAACAATAGATTTTTATGAGGGAAACAGCAGTAAAGATGAACTCAAGGATAGAGATTATCATAAGAATTCAAGAACTCACAATTTAGCTATAAAATTGTTTCTTGAAGGCTATAAAAAGTTTTTAGCCACCATTTGATATGACAAATTTTTATAGGTGGCTAACAACAACTCCAACTTGGGATGGCAGCTCCTTGGAGGTGTCAAGAACCTCAGACATATATTCTCTGGATGTAGATTAATGCCTCATCCATTGGGCTACAATTTTCCTTCCTTGGCTGATCTTCTTTTGCTCTGACAATGTTAGCAGCCATTAAAAAACAATGGAAATCTATCAACACAAGATTGCTACCTACCCAATCCTAATGATCTAACATTTTTTCTTCTTTCAGAGTGCATTTGGATTGGAAAACTCTTTTTACAAACATTTTATTCTTTTGAAAGCATAAAACTAGTCTATTTCTACCCTTATTTCTCCATGAACTCAGATTAAGCAGTTGAGTTCATAAGTTTCTCTACCTAACTACTATCTGTTAGGATTAGACTGTCTAACAGATTTTTATTCTCTAAATTCTAAAACAAAAATTTAAAAGCAGAAAGTCAGGATTGAACAGTCTAACTTGTTGCTGATCTATGGCATAAAAACAAGTTGCACATAGACTAAAATTGCAGAAAAGTAAAGCAAAATGGTGAAGGCTTAAGATCTGAATGTTTAAGAACATCCTTCTCTTCAGCTCTGTTTTTTAGGCTTGTTTGAGTTGTTCTCTCTTTGTTCTCTGGTTCAAGTTTTGGGCATATTAGAACCCGTTTTCTTCTATATTTGGCTCAAGATTTAAATAGATTAGATTCATGCATCTTTTTTAAATTCATAGGTTCAGATTTTAAGCTTGTTTGAACCTTTTTTCTTCTATCCTAATCTACCTAACTGATAAGCCAAGATTAAGATGTTTGGAAAATCTATTTCACTAACCTATCAATAGTAAATTAAAACTAATTAGTCATGATTGGATTGTATAACTACCTAGAAGTGTCTTTCTTAGGAGTGGAATTTGAGCTTGCACACTTTCAGATTTTATTTCTCTTTTTTGGTATGGGGCTGTACCTTTCTTGTTTTTACAATCTGCCCTCTTTTCTCTTTCTATTGTTTTTTGTATTTTTTTCTTTTCTTAATTTTATAACTTTGAATGCAATGATGAGTATGATATTCACAATGAGGAAAAAATAAAAAGGGATTTCAAACTGATATGGTCAAGAAAAATAATGTTTGAGCATATTGCCATTGACAGGGCCCCCAAAAAGTTCAGCTCCATTCAATTCTTGCAAAAAATAAGCATTATTGCCAGCTATAGAATGAATGAGATAAGGGCTAAGCCATAAATTATCAAATTTCACATGCTTGCCCTTATCTTCTCTCCTTGAATCCCACTTTAAAACTTTGTCACCAATATTGAAATTAATGGACTTTGTTCTTCTATCAAACAACTTCTTGACACTTTCTTACTTTTGTAATGCTCTGTTGTAGACTTCCTCCCTGGTTTGTTGAAGATGTATAATCTGATTCATTCTTCTTATCATTTCATTGTCTTCAGACTATACTTCTTGGATCAGCTTCATGACTGGCACTCCTAGACTGGTTGGAAAAATTGCATCTATTCCATAACCAGGCTGGTAGGGTGACATTCCAATTGATTTTTTAAGTGTTAATCTGTCAGCCCATAGTGCATGTACTAGCTTTGTGTGCCAATATTTCTTGTTGTCTTCCAACAACTTCTTGATTATTTTCACCAATTTTTCTTTTGAGGATTCTACCAACCCATTACCTTGAGGGTAATAAGCAGTAGAATGACCCAATGTAATATGATATTTGTGACAGAACTCAACCATATTTTTGGATCTAAATGCCACAACATTGTCAGTAATAATATTCCTAGGACAGCCAAATCTAGAGAGGATATGATTTTCAAGGAATTTTATAATGACAGAGTCATTGGCTTGCCTAGAAGGGATGGTTTCTATCGATTTGGTAAAGTAGTCTATTGCAGTGAGAATCCATCTATGTTGGGCAGATGAGGGTGGATGGATTTCTCCTATGAAGTCTAAGCCCCACTATTGAAAAGGAGCTTCAACAGTGATTGGATGCAAGGGTAAAGGAAGCAATTTTCTTTTGCCTTCAAAAAGTTGGCATTTATGACAGGCAATTATAATTTTATGGACATCTTGAAAGAGAGTGCACCAATAGTAACCAGCTCTAAGGATTTTATTGGAAATTTTTTTCCAATAGAGGTGGCTTCTAGATTCTCCTTCGTGGAACTCATGCTTGATTTTCTCTGCATCATTCTCAGGCAAACATTTAAGCAATAACCCACTAGAATTTTTCCAATATAGACATTTATCTAAAATGCAGTAGTTAACAGATTTTAACTTTAAAAATCTTTCCTTTGTCTTAGACAAACTAGGAGGTGTATTCAAATTGAGCAAAACATATAAAATATCAGCATACCAGGAGGAATTTATAAAATGATTTTCAACAATGGGAGTTGACAATTCCTCCTATTCATCTGATGAATTTATCATGTTTATATCAAGAGCTTCAAAATTAGATTCAACCATCAATTTTGCTAGTCCTTGGCCTTTTATGAGTTTAGTGGGCTTGATTTCTAAATCATATTCAAGTATCATAGCTATCTACTTTTTTCTTTTTCCATCTGGGTCCTGTGTTAGAATGTCTTTTACAACAGAGTTTGGCACAAATGCAATTATGTGGAAGTGTAAAATGTAAACTCTGAAGTATTTCAAGGCTTTGACTAAGGCAAAGGCTTGTTTTTCCATGATATTGTGCTTCAGAGGTGCATCTCTCAATGCCTTACTAAAGAATGCAATTGGCTGCTCTTGTCCCTTTAGATTTTTCTGCAATAGGACAACAACCACTGTATGTTCTGATGCAAATGAAAGATGTAAAAAACTTTTGTAAAGTCAGGACTTATAAGAACTGGTGTTTTGGTTAATGCTTGTTTTACCAGTTCAAATGATTTCTTTGCCTCTAAGCTCCATTTAACTCCTTCTTCTTTCATTAACATGTTTGTTATATTTCTAAGCAGTTCAGCTAAGTTGGGTATGAACCTTCTCAAGAAATTAATCTTTCCAATGAAAAATTGAAGTTCGTTGATGTTTATAGGATGATTGATTTGCAATATACCCTCAATCCTCTTTGGGTCTGTCTTTATCCCCTCTTATGATATGATGTGTCTAAGTATTTTACCTTCTTGGAGACCAAACATTTTTTTCTTCGGATTTAAAGATAACCCAAACTTTCTGCATTTCTCAAAGACTTTTCTCAAGTGTTCTAGGTGTTCTTCATCTGTTTTGGAAAAAACAATGATATAATCAAGGTAAATAATGATGAAGTAGCCTAATTCTTCTGAGAATGAAATATCCATGGCTCTCTAAAAAGTAGCACCAGCATTCATTAAGCCAAAGGGCATTTTCACATACATTAAAGTACCCCAAGTGTAGTAAAGGTTGTCTTGAGTTGATCATCAGGATGTACTAAAATATGATTGTATCCTGAGAAGCCATCTAGCAAAGAAATTCTTTTAGAACCAACTACTTTTTGTAGAATGTGATCCATCTTGGGTAAAGCGTAGTTGTCTTTCAATGAGGCTTCGTTTAAGTCCCTAAAGTAAATACAAAGCCTTATTTCTCCTATCTTTTTCCTCATTGACAGAAGATTAGATACCCACTCTGAATATCTAATAGGAACAATAATTCCAGCCTCATACATTTTCTTGATTTCCTTCTCAACCAAAGGTAATTGAACAGGGTTTATTCTGCACAATTTTTGCTTAAAAGGTTTTTGGTTTTCTTTGAGAGGTATCTTGTGCTGAATTATTTCTGTGTCATAGGACTTTATATCCTCATCACGCCATGCAAAAACATCATAAAATTCTTTAAACAACTCAATGTATTTCAGTTTGATGTGAGTTGGTATATTTTTAGACAGTTTGATCATTTTTGGTTTTAGTTCATTGCCTATATTACACTCTTCTACCTCAGTTTCAAAAGGCTCCAGTTTTGGCTTCTTGGCAACATCATTGAAATCAAACAACTCTTCTAATGGGATTAGACTTTTTGGAAAATTTTGAGTATTAGATTGCAATGTTTCTAAGTCTTCTTTTGGTAAATCTGCACTAATCTTTGTGTTATGTTCAACTTTATCAGCTAGCAGGTTTATAAAAAAAATCTCTAGAGAGTTTTCTTCTTCATCAAGTAGATTTTCTTCAGTAGAACAATCATCTTCATACTTTGAATCTGAACTAGCTAGTTCAAATTCATTTATGGACTGTAAGAAGTCTTCTATTTGTTTGTATCCATCAAACACTTGCCAATATTTCTCATTATCAGGGACAACTGGTCTAAATTTGATTTGAGTTGTGCATTGTTTGGTTTCATAAGGAGTTAGGCATGTTCTAGTAGCAAAAGCTAAATCATTAGCTTGGATATTTTGGTTTCTTGGGACAAAGATAAGTTTGAATTCCTCAAATGTTTTCAATAAATCCACAACATCATTTATATAGGCTCTAAGTATGGGATGTTTTGCAGTGTATTCACCATGAACCTTTATTCTTTTGGCCCCTAATTTCTTCAATAAGTGCAGGCCTAAAAGGAGGGCTTCATACTCAACTATGTTATTGGTGCACTAAAAGTTTAATTTGCAGGAATGCCCTTCAATATGATTTTTCATTGTATTTTGAAGCCACACTCCTCCACCTGCATCACTCTTCGTGCAAGATCCATCAAAGTTCATACTCCAAAGAGGACTAGTTTCAGATTCATTAGTTTGACTACTATCCTCTTCATCTAGCGTGATTTTGGATTGTTCTTGTAGATCATCACTATGTTGAATTTGTTTTATTTCCTCATGTTTTTCATTGTGTTGAGGACTCTTATCTTGACTCTCAAGGTTGAAAAGAAATGAATGACTAATTTTCAGCTCTAGACCTGTGATTTGTTTGCTATGGTTTTCTGATTTGGCATACTATTTTGATACTTCTGTCTTGTCTTCCTCTTTTTCTATATCTGCCACTAATTCAGTTAAGTTTTCTTGATCACTGAATGTTTCATCATTGAAAAGGATAAATGAATCAAGGCTTATATGTACAAAATAAAGAGGATATTTTTGTGGTCTCTCTTGGCTGGTAACCATGTATTTCATATGAGTTTTCCTATAAATTTTTCTAGTTTGATTAAAAACATGGATAGTGGCATATGTCATATCCATTTGCATTGTTCCTTGTAGCTTAGCTCCCCATGATCTTGATAATAACACACCATACTTGGGGGGTACATCAGCCACTACAATATCCATTACTAAACACTTGGCTGGGATTTGCGCTAAGTTTACACAGAGGTCTTTGATCAAACCTAAACATTTCACTCTGCTTGAGTCAAAGGAGTAAAGATCTTTGTATGGTCTAGTGATTTCAAGCCCTAGGCTCTCCATTACAGCTTTGGGCATTAAGTTATGAGAGGCTCCTGAATCATGCATAGCATTGTGTAAAACTTTGTCATGAATCTTTAAACTAACATAAAAATGAGGAACTGGTCCTTCTTGATATCTACCCTCAATCTTAGGACCAAATATGAGCTCTCGTTGGTCATCATTAAGATTGACAGTGTCATTATTCTCTTCTATGTTAAAAGCATTCAAAATTTGGGATCTATACATATCTTGGGTAGCTAATTCAGTGAGAGGAATAGAGATTTTGATTTTGGCAATTTCCTGCTCCAAACTAAAAGGCATATGATTTTTAAAAATTATTTTTTTGGCCTTATTAACTACCACTCTATCAGCAAAATCAGTTTGATGATTTCCTTTATTTACATTTTTCAAAATTGCTTTGATAGGAGCACTAGCTGAAGTACTAGCGCTGCTAGAATCTGCACTCTATTTTTCATTAATTTGAGTGCCTTTTTCTTTGTTTTTATCATAATTTCCAGCCACTATTTTGTCTTTCTGTTTTGTAACTTTGGGTTTATTTACAGGGCTGCTTTTTGCAGAATTTTCAAAGGTCTTAGTCTTGGGAGTTTCCTGATTGCTTTTACTCCTAAGGTCGTATTATTTTGGAGTCTCTATGATGACATTTTCCAGCTCTTGATAGTAATATTCATCCTCTGGTCTTTTATCATCATAGGGTGTGTATAGACCTTGTTTTCTATTGTAATGAACTTCAAAATCATCATTTTCTACTCCCAACATGTTTATGTCATCTTCCTCTTTTTTTTTATTGTTTCTTCAACCTCACTTACATAGTTTTGATGAAAAGGAGGTGTAATTTGTTGGTCATCCTCCCTTGGTCTGTTTTGAGGCTGGTTTCTCCTAAAATTTTGATTTTGGTTTTGAGATTGGTTTCTGATTTGAAGAGCTGATTGATTTTGACCTGATTGTGCTCTCTCAAGTATGCTCATCTTTTTCATCATCTCCTCCATCATTCTTTCCATCTTTGAGCTAGATGTGGAAGGTGTAGATTCCTCTCTAAAGGACACTTTCTTCTCATTCCTCATTCTTGCTCTTTTCTCCATTAAATTAACTTCCACAGCAAGAGCTCCTTTTTGCATATCTTCAAGAGTCAAAGGATCTCTCTCTCTCAGCTGATAGGCCATTTTAGGATCAAATACTTCATGAAACTTGTTTAAATATGAGCCTTGTGGAGGTTTTAAGTCTGGGGGAAGGGCATTATAAACACTATTGAACCTAGTGCAATAAGCTTGAACACTTTCCCCAGTGTTTCTTTGGAGATTCTTGTAATCATAAAGTATTTGGAGAGGGTTTTTCCTGACTTCCCATTTGTTTAAGAATAACTGATGGAAGGCTTGGAGATCATTAATACTGTGAGGGGTTAAGCCTTTAAACCATTTTCTCGCTTCTCTCCCTAAACTTTGAGCAAATAGTCTAAGTTTGACAGTTTTATCATCAATCTCATTTTTGTCAAAGTATTCAATCAACTTGTCCACATTTTGTGAAGCAGTAGTAGCACCACTGGCATCATACAATGATATCTTGGACTGATAGTCTTGTGGAAGATTGAATAAAGGTAAAGGAAGGACTAGGGGAGCATACCATGTTGCCATGATAGGAGGTTGTGGAAAAATTGGGGGGTTTACAAGTGGTGGATTGACAAGAGGGAAAGTGGGTTGGAATGGAGTGGTATGGATAGTGGATGTATGAATAATAGATGTAGATGGACCAAAAGTAGATTGTTGAGAAGATTTAGGATGAGAGAAACCAAAATTATGAATGAAATCAAAATTAGGAGGGGTAGTTTCTCTGCTACCAAGATTTTCACCTCTATCTTGGGGTGAAGGTGGAGACTCTAGATATATATGATCTATATCATCAAGTGACCTCATTCTGAATGGATTTCTTAAGTCAACTTGTGATTATTGTAGAGCTACAAGGTTTTAAGGGACATAATTAGCTCTATGGAATGTTCTGACAATAGTTGAAGATTTTCTCTTAGGAGACTTCCTAAGTATTCTTTCCAGGTTATCAACTATCTCAGGAGGGTTTAGGTTAGGATCGACTCTAGTATGAATCCTTCTAGGAGCCACTATGCTATGTTTTTCAGACCCGGATTACAAGAAAATTTTAACCAAATATGACAATCTTTAGGAGGCTAACTGATCTTTAAACAAGGAAACTTTAATCTTTAAAGTCTTCTTAACTGAGTTTAAATGATGTTATGATGATAATGGGTTTCCTAGTGGAGTCTTAAGGTCTGTTTAGGATTGTGGAGTCACCAAGTGGAAATTTTTATCTCTTTTGGAGGTAAAATGTTTTATGGTTCACCACCATGTTTATTTGAATACCAATATGAAATATTTTTGGGTTTTCTCAGTTTTTTTAGTCCTATGGGTTCTAAGAGTGTCCTAAATCTGTTTCAACACTTAGCTAGGGTGATGAGACAAAGAAAGTTTACTCTTATGGCTAAGCTAGCTGATTCCTTCAAGGTTTGATAAAGTCTAGGAGAATCCTAAGGTTTACTTAGTTTGTCACTGTTTCAAATAAGTCTTATCACAATTACCAACCTGGTTGGCAGTGCTTGAAGAGATCTACTTATACTACACTGAACAATGTTCTCGAATCAAGGGTTTTTCTTGAGGTCCTAAGGATATCTAAGGTGAAATTCACTCAGAGTCCCCAACGGAGTCGCTAGAAATGTTAGCTCCCTGTAATTTTAGTAGATTTGCAAGACTAAAGCTACAGAGAGAACATTTGAACCACTTTGGGATTCTAGGATCTAGCCCTCCTGAATCCAGAGAGGGATCTCTCTATAAGTGCAAAGATTGATTTATCTTTAAGTTTTTGAAATATATATTAGGCTAGTTATGAAGAACAAGGTTTTTGTTTGTTTTGGTTGGGCAAAGATATATGAAGGTGAAGGAAGTCTAATGAAGGGTGAAGGTTGCATGAAAATGAAGGAATGATTCAACTAACAAGATAGGCAAGAAGTAGCTTCAATCCATTGGGCTATGGAGTCATAATAGGATTTAATTGAAATAACAAGGTTCAAGAGTGGTCCATGTGGCAAGTCATTTATGTCAAAGGATCTCTTTAAGTTGATTTTATGGAATGAAAAAAATCAGAAATGAAGAACAAACGAATGAAGAACAAAGAGCAGCCTAAGATCAAGTAAGTACTTTGAAACTATCCTGCTTTTGGCATGCACTTAATGAAATACATAAAAGTAATCTAAGATCAGGTAAGTACTCTGAAACTAGCCTACTTTTGATGCACTTTCAATAGAAAACATTTAAAACACAAAATAGAATAGCTTAAGATCAAGTAAGGACTTTGAACCTATCCTAATTTCAGCATATTCAAAGGGAAACTTTTCAAAGTAACTGTTGGAGAAGAAACTAGAGGATAGGGCTAACCATAGACTTCCCTAGTTGATTATTTAATTAGCAAACTTTTCAAGACAACATATAAGGTAAACAAAGAATAGTCTAAGCTCAGGTAAGGACTTTGAAACTAGCCTGCTTTCAACATACTCTTAGGGAAACTTTCAGACAACCTTTGGAGATCAAACTAGAGGACAGGGCTAACCATAAACCTCCCTAGTTCAACTCTACTTAGCCAGTAATGAAAATAACATTAAAGGAAAATGTTTAAAGTTTAGATAGTAAGACATGGGAACACCAACATTCCTAACTTCTTAGAATATATTAAATCATTCTTAAATACACAAAGGAGGAAAACATAAAGATAAAGCTTATCAGTGAGAGTAGGGTACTTGTAAGAGTAAATCCTAGCTCTATATTTGTTGTTCTTTATCAAAGAAAGTGGATAGAATGAAAACAAAAATAAAATAACAATTTGCAATAAGAAACACATCATCGTTGACATATACCAGGCTCCCATAAATTAGCTTGTAGTTGATGTTCAAACCAGTTACAATCATCAAGTCCAATGGTTCTCTATAGCTTCAAACTTCTCATCTCAACTTAGGTATCTTCAATTACAAATAGAGCTTACAACAGCTTCAGGAAACTATTTACATGCATCATATATTCAGAGACCAACCTTTTTCTCATCTTCCAAAGAAGTATTTATAGAAGAAATTAGGGGGTGGGATAAGAGAAAATATCTCTAGTTTCAATTAATATAGTTTAATTCTTCTCGGCCTTTGAGGGGCTCCATGGAGAAGCCTTCTAATATTTTTCTATATTTATTGATTTTCATTAAGTATTAAGTTTGTTGGGTAGATTTTGTTGAATTAAATACTTTTGAGGCGAGTTAGGAATTACTCTGGTTGTATTTTAGGAAAAATATCACTGATTGAGGAGATAAATCTGCATCTTTTATTTATGAGGTTGCAGGTGGCACTCTGGTAGCTGGAGTGGATTCAGTTAGCCTCTGATGTGGCAGTGGAGGCTTCTTAGACTGATAGATTTCATTGTTTTAACCCAAAACACTGTTAATTTGATTTTGATTTGTGTTTTAGGCCTGATTAGGCTTAATCTTTGTCTTCATTTCTTCATATTGTATTTAAATGTGTGGATTAGGCTTTTGATTAATCGAATTTTATGCCTTAATCCCTCAAAACTGTGTTAAAATCATAAATTCTTTGTTTCTGCTTTGATTTTATCCGTTGACACAGATACTCTTTGTTTCATTAATTTTTGTTGTGCCTTTGTTGTTTTTCAGGTGCGCATAGGGTTTATAATGTTATCAGTGCTCATGAGGCATGGATAAATCATAATTTTGAACCATGTAGACCGATCTCCTTCATGAATAGTGGCCTGAGGGATCATCATCCCCAGCCTTTGATTTTCTTTTCAAACAGTCGAGAAACCTTTAAAACCTACAAAAACATAGAAGAGTTAAGAAAATTAGTGAAGGAAAAGGATAAGGCTGCTTTGGAGGTTAGGTTCAATCGTGACCATTGGATGAAATCAACCAATGGTATAGATTTCTTGTTGGGGTCAACAGGGGAGTCAATTGGATGAATGGGGTTCATATTAAGTGTGGGCTGCTGATCTGGGTTGACTAGCAGCTGATAAATCGAGAGTTTTATACTGTGGAGGGGGTAACATTATAATAAAATGGAAGAAAATGTAATGAAAAGGGGAAAAACCTTTGGCAGAAGCGAAATGGGGTTAAAAATGAAGTTTAGACACGGCATGAATGAGAGCCGTTGATCTAGGATGATCAATGGTCGAAATTTCTTGAACAAAGTGCTCGGGGGTTTGGATGATGGGCAAATGAATGGGGGAAGGGTTTAATCTGGGCCGTTGGATTGAAACGATGGATGGTGGAGATTAAAAGGAGAAAATGCAATGCGATGGGGAAAGGTGGTTTTGGCTTAAAAAACCACTGGTTTTACGCTGCTCCAAAGTGGTTTACAAGTTTTCCCAAAAAAACGCAATATGCTTTGCTGCTTGACACATGTCCTTTCAATACCACCCATATCGTGTAATTTTTTGGCATTAAATTTTGGGCACAAAATTACGCAATATGGGATAACAACCATTGGATGAAGGGCAGAGAGATCTGACAGTGGGAGTGAGAGCACGATGAGATAAGATGCTCAGGTGGAAAATGGTGGGCAAGGTCGAGGCAGCTTAGATCCCGACTGTTGGATCTCAGGAATGGACGGTCGAGATCTAACGATGATGGAGGTAGGTCCCAAAGGAGTTGGGCCTATCGGGTTCAATAAGGACCATGAGATTTGAATGATGGATGGTCTAGATTACTTCTTGGGGTAAATGAAAGCAATGTGAGACGGGGGGTTGGGCGGAGATCAGGTGCAATGTAGAACGTTGATTTGCAAAGATCAATGGTGGATCTTCACTGAACAATTACACTGTCGGGCTTATGAAATAACAAAGGGAAGACAAGTTTGATCTGGACTTTTGGATCTATGAAATGGACGGTCCAGATTTGATCGCAGGATCAAAAATCAGTGGAGGTAAGGGGAAAGCACAAAGGAATTTTGCGACGCGATTACGTATTGACCGTTGGATCAGAAAAACGATCGACGGTTGGGATTTAATCGGAGGGGTAGAGGAAAGTTATGAGCGGTAATGCGAAGAAATCTTAGCCGTTGGTTCTTGAGGTTTCTACAGCTAAGGTTCGATCGGGGGAATCAACATCGGAGAAGACAAAAGGGAAAAGTGTTACGGGAAACTGCAATTGCCGATTTGCGATGGAGCGAGAGATGTTGATCTAAAAACTAGATCGACGGTCAGGATTTAATCGTGAAGGCCAAAGGCGGAAGGGCAAGTTTGGAGAATGGAGCAATTGGGACCATCATATCTAGGCACGATAGAGCAGATCAACGGTGGAGATACAATCGCGGGATCACATCGGAAGAGGAAAAATAACAAAGAAAACAGGGTAAACTGAATATTTGCGATGCAATTTAACGATGTCCGTTGGATCTGGGAGTAGATCGACGGTCCAGATTTGTTTTTAAAACATATTTTGGGGTCTTATTTAAACATAATGAAAGTTGGGTTTTTATAAAATACAAAGGAGGAAAAGGTTTGGGGAAAGGTTTTTTAATGTTTAGGGCCTGATTGTGGGGCTGTGGTCTTTTGCAAAGGATGAGGAGATCGGGGTTTAAGAAAAGGGCTTAATCGCATCAGAGTCTTTGGAAAGTGAAAGGTAACAAGAAAAATAGAAACACCCGACTGCGATTATGCGATTAGGCCTTAGCGCCTGGTCTCGGTGCTGGTTTTATGAAGAAAAAAGGAGCTATGGGTAAGGCCAAAGGGGCTTAAGGCCTTAATAGAAAAAGACTGTTTTTTAGGACTTTTGAAGGATTCATGAAGGGTTTTGAGAGTTCTGATAAGGTTAAAAAAGGAGTTTTAAACCTTATCAAAGGGAATTTGTGAAGAGAATGAAGGAAAATGAGGGAAATGGAGGAAATTTACGAAGAAGAAGGGGATGAAAATGGTGTTATTCATGAGTGACAGGAGGGGTAAAATGAAGGGAAAAATGGGTTTTTAAGCAGTCTTCTTTTGGTGAACAGCAGATTTTTATGAGGGAAACAACAATAAATATGAACTCAAGGATAGAGATTATCATAAGACTTCAAGAACTCACAATTTAGCTACAAAACTTTTTCTTGAAGGCTATAAAAATATTTTTATCCACCATTTGATATGACAAATTTTTATAGGTGGCCAAAAGTAATAATTTTATAAATATAAATTATGTTTATAGTTTTGAAACTGACATTTTGAGTGGACATAATACCTATCTCTCCTTTTCAAGGCTTACTTATGCCACCCAACTAGGTGGAACTCTCTCTTGGTCCTCAGAAATCAAATCTCCCCTTATAAAGTCTAGTTAGTTGGCCTTGTAGTTCATTGTCTTGCTTACTTTTAATTCATATTTATATAGATCTCCTTATTGATTTCTCTCGGTAAATTTGAACTTGAGGTGGTAGCTTCACTAGATTTTGATTTTCAGATTGTAGGAAAATAGTAGGTGGCCAAAGTGGAGGATAGAGAAGTTGGGATTGTAAGTGGTATTTACAACATCATTAAAATATACTCAAAGGGATATCTTTTGGTCCAAGTTACTAAGTATGTATGGTTACCATAGTTAATTCTTGTAGCTACTATAGTGGTTTTTTAAGTGGCTCATTCAACTTATTTTTCCTATTAATAAAATGTTTACTTCACAAGTACCAGTTGTTTATGTATCCTTTTTGACACTTTCTGTCAATCTTTTAAGGTCAAATATTGCTCACACCAATCATATTTTCAATCACAGGTGCAATGATATGAAACATTTGCAATTCCACAACCAGATAGAGTTTTACCTTGGGAAATAGGGTTGTTTGTGGCACCTCCTACTCTAAACCCTCAACAAGTTCATAGGAAACAAGCGACCTCAAACAAATGTGTTTCCTTCAACCATAGAATTATTAATACTTGGTATACATTTGTATTAACTATGTGATATGTACTTTTTTAATTATGAATCAATTTCACATCTATCTCATGCCTTGTTGCTTCATATATTCTTGTAAAACCTAAGTTTACTCCATCAATGTGATCTAGTATCTGCAGACACTACAATGCAAATACACGAAGACAAGCGTAAAAAGTGAGGTAGAAAGCATTCAAAAGCCTATTTTGTGGGGAGAAAAACTAAATTATTTTAAATTAGGGTCTAGCCTCTCAAAATATACCACCATGATCCAAAAATTAGATGGTACTCCATAGGTTTAAACCCACATTTTCAGAATCCTATAGAGCAATTTCTCTCTTTTCTCTCTTTTCACTTTAATTTTCTTTAGTTTATCCTTTTATATGAATTAGTATACATTCAACTATAGCATTAAGGAAGATCTAATCATTGAGATGTTGATTTTCACTGGGTCGGTTAACTGTATTGGTTATCCATAGACATTAACATAAATTTTGTCTTCTTTATTTGTTTTTCTACTATAAATTAGAAAATTGATGTTGTGTATTTCTCTCTAGGCCTATAATTGTCCGATGAAAGCCTTTTGAGAATGTAATAAGGTATGTGTATTGTTTTCATTTTATTGTATGGTAACTGCAGAAGCACAAAAATATATTTTTTCACCTTTTTGAAAAGGATAGACTTCATGCCATGCCCCTAGAATGCAATACTTTTACTGCTATGTAGTGCACAAAATGTTGTTTTAAACTAATTTTCCAAGATCTGCGGATGGTTAAGTTGTTTCAAGCGAAAACTTATTGTTTCTTGAATTGTTATAAAATGAATTTTATGACTCTTTTGATACTTAGAGATATTTTTAGAAACAAAATGAGAATAAGGCTATTAGCTTGAAGTCCCTTACTATATTTATGCCTCTAGCACAACAATTTTGTCACAGAATTATCTGAGTTTTAGATTTGATGAGGTTGGTGATAATTTTTATATAAATAAAAAAGGAATATTTGGCAATGGAAATATATTGATGTGGCAATAATTTCCCACAATGAACTTTTGGACTTCTAGGAGATACCCTACCCTGCCTTTTGTAGTCTCTTATTGCCTTATTATATTATTATTATTTTTAACTAGATAAAGGAAGGGGTGGGTTCCTTAAAAAATGAGTAGTACCATTGATTATGAGGGGTGAGAAATCCTTTATAATTATGATATACATTGTGCAAACATATTAGTAAATATTTCTTCATTTATTGTAAGACTTTTCTAAATATAAATTACATTTATAGCTTTGAAATGCCTAACATTTTGAGTGGACACAACACCCATATCTCCTTCTCAAGGATTACTTATGCCACCCAAATAAGTGGCACTCTCTCTTGGTCCTCATAAATCAAATCTCCCCTTATAAATTCTAGTTAGATGACCTCTTCTAGTTCATCATATTTATTTCTTTTAATTCATATTATTAAAAAGCTCCTTATTTAATTCTCTTGGTAAATTTGAGCTTGAGGTGGTAATTTCACTAGATTTCCATTTTTATATTGTAGGAAAACAATAGGTGGCCAAAGTGGAGGAGAGAGAAACTAAGCTTGTAAGTGGTCTTTACAACACCATTAAAGTATCCTCAAAGGGATATCTTTTGGTCCAACTTACTAAGTATGTATGTTTACCATAGTTAGTTATTCTAGATGCTGTTGTGGTTTTTTGGGTGGTTCATTCAACTTATTTCTCTTATTAATAAAATGTTTATTTCACAAGTACCAGATGTTTTTGTATCCTTTTTGACACTTTCTGTCAATATTTTAAGGTCGAATATTGCTCACACTAATCATATTTTCAATCACAGGTGCAATGATATGAAACATTTGCAATTCCACGACCAGATAGAGTTTTACCTTGGGAAATAGGGTTGTTTGTGGCACCTCCTACTCTAAACCCTCAGCAAGTTCGTAGGAAACAAGCGACCTTGAACAAATGTGTTTCCTTCATCCATAGACTTATAATACTTGGTATACGTTTGTATTAACTATGTGATATGTAATTTTTTAATTATGAATGAATTTCACATCTATCTCATGCCTTGTTGATTCATATATTCTTGTAAAACCTAAGTTTACTCCATCAATGTGATCTAGTATTTGCAGACACTACAATGCAAATACACGAAGACAAGCGTAAAAAGTGAGGTAGAAAGCATTCAAAAGCATATTTTGTGGGGAGAAAAACTAAATTATTTTAAATTAGGGTCTAGCCTCTCAAAATATACCACCATGATCCAAAAATCAGATGGTACTCCATAGGTTTAAACCCACATTTTCAGAATCCTATAGAACCATTTCTCTCTTTTCTCTTTTTTCACTTTAATTTTCTTTAGTTTATCCTTTTATATGAACTTGTATACATTCAACTATAGAATTAAGGATCCTCTACTTATTGAGATGTTGATTTTCAGCAGGTCGGTTAACTGTATTGGTTATCCATAGACATTAACATAAATTTTGTCTTCTTTATTTGTTTTTCTACTATAAATTAGAAAAATGATGTTGTGTATTTCTCACTAGGCCTATGATTTTCCGATGAAAGCCTTTTGAGAATGTAATAAGGTATGTGTATTATTTTTATTTTATTGTATGGTAACTGGAGAAGCACAAAAATATATTTTTTTCACCTTTTTGAAAAGGATAGACTTCATGCCATACCCCTGGAATGCGATACTTTTAGTGCTATGTAGTGCACAAAATGTTGTTTTAAACTAATTTTCCAAGATCTGAGGATGGCTAAGTTGTTTCAAGTGAAAACTTATTGTTTCTTGAATTGTTATAAAATGACTTTTATGACTCTTTTGAGAGTTAGAGATATTTTGAGAAAAAAAATTAGAATAAGGCTATTAGCTTGAAGTCCCTTACTATACTTATGCCTCTAGCACAACAATTTTGTCACAGAATTATTTGAGTTTTAGATCTGATGAGGTTGGTGATAATTTTTATATAAAGACAAAAGGAATATTTGGCAATGGAAATATATTGATGTGGCAATAATTTCCCACAATGGACTTTTGGACTTCTAGGAGATACCCTACCCTGCCTTTTGTAGTCTCTTCTTGCCTTATTATATTATTATTATTTTTAACTAGATAAAGGAAGGGGTGGGTTCCTTAAAAAATGAGTAGTAGCATTGATTATGAGGGGTGAGAAATCCTTTATAATTCTGATGTACATTGTGCAAACATATTAGTAAATATTTCTTCATTTATTGTAAGACTTTTCTAAATATAAATTACATTTATAGCTTTGAAATGCCTATCATTTTGAGTGGACACAACACCCATATCTCCTTCTCAAGGATTAATTATGCCACCCAGATAAGTGGCACTCTCTCTTGGTCCTCAGAAATCAAATCTCCCCTTATAAATTCTAGTTAGCTGGCCTCTTCTAGTTCACTATATTTATTGCTTTTAATTCATATTATTAAAAATCTCCTTATTTAATTCTCTTGGTAAATTTGAGCTTGAGGTGGTAATTTCACTAGATTTCCATTTTCAGCTTGTAGGAAAACAATAGGTGGCCAAAGTGGAGGATAGAGAACCTGAGCTTGTAAGTGGTCTTTACAACACCATTAAAGTATCCTCAAAGGGATAGCTTTTGGTCCAAATTACTAAGTATGTATGTTTACCATAGTTAGTTATTCTAGATACTATTGTGGTTTTTTGGGTGGCTCATTCAACTTATTTCTCCTATTAATAAAATGTTTATTTCAAAAGTACCAGATGTTTTTGTATCCTTTTTGACACTTTCTGTCAATCTTTGAAGGTTAAATCTTCATGACACTCATTGTATTGTCAATCACAGGTGCAATGGGATGAAAAATGTGAAATTCCATGATCAAAGAGAGTTTTTCCTTGGGAAATAGAGATGTTTGTGGGACCTCCCACTCTTAACCCTCAGCCAGTTTGTAGGAATAAGATACCTCAAACAAATGTGTTTCCTTCATCCACAGACTTATCAATGTACATTTGTATTTATTATGTGATCTGTAAGTTTATATTGATGAATGCACTTCAAAAATATCTCATGCCTTGTTGCTTCATAGGTTCTTATAAAACATCAGTTGACTCCATCAGTGTGATCTAGTACCTGCAGACAGTGCAATGTCAAGACCTGAAGACAGGTAGAAAATGTGAGGTGGAAAGCATTCAAAAGCCTATTTTGAGGGGAGAAAAAGTGAATGATGTTAAACTAGTCTCTAGCATCTCAAAAGCTACCACTACGATCTAAAAATTATATGGTGCTCCGTAGGTTTGAACCTGCATTTTTAGAATCCTATAGATCCGATTTCTCTATTTTCTCTCTTTTCACTTTAATTTTCTTTAGTTTATCCTTTTGTATGAATTAGTATACATTCAAGTATAGCATTAAGGATGCTCTAATCTTGAGATGATGATTTTTAGTAGGCCAGTTAACTGCATTGGTTATCCATGGACATTAACATAAATTATATCTTCTTTCTTTGTTTGTCTACTATAAATTAGAAAACTGATGTTGTATATTGCTCTCCAGGCCTATGATTTTGAGAGCATAATAAGGTATTTTAATAGTTTTCATATTACTGTATGGTAACTACAAAAGAACAAAAATATATATTTTTCACCTTTTGAAAAGGATAGACTTCATGCCATGCCCCTGGAATGTGATAATTTTAATGATATGTAGTGAAAAAAATGTTGTTTTAAAATATTTTACCAAGCTCCGAGGATGGTTAAGTTGTTTCAAATTCCATTTGCTATTGTCCTAGAGGCCTTTATTCTCTTCAGATTCTTCTATAATTTTGATCTATAGGGTTTATCAAAACCTTTGATTCTGGGATCTAAAAGTACAAGAGACACAAGTGAAATTTTCTCCTTTCTTGAATTGTTATAAGATGAATTTTATGACTGTTTTGATACTTAGAGAGATTTTGAGAAAGAAAATGAGAATACGGATATTATATTTAAGTCCCTTCCTATATTTGTGTTGCTGGTGCAAAATTTTTGTGCAGAATTATCCAAGTTACCGATTTGACGAGGTTGGTGATAATTTATATATCAGGACAAAAGGAATATTTGGAAATGGAAATACGTTGATGTGGCAATAATTTCCCACACTGTACTTTTGGACTTCTTGGATACACCCTACCCTTAAATTTGTAGTCTCTTCTTGCCTATTGTATTAAATTAAAAAAACTAGATAAGGGAAGGGGTGGGTGTCTTAAACAATGGCTAGTACCATTGATTATGAGGAGTGAACAATACTTTATAATTATGATGTACATTTTGCATGGTTCATATTAGTAAATATTTCTCCATTTATTGTAATACTTTTCTAAATATAAACTATGTTTATAGTTTTTAAATGTCTAACATTGAGTGGACACAACACCCATCTCTCCCTCTCAGGGCTTACTTATGCCACTTAACTAGGTGGCACTCTCTCTTGGTCCTCATAAATAAAATCTCCCCTTATAAATTCTAGTTACCTGGCCTTGTAGTTCATCGTCTTGCTTAATTTTATTTCATATTGTTAAATATATCCATATGTAATGCTCTTGGAAAATTTGAGCTTGAGGGGGATACTTCAGTAGATTCCTATTTTCAGATCGTAGGAAAATAGTAGGAGACCAAAGTGGAGGATAGAGAAGTTAGGCAGCGAGCTTGTAAGTGGTCTTTACATCACCATTAAAATATCCTCAAAGGGATAAAGTTTTGGTCCAACTTATTAAGTATGTATGCTTACCATAGTTAGTTCTTGTAGCTACTATAGTGGTTTTTTAGGTGGTTCATCCAACTTATTTTTCCTATTAATAAAATGTTTACTTCACAAGTACTAATTGCCTATGTATCCTTTTTGACAATTTTTGTCAATATTTTAAGGTCAAATCTTGTTGGCTCTCATCGTATTGTCAATCATAGGTACAATGGGATGAAACATGCACAATTCCACGACTAGAGATAATTTTTCCTTGGGAAATAGAGCTATTTGTGGCACCTCCTACTCTAAACCCTCAACCAGTTTGTAGGAACAAGTGACCTTGAAAAAATGTGTTTCCTTCATCCACATAATTATCAATGATTTGTATAAATTTGTATTGATTATGTGAGGTGTAAGTTTACATTGATGAATGCACTACACAACTATCTCAAGCCTTGTTGCTTCATAGGTTATTTTAAAACCTTAGTTGATTTCATAAGTGTGATATACTATCTACAAACATGAAAATGAGAAGACATGAAGAAAGGCAGAGAGAGTGAGGTGTAAATCATTCAAAATCCTATTTTGTGGGGAGAAAAATTGAATGATGCTAAACTAGGCTCTAGCCTCTCAAAATTTGCCACCAAGATCCAAAAATTAAATGGTGCTCCATAGGTTTGAAGTTTATAATTTAGGGACCCTCAAACCCTATTGAATCCTCATTGTGGGATCTGGATTTCTGGGCGAGTATGATGCCTAGGGATCAAAGTTCAATTGAAACTTTGTTTTAGAATACAACTAATAAATTAAACCAAGAACATATCTACATCACAATTTCACTTTACTTGCAACACAACTCTCCTATATATGCTATCTTGAATTCGTTTGAGTCATATTTGCAAATATCATCATTTTCTCAAGAAACATTTGCTTTATATTGCAAGTATTTTGATCTTTTAATTTGCAACAATTAGCTTTATTTTACTTGGAATATCCTTCATTGGTGCAACTCTATTTCAAGTTATTTCATATATTTTTTGCTTGGATGATCATGTAGCTTATGACTAATTGATGTCACTATTTTTTTATTTGATAATTTACTTTCAAGTACTATCTCCTTTATAGTTTAAATTGATGTTTGTATGATCATCTTGGGCTAACATTTAATTTCGAAGGTTACTTGGTGTTTCATTTTGAAACATTTTATTTTTGAGCAAGTGTTTATTATTTTGAAAGCAATATTGAATGCACTGGTTTACATCGTTATCTTTTATTATGTATTGATGATTATTGAGAACACATTTTAATTCATATCTTGTATTTCTTATCATACTTGTTGAAATTTCTCATAATCTTGAAGTAATCCATTTAACCTTAACATCTCATAGAAATCTCACACCATTTTTCATCTAAATTTTCATTAGGGACCACCCCCCTTAGCTTTTTTAGCAGAGAGCTTTAATAGAGAGAGTTGGGAATTAGTGACATCCCCACCTCTTAGTTTTTCCACCAACCACACCTTGTGGGGTTAAATACTTTTCTCACTAACTTAGGTCTGTGTGTAAGGTAGCAACAACAAGCCCCTCAAATATTTTATAGAGAACAAGATGAATTTTCTTAGCTAAATAGTATACTCTAAATTAAAACCACAATTAAATTGTTTACACTTTCCATATTTCTCTCCCTCACTCCCACAGCTCACATCACATACCATATTTGAAAGCTAACTGGGTAGTGGGTTGTTAAATGAAGTAGTGTAAGTTAGCATTTCCAATATTGGATTTCCTCATATTCCAATGGAATACACCAATGTATGGCATTAGATATACATAGGGTATTCTCCACAAGTGGTATACTCCCATGGGAATTTGAAATTTTAGCGTATAGAAGTAGATATCTATGTCTATATCAAATGTCACTTTGTTCGTTCAAGTTAGCTTGTAATCATATCTAACAGGTTACAAATTTTTATTTTATCTGAGGCGCCTCCCTTATTTCAAGCTTACCTATTTGGTTCAATGATATTAAGTTGACAAGATATATTGGGTGTTTCTTATAACAATGAATGCATCTTATAGATTCAGAATGGAAAGTTCAGTGATATTACATGTATGATGATTACTGGGTATTTCTGTTAAGTCCCTATATTAATAGTGTAGTCCCTTATTATGTTAGTGTAGCACCCATTATTGTTATTGTTGTACCCCTGTAATCCCCATATTGTTATTATTGTGCCCTTACATTATTATTGTTAGGTCGGCTAGGGTTACATTGTGGCCCCACTAGGATTACATTATGGCCCCACTAGGATTACATTATGGCCCCATGGACTCCTATATATAGAAAGGAGTTTTTGTTTGTATCATCCAAGAATTGTTTATTCATGTAATTTATTGGAGGTTTCCCCCTTGAAGTGGCTTATTTATAAGGCATTGATATCTCTTTTCTTCTATTTTTGGAGCTGGTTTCACAACATTTGGTATCAGAGCTTTGGATTCTAGGGTTTTACTGCTCCAAAAAGGTTATCGTGGCATTTTCGCTATAACGTTTTTTCTACGAAGGTTCAGAAGCTGAAATTTTTAGAGTGCGAAGAAGAAATCCTAAGGAACATCTTCACAAAATTTCAGAGCTTGGTTGACAAAATTTTTGGAGATATGATCTGTGGAAGTTAGGGATTTTTGTAGGCTCCTGAATTTCACTTAAAAAGGTCATCGTAGAAATTTCGCTATAACGTCTTTTCTATGAAAGTTCAGAAGCTGAAATTTTTAAAGCGCGAAGTTGAAATTGTGAGGAACATCATCACAAAATATTAGAGCTTGATTCACAATATTTTCAGAGATATGATCTATGTAAGTTAGGTCTTTTTCAGGCTCCCAAATTTCATCTCAAAGATGTGATCATGGGAAAATCTTCATACGTCTCTCTCTGAGCATCAGATTGGAATTATGTAAAAAGTGACTGGAAGTACATGGACTGTAGTTTCCTGTCTATAAATTTCAGAGCCAAAGGCATTGATATCTCTTTTCTTCTATTTTTGGAGCTGGTTTCACAACAATTTCTTATAACATTGAATCTATCTTGGAGTGGTAGGGTACATGATAGTGTATAGAAAGGATCAAATCTTCCAATTCATGGTTCCTTACATTATTTTTCTTTGCAAGTTCTACATAATGAATTTGACGGGTAGAGAATTAAGGTTTAATATTATTACTCACCATGCAAGTGTTACTTAGTGCCTTGGTTCTGTTGGTGGGAAGCCATGATTTGGGTGTGGCAAGGCCTTCTATTGTGAAAACAAATGAGTCAGATGTTTGCAAGGAATATAACATACACGATGCTGATAAAGATAATGATGAAAATGAAAACAATGATGAATTTATGAATCAATTTCACATGGGGAAGTTTTCACGTTCAAAAGTTGGTGATTAGTACATTCCACTAGCTCCTGAGGATGTTAAATATTTTGAGTGCAGAGTTCCCAAATTTTGAAACTCAATGCTGGAACTTGGCATGCTAGCCCACTTTTCAAGGATGCGTCCATGGACTTATACAACTTAGAGCTGAGTGACACAAATGTATATTTGTTTATGTATCCCTCCTCTTAAGGTTCTATCTCTCTTTGGTTGGTGGTGGTTTTGAGTTTCAATGTATGATGTTAAGAAAATAAAATTTCAGTTGATATTGTTGAATTCCTGTAGAGTAAAAATGCATTAAAACTTTGATTTTTTTGTTTGTCTTGCATGTACACTTGGTCACTGTTCCACATTTGTATACAGGATTTTTTTGGGAAAATTCTTGACAAATGTTTCCCAGGTGTCTCTCTTCATTTTCTGAGCAGTAAAATGGTCTTTCCATATTTTTTTTCCCAAAAATATGTGAGCATGAAAAATTCAATGCATTTAATTAAAAAATAATAATAACACCCAACCTCACAATTTTTTATGGGTGTGTACAGAATCAAGATTGGCATGGACACTTACCTCTTTGTTTTACTTTCCAAAACAAATAATAATGTTGATAAATTGGTAATGACACATTAAAAATATATCATCATTTTTAATATTAATAATGTACTATTGGCCCTGAGGGATAGCTCAATTGGTTGGGGCCACTGTTGCAAGAAATTTTCTAGTAATTCGGTGTGTTGTGTAGGTCCCCAATTCGATTTTGTCTGGGTCAAGTGCATTATGCCAATGCTACCTACTTTACACTTGGTGCCATCCTTGGAATGAGGGAAGTGCCCTGGAATTTTAGAAACACTTGTTAATTCAATTAATTGTGCATAAAATATGTCATAATGAAGCTGAATTAATTCAAATTGTTGGTCTTCTATCAAGTATATACTATAAAGTACTTTCCATAGATTTGTTGGAATAAATATTACTGGGGTACCCCATCAAGGGGCTGCTCCCTCCCTAGAACCGTGCTTCCAAAATTTGGGACCATGCACATTGATAGGAGTGAAACATTTCATTGAATTCAATCACACATGAGGGTATGGGATTGACATTTAATTAAGAGCACAAAGCCCTTTTTGTACTTCAATGTTGTTGGTGTTGATTGTTGAATTCCTTTATCATGTCCTTAGCAAAAATATACCCTTTACTCAATCCAAAATTATTGATTAGGCATTTTAAGTTTTTTCTACCTTATTTAAAGGCTTGGATTAAGATGTTTCATCATAATTGACTGTTTTTCGTTGCTGTTGTAGAGGATCAAGGTAGAGGAAAAGGCTAGAAAATATGCAAAGGATAAATGATGATACTAATGATGACGATCCTAGTATAAGAGATGGTGTAACATTGCTTGTCCTTTACTTGTTCTTGCTTGTTTATTTATAATTATTTCTTTCAAAGTTTCAATATAATAATTAATGTAGCATGTATTATGGATGAAATTTCTAACTTCATAATAATGCGGTATTCATCTACAAGTAGAACAAGGATGCAAATTTTCATATATTTCATAACTAGTTTGGCATTCAACATGTTTTTTTTTTTAAATATAAATGCAATATATACAAAATGTTCTCAGTTTTCTCCACTCCAAATTTTTTTTTGGAAATGGCACTCTCGGTGCTGTCTCTCCTATTTTAGCTCCCTCTTTGCTCTATGCTTTGGAAACCTTGCTTGGAATTGTTGGTGTAATTTGTACATGTGGACACTATGTCTCATATTATGTCATTAATGACTTTGGTTAGGGAATAATTATGGCTAAATGATTTATGTAGTAATAGGATGAAGGTAAGGCCAACCTAGTAAAATTTGATATGTAGGCTCAATAACTTTATTGGGGCATGCGATCTACTTATGTGGGATAATAACTGCTCTTGTGAGGAATCTGTACTTGAGTTGTGTATATTGCTTCCTAAACCCTCACTTTAAGTAGTAAATCCCTAAAACATAAGTGAAAACCTAGGGGCAATATAGAAGGGTCACCTAATGTCATCACAACAACTCTTTTTATCTCTTTAGGCCAACTCTCCAATGGCACAGTGGAGGAATCTGTAGACAATTAAATTTGATTTATGATGTAAACTTAAGGTTTATTTCAAATTTATCAAACAAAAAAATAAAATTGTTCTAGTTTATACTTTTTTGGTGGATGAAAAGAAGACTAGTTCCAAACAACAACTTAGGAAAAATGGAGTCAAAGGATATTTAGAGGGTTTGAACATATGTGAATGGTGATGAATTTGAACCCACATTTTCATAATCCTATAGATCCATTTCTCTATTTTCACTTTAATTTTCTTTATTTTATCCTTTTGTATGAATTAGTATACATTCAAATATATCATTAAGGGTGCTCTAATCATTGAGATGCTTATTTTCAAAAGGATGGTTAAATGCATTAGTTATCTATGGACATTAACATAAATTGTGTCTTCTTTCTTTGTTTGTCTACTATAAATTAGAAAACTAATGTTGTATATTTCTCTCCTCACTTTAAGTGGTAAAGCCATAAAACAGAAGTGAAAACCTAGGGGAAATGTAGAAGGGTCACCTACTGTAATCACAATAGCTCCTCTGCTCTCTTTTTGTCAACTCTCCTATGGAACAGTGGGGGAATTTGTAGACAATTAATTCTGATTTATGAGGTAAACTTAAGGTTTATTTTAGATTTAGCAAAAAAAAAATAAAGTGGTTCTATTTTATATTTTTTTTTCGATGGATGAAAAGAATGGTGATGAATCTAAACCCACATTTTTAGAATCCTAGAGATCCATTTCTCTCTTTGGCACTTTAATTTTCTTTAGTTTATCCTTTTGTATGAATTAGAATACATTCAACTATAGCATTAACGATGATCTAATAATTGAGATGCTTATTTTTAAATAGGCTCGTTAACAACATTAGTTATCCATGGACATTAACATAAATTATGTCTTCTTTCTCTTTTTTTCTACTATAAATTAGAAAACTATTGTTGTATATTTCTGTCCTCACTTTAAATGGTAAATCCCTAAAACAAAAGTGAAAACCTAGGGGAAATATAGAAGGGTCACCTAATGTCATCACACTATCTCCTTTGATCTCTTTAGGCCAACTCTCATATGGAACAATGGGGGAATCCATAGACAATTAAATCTGATTTATGATGTAAACTTAAGGTTTATTTCATATTTAGCAAACATAAAAATAACATGGTTCTAGTTTATATTTCTTCGGTGGATGAAAAGAAGACTAGTGCCAATTCAAGATAAGACTAGTGCTATTCCTTTTGATAAGAAGATTATAGAATAATAAATTCACGATAACCAAGACTTATACTTTTTTTTTTTGCATTTTGGAAACCTTCCACATGGTTTTATTGCAAATACATGGGTTGTCCCATCACTAGATATTGATTCGCCATCTGTCTTCACACCTCCACTAGTAGAGGATGAAATCTGGGATGGAAATGGTGGGTGTCAAGAAAGAGACCAAAAAAGTGATATGGGACCCTGAGCAAGATAATTTTCCATTCTAGATGCTATGCCTTGAAAAAATGTAGAGAAGAGATAAATAATGGATTGGAAAGCTTTCCTACTTCATAGTATATTTTTTTATGATGATGTCTTTAAATCATAGCCGACATTCAACATGTTATATATGAAAAGAGAATTTTAGATGAAACAAAAGCTCATGATCCCAGTATAATATTGCATGAAGAGACTATTCGAGACTTAAATATATCAGTCATAAGAGATGTGCCAGATGCAAGCCAAAAACTACATATAAATATTGATGGCAGCCAATCCCTGGGAGTATCATCTAGGGAAATTGCAGAGAGAAAAGCACTAAAAGGAATAACTACAGATGAGAGCACAACTATACATGTAAGTATATATTTAAGGTTTTATCTTCTGTTACAATTTAAATGTGGACCTATTTTGGAGGTATTGCTTGTATTATTTGTGCATATATCTTTCAAGATCAATACTATAAACTGAAATTTGAAATATGGAACTGGGTTTCCATTTGCAAGTTACTGCCACATTAGGAGTTGTTATTCTTAAACATTGTGGCTACACAATAGTGGTGAATTTTCCTGGTCACAAAAAAGCTAAACTGGAATCTTCACCCCTGGACATTGACATTGAGGATTAGCATGAAGGTGGTGCCAAAGCTCTGAATGTCACTACATATTATCCAAAACTGTATAGAATCCTTCCTTTTTCATTTGATACAGGTTTATTTAAAATTTCTCACCTTAGATGGTGCACTTAGGAAGTCTAGTTCTATCTGCTACCATTGCATATGATGCTTATGCTGACAAGGGTTTCTACATATTTTTGCAGTTTAGGAACCTGGTTACACAAGGGATCACGTATACAGTCAATTCATGAATTCATGATTGTATAGAGTGAATTCATGAGAGCACAACTGTACATGTAAGTATATATTTAAGGTTTTGTCTCCTGTTACAATTTAAATGTGGACCTATTTGGGAGGTATTGCTTGGATTATTTGTGCATATATCTTTCAAGATCAATACTATAATCTGAAATTTGAAACATGGAACCAAGTTTCCATTTGCAAGTTACTGCCACATTAGGAGTTGTTATTCATAAACATTGTGGCTACACAATGGTGGTGAAAGTTCCTGGTCATACAAAAACTAAAATAGAATCTTCACCCCTGGACATTGACATTGAGGATTAGCCTGAAGGTGGTGCCAAAGCTCTGAATGTCACTACGTATTATCCAAACCTGTATAGAATCCTTCCTTTTCATTTGATACAGGTTTATTTAAAATTTCTCACCTTAGATGGTGCACTTAGGAAGTATAGTTCTATTTGTTACCATTGCATATGATGCTTATGCTGACAAGGGTTTCTACATATTTTTGTAGTTTAAGAACCCTGTTACACAAGGGATCATGTATACAGTCAAATTCATGAATTCACTATATACTGTCATGTTTTCATGAATTTCAGTTTAATAACCCTGTTACAAAATGGATCACGTATACAGTCATGTTAATGAGTCTAAATATTTTCAATTAGAAATGGAATTAGTACATAAACTTCTAGAAGATAGCTTGCTCAAATTGCAAGAAGAACAAATTGGCCAGAGAACGTTAATAAGGTGGGAACTTGGAGCATGTTGGGTACAAAATTTACAAAACCAATCAACTGTTAAAAATCTTGAGACAAGGCATAGAGAATAATGTAAGAATTATCCCACCATAAATGACTTGGGAAATAGTTTGGGTTGCTAAAAGAGATTAAACATAAAACAAATCACAAAAACAAAAAAGTTGACCCAACGAAAACAATTTTTTTGGATGCTTCAGCTAGTAGTGAAATTGAAAGTAACAAGAAGGAAGGGTCAAAGGAAGATGTTAAATATGAATTTAATAAATAATAATTTGAAAGTGAACTATCATTGAGGAAACTCCTTCCAAAATTTGCATTTATTTGGTTAAAAGAATCAGAAACTGGCCTTCATTATAGGGTTTGTACAATAACTCCACTAAAACATTTCAGGGACTCAATTTGTATTTAGGTTTTGATGGTTGATATTTTTTATGATTTGTGGATTCCACTTCCATATTTCTTAGCATCATTGTGATCCCTTTTTAAAATTTCATATTCATTTACATCTTATATTCATGGTAGCTTGAGTAGAATGAACCTTCATGATTTAAAATATTTTAGAATCCCTCCCATTATATTCTGAAGGAGAGTTAATAACATGAAATTAGTGTTTCCTTATGTATTTTTTAATTTTCTCCAATCCTCTGGGGATCATGGAGTTGAACATGTTCCAAAATAGACTACAGACACCATTTTTTGGAGTAGTTAGAGGGAATGGACCGACTAATTATAGTTTTCCATCTTCATGCAAGTTTCCTATAATTATTAACAACATATATAAACCTTTATTTATTTTTTGAATTCTATGAATGAGATAATTGATATGGCTAATAAATAATATGATGATTTAGCATTACCAAAACTAGAGAGAAGAATCCACTTGTTGATTTAATTTTTAAATAAAAAATTTCTGGACAAATGTTTTATGTAAAATTTAAAAAATTGGAGCATAATTTGATATTTCTTAATTTCTTCAGGTATCAGACTTTGGTTCATTAGAATTATCACTTGTGGATGGGAGAACATTAACTGCCTTTATGCACACAAGAGGCTTACAAATGTGTTCCTTATGTCATGTGGTGAGAAATAAGCATATATCGAATGTGATCATTATAATAGATACATATTTGAGAATCCAGTTATATTGTTTACAAGAATCATGTGATTATTGTATATTTAATTTTTCTAACATTTGGGGTAGCTCTCTTGATTGAGTTCCTCTTGATCTAGGTATTTGAAAATCTCCAGACTTTGTGTGAATTTAAATTGTGTCTCTTTGTGAAATTTAAACAGGTTTAACTTGCAAAAAATCTTCCTCATGTGCAATCACTTTGCATTCATGAAATGGTGGTATGGGCCTTCAAGCACATATTACAAGAATTCATTGCTTCCATTGAAATAACATTAGAATTGGCTCCATCAGTTGCCGCAACTTTGAAAATTATGCTTGGAACACCATCAAACAAAAATGGTTACCATAATTTCATCTCAGATTCCCTTAAATGGAAATGGGTAGAGGTGTTTCTGGCAAAAATATTTGGATGGAAAATCAATAATTTCAATTGCCAAGATTTGAGAAAGTTTGCAATTTTATAGGGGCTTTTCCATAAGGTTGCTAAAATGTTTTCTACAATATTATTAAGAAATTCAATGATTAAAGGCTCCTTTATCATAACATGGATTATTTTCTTCCAATAGATTAAGCATATCTAATATTTCTTTATTTGGGTGGGAATTGAGTTGGCTCCTATAGATTATGACATGGACAACCCAAAACCATTCAAGAAAGTAGACATTATCGACATGGATTAACTGTATAAGGTAGCATAACACATTTAGTATTTTATTTTTAGTTTTCTATGGTCATGTCCAACATATAATGTGTATTATTAATTTATTACTTTCACATTTTGGAAATCTGACTCTCCATTTTTTTTAACAGACCTTGTTATAATCATCAAAAACTTCTTTGGAAAAGGGGAAACTTGATGATGTTGTTAACTATGGGACCAAGTTACTAAATTAATCTCATAAAATACCACTTATAGGTTCATCAAAATCATTTTGAAAACCATCTGGCCTTGGCATTAAGTAAGTCTCTTGTATTCGTTTCATAGGCTCTAGAAAAGTTGGTGGCAGTACGTGGTCCTTACCATCGAATGACAATAGGACCATATAGTTTTTTTAGATGTTGCATTGTATCATACAGGATATTTCAATCATGTATTCACATCATAAGGTCAGTGTATTCTTCTTGTTTGAGTAGATTCTATAATAGTACCATGAAGTTTGAACATGAATGTGGTATTTGTTGGTTAATTCCTTTACTTCCCAAGCCAATATTGTGCTCCCAATCCCTAGTATTATAGAAAGTACTCATAAAAACATGAAAGGAAGTGTATTATACACTTTTCATGTGTTTTATGAAGGGGGAGTGGTACACCAAATTTTAACATGTCACAATATTGTATAATGTTAGGACCCATTTTTAGGGAACCATGTGAGGAGTGAATTGAAACAATCTCCAAGAAATAATTATGAAGGAAAACCACGATTTCCATTTATATCTACACCAAAATCCCCCCTTACATAATGCCAATCACATATAAATTACCATATAATTATGAAGTTTGTGCTCCAGTAGTGAATGGGACCAATTGATGATCATATAAACAAGACATTTGAATCAGAACACCAAACATGATAGAAAAACACATAATAATAACATAAATTCATTGGAAGCCCTTTTTCCAAAGGTGATCAATCTTCAAAACAGTTCCAAGAGAATACCAAAAGAAATTATCCTAATATGATGTTGCACTTCACTATGCCAAAATTGGAAGGCCAAGCTTTTTATATAGGATTTTATAAGGATCCTCTAGCTTCGACCAATAGTACTACTCTAATAAATGCTCTTACCACATAGGAAGAATTGATACCATTTGTAATAATCCTATTTTTTATATCACTATAGAACATGTAATGGGGTCACAATCTCTAAATTTAGTCGTCTTGCTCATGGTTATATTGTGAGCTATAAATTCATGTTGAGATATTAACCTATATAATGGGGTAGTGATCAAGGCATGGTGATAATGTTTTGAATAGGGTATCCATTGGGATTTCCATGTGTTGGTAATACAATTGTCCATTATTTTTCATGACCATCCCCTATGCAAACCATTCATTGGCCTAATAACTACATAGATGAAGTCACTAGAGTTATCATGCATTATATACTAACTATATAATAATTAATCCTGATGATTTTCTGTAACTCTTAAAAATGAGAGGAAACCAAGCCCTAGTAGTGGTATCAAAGGTTGGTTAGCATTTATCCCCCACCAAAGTGAAATATATGGAGAATATGATGCTTTGGTTTAATAGTTTCAAAAAAATACCTATGAACATAGAAATTGAAGGTGAGAATCCCCTCTTCTTTAATTTTATCAACAAATACAAAGGGAAGAAATTGCAATGAAGGAAAGAGCTCAAATGGGTAAGCATCTTAATATTTCTCTCCCTACAAAGTATGATCATGAAGGAAATGGAAAATAACACTATTCTGCCAATATTTCAAGACATGGAAGTAGTAAAATGCATTTGGGTGACATGTGGAAGCAACCCCCAAATTCTAGCGAACATCATAAGGGTTGTCTAGGTCTTTGACATAGGGGACCCCATTTGAAATACTAAAAATTAAAATTAAAATATATGAAAACTGAAATAAAAATCATTGAAATATTATACATAACAATGCAAAAATAACATACATGATTACATTTAACATAATAATACATAAATGATACATGATTTAACACAAAATAATAATCATGATTGAAAAATGAATTATCACAATTATATTTCTCATTATATTTAAAAATTAATAGATGTAGATCTAAGTCTTAAGATAAATTATCTAAGAACAAGTCAAATGAAAATTGAGCATCATTGCTCAAGGGAATGGATCACTAGTCTCTATTGTAAATTATCCACTATTGGTCAACGATTTGAGCTACAATGAACTCGGTTGAATGCTAAGAAACATGGAGGAGAAACAAGGAAGTAGAGAGTGATAATTCACCATTAACATTTGAACTTTGTGGAGAGTGACAATTACAATAATGTGATGGTGGCGGGGTGGGGAACTAATGTCAGCACCTTGAGCACATAATGGGAGATGATGACAAAGGTGGGGGAAATGGGGTATTAGAGATGAAAGGCCACAAAATGAAAACATAGATAAATATGGAGGTGAAGGGTTAGATGGTGGATTTAAGGATGGTGATGTGTAGGAGATTAGGAAAAAGTTTTCGGTGGGTCAATTTTGTCTCAAGGTTAGCCTTACACTGAAATGTGATATTTTCCAAAATGAATTCTTAAAAATTTACATGCATTTAAGTCTTTGCCTTATTTTTCCAAACATTGACATGGACTTGAAAACTTGATACATAAATTGTTTTAAGAAACAAATACAACTTGGAGAAAATTAACACTTCCAACATTATGTGATTGAAATGAATTTCCAAATTTTATTGGATCAAAGTAAAATATTTTCACATCAATTGGGAGTTTAAACGTTTCTTTTATCACCACTTTTAATTTTACGTGCTCTCAAAAAATATGAATACCTTGAATGTTTCTTTTGGTTTTTTTTTGTCTTTTAACTATGAAATTGAAAATACTTAGTATCGTGCCCTTTCAAAGAATAGCCAAGATGAAATTAGTATTACAAGATATTGATTGGAATCCTTATAGCTATTTTGTGTTAAAATATTTTCATGAATATCAAAAAAGTTTACTTTCATGTTTTTGTTTGAACACATGTTGTTTATATACTTGAATGATTTCATGTGTTATAAAATGAAATGTTGTTGCGAATAAAACGACAAGGATTAAACACCACACCTCAGATTATTTGTTTTCGCAATTTAGCTAAAACTTGATATTTTTAGCGTGTTACTTAGTTGGCATGATTGTGCTTAATAATTCCCTGATGTTTGAATACTAATTTACTAAGGTGTTCTTTTCTATGGTGACATTTTATTTTCTTTATTTATACAGATCATTTGGCCACATAGTGGTCACTATTTCTCAATTGAAGAAAACTTGTTTGAGTTTCTTTCTTGTATGGGGAAAAATGGCTTTAACATTGCTTATGTTAAGGTATATGTTGTATAAATTATTTATAGTATACTTTAATTTATATTCGAGTGTTCATTTTCTTTCATGTATTACACTCTGTATTGTATCTTATTTTGTTTTCAACAAAGGAACTCAATATTGATGGTGAGAATTAGCAGGAATTCAAGAAAGAGGAGAGAAATAACATTGGAGTGACAAATGAAAAGAGAGAGAGAGAGAAGAGCATTGGTCTAGGGATACCCTTAGAGCCCATATCCTGCATAAGACACACACATAGAAACTGATGGTCAAATCTTTAGAGTTGGTGAATTCCCCTGCAATGCATTGGCAGTGCAATGATAATGTTTTGAAGTGATGAAAAATCATTTCATGTGTAAATTGTAGTCCAACCAATATTAAGTTAGAAAGAAATATTGTAATACTTTAAAATTTCATTTAATATAATTTATGTGGTTCAAATTATTTATAGTTTCACTTGTTGATGTTGTTCAGTATTGTAATTAACATATGCAACTTTGCATTTTCATATTAGATGAACATCCACATTATATGGCATTTTTTAAATTTAGTCACAAAATCATACTAATTAATTTATGTTAAATAATAAAGAACACTTAAAGCTATCTAAAAATACTAAATTAATAGTTTATATTGATTAATGATGAATACAAATAAAATGAATATACGACTAAATCACTCATTTATAATGATTATTAATGAAATTAAATGAAATGAATATAAACTACTAAATTAGTCATTTATATAATGAATATGAAACTACCAAAAAAAGATAAATGACTAATATAGATGATAAATTTGTGATTAAAAATGATCACTAAATTTGCATATGTATGACTATTAGTAGTTAATTTATAGTATCTTAAAACACGACCAAAATTTAGTCATATTTCTTTGGTCATTAATTGGTTTCAAACAATGACTCAAACTTGCATATATATGGCTATTACTAGCTAATTTATAGTATATTATAACACAACCAATATTTTGGTCATATTTCTTTGGTTATTAATTGGTTTTATCAGGTGATCATATAGTAATATATTTTGTGTTATATTTGGTCATTAATTGTGGAAATTAATGACTAAATCGATGACTAAATTAATGACCAAATTAATGACTAAATATATTACTAGATGATAAAATTGAGACAACTAGTTAACGACTAAAAGTTGGTCGCATTATAAGATACTGTAAATTAGCTACTACTGGTCACTGACTGAAAAATGGTCGTTTGTATGCAAATTTTAGTTGTTTTCTTAGTAAATAATTAGCCATCTTGTACTAGTGATCGCGCATTTCCTTGCTTGATCATTGATTTCCTTTCCTTTCCTTGTCCTTCCGTTTCTTGCTTCTCCTTTCTTTTTCTTGCTTGATCTGCTTATCCTCTTGGTGCTCTTATACTTTGAGTGTAATTCTGAAAATGAACTGAAAAAAGGCTACCATATGATGCTCTAAGGTATTTTTATACCTCCCCCTTGGGGAACACCATCCTAAGTGTTAAACCACACCTATACCTCATATTTATAACATATCTCCTTGCAGTATTTACAATGAATAACCTGTTCAAAGGAAAAAATCATCATGAAAACATGACAATATAACAACCATACCAATTGTTGGAGATTTATAACTTAGCTCATGGTGGTATTTACAATAGAAACCATACATAAATATGTACAATGCAAAAATTTCTTTGCCTCAATCGATAAACAATCAAGGATACATAGCCCACATTTGATCAACCATCTCCCATGTAGCTTATTTGGGCCCAAAGTGTTTCCACTGCACTTTAAATTTCTCTATGGATTTGTTCTTCAACATGAGTTGTTTCCACTAAAATATGCACCGAGGTTCCATTTGGAATTCTCCTTCTTGCTCCATACCAATAAATAATATGATCAACATACTTTATGTACCTTTTAAGAAATGGAACTTGAAAAACATCACAGAATTTCACTGTTGGAGGTAATGCAAGTCAATAGGCCACTGGTCCAGTCCTCTCAAGGATCTAAAAAGGCTTTCAATACCGAAGAGCCAACATGGCACATGATCCAATCTTCAAGGAGCTATTCTTGGGCTTGATGCATAAATACACATGCTCCCCGACCTGAAACTCCTTAAATGTCCTGTGATGGTCTGCATAACTTTTCTTCTTATCCCACGTTTCCTTTATATCCTTCTTTATAACATGTATCTCTTGTTCAATATATTCCAACATGTCTTTTCCGATAAGTACCATCTTCATCGGATCACTTCAACTAATGGGAGTATTAAAACTATGCCCATGAAAGGCCTCAAATGGACTCATCTTTAGAGATTCATGATACCCATTGTTGTAAGCAAACTCGACCAACAGAAGGTACTCCTCCCATATATTTTGTTGATGCATCACATACATCATCAAAATTTCCTCCAATATCCCACTGAGCCTCTCTTCCTATCCATCTATCTGCAGATGATAAGTTTTGTTGAATGCCAAATTTATTCCCAAAACTACAAACAACTCCTTCCAAGACTTGGAAGTGAAATTTTCATCCTTTTCTGACACAATATTCTTTGGAACACCATGTAATATCACAATCTCCCTGATGAAGAACCGTGCCACATCACTAGCTAAATATGTAGTCTTCACTAGAATGAAGTGAGCCACCTTGCTTAACCTATCAACCATAACCATGATAGAATCATGTTTTCTCACTTTCCTAAGAATAAATATAATAAAATGCATGTAAATGACTTTGGCGTGCTCATCCTATAAGGTGCCTTTGATGCTAGTGCTTCCCTTGGTACCAAATCAATAGAAAAATCCACTTCCTTGTGAGGAGGTAGCTCTATAATCTCCACTAGAAACACATCTTGAAACAACTACAATACATGACACCTTTGGAAGATTTATGCATCCTGAAGACCTTACCCTTATCACTGGAAACATGCACTGCAAACATCACACAACATTTCCTACAATTTCACTTAGCCTGCATAGTAGTGACCATCCTCACTTATATAGGCTTCTTATTTCCCTACAAAATTCTCTTTTCTCCATTATCATCGAGGCACTCAATGACCTTGTCATAACAATCTACTTTGGTCTTGTGAAGTTACAACCAATCCATACTAAAAAACATGTTATACAATCCCAATGGTAGTAAATTCAAATGTTCTATTGTAGGGATACCATTTAACTCAAATGCATAAGGTCTTACCTAATGGTGAACTCTCTTCTTCGTACCTATAGCCAACTACACCAACCAAGATTATGCATGAAATTATTTTCTAAAGTCACACTTATCCACTAGGTCAAGATTAACATAACTATAATTAGATCCAGGATCAATCAAAATAGAAATAACTTGACCACAAAGCTTACAATCCATTTCAATGATAGATGCCTGATTATTTTCCTACCCGTTGTCCATAACTGCATAAATCTGAGGAATGCTATGAAAAACATCCCCAATTGTCTGTGCCTCCTACACACTATTGATATGGTGTCTACCATCATGATACTGTAGACAATCCCTCTTGCGATGATCCTTGCCACATATCCAACACTGCAACAGTGATCCACCATCACCTCTAGTCTGATGCGATACATGTCCCTTCTCAACTATATTGAGCTTCTTTTAAGGAACCATATTTTCTTTCTCTCTTACATATTGAGGTATTCCCCGCTTTGCTAGCCATATTCCTTTATTTTTCTCATTCCCTTTCAAATCACACTTAGGCTCAACCTTTCATTTTGACTACTCATAACAATGATTCAACTTGTGAATGGATTCTTGTAGAGATCTAGGCTCATCAAACTCAATCCAGTCTCTGTATGCTACTGGTAGCCCATTAATGAATCTTTAAACCTTGGTCTTATCCTCCTTGAGGTAAGGTACACATCTCAAAAACTCCAAGAAATTTTAAGTATATTCATCAACTGTCGTGGAACCCATATGCAACTCATAAAAATCATTAGCTCTCGCATTATAGTACATATTCGATAGATAATTCTTCTAGAATAGCCTCTCGAACTCACTCCCAGTGAGCTGCTCCTCATAAATACCCCTGACATTATTCACATCTTCCCACCAAATATCTTCTTATATTTGGGACTGAATGTAGCTATTATGGCGTTAATGTTTTCTAATTAATCATGTAACTTGAAGAACTTCCTCATACCAAGAAACCATGTGTCTGATTCATATGAGTTATTCATATCTCCATCAAATGTAGGTGGTTTTTCTTTCTTAAAATCATCCGAAAAATATCCCCTATCACTCCTCATGTAAGGATGATAATGATGATGATCATAGTGCCTGTGAGAACCAAAACTAGAATAGTACCTGTGTCTGTCACCTCTCCTATGCAGAGTGTTTAAGAACCTTCCATCGCTAATTGTGTCATGTATATTCAACATGTGACTACCATGAGACCTAATTCCATATGCCCCGTTAGTACCATCCTTCTATCCATAACTGATCCAAAGAGGTATTTTTTTATGCAATTCTGAAAAACTTTGAAGAGTTATTGCATTGACCTTTGCTTGTTTCTCTTGTGCCTGTATGATTCTATCATTGTACACCTTACAAATATTTATTTCCTTCACACTTCTCAGTGTGTCTACTAAGTCAAAAGAGTGACCAACGTCACGTTTCTCATCTAATACATAGGGATAATATTTGTAGTCTACCATTTTGCTAGTTGTTGAGCATTGGAAAAGGTATGAATTCACCATGTATTTCTTTACTTTTTTTCGTTTGAATACAACTCTTTTTTTCTAGAAAGGTGATATATTGAAGGATTATGATAGAGTTGCAAAGATTAATGTTTATTGTGAAAATTAGCTAAAACATTTCCTTTTATTCTCAACAGGAAACAAATGAAATGGGAGACCACCATTCGAAAGGCAAAGCTAAAACAAGAGTAACTGTTGTTCCTCCAACAAAGGGCTGTATCCAGACTGGAAGGGTGAAATCAGAACGTATAGCTAAAGTAAGGCTGGGAACAACACAAATATAGCCTAAGAAGACCAAGTGTTAGCTAAAAGGAGAAAAGGGAGCGAATCCCTCAGGATATTTTGATCCTGAGGGATCGTTGTTCAAAGTCTATCATTGTGTCTTGTATTGTCCGCCGAACTGTTATAAAATGTAGTGCCTGTAGAAATCGAACAACAAGAATTATTATTATTGAAAATCCCTTTGTAACTCTATAATTTCTCATTTGACTCTCGTAATCAGCGAGCGACTGTTGTAACACTATTATTCTTGATTAATACATGATCTAGTTGCCATTCCATTTCTTGATTCTGGATTAACCCAGCTGTGTTTCACTGGTGGCTAAGGGCTGGCCCTGGTGGATCTATCTGCTGTTTGTATTATTATCTTTCAATTATTGTTGTGTGATGGTTTTCATTTGTTTTCATTATAGCTTTTAAGTTTAATGGTTTACTTCTTAAGTGCTTCATAATATTGGTGTGCTATATTGGTGAATTGCATTGTCGTTCATTTTCTGATTTAACAAGAACCATAATCTCTATATAAATTGTCTTGCTATGCTTTAACAGAGCCATGCTGTTCAGTAGTTACTGTTCTATTGTAGTCGCTGTTCCCATCTATTTGTTGTTCCAATTCAGTTTGTTGTTCCAATTAAGTTGCTGTTCCGTTCAGTTTTCTATTCAATAAGATTTTTCATTCAATAGAGTTTTGTTGTTCAATCCGATTAGATAGAAGTGTTGTTCAATTCCAGTAGTTAGAGTTTGATGTTCCTTTATATTAATTTCGGATTTTTTTTCATTTCAGTTAATTAGTTTAATTTATTCCTGCAAAGAATTGGTTTTTCTTTTGAGAGCTTGCCTAGTTTACTTTCATCAGCAGCATTAATGATTTAGTTCAATTTCCATTTCCATTTAATTGTTTTAATGCGAGATCATCAACTGTAAAGGACATATGGTTATTTCTACCTTCATTCTCAGATTTATTGTCTTGTTTTCATTTGATTCAATTGCATCAGTTGCTAAAGGAAAGAGTTATCATTACTGCATCCTTGACTGATGATTGCAGAGTGAATGATTGGATTTCAGAGATTTAATTTCATGTCATTGTAGTTAGATTTCATTTCCAAGAATCCGTTTACTCTTGTATTTACAACACTGTACTACATATTGCAAAGAATTACTCTTAGATTGAATTTCAACTTCAGACAGAGTACACTCTTGAAATAAAAAATCGTACCTGGATTGATAATTAATGTAGGATAAATAGGTAGTTAGAAGACACCTTTTATACCTCAACATTTTGGCACCGTTTCCGGGGAGAGTGTATTCCATTTAGAAAGAGATGCATATTTGATTCCTTTCTGTTAGGGAATAACTGGGTATTAAAAACGGAAGGTAAGAACCTGCATACCGAGCAAGGAACATACTTGTTCATCGGCCCGCTTCATAGTAGAATTGAAAAAAAAAAATTAGGTAGGAAGGAATGCTTGTGATTTTTTTTGAATTAATAGAAAACCTAAACAAAACAAAATTCCTCCTAAACCCAAAAAACCAAAGGGATCGATGACCCTTGGGTGAACAACTTTCATCGACGAAATCCTAAAGAAAGCTGAATCTCAGCCATCAGTAGGACCTAGGAAAGTTACTTCTAGACAACCTACTAGTTCCCTTCAAGCCACAGAGTGACCATCTGTAGCCTTTACTGAGGTACATAGCCAAATAGAAGGAATTGAGCAAGATTCTCAAGAAATTGAAAACTCTCGCCTAATTTCCCTGTAGGAAGGGAACTCTAGTAATCTCCGCAAAGGAGGAGGAGAAACAGGGGAAAAAGAGGAACCAAAATCTCCTCTTGAGGTAATCCAAACAGTGAGCAATCCAGATAAGGGAGGTGATGTCAACATCATTCAAAACAAAGCTAAGGGACCTGAATCTCCTCAGATAGTAGGTCATCAAGGAACACTCATTATTCCAGATCAAGGGAGTGCTGTCAAAGTCATTCCTATTCCTTCTAGTCAGCCTAAGAATAATTGCCGAGAAATCCCAGAAGGATATTGGCACATATTTGATCAAATGGCCCAGAACTAGAACCAGCAAACCCCTCAAACTTCCACACTGCAATCTCCCATTGTGGACACTGCAGTTAATGCACCTATGAAGGCCATTCCCCTCCAACATATTCCTAAATTTCATGGTTTAACATTAAAATATCCAGATGCATTTCTATTTGAATTTGATGTATTATGCCGATGGTATGACTATACCACCGACCCCCAAAAGCTAAAATTATTTCCCTCCACACTAAAAGGAGAAACTTTACGATGGTTTATGGGGTTAGGTGGAGGTGTTATAAATTATTGGGATCAGATGAAAGCTGTGTTTCTAAATAAATATCATGATTATTTTAGGTTTATGGAATTAAAAGACGAAATATTTCAGATGAAAAAAAAACCTAATGAAACACTTGAGGAATATGTAGAATGCTTTCAATAAAATATCCAGAGGTCACCTTATGCATCTCCACCCTTACCTAATAATGTTTAAAAAATAGAGTACTTAAAGGGATGAAGAAACAATGGGTTGAAACATTAAACATCATGGGCAAAGGTGATATATATCAGGAAAATTTTGCTGACATTATTGATTTATGTATCAAGAATTTGAGAGGAAACACAAGGATAAAGTCAGTAGAACGGGATATGATCACAAGGGATAGTAAGATCTTCGATGAAAGTATAACCTGCGCATAAATTGGCAATCTACTAGAAGATTTTAAAACAGATATTCTAGGAACTTTGACAACGCAATTCGACATTATGCAAGACAAACAAAAGCAAGCAGAAGCAGAAAAAAATCTAGCAATAGTCTGCCCTAAATGCAGAAAGAAATAAAACCATAAAGAGTGCCCATTGGATATAGTCAAAGTGTATCCTATCTGCGCAAAAGATCACTCCACAGAAGGTTGCCCCTCGCTCCCTGTATTGAAAGTAGTTTACAAGGAGGCGGAGGAAGAATCAGAATTGGTATACCTACTCAATCTGCGCCGAAAATGGTAGCCACGACAAACAGGTATGCCAATTGATCCATTCTCTTATTTTCAGTCTCCTCAGCATAATTCTCAGCAATATAATGGAATGTTGCAAAATCAGCCACCTTTCCCCAATTGGTCACAACAGCCATTTCCTATATCACCATGGCCAAACCAAACAAATCAAACCAATTGGCCAAACTTTCCTTACTGTCCACCATTTTGGAAAAATAATACCTATCCAACACAATGGTCCCCCTCCACCTCGTAGAGTCAGACCTGGCAGTCGAACTAGAAAAGACCGATAAATCAACTAGCTGGAATAGTTCCCCTCCCTCAAACTACATTGCCAACACCTTATACATTGCCACAAAACCCCCAAACCAACTTGAGACCACAACTCCCAGCCCAAACCAAACCCTAATAATAGGTTGGTTCAGTATGTTCAAATAATGGAACCACCAGAACTAGAAACTAAATTAAGGGAGTGCAATGACCTTCAACTAAGATCTGGGCACATAATACAAATAGAGGGAGACAAAAATGTTCAAGTTGAAGACCCGTTACCCGCAGAACAAATAGTGCACAAGGAGAATGTGGTTAGACAACAAACACAGGAACAAGCAACCACCTCTTCTCCACCATTCCCAGAACGATTAATCATACCTCACCCAATAGAGTATCCTGATTTTGATCTTCTGGGAGAACTGAAAAATTTGTGTATAAAAATCCCTCTCCTCCAAGCTATCCAAGAAATCCCTATTTATGCAAAAACCATCAAAGATCTATGTATAGGGAAGTCCAAGAGGAGAAAAAGAACTAACCCAACTGTCCAAGTAGTTGGCACTCTATCGGATTTATTATCAGGAATGGAAGCACCTATAAAGTATGAGGACCCAGGAAATCCTATAGTGATAGTACAAATCAATGGACAATCAGCTCCAAATGCCCTAGTTGATTTGGGAGCTGAAATTAATATTCTAAGAAGTACCGCTTGTCAAAAACTTGGCATTACATCATTAGATCCAACTACAACCTTATTGGAATTGGATGACCGGTCGGTAGTCAAGACAGAAGGCACATTACATGATGTAATGGTATCTATAGACTCTTGGGAATACCTTGCTGACTTTCTGATTATCAACCCCAAAAACTAGCTAGATGGGCACCCGTTGATCCTAGGTAGACCTTGGTTGGCAACTGCCGATGCTTACATCAGCTACCGACAGGGCAGCATGACTATAACTAGAGGGAGCTATGTCAAGAAGTTAGCTTTATATCCCCCATCCCAACCAAGCCTATCAATAATAAAAATAAGGAAACAACCTGTATCATACCTCATGGAAAACATTAGATGACCATTAACCATAGAAGATTCCCTCGACTTTAAAGACAAAACAGAGGATGACATTATTAACAGTTCCATCAATAAAAAAAAAATAGATCCCATTTGCAATGTCACATGATCAAAGTAGAATTTGATAATCAAGAAGAAGAAGATCCCTTGAAAGACATTCATGATCAATAAATACCCACCACTTCTGTTTACAATAGAAAAATTATAGAAATTGAGCCAGGAAAAACCTTAAACATTAACAAAACTTGACCGCTGAACAAGAAAAGAAGACGGTCCAACTACTGAAAAAATATAAGGGAGCTTTTGCATAGGATTATCTAGACATGAAGGGAATTGACCCCCAGCTATGCACGCACCAAATTTATACAGAAAAAGATGCTATATCCATTTTCCAACCCCAACGAAGATTAAACCCTCATCTTAAAGATATTGTGAAAGATGAATTACAAAAACTGTTGGATGTCAACTTTTTATACCCAATATCTGATAGTAAGTGGGTCTCTCCATTAGTAGTGGAGCCAAAGAAGAACAGAAAGTGGAGGATATGTGTAGACTATAGAGAACTAAAAAAAGCAACCCAGAAAGACCACTTTCCCCTTCCTTTTATCAACCAGGTACTAGACACATTAGCAGGAAAGAAATGCTTTTCTTTCCTAGATGGCTTCAGTGGATACAATTAAATTAAGATTGCCCTTGAAGACCAAGACAAAACTACTTTTACCTATCCTTGGGGGACATTTTCTTACAGAGTTTTACCCTTTGGCCTATTCAATGCCCCTGCTACATTTCAGAGGGCCATTCTCAACATCTTTTCATATTTAATAAATGAAGGGCTCGAAGTATATATGGATGATTTCACACCTTACGAAGATGATTTTGAGCAAACATTAGAAACTTTGGAAAATGTGTTACAAAGATGTATTGAAACCAGGCTCTTCTTAAGCCATGAAAAGTGTCACATGATGATGACTGTGGGAATCATCTTAGGTCATTATATCTCAGCAGCTGGAATTTAGGTAGATCTAGCTAAAATTCAGATAATTTTGTTAATACCCACTCCTACCACACAAACAGAGGTAAGTAGCTTTCTCGAATTTTATGGTTGTTATAGAATATTTATAGAGAATTATTCTCGAGTAGCTGCACCTTTATACACACTGACAGGGAATGTTGATTTTAATTCGACAGATAAATGTGACCATGCTTTTGAGGATCTCAAAAAGCTTCTATCAACAGCCCCAGTGCTAAGGGGCCCAAATTGGGATTTTCCATTTCAAATTTCATTTGATACCTTAGACACAGCTATTGGAGCAGTCCTTGGGCAAGAAGAAGATAAAAAACCATATGCAATTTATTATATTAGCAAAAATCTATCTCTTGCTGAATTAAACTATACTGTGACTGAGAAAGAGTTTTTATCTGTAATACATGCTGTAAATAAATTTAGACATTATATAACTGGGTATCCTATAGTTATATATACAGATCATTCCACCATAAAATTCTTAGAAAATAAACCTATTACAAATGGTCTAATAACAAGATGGTTGATTCTATTGCAGTAGTTCGACATCACAATAAAGGATCGACCTGGAAAAGAGAACCCTGTAGCTGATTTTCTGTCACGGATGCCAAAACCAACAGATGTAGCAGTAATCGAGGATCACTTCCGAGATGAACATTTGTTCGTTGTTACTGCTAGAACCCCATGGTATGCTGATATTGTAAATTATTTAGCAATAGGTAAATTACCTAAGCATCTAACGCCCAATGAACAAAAACAAATAGTACAACGTAGTACCCGATTCTCTTGGATTGGGGGCTACCTATTTCATACAGGAGTGGATATGCACATCAGGAGATGCGTCCAAGAAGATGAAATATTTGATATTCTGAAAGCATGCCCTGATGGGCCCTATGGTGGAAATTTTGCAGATCACAGGACTGGTCACAAAATTTTACAAATAGGCTATTACTGGCCTACAATTTTTAAAGAAGCTAAGAAATTCATATAGGCCTGTGATAGTTGCCAAAGGGTAGGTTGCCCTGGGCAGTTCGAAGAAATGCCTTTGAATCCACAGTTAGTAATCGAGCCATTTGAACGCTGGGTGCTTGATTTTGTGGGTCCTATCAATTCGCCATCAAATCAGAAAGCATACATACTAGTTGCAACAGAGTATGTTACTAAATGGGTTGAGGCAGAAGTACTTTCAAGAGCTACAGAGGACTCTGTAATACAGTTCCTTTTCCACATATTTGTGTGATACGACCTCCCAAGGGACGTAATTACAGATGGAGGACCACAATTCGTAGGTAACAAAATCACTGCAATATTAGAAAATTATCACATTCAGCACAAAATCACAACCCCATACCACCCACAGGCAAATGGCCAGGTAGAGAGCACGAATAAAGTGATAGAATCTATACTTACAAAAATAGTTGCATCACATAGACGTCACTGGGCTTATAGATTGCTAGAAGCCTTGTGGGCATACTGAACAACATGGAGAAATACCACTGGGTATTCACCATATCAAATGGTATTTGGAAAATAACCCATATTTCCAATAGAATTTGAAATTCAGACATTAAGAACAGTCCAACAGGTGGGTTTAGACTTAAATGAAGCCCAGGTCAGAAGATTACAACAAATCAATGAGTTAGATGAATTTAGGCTCTCAGCTCTTCAGCACACTGCATTAATTCAACACCAGAGAGTAAAATGGCACAATGCCCTCATTAAACAGAAAATCTTCCATGAGGGAGATTGGGCATTCCTATATGACTCCAGGTTTAAGGATTTCCCAGGGAAACTCTAGACACAATGGCTTGGACCCTATGAGATACAAAAGTGCATGACAATGGCACCATCACATTAACTACCATTGATGGATCTGGACACTCTTTCAAAGTAAACAGTCATCGAGTACGAATTTACCATAAACCGCTTACTCGGGAATCCTTTTACCAGAAATTACGGGAAGATTCTACCATGCAGATTCTTGATGAGGGAGATAACTCCTCCTCAATACCCATTCATTGAATAATTATTTTACTTTGAAACCTATACATAACCTTTTCTTTTTACTTTGCTTGTTTTTTTTGTATAGAGTTTATTTCTCAAGTTGTTCCTTTTCAGGAATAGAAGCAGTTCCTCTTAAGAAAAAACGTGTTTGTGTGCTAATTTTTAAGGAACAATAGTTGTTGCCATGTGTATTTACTGTTCCTTTAAAAAGGAACAACATTTTTTGTCATGTATATTTGTTGTTCCTTTAAAAAGGAACAGTATTTTTTGCCACGTGTATTTGCTGTTCCTTTAAAAAGAAACAATATTTTTTGCCATGTGTATTTGTTGTTCCTTTTCAAAGGAACAACAATTTTTGTCGATTATTTTTGCTATTCCTTTCCAGAGGAACAATAGTTCTTTTGCCTATTTTTACTGTTCCTTTCCAAAGGAACAACAATTTTTTTTCTCGCTTGTTTTTTCTGTTCATTTCCAAAGGGACAACACTTTTCGCAGATTGTTTTTGTTGTTCCTTTCCAAAGGAACAACAGTCTTGCCGCCTGTTTTTGCTGTTCCTTTCCAAAGGAACAAAATTTCTTTCACTTATCTTTGCTTTTCCTTTCCAAAGGAATAGCAGTATTCCCCAATTGTTTTTGCTCTTTCCAAAGGAACAACATTTTTGCTGATTGTTTTTGTTGTTCCTTTCGAAAGGAACAACATTTTCGTAGATTGTTTTTGTTGTCCCTTTTAAGGAACAACAACTGTTCCATTTAAGGAACAACACTTTTTTGAGTGCATTTCTCTTGTTTTAGATACATTTTGAGAATTTTTGGTGAATTCCTCATGATTATTTTAGAAAGGAAGACATACAACTTATATAAGAACACACAACTTAGAGGTTACTGGAATCAGCAAGTCAAGAGAAATTGTCATTTTTAAGAAATTTTTTTGTAGTGATAAGAAAAAAGGAAAGGACACAACCATCTGTATCACTTTGCTGTCTTTATTTTCAATAAAATTAATATGATTGGTTATCTTTATCATGTTGGTTCTTCCCTAAATCTTCATAACTCTCCTTGATTTTTATTTATTGAATAAGAATAAGGGCATACTTTCTCTATTGAGATGTTCAGACTTCTTCCACCATATATACTCTTAAGGAGTGTTGAGCCATCCTCTATACATAAATAGGGAAGTTCTACATGAAAACAAAAGAAGAAAAAATCTCTATATGATTACTAGCAATACTATTATATGGCGGATGGAGGATAGGGGGTCTCATCAAGAGCCAACCTACCATGATCATAAGGAAGCAGTGAAGTGGCATTCCCACTATGGTCACCACACCAGGGATATGATCCAATGGACAATTAAAAAAAAATAAAAATTCCTTGGAATAGGAGGTTTCATCATGAGCCGGCCTGCCCACCTTTCACTCCTTCCTAGAGAATGGCATTGTGATTCATCTGGTTCCCAAGTCAGCACAATGGCCTCCATCATGACATCACACAGCACTTCCCTAGACATAAATAAAGGATAATGGTTCCAAGGGTGAGAAAGAAAATTTTTCAAGGTTATAGACACCTGTGGGCAACAGAGCTTTGCTGATGGCATTGGAGTCATATTTTTCACAAATCAATAGCAATGTTAAACCCTTTTCTTATATCTTTATCTAATATCAAATGAGAGTATGCTCCTAAAACCTTTTCTTTCGAACCTATCATGCATGAAATTTATTTATAAAGTGATCATAATATTTTATGTGGGTAATGACTGCATAAGTACTTTTTTCACATTAGTTGTCCTTTTCCTTATGTTTGAAATCATTGCATAATGTTTCCATATCTATTCACAATTTAATGATATGAATTGATTTCAGTAATGCGATAATTTGTTGATCATATCATAACTATGTATGCCTTTTGATTGTTTTACCATTGTTGTGTAGTACACTGTTCTTCTATTTCGACAATCGAGGATGACCTATTGTCTTTCATGGGGGCGTAGATGCCTTTTAATGCCTGCATGTGGGTTGAATCCCTGTGTTCATCAAATTCTTGGAAATAAAAATAGTTTAACAGTATTGTGATGATATACACAAAGTTCTTTTCCATTACATTTCTGTGTATTTGTGAAGAATTAACAATGTGAAGACAAGATGCGAGGATGATCAATACATAGTGAGCCACAAGTGCTAGCAGTTTCCAATGCTGCACGGGAAATTCTGGAGAAATTATGATGGATTACCTACCTCACATGACTGGAGCAACCACATGAAACGATAGCCATTGAATTTTTGCAGAACTTGCAGGAAGGCTATTCCATGGTTAGAGGCAGGAAAATAGTAGTAACAGATGCAATAATCGCTGAGGTATCTGGTCTGCCAGCGGAAGGACCCATATGGACCCATAAAAAAGTGAAACTTCAAGAAGCCATGAACCTTTTTTGGGACGAAGGGAAGACCTTGGTCATCAAAGGAAAATGAGTTCAACCAACAACTTTGGGAGAACCATGGACAGAACTGGAAAAAGTAGTATAGAGCTACATCACATGCGATGGGAGGAAGGATGTGGTAAGACCTCGCCACCTTAAGTTATTAACATTATTAAAGAAAAAATGTACTGTAAACTTGCCTGCATATTTAAATTTATTATTGCATGATGCTACCCGGAGTATAAGAAAGTATCTTCATATAGCCACGGTGGTGAGCCATTACTATTTAATCTGATTGATAGTGAGTTACAGTCTTGCCCAATAGCAGACTAGTTGGGAAGAATTGATATTCTAAATTGAGGGAAGAACAACTCTACCTGCCCCAAAACGTAAAAGAGTTACTAGCATAGCAAAAAAACCTTTAAAGCATAGACATTCCTCCAGGATTAGTAGAAGTAGGGGAATGATAGGAAGTCTTCAGGGTAGCAGTAGCCAACCCTTAGAATTGCCTAGTTTGGAAGATGAAAAACCCCTACAACTTGAAGAAGGAAGTCATCACACTGATGAAGATGAAGAAGACCAGCATGAAGAAGAAAACCACCACACTAGTGGAGAAGAATTGAGTCATCACGCTGATGAAGAAGAAAGAAGTCACCACACCGGTGAAGAGGAAGAAAGTAATCACACTAGTGAAAATGAAGGGGAGGAAGCAGAGCCTCCCGAAACCTCTACTGCAAGCCCACCACAGATTACATTACACGAGGACCAATTGGCCCAAATTTTGGCCAATATTAGTGAATATATACAACCTCATAGTCGGCTTAACCTCAACATTGAGATAGACCAATTGCAGGAACAAGTTGTTATCAACAAAGATACGGCTGAAGAAATGCCCGATGAAGGAAACCCTCAGGGAACAACATAACCAACTAGGGTTACCTCCCCTGTGAAATGCGGCCGAATACTGAAGAAATATTCCAAACAGAAAACCCTCAGGGAACAATAGAACCAACTAGGGTTAAACCCCCCCTTAGGAATATGGCCAAGAGCATGTGAATGCTGAAGAAACATTCCAAGTAGAAAGCATAGAGGCAAGCCTGGATGAAGGCACGGCCACTGGAGAACAAACCATAGCTGAGCAACCAAGTATAGAAAAAGGAACAGTTGTTCCTTCCAAGAAGAAGAAGAATACAAATGAACTTGGGAAGCTATGGACGGAACGACAAAAGCTCCAAAAGCTAGTATAAAAACCTAGGCAGAGGATTAGGGTGCTAAAACAGGGGAAAGTCTCTAAAATAACCTTGAAAATGAAGAATGCAGTTATCCAAATAGAACCCCCCAATACAAGGGCCATGGAGACTCAAACTGAGCCCACACTCATTCATGATAACGAGGAACAACAAGTAGTTGCTATGGATGGAGTTCCTCAAACTGCGAATTTACAAGTCTGTGAAAAAGATGTTCAGACCGAGGCACTATTCTCCAACAGTATGGCTGACAAAGAGACACAGACTCTAGGCATTCGACATTGTAATAAGGAAAAAGATCCATTTAATTATTGAAATGTTGGATTAGCTACTAACCGCTTGATTCTCTATAGTAACCTCATCTTAAAGGAAGGCCCATATTGGCTAGGTTGTAGGTTTCGAAGTCCCATTATATGGTATCCTGCAATAGACCATAAAGCCAAATATGAATTACCTGAAGGATAGACAAGGCACATCTTTGAAGCTTTAGCTGCAATTCATGGTTTTAGACCTCTTAATGAAAAACCCTCTCCAGCCTATTCCCTAACTGCTTTACATGTAAACTATGGTTTTCATGAGGACATGAAAAAGGGTAAGTAGGGGGGTGTGTTGAGCATTGGAAAAGGTAAGAATTCACCATGTATTTTTTTTATCTTTTTTCCTTTGAATACAAATATTTTATTCTAGAAAGGTGATATATTGAAGTATTATGATAGAATTGCATAGATTAATGTTTATTGTGAAAATTAGGTAAAAGATTGTCTTTTATTCTCAACAGGAAACAAATGAAGTGGGAAACCACCATTCGAAAGGAAAAGCTAAAAAAAGAGTAACTGTTGTTCCTCCAGCAAAGGGCCGTATCTAGACTAGAAGGGTGAAATCAGAATGCACAGCTAAAGTAAGGCTGGGAACAACATGACTACAGCCTAAGAAGACCGAGTGTTAGCTAAAAGGAGAAAAGAGAGAGAATCCCTCAGGATATTTTGATCTTGAGGGATCACTATTCAAAGTCTATCATTGTGTCTTGTATTGTCTACCGAATCATTATAAAAGGCAGTGCCCGTGATCAACGAGTGACTGTTGTAATGCTATTATTCTTGATTAATACATGGTCTAGTTGCCGTTCCATTTCTTGATTCTGGAGTAACCTAGCGGTGTTTCACTGGTGGCTAAGGGCCTGAACCTGGTGAATCTATCTGTTGTTTGTATTATTATCTTTTAATTATTTTTGTGTGACGGTTTGCATTTGTTTTCATTATAGATTTTAAGTTTAATGGTTTACTGCTTAAGTGCTTTATAATATCGGTGTGTTATAGTGGTGAATTTCGTTTCCGTTCCTTTTCTGATTTAACAAGAATCATAATCTCTGTATAACTTGTCTTGTTATGCTTTAAGAGAGCCACATTGTTCAGTAGTTGCTATTCTATTACAGTCCATGATCCCATCTATTTGATATTCCAATTCAGTTTTCTGTTCCGATTCAGTTTGCTGTTCCATTTGGTTTGTTGTTCAATAAGATTTGTTGTTCAATAGAGTTTTGTTATTCAATCCAATTAGATAGAAGTGTTGTTCAATTCCAGTAGTTAGAGTTTGATGTTCCTTTCTATTAATTTTAGATTGTTGTTCATTTCAGTTAATTATTTTAATTCATTCATGCAAAGAATTGGTTTTGCTTTTGAGAGCTTGCCTAGTTTACTTTCATCAGCAGCATTGGCGATTTAGTTCAATTTCCATTTCCATTTAATTGTTTTAATGTGAGATCATCAACTGTAAAGGACATCTGGTTATTGCTACCTTCGTTCTCAGATTTATTTTCTTGTTTTCATTTGATTTCAATTGCATCAGATGCTAAAGGAAAGAGTTATCATTAATGCATCCTTGACTAATGATTGCAGAGTGAATGATTGGATTTCAGAGTATTTCATTTCATGTCGTTGTAGTTAGATTTAATTTCCAAGAATCCGTTTACTCTTATATTTACAACAATGTACTACATATTGCAAAGCATTACTCTTAGATTGAATTACAGCCTCAGACAGAGTACACTCTTGAAATAAAAAATCGTACCTGGATTGATAATTAATGTAGGATAAATAGGCGTTTAGAAGATGCCTTTTATACCTCAAAACTATTCATATTTGATTTCTTCCTTCAAGGCATATCATGTCAGTTTAAGCCAAATCACAATAAACCAATGTACCTTAGCATAGTTCGGGGAGGATATCTCATCTACAATATAAACCAATCAACATAATACATGTATAGACATAATCATAACAACATACAGACTTATAATACATAGTTATATTAACACATAAACATCATTCTAGCCTGAGTCCAGTCATCAATGCATGACCATATCAACTACACACCATGACCTCATGCATGACAACAACAACCATACCAATGTTCACTTGACAAAATCTAATCATCTGACATGTATAAAAATTCATACACTCATGGGAACACATTTCACCATAACACCATCAGCTCTCCCATGGCGACATCATTTCCATGATGATCAACACCAATCCGATGCAACAAGTAGATAGACCACAAGCATAAGAAACACATATGCCATTGACATTATTGTATGACCAACACACCTCCCATCCCATCTAAGGGGTGAACCATGGTCAGGTACCACATGTAACGGAAACACCTCCCATCACATCTACTCAAGTAACTGGCCAACTGGGGTAAACATGAGATGAGGGGTAGTTATGACCAGACTTAACCTCCTAGGAAACCTCAAGGAAATGAAGTTGACAAAAAAACCCTTAATGGCTTCGCTTAGGTGCCATAGGACCATATAGGATTAACCCAACCCATCCAAGTGTCACTCCACTGAGCCAAAATAAATTTTAACTGACTTTTACCCCCAGTCGCACCCTTCCCTAGGCATCATTGTGACTGGAACATCCCAGTGACTCCCATAGGCCTGCATGAGTGTGACCAAGGACTAAAACACTCAATGTTGTGTCAACGAATGCATATTTTAAGGCTAAATTCTAGGGTTGGGCCTATAACTCTACCCAAAAAACCCTGTAACTTTTAAAAATCATTAATTACACAAGGACAATGCTTGTAAGCAAAAAACTCACTCTAGGAGTAGGTATGACCATCCCCAACCGAGACTAACATTCTGTAAAACACTTGGAAACAATGCAATCTATAGGTAATGAATACAATACTGAGCATAAGGGACTAAAAATTCATATGAAACTTGTCAAGAAGGATTGCCATCGTCTCTTATTAACTATCTTATCATTAATTATGTCTTGCATCCATTTTTATTTTAGTTCAAGTAAAAACATGAAATGAACCATGACTAGAACCAGTCACATAACCATGCTTATAACCAACATATAACCACATAAATAAAATTAAGATAAATACCACTAAATCCACATAAATACAAGTAAAAAAGAAAGAGAACTTAGATTTCATTAAACATAGGCAAGATCCAACTAGGTTCGTGACTTCCACGTACCAATCAACCATATACATGACTGAAATAAATATTTCTTTCAACTAGTCACATATGTTCCATATTCCAATCATTAATGTGGGATCTCATGGATAAACCAATCCAAAAACAACCAGGGGAATTGAGAGTTTAAACCACCTCCACTCTCACCATCATGTGGTCTTACCTAAACTGACACCAAGATCAAAAAACTGGACCGAGCTTAGAATGCCTCTGAATCTCATCACGATCCTTGAGGGATTTTTCATCTCCTTGTCTCTTGGCTTTACCACAATCCAAACCGTATCACGAGGTCCTTATCGAGACACCACCATCACGTTGTACTGTGTATCCTTCCAAAACCGGTTAAGGGATTCCTAGGCCTTTGGGAATAAACCTGAGACCACCTCCAACACATATTCTGAAACCATCCGAAAAATCCAAATCTCAAAACCGAGAACAATCCCATCATACCATGGCTATCTAGGAAAAGGAAAGGTAAGGTTGAAAACCAATGTCGAAATCTGGCAAAACCATGCCACCAATAAAAAAAAACCAAATAACAACATGCACATGCCATGCATATCAAAAATAGCTAGGAAATCATACATGCAGTCTGTTACTTGCAAGTATGCCTGATGGAGCTGCTTGATCATGCTCTTGGTTGCTGTATCTTTGATTTCCTTTCCTTTCCTTTTCATTCCTTTTCATTCCTTTTCTTTCATTTCCGTGCTTGATCTCCTTCTCCTCTCTAGATGCAATTCTGAAAATTAACTGACAAAAGGCTACAATCTGATGCTATGATGTATTTTTATCGTTCATGCTTCTAATTTCTTCAATTTCACCTTATTTTTATTCAATTTCCTCCTCACATCCAACCCGTGACCTTTTACCTTCCTTTTCTCCTAATTTCCTTTATTTTCATAAATAAATGTGCTAAAATTACTTTTTTCCCTTTCAATACCTTTTTCATTTCCTTTTCCAATTTCCCTTTAGCCATAAACGCATCTAATGATCCCCACTAGGATATCTTTTCCAACAATTCATCTTGGAATAAGTGTCCCTTAATCGTGGTCTTATTTTTCCTTTATTAGTTTTTATTACATGAACATTTGGCCTAGGTCTATTATAGAACCATTGCCCTTGGAGAACACCATCTGCGGTGTTAAACTACACCTATACCTCAACAAAATTTCTGAAAGGAAAACATATTGCCCATGGATTTTTATAAGTTAGCTCATTGCACTATTTTCAATGAATAAACTGCTCAAAAGAAAAAACCATCATGATAACATGACAATATAACAACCAGACCACTTATTAGATATTTATAACTTAGCTCATGGCAGTGTTTACAATAGCAACCATACAAAAATATGTACAAATAAAAAAAATTCTTTGCCTCAACCGGAAAACAATGAAGGATACACATCCCGCATATGATCATCCATCTCCCATGTAGCTTCTTCAGTCCCAAAGTGATTCCACTGCACTTTAACTTGATATATGGCTCTATTCTTGATTATGAGTTGTTTCCACTGCAATACGCACTTAGGTTCCAGCTGGAATTCTCCTTCTTGTTCCACGTGCAATACAAAAAAATAAATAACATGATCAACATCATTTATATAACTTTTAAGTAACAGAACATGAAAAACATCATGTACTTTCAATGTTGGAGGCAGCGCAAGTCAATAGGCCACTGGTCCAATCCTCTCAAGGATCTCAAAATACCCACAATACTATGGTGCGAACTTGGCACATGATCCAATCTGTTAGGGTTCTATAATAATAGGGTTCATAAAATTTTGAGTTGACTTTGATAAGTCTTGTAAATATGTACATACCTTTCTTTCCACAGGTTGTTTTCCCATATTTTAAAAAAATGAAAAATAATAAAAAAATAAAAAAGAGGGTAAAAATTCCTAAAAGAAAGATCAAAGGACTTAGAAAAATATAAACCCCAAAAGAAAAGAAATAAGACCTGAAAGTGAGCAAGATCAAATGCCACTACTTTTAATTTTAATGCAAAGAATAATGATTATGTGCAGAGTGTCAATAAATGCCATAATCCATGATCAGTTAAACAGTTTAATCTTAACTTTTCATGCTTTAGATAGAGAATAAATATTTGTCAAACAATTTAAACTTGAAAAATCAGTAGATAGGTAGAGAATAATGAGGAGATCAACAGTTTAATCTAAGCCCTCAAATCAAATAAGGTATATTTAGATAGTTTTATGCTTTGAAAGAAAAAATTTTAAGGTTCAAGCCTAAATGCACCAAAAAAATGAAGAAAAAATGTTAGAAATGGAAGTTGGGTAGGTGGAAAGCAGTGGAGCAATTATTTAAATAATACATCATCGGGAAAAATCACTAATTTCCCCTCGCCCATGAGTATTCAATATTTTAAGCTATCAGTCAAACGGGCTCAAAGCATTTCTCTGACTTTTGTTGGGACCAGACCCAAGGCTCTATGAATGGTTAGTTAAAAATATCGAGTTCTTATGCTAAATCCTCATTTATCATCATTTACCCTTCATTCATGTATTAAAACCCCTTTTTCCTAAGTAAAAACACATTATTACTTAGTAAAATTGTAACCCTAGAGTAATTAACTTCATCACTTCATAAGCATTCATAAAAGCCCACAAAATTACATTTATCCTACGTATTGGTGAAGGAAATATAAATATGAGAAATACTTGATTTTATATATGATATAGTCCCACTTCTCTTCTCCCGATGCAACTCCTGACATGATCTCAGTCTTTTGCTTCAAACCTTTAGATCCGATAGTTGAGGGTTGATATCGCATAGATTAGATGCACGACCGCCCCAAGGAAAAATCAAAGTGAAATTGACGGTTTCCCGCCCCTCCCCTCCACATGGCCTCTCATAATTGGATCGCGTGGGTTTTGATTAAAACTATTTACTACTAAAAACCCACACGATTACCACCGGTTTTTGTCCATTCAATATCCGAAACTGCTTCTTTCCTGATCGTGACTTGAATTCAATGCTGATTAATGTAGATTCAAAAGTTTTAATAAAACCTTGGTTAAAACGTTAATTCATTCATTTGTCGCATTTAAACTAGTTTTCTCCCTCCCGACTGTGTAAAGCTGCAAAAATCCCCTATTAGCCATTTTAATGCCCAAAACCTCCTAAATTCATCAAATAAGCCTGTAAAAACTGTGGAGGAGCCGTACCTTCTCCAGATGAACCGCTAAAAGCCTGCAATTCAACAAAAAACCTCAGAAACCTCTCCAAAAAAAAATACCTGCAGCATACCAGGTATTTTTCTTAGAATCCAACCTGCAGTCAAATTTAAAAACCTTTTAAAAGAAAAAGAAACATTCGAGAGTTAAGAAATTAAGAAATCAAATTTGCCCAAAAGTCCCAGAAATAGGCCAAACTCTAGAAATTTTTTCCCAGGAACCCTAATTGTCTGGCGCACAGTATTTTCAAAGAAAATTATCATTTATTCAAAGATTAATGATCAATTCCAAGCTCTAAAGGTCGTAAATCCTCTGCGGGTGCCCTATATCTTCTGAAAATCCTTTTTCAACGGAGTTTTAGCCTATTTTGTAGTAAATAACTCATAATACCCATGTTTTCTATTTTATACCAATTTTAGCCTCAAAACTTCTTTTGAGAAACCTAATTGAGCGTAAAATCCAAAAATACATTCTATTTTGCTGAATTTGCCTAATCAAGCCTCTGTTATGGGAAAATTACCTCTGCAAATAGTTTAAACTCGCAGAATCCAAACAAAATAACTAAAAAATAGAGTGTAAACAAGTCTAAAGGTTCTAAGACTCATAAAGCTACTCCTGCCATGACTTCAAATATTGCAATTGTAGTCAACCCATTACAACCCCTAGTTTTTGATATTGAGCATATTCCCTTAGCTGATATTGAATACAAAATAACTGATCCTATAGTTGAATTCAATCTCCTAGATATCCACAACTGGTGTTTTGAAAAATATTTAAATGATCATGAAGAAGTTCATATTTGGGAATCCAATTTACCAAAATATTTAGTCACCATGACTCATCCTTGTCAAGAAGTTATCATATTATGCCACCATCACTACATTCCTGAACAAAGAGCTATTGTTAATACAAATAAAGAGGTCCTATTTAACATTATTGCAGAGTCAATAAACTGAATGTTGCAGCTTCAGCTAGACCCTCAAGCAGTACCTTTGTCTATTGAAGCCCTTACTAAACTATACATTGGCCTAGATTTCCCTAAAAGATTCATGATTTTTCAAATTTTCATGCCCCTACATGTTGAAATTCCCAAGTTGAATCCTCCTTATTCAACTGCCAAGTTCTTTCAAGGTTCAAGGCATGTAATCTCCATGCTTTCGTTTATCCTTGGGTATTTCATAGATGAGTCTATTTTGGGATTTTTGTCCACATTTTCTCCAGTTCAACCACCTTCAGTTATATTTGACTATGCTGGTTTCATTGCTAATAGTATTCACTATCAATTGACTAATTTGCATATGGAAGGAGTATTATGATATACCTCCTATCTCCATCACATGTTTCTTTATTTCCAATCAGAGAGCTTCCCAATTTCACTTCAAAAGTTGGATATAGAAGGAAAACCTCTATCAGTTATCTTTTGGACATCTATACTTAGAAAAAAAGGCACAAAATTCAATTATTCAGATTTTGAGAGATGTTTAGACATCCATTGATTACCATGTTGAAAAAAATAGAGAAGCCTAGAATCAGTGAGGAAATGAAGAAAATAGTGAAGCTATCAGAGTAGAGCAAAGTAGGTGATTGGTATTTGTATGAGAAATTCACTGAAATTAGAGTTTTTGGTTCTAACTTGTTTCCTTACAAGTTACCTAAGCATCCACCAATGAGGATAATTTCCTTACAGTAAATTAGGTAGATCCTGAATTTAGATTCAATTAATTTTATGGCAGCTAAGAAAAAGAACCAATTTAAACTCAAAAATGAAATTGGTCCATTCATTTGTAATCAAAGAGATGCAGAAAATGAAAATGAAGCAGCAAGTCAACTACTAGAATATAAATTAGAAGAAAGATTTGCATGGAATTATGATCCACAAGGGATCTTAAGTAAATTAAGGGTAAAATGAAAATTGACACCCTTTATCCATGAGTCAAAGCCAGAAATAGAGAATTTTTCTAATCAAATTGAGTGGGCTGAAAACACTTTAATGGAGGCAGTTAACCAAAGGAATACTAGTCACACTTTGGAAATTTCCAAATAGTCAAAGACATCCACTAAGAGAATCAAAGAAGAAGGAACTTATATTGCAGAGAATACAACAAAAACATAGTTTAAAATTATTTAAAACAAGAGGCTAAAACTAGATACAATAGATAAAGGTAAAGTAACAATAGATGTTGAAGAAACACAACCCTTCAATACCAACACTTAATAGCCAGAGACTAATGTAGCCACTATAATCATCAGTGAGCCAAATCAGAATCAAGAATAGCTGAATAATGAAGAGACACAGATGATGGAAAGGCAGCAAAGTATGGATGCTTCTTCCTCACATTCAGCTGAGGAGAAGGATTTAGATATTAAAGAGAAATACAAGAAAATCAAATATAAGAATGAGGAAATCAAAACTGAAATATATTCTCAGTCTTTGAGGCAAAAACTAGGTAATAAAAATAGATTCCTATCAGAATTTGATTATTCATTTCTAAAAACTTGATTATGTCAGTATTACAGCCTACAGTATCAGTGCCAAAGACAGTTGCTGACTACAAGAAAGTTGATATGGAAGTAGCTACAAGAAAAATCCATGAATTGGATTAGATTGAGTTTCGTAGGAAAACCTTATAGATACTCCATTCCACAGCCACAACAAAAGCTATGAGTGCTCATAGGCTTAAAAATACCATCTCTAATATGGAGGACCAAATGAAGATGGATAAACCTTCATTATATGCAAAGGATATAAGGATAAAGGCCTTAGAAGATTTAGTATTACAGGTAGGATATGATCCTACAAACATCAAAGCAGCAAAAGCATTGGTTAAAAATAAAAATGAGAACATAGCTGCCTTGAGGAAACAACTCAAGCTTCCTCAAGGTGAGCATCCTCACACAAAGGAAGTTTTACAGGATCAAAAGGAAAAATATGAAATGATGATTTTGATACTTCAACTGACAACTCAAATTAAGGAAATGAAAGTACAAATGGACCAACTTGTCCAAGAAAAGGAAACATTTTAAGAAACAGTGATTCCCACAGTCATCCTAGTCATCACAACAGCAGTGCCTTCCACTTTAGGAGAAAATTTGGCATCTAAAGAGCCACTGGCCACTACAGTGCCAGTGACCTCTTCAACAACTTTAGTAATTGAATCCTCTACAACAATGTTTCCACATACAAATGAAAGCAGTCAACTAGCAAAAGCAATGGAAGAGATGTCCTTGAAAACCAATGAAATCAAAATATTGACAAAGATAATTGAAAATCTTGAGAAGACAAACAAATCAACTCATATTGATGTTAAAATACATGAACAAAATGCCCACAGATTGAGTGAAGAGTTAAAGAAGCTCCAAAAAGAATTAACTCTTAAAGATCAGATATCTTACAAAAAAAATTACCTATGGAATAATTTAATTGAAGCCATCCATGATGTATAACCTTCAATTCAGGTTATTTTTGAGTAGAGAGAGTTACTATTGACAGCCCAAGTAAAGATCCAAAAGACACAGGTTGATTTAGCTTATAAACCAGAACAGGCTATTAGGTTAATCAATTTCCTAAACAACAAGAATAGACAGGAATTAGAAGAGCTAAAAATCAATGACATGAAAGTAACTATCCTAGAAATTAGGAAATTTATCACCAAAAGAAATTTAATGGGGCATATTGAAGAGAAATGTGAAGGAATGAATACTGCTATCACTAGATTCATGGTTAAATTCACCAATTTAAGGCAAAAGGGACTTCCTGATATCATGGTTATTAATGATAAGTTAATGCCTCAAAATGATTATGGCAAGAAGATAAGAGAACATGTCAAGGAGCAGGTGAACAAGCCAACAAGTCAAGGTATTCCCACAGGAAAAGTGTTGTTAAAAAGTTTTGAAGATTTTTTTTATTTGCAGTATGAAATCAAGCACTTATTTTTCATAAAGCCCACATTTGCGAGGTACACTGAAGCTGATGAGAATTTTAGGAAACTCAAGAATATTATAATTCCTAAAAATGAGGAGTGGCAAGCATTGACTGATTTGCTATGAAGAATGAAAAACAAACAAATGAAGAAGAAAAAATATGTTTACTGTTTCACTGTCAAAACAAATTTTACATCAGTAAAGCAGTTTCACTGAAGGTAAAGAGTATCTGAAATGAAAGAGTATTAGTGAGAAAAAGTATTAGTGAAGGCAAGTTAGATTCTGAAAAATATCTAAAAGGCCAGCAAAGAGGACACATAAGCAGCCAACTGCTTCTTATCTTAAAATAGTTTCTATTTATTTTGAATAAAATAGGACAACTTGCTCATTTGTTAAGCAAGTTGTCACTATTATTGTTGTAAGATATTTTAATTTTATGAAGTTAATTCCTAGAAGTTATCTAGGATATTTTGTAAAACATTTTATATAAATACTTCACTCTTTGAAGTATTTTTGTGTGGAATTTTTTTTTTGGAGATTACTATAGATATTTTGTTGACTTGAAGGCTTTGGATTTTGATTTTGAGTAACAGACTGGATCACATATTTGGCTTCATACTTCATGATCCTTGATAAGATATCTGGAGTGAAGTACTCTCTTAAACTTGTCATTGTTATTTTCTTTTGTTACATGCATACATATGTGTTTTAATTATAAATATGAATGTATAACTAGGATTATTACTACAGGACATGTTAATAGCACCCTATTTTTAACTAGTTATCATTTCTTTGTTTTCTTCTGATTTATGGTGTAGGGAAACCTTAATTTCTCCCTCTCTTGTTTGACCTCTATCTTCTACTTCACTTTTCTAGATTTAAGGATTCTTAAGTGCCCTTTATCCTGATCATACCATCTCAAAAACCAAATTTCCAAGATCTCCAAGGGTTTTCTACCTTGCCCTGCAGATATTTGACCTTTTAGGCCCTGATCCCAATTCTGTTAGCTTGACTTGGAATCCATAGCCCAATGGACAACTATATTTCCCTCTATCTACCCTCCAAGTGAAATTTTCTGACCAAATTCAATAAAGCCAAACCAAATCTGCACTTTAATAAATAGCCTAATATTCATAAATTAAAACAAATTTAAACTTGAAAGAGAGAGCCCTCTCTGAACCCCAGGAAGGCTAGATCCTATATTTTGAAGTAGGTTTGTGGTTACCTCTAGTATTCTTTGACTAAAAACCAAAATCCCACAACTTAAGAATTTACTAGAGTGATAACATTACTGGCGACCATACTAGGGAATAACCAGTCCTTAGTCATAAAATTAGTCTTAAAGGAATCATTTAATTCATCCTTTTACTTTAAGATTATTTTTATAGGTTTTGGGTATTGAAAAATTGTATTTCTGGCTTCTAGGAAAACCTACTATACCAAGTCTAACCCGGATCCTAAGCCTGCTGTTATAGTAGATGACCTGGACTGAGTTGGTAAAAAGAAAAAAAAGAAAAAATTTAGAAGCTAAAATCTCATTAGTAAAAGTCAATTCATTACCAAGTGAATTAGTAATTCTGCAAGATATTGATTTTGATCTCAAATTTGAGCATTCATTATTTAAAAGTAAAACTGAAAGTGATTTAAAAACTGTTGTTTTAGACCCTATTTTTATTTAATTTTTGAATGCAAAACAAAAATCTATTGCAGTAAGTTATAAATCTAAGAAAGTTAAATATCAGACCAAAGTTGAAGAAATTAATGTTAATATTCTAAAGGATATTGATGAAACTATTGAATTAGATCATTTATTGACTTATGCAAACAGACTTTCAGTTTCTCAATTAAATACCACAATAATTCTAGCAAGAGATTCATCTCTTTATGCTCTTACATCATTAATTAATTCTACAACTAGCTCATCTACAGATCCATTCATCCCTAGGTTACCTCTACAATCTAGAGTGTTATTTCCAGCAATCACTTCATCCACTATATCCATTAGTTAACCTTTTTATTTCTTAAATACATCATCGTCATTTCTCAACACTTCCAATACCATCTATAGTTCACCCACTATCATCTCCAGCACATCTCCAAGCAGTTCTACCTTACCTCCTAGTCAAGCTAAGCTTCAAGCTATGGATGCTAGATATGCTCCCCTTGTCCTACCACAATAGCTTCATGATATGCCACAATAATATCAAAATAAAATGCCAATGTTTGATGGAACTACTCAATATACTGCTCAGCAACATATTACTAAAATGACAGACTTCTTCGAAATTTATGAAATTGATGATTCAGATGTTCAAATGAGATTGTTTGCTCAAACTTTAACAAGAGAAGTTAAGAAATGGTTTAAAGATTTAGCTGTTGGTAGTGTAACTGATTTGGTTGTATTTTTTACTTTGTTTTTAAATAAATGGGAAAAGAAAAAGAACCCCCTCCAAATTTTGTCTGAATTTGATTCTTTAAAAAGAGCTCAAATGAGTCAGTTCAAGATTACTGCACTAGGTATAATAATGTCTATAATTCTACCCCTACAAACCTTAATCCTACTCCTTATTCCATTTTGCTCAAATTCCTTGATGGATTTGACACAGATACAACTTACCAATTAAGGGAATGAGATGCAGAAACCTTAGAAAAAATGCAAACTGATGCAGTTAGTGTAGAAGTGAACATTCTATCCATAAAATCTAGACTTAGAAATGAAAGAAGAGTGACAATTAAACAAGAAAATGCTAATTCAGATACAAAAATGAATGTTATAGCTAAAAATTAGAATGAGTGATTGATAGACTAGATAATATGGAGAGAAGAGCTCACTGGGATAACCAACAACAGATTAGAAATCCCAATTTTAGAAAAAATATAAATTCTGGAAAAGCAAAAGAAACATCCCCAGACCAAACAATTAGGCCACCATTCCAAGAGAACTACGTTGAAAGTTCTCAAAATAACAATGATGATGAGGAGAATAAAATTAATCTAATGGGAATTGATGACAACAATACTATTTTCCTTACTTAGGAATATCAAGAATTGTTTGAACTTCAACAACTTAAACTAAATTATAGTGAATCCTTTGATTATAAACAGGGTTATGACTATGCAATAAATGAAATACATAGCTAGTATAACCTTAGAAAAAAGAAAAATAATGAGTCTTATACTAAGAAAACTTCCCAAAGTCAGAATAAGAAAATAGTAGAAGCCCCTAAAACAAAAGTTCTGCAAATTCTCCCAAGGGAAAATAAGAAAAACTCAAATTCCTCCCAAAATATTTTTAGTCCTAAGAAAGCATCAGGCCCTAAAATTGTTGATATTACTGATGAAGTTTCTTAGGCTACAAAAGGTTCCCATAAATCTACTGCTGCTAAAGCTTCTAATTCTGTAAAAATAGAAAATTTAGATCCCAAAAAAACTTCTGCTGATCCTAAAACAATATACCCAAAAACTATTGCTTCAAAAACATTTGCTAAAAATTCTAAGTCAGAAAGAACATCTAATGCTTCAGAAAAAATCTATGAAAATAAAGTTAGAAGTAGTAAAACACAAGAAACACAAACAGAGAATCCTAAAACAATTGAAAATGAAAAAGCAACTGTAGAAAAGCAAGACAAACCAACACAAACTACAGTTACTAAAGAAGAACTGATTCAAATCAGTAAAACTCAACCTACATTCAACATACAATCAGAAATTGCAAAGCTTAAAATACCAATTCCTTTGACTAAATTGGTAAATAATGAATTGTATAAATCAACCATAATTGAAACATTAAATATGAATGATGGAGAAGACTCCATAAATCTAAATTATGATCAACTAGAGTTGATTTTTGGCCCAGATGTAAATGGAAAACATGCAGATGGTGTAGTTCCTCCATTTTATATTAGTCTCACTATTCATGATCAAATTCTACATAACACAATGCTAGATTCAGGATCTTCCCATAATCTAATGCCCAAAGCCATCATGGAAACTCTAAATCTAGAAATTACAGGGCCATATAAAGATTTTTTTTCTTTTGATTCAAGTAAAGTTAAATGCTTAGGTTTAACCAAGGATTTGTGTGTAACACTAGTTCAATACCCTGGTAAGAGTATATTAATGGACATTGTAGTAGCTGATATCATACCAAAATATGGTATGCTACTTTCTCTCTCATGGGGAGCAAAGTTGCAAGGATCTCTACAATTGGACATGTCTTATGCTACTATATCAGTGTTTGGACAACCTAAAAATTTATATAGGGTAAAATTAATGAAGTACATGGTCAGTAGTGCTGAAAGATATATAAATTACCCCATTTACTGTACACCAACTGACCTTGATTCGTTCATCCTTTGTAACTGAAAGAAATCAAATCCAAATAGAATTAGTAGATAAAAAGAGAGCACAAAACAATGATAACATTTTTCATGAATCTTAATGGAATTTAGACTTTGATGGTTCAGTGAATAATTTAGGAGAAGGAGTAGGAGCAGGAGTCTGGATAACAAACATGGAGACCAATCATTCTGAAGGTTATGCTTTCAGGCTAAATTTCAAATGTACAAATAATATGGCCGAGTATGAAGCCCTCATCCTAGGACTCCAAATCATCAGGAACTCAGGAGGAAAAAGAATTTTAATCATGGAAGATTCAAATTTGATCATAAAACAAGTAAATGGAGTTTATTCTGTTTAAAATCCTAGACTGAGCAGATATAGAGACACTGTCATAGATTTAACTGATGATTTATTGGAATGTAAGTTTGTTGTTATACCTAGAAAACAAAATATACAAGCTCATTGTCTTGCAAATTTTGCTAGTACATGCAATTTACCATTCCAACCTAATCACAGATATAATGCTGAAGTCAAACATAGGCCAATAATTCCAGATAATATTAAGTATTGGAAGATTTTTTCTCCAGATGAACAGATTTACAAGTTTATGAACAATGAAGGAAAATTTCATAATTGTATTATAGATATAGATTGTACACTAAATCATGATTTGGATTGTGAAATAGATTTAAATGACTTAGATGTAAATAAAATAAAGTTTGATAAACCAACTAGATTTAGTCAAGCTGACATAGATAGCTTAGAGAAAATAGATATTGAAGAAATTATTGAAGATGAATCAGATATACTGAATCTTAAGGACAATTTTTTACCTAAAGTTTTAACCCCTTTAGAGGATCTTTTTGACTCCAATGATGTAGCTAGAAAACCAAAAATGGAGCCAGTAAGATCTGACATAGAAGAATGTAACATTGGTACAAAGTCAAAACCAAAGATAATTAGACTATCCAAAGTTTTACCTCAACAAGAAAAGGATAAATATATTGAGCTTTTAAAGGAATATCAAGATGTGTTTTCTTGCAGTTATGAAGGTTTAAAATCTTATGATACGAACATAATCCAACATAAAATTCCAATAAAAGAAGATCAAAAGCCATTCAAAATTTTTTTGAGAAGGAATAACCCTGTGCTATTACCTTTGATTGAAAAAGAAGTTAAAATAATCTATGATTCCTAGATCATTGCACCAATCATATATTATGATTGGGTTTGAAACCTAGTCCCAACAAGAAAGAAAAGAGGAGAAATTGGATTTTTTGTTGACTTTAGAAATATTAACAAAGTATCCTTAAAAGATAATTACCCATTACCGAAAATGGACCACATATTACAAAGGGTAATAGGTTCTTCAAGGATTTCATTGTTAGATGGTTTTTCAGGATACAACCAGATCCTAGTTCAAGAAGAAGACCAAGATAAAACAACATTTACTACTCCTTGAGGCACTTTCATGTATGTAAAAATGCCTCTTGGTTTAACGAATGCAGGAACAACCTTTCAAAGGGCTATGGACATAGCCTTTGAAAAGGAAATACATGAGTTCTTAGTAATTTACTTAGATGACATTACTGCGTTTTCCAAAACAGATAATGAACACTTGGATAATTTGAGACAAGTCTTTATTAAGTGTAGGAAACATGGCATCTCTTTAAATCCTAATAAAAGTCTATTTGGATTGGAAGAAAGTAAGTTACTTGGACATATAATCTCAAAATAAGGAATTAGGATAGATCCTACTAGGATTGAAGCAATCCTGAACATCAACCCACCAAGAAACATAAAATAATTACAAGCCTTTTTAGGTAAGATAATTTTTTATAAGAAGATTCATATCTAATTTAGCTGAGATAATTAGAGAATTGAATAGAAAGCTCAAAAAAGATTCAGTTCTTAGATGGACTGTTGAGGCTAAAAAATCATTTGACTCTATCAAACAAGCCTTAACCAAAACCCTAGTCCTAATAAGTCATGATTTTAAGAAATATTTCATGATTTTTTCATTTTCTTCGGAACACACCATTGCTGCAGTTTTACTACAGAAAAATGACCAAGGATTTGAAAAACCCATATATTTTTTCAGTAAAGCCCTTAGAGATGCCCCTTTGAAGTATATCATTATGGAAAAACAAGCCCTAGCCTTGGTTAAGGCCATTAAAGACTTTAGAGTTTATATTCTGTACTCACACATTATTGCATATGTCCCAAATCCTGTAGTTAAAGGCATTCTTACTCAGGATGGTCCTGATGGAAGAAGAGGTAAGTGGATTGTGACTATCTTGGAATATGACATAAATATAAAACCCACCAAGCTCATTAAAGGTCAAGGATTAGCCAGACTTATGGCTGAATCCATTTGTAATGCCCTAGATATAGATTTTATTTCTCAAGTATATGATTAGGAACAGATGGCGACTCCATCGATCAGTGAAACCTTTTCACACTCACCTTGGTATAAAGATATTATATTTGTACTCCAAAATTTACAAGCTCCTCCTAGATTGTCAAGAACCAAAGCTATATTTCTAAAACTTAAAGCAGTAATATTTTGTATCTTAGATAATGTACCTTTTTGGAGAGATCATAGTGGGATTTTACTAAATTTTTTACTAAAGGGAGAAGCTGACAAAACACTTGAATAATTTCATGCAAGTGACTGTGGAGGACATTTATACTGGAAATATACTATTGAAAATATCCTGAGAGCTGGTTTTTACTGGCCTACCTTTAAAGCCAATTTCAACTGAAGGACCAATTCAACAATGGGGTTTTGACTTCATTGGTGAAATTCACCCCCCCTCTTCAGGCCAACATAAGTGGATTTTGACAACCACTGATTATTTTACCTAGTGGATTGAAGACATACCCTCTAGACAATCCACATATACTATCATTATTTCCTTCCTAGAAAACAACATCCTTTCAAGATTTGGATGCCCTCAAAAGATAATTACTGACAATGCATCAACATTCAAATCCAAGAAAATGATTGAATTTTTCCAGAAATACCATATTACCCTAGGCCACTCTACTGCATATTATCCCCAAGGTAATGGCCTAGCTAAATCCTCAAACAAAAGCCTTGTAAATATCATCAAAAAATTACTTGAAGACAATAAAAATACTTGGCATAAGAAGTTAGTCAATGCCTTATGGGTAGATAGACTTACCACTAAGAAATCCATTTTTACTTCACCTTACCAACTAGATTATGGAATGGATGTTGTTTTTCTTTCCTCCTTAGGTGTACCAGTGATGAAAATTATCCAATAATTACAGGTTGAAACAAATGAAATCCGAAGGAGGATAAATCAAACTATTCACTTGCAACAAACAAGGGAAGAAGCTTATGTCAAATCTCAAGCCATTCAGGATAAGATCAAGAAAATCGATGGTGAAAAGACCAAAGAGGATGATTTTTACATAGGAGATAAAGTGTTAAAATGGGATTCTAGAAGAGAAGACAAAGGAAAAAATGGAAAATTTGATTTTCTATGGAAATGACATTATGTAATTTATGGGTATAGAGGTAATAATGCTTTCTTGCTGAAATAATTGGATGGAAGAGATCTTTAGGAAGGACCAGTTAATGGAATAATGCTAAAGCACTACTACTCACCTGAGTTAACCAATAGTTATTTCTTATTCACTTTGATCATTGTACATATACATTGCAAAGTTTAGATTGGATTGGGTGTTTCCTTACCAAAGTTGAAGCCCTAAGCTTTGAAAACTAAATATCATAAATATGAATAAGTTGTAGATATCATAAGAAATTTACAGGATCATCACAGTCAAAGTTCAAAGGCTACTAGTCTTAGAGTTCTTGATATTTCACCAGGAAATGTCATCACCATGTGGAGCCACTGTTAGGGTCCTATAATAATAGGGTTCCTAAAATTTTGAATTGAGTTTGATAAGTCTTGTAAATATTTACATACCTTGCTTTTTGCAAGTTGTTTTCACATATTTTTAAAAAATGAAAAATAATAAAAAATCGAAAAGATGGTAAAAAGTCCTAAAAGAAAGATCAAAGGACTTAGAAAAATATAAACCCCAAAAGAAAAGAAATAAGACCTGAAAGTCAGAAAGATCAAATGGAACTACTTTTAATTTTATTGCAAAGAATAATGATTATGTGCAGAGTGTCAATAAATTCCATAATCCATGATCAGTTAAACAGTTTAATCTTAACTTTTCATGCTTTCAATTTCATGCTTTAGATAGAGAATAAAGATTTGTCAAACAATTTAAACTTGACAAATCAGTAGATAGGTAGAGAATAATTAGGAGCTCAATAGTTTAATCAAAGCCCTCAGATGAAATAAGGTATATTTAGATAGTTTTATTCTTTGAAAGAAATTTTTTTAAGGTGCAAGCCTAAATGCACCTGCAAAATGAGGAAAAAATGTTAGAAATGGAAGCTGGGTAGGTAGAAAGCAGTGGAGAAATTATGTGAATAATACATCATTGGGAAAAATCACTAATTTCCCCTCCCCCATGAGTATTCAGTATTCTAAGCTATCAGTCAAATAGGCTCAAAGTATTTCTCTGACTTTTGTTGGGACCAGAACCAAGGCTCTATGTCTAGTTAGTTAAAAATATTGAGTTCTTATGCTAAATCCTCATTTATCATCATTTACCCTTCATTCATGTATTAAAACCCCTTTTTCCTAGGTAAAAACACATTCTTACTTAGTAAAATTGTAACCCTAGGGTAATTAAATTAATCCCTTCATAAGCATTCATAAAAACCCACAAAATTACATTTATCCTAAGTATTGGTGAAGGAAATATAAAGATGAGCAATACTTGATTTTATATATGATAATTTGAGACAATATGTATTTTGTTTTACATTACACTACCCTTTCATATTAAATTTTAACATATTTTATTAAATCCCTAAGAAAGCCTTCAATTCAACAAAAAACCTCAGAAACCTCTCCAGAAAAAAATACTTGCAACATACCAGGTATTTTTCTCAGAATTCAACCTGCAGTCAGATTTAAAAACCTTTTAAAAGAAAGAGAAACATTCTAGAGTTAAGAAATTAAGAGATCAAATTTTCCCAAAACTCCCAGGAACAGGCCAAACTATGGTAAAATTTTCCTAGGAACCCTAATTGTCTGCTGCGTGGTATTTTTAAAGAAAATTATCATTTCTTCACAGATTAATGATCAATTTCAAGCTCCAAAGGCCAGAAATCCTCTGGAGGTGCCCTATATCTTCTGAAAAATCTTTTTTCAAAAGATTTTTAGCCTATTTTGCAGTCAAGAACTCCGAAAACCCCTATTTTCTATTTTATAATAGTTTTTAGCCTCTGAACTTCCTTTGGGAAACCTAATTGAGCATAAAATCCAAAAAGAAATTCTATTTTGTTGAGTTTTCCTAATCAAGCCTCTGTTATAGTAAAAATGCCTTTGTTATAGTAAAATTCCCTCTACAAATAGTTTAAACTTGCAGAAGTAAAAAAAAAATCCTAAAAAACGTAGTGTAAACAAGTCTGAAGTTTCTAAGTCTCCTAAAGCTGCTCCTGCCATGACTCCAAATACTGCAATTGTAGTCAACCCATTACAAGCCCTAGTTGTTGATATTGACCATATTCCCCTAGTTGATATTGACTACAAAATAGCTGATCCTATAGTTGAATTCAATCTCCTAGATATCCACAACTGGTGTTTTGAAAAATCTTTTGATGATCATCAAGAAGTTCATATTTGGGAATCCAATTTGCCCAAATATGTAGTCACCCTGACTCACCCTTGTCAAGAAGTTATCAGATTATGCCACCAACGCTACATTCCTGAACAAAGATCTATTGTGAATACAAATAAAGAGGTCCTATTTACCATTACTACAGAGTCAATAAACCAAATGTTGCAGCTTCAACCATGTTAGTATGAATCTGGATTCTAAGTGTACGAAAAAATACCACTTTAGCTGTGCATAACAAACAACCCTAACAGTAGAAATGATTCCTAATATCTTCAGATCTACAATTAGATGATCAAGACAAATGCTGTAAAAATCTAGATCTATGCATTAGCAGACATTAAACAGTAGAAAAAAAAATATTTGCTCCATATATCCAATAGCCAATACAAGAATATATCCAATGAAATTTTTGTTAATGGCACCAGGGAGGAAAACACAAGAGGGTGTTCCCTGTTCTCCTCAATGGGATGGGTTCTTGTACGTCCTCGGCACTTTAGATTTAGAATTCCTCTCTCTTGTGGTGTAGAAAACCTAGACAAAAATGGAGAAATATGGCTATGATGGTGGATCAATAGCCAGACCAAGAGTTGAGATCTAGAGTGATCTTTAGGCAGTAAAAGGTGACAAATGAATGGGAAAAACCTTCTATTTATAACAAAATGTTGAGTTAGTCTAGATATTGGTGCATAATTAAAATATTATTAACCAAATCTAGATCCAACTTTTATGGAATATTTTATTATATTTGTTGGAGGGAAAAGGAATTTGACTTGAGTCAAATCCCTTTATTTGTAAATAATAAATAAATAAATGATTTATTTATCATTTTAAGGATGTGATTAAGTAATAATAAATAAATAAATGATTTATTTATCATTTTAAGGATATGGTTGAGTAATAATCAAGCAAATAATGATTTATTTAATTATTCAAGGGTGAATTAGTCATATTTAACAAAGAATATTATTTAAATAAGATTTAAATAATTATTCTTAGAAAATAATAAGGTAAATAATGATTTATCTAATTAATTTTCTTGTTTTGGGTTAAATATAACCAGAAATATTAATTAAACTACTGTTTAACTAATTATTTCTTGAGGAAAATCAAACAAATATATATTTATTTAATATTTCCTTATGGGGTTTCCTATTTAGACCATAAACAACTTAATAAATGCGATTTACTAAGTTATTTTCATAGTGAAAGAAATTTTACTTGGGGTAAAATTGGTCTTACATGGTGTACCTGGGTCCATCTAATGATAATAGGTTAGATGACCAAAAAATGGTGTAACAGATTGCCCCCCAGCGTGTTAGCATTAGGAGCTGATCGTATGACTGAAGTACGTTCTAAGAACTCAATCACTAGACATCGAAGGGGAAATCAAAGAGAGAGAAGTATAAGGTAGACCAAAGTGCTGAAAGAACTAGACCCTGAGGAGGTGACTTGCAGGGGCGACAAGTCTCTTTGATGAGTGAGTACCTACTATAGGCAGTGGGGGAGGCATACCTATGCCCGCAGAGGCAATAATACAAAAAATAAGGCGTCCGAAAAACCACGGGACAAAATAATATAGGATATGCTGGAATAAACATGAGCCAGATAAATAACATGATAAAGAATCCAACATACATATTTTGCCTGGGATAACAACCAGGACTTGTACAATAATATATGAGTACATGAGATATAAATACAACTCAGATGCCCCTGAACATAGGAAAGGGCTCTGAAAATCTGACTGATAAATGCAAACAAAAAGGTGCTACAAGCATCTAAGGTTGACATCATCAAATGTATGGAGCTGCATTGAAGGCTGTGATGAAGAGGTCATCCAAGTGTGTGGGGGTCTACCTATAGGGCCACCCCCTCATGAGAGTTGAGACATCTCACACACACCTAGGAATCACTGATGCCAGTTACTGCATCACTGAACCATTGAGTATATGGATCTCGATCATGCTGAAAGGAGCTGGAGCTGAGAAAAAATCAAGTCAAAGGATAATAAGGACTCCCTTTACCTAATCTGAGGCACCAAACAAGAATGGATGCTGGAACCCAGGTACACCACCCTCTAGACCTATCTTCTGGAATGAATGAGCTGATGTCGACAGAAGGAGGTCTGCCATAGGTGAGGAAATAAGGGATCCTCAACTAGGGTACGAGAGAAAATAGTAGAGTGACTGACAGAATGACACCAATGATGATGATGAAATGGGGGGAAATGAGTAGCGAATGGAAAACTTCCCTTGTTAGAGCATAAAGGGTGCGGATGATCTGGTAGCGACTAACACAACATCATGAGGGATAGGGGACAGTGGGACTGAAGGCCATAATGTGCGACACGAGAGAGGGACTAAGCAATGAATGATGGAGGACTATGGTGAGATGTAAAGGGACTCAGGATAGACTCCATGAAAGAAATGATGACTCAAATTGGATGCTCTAAACAAGGGTGACTCGATGGTGCTGCCACATATGTAAAGGGTCTAATGGGGCCCATAAAAGCTTGAGTAAAAGATGGTAACTGACGACGAAAGTAAACACAACGTGGAAAAGCATGGAGGCAATATGATGCCCCTAGTATGAGTTTTTCAAGTGAATAAATTAGATTTTGAGGAAGGTTGAACTGGCGCTTCTTGGGAAAATGTGTCCCGGTAAAGTATCAAATCAATAAAAAATAACAAATTACCATTTGAGGGCTCATTGATAGCTTTCCAATGGTGCGGATGATTTAGTAAACAAAGCTACGGTTGGGTCGCGACAGGTGAAAGAAAAAATAGGGGTTTCTCTTTTAATAAGGAATTTTCCCTCCAAATTCATTCATTTGCATGTGGAGCTGTGGTGAATGTAGAGAGGAGAGAGGGCCCTAAATCTTGCGGCGATCGTAGCGGACAAACTGACCGTTGGAATCGATATCTATCTGTTGCAGGTAAGAGGCCTAACCCTACTGTTTCTTTTCAGGGGATTAAAATTTCAGATTAGGTCCCTAGGGCTCAGGAATAACCCCCTACTCCTCCTCATGGTCGGGTCGCAATTTTTGGGGTAAAAAGTGCGACCTTTCAAGGAGGGGTGTTTCTGTGTTTTTTTTTGGCTGAGCACTATGATTTTTTGATGAGAAACAATATTTCCTATCTGTATACTGATAAATATGATGGTTTTGTGCCGGTATGGTAGAATTACAGATTAACTAGAGAGAGAGAGACCTGGGCGCATTACAGTTGGAGATTCGGGAGGATCAAGGTGTCCGCAGTGCTTTGGCCAGGTTTGGGGTACTGAAGTTTGTGGAGAACCCTTTGATGAGAGATAGGGAGACCTTATTGGCCTGGATTGTTAGCTATTGGGACTTGGACCATGAGGTATTTATAGTGCAGGGGCATCAGATCGAGTTGATGGTCTAGGATATATATTTCTTGACTAGTCTCCCACTGCTTGAAATGGTAGGGAATACTCAGCCAGTATTACCAAGTAAGCAAAATATCATAGAGTTTGTAAAGCACCATTATTGGCTAGGTCTCCAAGTCAAGGGAACTTGGATACCCATCGGGGATTTGGAGAGGTTAGAGACCCATGCTATGGCCACAGTGGTGCTGGAGATCCTGGGCAACCAGGCACTCCATCACATCACGGGGGGGGGGGGGGGGGAAATGATGCTTGTGGAGAGTGTTTTGAGTGGGACCTACTATGGGTGAGACCAGATGATGCTGTCGTCATTGAAACAACAGTTGTCGCTATGTAAGAGGCAAGTGAACCATGACTGTGCATATGGTACATTTTTGTGCTCTTTCTTCTTTGAGAAGATCCCAACACTTTTACCTCGCATACATATCCCAGATGGGGGCTCGAGAGAGCCTAGGATGCACCGATGGGGGAGACTACTATGTATAGGAGGAGGTGGAGCAGTTGGATGGGTGTTCCATCCTGATTTCTTTGTTCATTGGGATCAAATTCTGTTGTATATAAACGAATATCCCTATAGTGGGATGAGCTATTGTGGGGACTCGGATTTGCCACTTCCACCTGGTCGTATATGGGGACCTGATGGTAAGTAAAAAACTGCTAATATTTTATGTGCATGTAAAGTTTCTAGAATATTTTATGTGGTAATGATTCTTTTACTTTTGGTATGCAGATACAGCACCGATAAAACTCGCCGAGTACATGGAGCGAGCTGCAGTATCGGGGGCTGTAGGATCTAGTGGATCAAGGGCGCAGCAAAATGAGGATGCAACAGCCCTTCTGAAGGACATATTTCATAGATGTGAGAGGCTTCAGACCGGTGTTTAGCAGCACAAATGGCAAGACTTAGATGACCAGTACATAGAGCCATGTATTGGTTTACCCTCGGAATGGCGAGGGGTCATGCGGCATATGGTGATGGCCGGATAGGGCATGTGTGATATACAAGCTGCGAGGCCAGAGCCATTGGCTCGAGACCCTCCAGAGAGTGATTAGTGTGTAGGGGCAGGTGGTGTCCCCAGTTTTGAGTTTTTTGTAACATGCTATGGGCATGTCATATGTATCGGAGTTGATGAACTCTAAAACATTTTATATGACACATACTATGGATATGCATCGTTTTGATATTTTTATGTTATTGTATTGTGTTAAATGTGTGTGTTAAATTCCAATCCAGAATATGGTTTGCAATGCGATCTACATAGTGATTTTGTGCTTTAGTTACATGACTGAAAGTAATGATTTCAAATTCACGCACCAAAAGCTTCACTCATAAATATCTTTTGAAAAGGATAGGATTATGCACATGATAGACACCATTCAATTGCATGACAAGAAGCAGGGAATCTAAACGAAAATGAAGATGGAGGATGCGATGTGAAAGGAAATCGGCTAATAAACCTCGTACTGCATCATATTCGGCCTGATTATTGGTCGTAGTACCAATGCATACACCATTCGAAAGAAAAAGTGCATGCAAGGGGGTAAAAATGGCCCAACCTGCTGAGGCTAAATTCTGGGAGTAGCGACTTGCACCATCGGCAAAACCGATATAAGGTGTGGATGGAAGGTCCCTCTGGAAGGTGCCACAAGACAATAAATCAGAGGCTAACGAACAATGCTAACAACCTGAGTGCAAAGTAGAAATTGAATGCACTCCACAAGAAGGATTGATTTGGGTAAGATGTCTTCTACTCACATGCCGATGGTAAGGTGGAGTGTGGGAGTTACCAGAGGTGTAACTTGTGCCGAGGTTATGAAATTCATCATGGGCACGGGGTGTGTTATCCCGTTGATGGGAGGGAACGATGAAGTCGGGGGTGGACATGGCTTCCATGATGTCATCATCGCAATAGAAAATGGGGTGACTGTAGGAACGGATACCGCTTGGCGCGATGAAGCTACCTGAATCATCATCATGAGAAGAAAGATTCACATGCACATTTTCATGGGGGATCTACCTGAATCATCATCATGAAAACAAAGGTTCACATGCGCATTTTCACGGGGGTTCACATGCGAATAAGTAGATAATGGATCTAGTGATGTTGAGCCCAGGGTGATCGCTAAAGGGCGTTCAAGCGAAACAATAGGGGAAGATTCAAAGGGAGCTTCCACCCAAGGTCTCATGGATGATGAAAGTTAGAGGATGGAGGCCGCATGCTCCATAATTTCGACATCATGGGGGAAAATATCAATAGGAGCGGGTAAATCCTCATTCTGGCCTGCAACATACTATGCAAGTATGGGAGAAGCGGATTGGTTCTGTTCAATCTTGTACTCCCGAACTACCTCTAAAGAGGCACAATAATGTGTAAGGTAAAGACAATGATGAGAGTAATGGCCATGGAGACCACACAAAGCACAAGGGTGCTTGGTGTGAATATTCTTAGTCTTCTTGGTTGCGGTCGAGGAAGAAGCAGAGGTTTCAGGGACCGTAGACTCAGTGAACACAACATTAACCATGGGCTTGATGCAAGGAAACTCAGGACAAGTATGGGTGGCAAGACCAATGACATCACAAAAAGTGCAGGGCTTTGGAGGTAGAGGAAGTGCAGTATCAGTCGGGGTAGATTTTTCCTTTGAGGCCCTTTGTGAGCTTTGCCCTTCTTACCTGAAGCGGTCGCAACAGGAGGCAGTTCTTGTTGATGTGGTTGAGGCACTGTGACAACAGGAGAAGTCAGGGGGACCGGTTGAACCAGGGTCAAAGAAAGATAAGGTTTAGGTTGGCCTGGTGGGGTGGCGGTTGGAGGATCAAGGTACCAAACCGAAATCCAAATGGTCAAGTTAGGAAGAGAGAGGGTGGCCATGACAGGTGTTGTATAGATGCTTTGTGGAGGGACTAGGAAAGGTATTTGACCGGAGGGGTAATGGCTAGGTGGTACGACTCCTAAATGGTTAAGGCCTAGAGGAACCAACCCAGGAGGATAAAGAGGCTCATGAGTACTAGCTAAAGGGCCAGGAGGAGGAGGTGCAAAAGGCTGCATTGAAGGGCTAGGAGAAGGTTGTGGAGGGTGAGCAAGTTGCTGACTAGCCGAGGAAGGCCGTGTGAGAGAAGCTCGAGATGCTTGCATCAGAAAAACATTTGATGAGATAGGATCAGAGATGGGAGCAGGAAGACAAGGGAATGTACCAAGCAAGGAGGAATCCTTGTAGACGCCAAGTGAGACACTAGTTAAGGGGTTGAAGGTTTGCTTATTGGCCACCGAAGAGATAGTGGACTCAAGGGAGGTCTGAGACTTCAGTTCGTAATACATCAACTAGTCAATGGTGACTATCTTTCCATTATGGGGGAAGGACATCTTGCAGTGGACCGCGGAAGGGACAAAATACATCACATAAGTGTAGTTAGGACCTAATAGAATGTTGTAACCTAAGGGGGCATCTATGACATCTACGTCAACACAAACCGTCTTGCCCGCAAGAGTAATGGGACAATTGCTGAATAAGCCAATGGGATTGGAGGCGTGGCCATCCCATGCTTAGAGAGTGATCGTGGAAGGAGCCAACTCAGGGGATCTGATTTGTTTCCAAACCGAAGCAGACATCACGCAGGTGGATGCCCCGTCATCAATAATGCACCAGGAAACATTAGCGTTCCGGATTTTGACTGGGATTTGGAAAGCAACGGAAGCAGGGAGAGGAGGATGTTTTGATCGGTCGACATCAAAGAAAATCAATCGATCGTCAGAAGGATCTACAGTTCCCATGACAAATAGAAGAGCTTTTCGTTGTGAAGGGCACGACTGGAGGAGTTCCAGCGTTGAAATGGAAGCAAGGGATTGTGCCAAATCATTGAATTTGTTATACGAATAGGCAACTTTTCCAGAAGCAACATTTCGACGCAGCAGTCCCTTAGGGATCTTGGTATGAACCTCCACCCTACGCTGAGGGATCTACAAGGGACCCCTAGGTGTTGATAGAGGCTCTGTAGAGAACAAAGGAGGCGGCTCGGGGACATACATAGTGGGAGGCTTGTTGTACTTACGGGACCGAGTCTAAAGATTGATGTCTATGGTTGAGAGTTGATCAGATTTCATCATGAGAATCTAGTGATTAGTCGTACCAGATGGAAAAGGGTGGGTAGCAGTGTGGTAAACAGGAGGTTGGGCAACAAGAGGAGGCATTTCATATCCTGAATACATGCTACCAGGAGGGGAAAAATGCAGGAGGTGCTGGCCCCCCCTGAGGAATATCGGAGCCCATGGGAGGTTGAGCAATGACAACAAAAGCATGGCACAAAGGAAAAAGAGACCAACAAGGGCAGGGAGGTGCAAGATCAACCGATTACAATGTCGAAACAAGGGTACAGAGGTGCAGGATCAATTGATTTCAATGTTTTAGAGTCTTTACTTCGCGGTGTTAACAAAGAACTTTTTCACTTAGGGTGTGTGTGTAAGAGTGTGTAAATTTTAATTTCTAAACCCAGACGTTTGTAGAGAAAAATAAAAAGTGTGTTGTATAGCTGTAAATAAACTTGCAAATGTCAGTATATAGGCATGCAAAAACATAAAATAAATAGCTCATAATGCACTAATCTAAGCCCAAGGAGGTGGGTCTCTCAACAACTAGTCTATAGGTGAGTAAAAAAACTAATCAAAACACACGAAAATAGCCAATAGATCTAAGGTCAGAAGTGAAAGGGATCTAAAGGACAAAAATCTGTTGGAAAGTGGTGCAGAAACAACAATAGATTAGAGGAAAAATTGATGTAAAAAGAGGTGGTAAAAGGCTATCTCCAGGAGGGAAGTGGAATGCACCCTAAAGGAAAACCCAAAAAAAGCTAAATGAGGAGATTTGGATGGATAAAAATTTGATCTGAAGTGGATCTGAAGGTGAGGTATCAGATCTGAAAAACTAGCTGCAGACTCTGAAATTTCAGACAACCTACAACAACAAAAACTATTCCACAAAAGGTGTAGGGAACTGAATCCCTAGGGGGCTAGATTCCCACTTAGTTGAGTGAAATAGAACAAGTATAGGTCCAAAACCAGTGGAGACAGAGGTTAGACAACCCTGAACAAAGGCTCATACAAACCCAGAAAAATTTCAGAAAAATCCCTGCAAAAAGTCTAGGTCGCAGTTTCTGACCTATTTTTAGGAAAGATGACACTTTTTGTGTTGTAATGTGCACCCTGGAGGTCGAAGTCATAGGTTTTGGGCTGAAAAGTGTGACCTGCACTTCTGGCACTCTCGGCAGCAGATTTCAGAAAAGTTACCGTCTCAGCTGCAACTGATGTCTGTCACTTGCGCAATAGGTACGAAAATACATGGAAGTCAAAAATTTTATTTTTTTAGGGTTTTATGGGTTAAAAAAAAAATCAAGAAAAGCAAAAACAAGGGGCTGAAGATAAATCCTAGAGTTTTAAGCAGTTGGATATGCAAGGATCAGAAAATTGACAGTGGTCGTAATCGTAAACCCGTGTGGAGTCGCTAGTTGTTAGTATGAATCTTTATTCGAAGTGTACGAAAAAATACCACTTTAGCTGCGCATGAAAAACAACTCTAACAACATAAATGTCTACTAATATCTTCAGATATGGAATTAGATGATGAAGAAAAATGCTACAAAAATCTAGATCTATGCATTAGAAGACATTAAACAGTAGAAAAAACAAGATTTACTCCATAGATCCAATAGACAAGACAAGAATATATCCAATGAAATTTTTATTAATGGCACCAGGGAGGAAAACACAAGAGGGTGTTCCCTGTTCTCCTCAATGGGATGGGTTCTTGTAAGTCCTCAGCACTTCAGATTTAGAATTCCTCTCTCTTGATGGTGTAGAAAACCCAAACAAAAATGGAAAAATATGGCTATGATGGTGGATCAATAGCCAGACCAAGAGTTGAGATCTAGAGTGATCTTTAGGCAACAAAAGGTGGCAAATGAATGGGAAAACCCTTCTATTTATAACAAAATATTGAGTTAGTCTAGATATTGGTGCATAGTGAAAATATTATTAACCAAATCTAGATCCAACTTTTATGGAATATTTTATTATATTTGTTGGAGGGAAAAGGAATTTGACTTGAGTCAAATCTCCTTATTTTTAAATAATAAATAAATAAATGATTTATTTATCATTTTAACGATGTGATTAAGTAATAATAAATAAATAAATGATTTATTTATCATTTTAAGGATATGGTTGAGTAACAATCAAACAAATAATGATTTATTTAATTATTTAAGGGTGAATTAGTCATATTTTACAAAGAATATTATTTAAATAAGATTTAAACAATTATTATTAGAAAATAATAAGATAAATAATGATTTATCTAATCAATTTCCTTCTTTTGGGTTAAATATAACCAGAAATATTAATTAAACTACTGTTTAACTAATTATTTCTTGAGGAAAATCAAACAAATGTATATTTATTTAACATTTCTTGTTTAGACCATAAACAACTTAATAAAGGTGATTTACTAAGTTATTTTCATAGTGAAAGCAATTTTACTTGGGGTAAAATTGGTCTTACATGGTGTACCTGGGTCCATATAATGATAATAGGTTAGATGACCAAAAAATGGTGTAACAAACTAGACCCTCAGGCAATACCTTTGTCTGTTGAAGCCCTTACTAAGCTATACATTGGCCTAGATTTCCCTAAAAGATTCATGCTTTTTCAAACTTTTATGCCCCTAAATGTTGAAATTCCCAAGTTGAATCCTCCTTATTCAATTTCCAAGTTCCCTGAATGTTCAAGGCATGTAATCTCCATGCTTTCCTTTATACTTGGGTATTTCACAGATGAGCACACAAATGAATCTATTTTGGGATTTTTGTCCACGTTTTCTCCAGGTCAACCACCTTCAGTTATATTTTACTATGTTGGTTTCATTGTTGATAGTATTCACTATCAGTTGACTAATTTGCAGCATGAAGGAGTATTCAGATATACCTCCTATCTCCTTCACATGTTTCTTTGTTTCCAATCAGAGAGCTTCCCAATTTCACTTCAAAAGTTGGATATAGAAGGAAAACCTCTATCACTTATCTTTTGGACATCTATACTTAGAAAAGAAGGCACAAAATTCAATTATTCAGAGTTTGCAGAGTTTTTTATACATCCATTTACTACCATGTTGACAAAAATAGAGTAGCCTAGAATTAGTGAGGAAATGAAGAAATATTGTACCTATCAAAGCAGAGAAAAGTAGGTGATTGGTATTTGTATGAGAAACTCACTGAAATCAGATTTTTTGGTTCTAACTTGTTGCCTTACAAGTTACCTAAGCATCCACAAATGAGGATCTTTTCCTTAGAGTACATTAGGCAGATCCTAAATTCAGATTCAATTAATTTTATGGAAGCCAAGAAAAATACCCAATTTAAACTCAAAAATCAAATTGGGCCATTCATTTGTAATCAAAGAGATGCAGAAAAGGAAGCAGCAAGTAAACTACTGGAATATAAATTAGAAGAAAACTTCCCATGGAATTATGATCCATAAGGGATCTTAAGTAAATTAAGGGTAAAATGTAAATTGACACCCTTTATCCATGAGTCAAAGCCAGAAATAGAGAAGTTTTCTAATCAAATTGAGTGGGTTGAAAACACTTCAACAATGGAGTTAACCAAAGGAATACTAGTCACACTTTGGAAATTTCCAAACTGCCAAAGACATCCACTAAGAGAATCAGAGAAGAAGGAGCTTATACTGCAGAGACTACAATAGGAACAAATTTTAAAATCATTTACAACAAGAGGCCAAAATTGGATACAACAGCTGAAGGTAAAATAACAATAGATGTTGAAGAAGCAAAACCCTTGAATACCAACACTGAAAAACCAAAGACTAATGTAGCCACTGTAATCATTAGTAAGCCAAATCAAAATCAAGAAAAATTGAATAATTAAGAGACATATATGATGGAAAGGCGGCAAAGTAAGGAGCTTCTTCCTCACATTCAACTGATGAGAAGGATTTAGATATTAAGAAGAAAAACAAGAAAATCAAATTGAAGAATGAGTAAATAAAAACCGACATATATTCTCAGTTTTTGAAGCAAAAGCCAAGTAATCAAAACAGGTTCCTATCATCATTTGATTATTCAACTAAAAAATTGATTATTTCAGTATTACAACCTACAATATCAGTGCCAAAGAAAGTTGCTGACTACAAGAAAGTTGATATGGAAGTAGCTACAGACAAAATCCATGAATTGGATCATATTGAGTTTCATAGGAAAACCTCAAAGATGCTCTATTCCACAGTCACAAAAAAATCTATGAGTGCTCATAGGCTTCAAAATACCATCTCTAATATGCAAGACCAAATGAAGATGGATAAAGCTTCATTATGTGCAAAGGATCTAAGGATAAAGGCCTTAGAAGATTTAGTATTACAGGTAGAATATGATCCTACAAACATAAAAGAAGCATAAGCATTAGTTAAAAATAAAAATGAGGACATAGCTGCCTTGAGGAAATAGCTCAAGCTTCCTCAAGGTGAGCATCCTCAGACAAAGGAAGTTTTACAGGATCAAAAGGAAAAAGATGAAATGATGAGTTTGATACTTCAACTGACAGCTCAAATTAAGGAAATGGAGGTAAAAATGGACCAACTTGTCCAAGAAAAGGAGAAATTTGAAGAACCAGTGATTCCCACAGTCATCCCAGTCATCACAGCAACGGTGCCTTCCACTTTAGGAGAAAAGTTGGCACCCAAAGAGCCACTGGCCACTGCAGTTCCAGTGACTTCTTCAACAACTTCAGTAAGTGAATCCTCTACAACAGTGTTGCCACCTACAAATGAAAGAAGTCAGCCAATAAAAGCAATGGAAGAGATGTCCTTGAAAACCAATGAAGTCAACAAATTTACAAAGATAATTGAAAATCTTGAGAAGACAAACAAATCAACTCAGATTGATGTTAAAATACGTGAACAAAATTCCCATAGATTGAGTGAAGATGTAAAGAATCTCCAAAAATAATTAACTCTTAAGCATCAGATATCTTACATAAAAAATTAGCTATGGAATAATGTAGTTGAAGCCATCCATGATGTATGGCCTTTAATTCATGTGATTTTTGAGCAGAGAGAGTTACTATTGACAGCCCAAGCAGAGATCCAAAAGACACGTGCTGAATTAGTTGATAATCCAGAATAGGCTATTAGGTTAATAAATTTCCTAAAAAGAAAGAATAGACAGGAATTAGAGGAGCTAAAAATCAATGATAGGACAACAACTATCCTAGAAATTAGGAAAGTTACCACCAAAAGAAATTTAATCAGGCGGATTGAAGAGAAATGTGAAGGAATGAATACTGCTATCACTAGCTTCATGGTTAAATTCACCAATTTAAGGCAGAAGGGACTTCCTGACATCATGGTTATTAATGATAAGTTAATGCCTGAAAATTATTATGACAAGAAGATAAGAGAACATGAAAAGGAGTAGGTGAACAAGCCAACAGGTCAAGGTATTCCCACAGGAAAAGTATTGTTAAAAAGTTTTGAAGATTTGTTTTATTTGCAGTATGAAATAAAGCACTTATTTGGCATCAAGCTCACATTTTCCAGGTACACTGAGGCTAATGATAATTTTAGGAATCTAAATAATATTAGAATTCCTAAAAATGAGGAGTGGCAAGCATTGACTGATTTGCTATGAAGAATGAAAAGCAAACAAATGAAGAAGAAAAAATTTGTTTACTGTTTCACTGTCAAAACATATTTTACAACAGTAAAGAAATTTCATTGAAGGTAAGGAGTATCCAAAATGAAAGAGTATCAGTGAGAAAGAGTATCAATGAAGTCAAGTTAGATTCTTAAAATTATCTAAAAGGCCAGCAAAGAGGACACATAAGCAGCCAGCTGCTTCTTATCTTAAAATAGTTTCTATTTATTTTGAATAAAATAGGACAACTTGCTAATTTGTTAAGCAAGCTGTCACTATTATTGTTGAAGATATTTTAATTTTCCTAAGTTAATTCCTGGAAGTCATCTAGGATATTTTGTAAAACATTTTATATAAATACTTCACTCTTTGAAGTATTTTTCTGTGGAATAAAATTGCTAGAGATTACTAGAGATATTTTGTTGACTTGAAGGCTTTGGATTTTGATTTTGAGTAGAAAAATGGATCACCTGTTTGGCATCATATTTCAGGATCCATGTGATAAGATATCTGTAGTGAATTAATTTATTAAACTTTTCATTGTTATTTTCTTTTGTTACGTGCATACATCTGTGTTTTAATTATAAATTTGAATGTATAACTAGGAGTATTACTACAGGACATGTTAATAGCGCCCTATTTTTAACTAGTTATCATTTCTTTGTTTTCTTCTGATTTCTGGTGTAGGGAACCCTTAATTTCTCCCTCTCTCGTTTGACCTCTAGCTTCTACTTCCCTTTTCTGGATTTAAGGATTCTTAAGTTCCCTTTATCCCAATCATACCATCTCAAAAACCAATTTTCCAAGATCTCCAAGGGTTATCTACATTGCCGTATAGATATTTGACCTGTTAGTCCCTGATCCTAGTTCTGTTAGCTTGACTTAGACTCCATAGCCAAATGGACAAGTAGATTTCCTTCTATCTACCCTCCAAGTGAAATTTTCCCACCAAATTCAATAAAACCAAACGAAATCTACACTTTAATAACTAGCCTAATATTCATAAATTAAAAAAAAATTAAACTTGAAAGGGAGAGCCCTATCTGGACCCTAGGAAGGCTAGCTCCTAGAGTTTTAAGTAGGTTTGTGGTTACCTCTATTATTCTTTGACTAAACACCAAAATACTAGAACTTAAGAATTTACTGGAGTGATAACAAAATGCTCAAGGATCTCTCTTGGGCTTGATGTGAAAATACACATGCTCCCCATCTTGAAACTCAAATACCCTGTGCTAGTTTGCATAAATTTTCTTCCAGTCCTATGCTACCTTTAGATTCTTCTTTATAACCTACATATCTTATTCCATATCTTCCAAAATGTTCGATCCAATAAGCACCCTATTCACTGGATCACTCCAACTAATGGGAGTATTACAAATTCACCCATACAGTGACTCAAAGAGACTCATCTTCAGAGATTCTTGATACCCATTTTTGTAAGAAAACTCGACCAACAGAAGATTCTCCTCCCATCTCTTCTGCTGATGCATCACATACATCCTCAACATGTCCTCCAATATTAGTTTGAACCTCTCTGTTTGTCCATCTGTTTGCAGATGATAAGTTGTGTTGAAGGCCAACTCTGTGCCCAAACTAGCAAACAAATCCTTCAAAAAATTGGAAGTGAACATTGCATCCCTGTCTCACAAAATTTTCTTTGGAATACCATGTAATATCACATTCTCCCTTAAGAATACCTATGCCACCTCACTAGCTGAATATGTAGTCATCACGGAATGCAGTTAGCCACCTTACTCAACCCGTCAATTGTAACCATGATAGAATCATGATGCCTCACTATCCTGGTAAGAATTGTAATAAAATCCATGGAAATTACCTTCCATTTCCATTCTAGAGTCGTAATCAGTTGTAGCAGTCCACCTAGATGCCTACGCTCTACCTTTACCTGCTAGAAATCCAAACATTTAGCCACAAACTCTGCTACATCCTTCCTAATATTCAGCTAATAATAATAATTATTCACTATTGTCAATGCATTCTGGTATCCTGGGTGACCTTAGTATAGCTTGACATGAAATTCCCTCAAGATAACCTTTTTGAATTCACTATCATCCAGCACATATATCCTATCTCTAAACTTGACTAGTCTATATGCTATAAGATAATAGTCCACATCCTGTGCATCCGTACCTGCACATGTACCTGTAACTATACCACTAACTATACCTATACCTGTACCTGTACCTATACCTATACCACTAAATATACCTATACCTTTACCTGTACTCTACTATAACCTGTGCATAAGATATCTATACCTGCCATCCAGATGACTTGCTTGTAAGATTTGATCCCTATATTAGGTCCCTATATTACTAGTGTAGTCCCTTATTATTGTTAATGTAGTGCCCTTATTGTTATTTTTGTACCCCTATAACCCCCATATTGTTATTATTGTGCCCTTACATTATTATTGTTAGGTCAGCTAGGATTATATTGTGACCCCATGGACTCCTATATATAGAGGGAGGTTTTGTCTTTTGAGTCATCCAAGAATTGTTCATTTATGTAATGTAAAGAAGATTTCCCCCTCAAAGTGGCTGAACTATAAGGCATTGATCTCTCTTTTCTTCTATTTTTGGAGCTGGTTTCATAACATTTGGTATTAGAGCTTTGGATTCTAGGGTTTCACTGCTTCAAACGGATCATCGTGGAATGCTTGCTATAACTGTTTTTCTACGAATGTTCAGAAGCTAAAAATTTTACCATGTGGATCTGAAATCTCGAGGAAATTCATGTAAAAATTTTAGATATTGGTACGTAATATTTTCGGAGATATGATCTGTGGAAGTTAGGGTTTTTCAGGCTCCCGGATTTCATCTAAAAGAGGTGAACTTGGGAAAATTGTCATAATTCTCTCTCTGAGCATCAGATTGGAATTATGTAAAAAGTGGCCAAAAGTACATGGAATCTAGTTTCCTTTTTATCAATTTCCAAGTCGAATGAGGAAACAATGACATGTGGCACACTGTACAAATTCACTCTACTAAACTAGTCCATAATTATATAATTGTGGGAGATTGGGCATAACTTTTTCTTGAAGCATCCAAATTAGGTTAGAACTATGACATCCAAAATAAGATTCTAAGGGCTACTACATGACCAAATTTTAGATATTGAAGATCCAAAATCACAGAAATAATTCAGTTTCAATATCGAGCTCCTCGAAAGCAAGAAAAAGGTGTCTATTTTGTTTTTCAAATTGCATAAGTCTTGTTTGAAAAATCAGTTTGAAGTGACTCCAGGGGCATATTGAAGCATATATATTAGTATTGGGTTATATAATGCCTCCTAAAAAGAATTGAACACCCATTAAGCCTCATAATATTGTACTATGAATCATCAAGCGGAAGAAGTGAAACATGCTATACCAAAATTATAAGAGCAAGTGCACCAAATTTCACTCTCACAAAGAGCAACGAAAAATGAAATGGAAGTTTTGAAGAAAGGAATGGGAGCTAATATGGATGGTTTGAAGAAAGACATGGAAGCTAATATGGATGGTTTGAATAATGGCATGGAAGACATGGAAGAAAAAATGGAAGACATGAAGAATGATATAAAAGCAGACATGGAATGCTTGACAAAGTTGATACAAGAAATGATTCCTAATGGCGAAAATATAGTAGAGAAAATTCACGATGAGAAAAAAATAAATGTTAATTGTGATTTCATAAACTTGAATGTTGGAAGGAAGACCCACTTTATTCCAAAGATCGATATGAGGAAGTTTGATGGCAAGGATCTCGTAACATGGATACTTCAGATGGAGAAATATTTTGATCTCAATAATGTGCAAAACGCACAAAAGGTACGCATTGCAACTTTATATTTATAACAAAATACATTTGTATGGTATGGATGGCTTTTCTCCCATAAAAAAATTGTCACTTTGCCAATTTTTACAGAGGAAATGATAGAACATTATGAGGATACAAAGAGAAACACCTTCTTTAGCCAATTGATAAATATAAAACAAAAGGGTTCAATGGTGGAGCACATTAAGGACTTCCAAAAATTGAATATAAGGGTAAATTATATTCCAAAGGAACACAGGATTGATTTATTCATAGGGAATTTAAAGGATAACATCCAACATGAGGTTCGCTTCTGGGAACCTGATTCATTAGAGAAGGCATTCAGGTTGGCAAGAAAATATTGAATGTAAAATTATGGTGACAAGGAAGCCTACCACTCACATATATGAAGATGTAAGTGTTGCTACTCCTAGACTTCCACAACCTACAAGGTTGACACCACAACAATTGGAAGAAAAAAGAGCAAAAGGGCTTTTCTACGGTTGTGATAGAAAATACTCTGAAGGTCATAAGTGTGCCAAGAATTTTTTTTTTACATATATTGTGAAGAGGAGGAAGAAAATGAACAAGAAACTTTTAAAGAAGAGGATATACACCACAAAAAAACCCTAGATGTTGGGCCAAAATTTTAATCTATGGATAAATTACGCTTCCCTAGACATGTGTTAGTATAGAACAACAGGTGAAAGACTATACTACCATTTCTCCTAACTCAGAACATATACACAGAGAGGATTGGAGGCTTACTTGTTTCAGTCACTTCCAAATGGCTCCTTTATGTCGCTTCAACTACAGCTTCAAATTCAAGCGGTTTGTGAGTTGAATGCTTCCTGCAAGAAAGAACACTGAAACAGTAGAAGATGCAATAATATAGATATATATTCAAGCTAGTTAGCTAAATCAGTTAAGCATAAACTACATTCATCAACCAAGATATTACAATATGGAAAATCGAAGTTAAGATAGATGCATGTAGGGAAAAACAAGAAGTACTCTTTATTGATGATAGAAGGAGAGGTTAAAACCTAGTGATTGATTTGAAGTGACCTTCCAACAGAGTTCCCAAGTCTCATCACAACATAAATCTCTCTAGCAGCAGCTCCACAAATCAAACTCTCAATTGAAAATTCTCCAGCATTTCTCTACTCAAATTCTTCCTCCTCAAACACTTACATCTGTGTTCAAATTATAGATGAACTGTACGTTGTTTTGAAATCAATAGCTTTCCAAAAATAGGAAAGGCATGTTTTCAATCATGTAGATGTCAAATGGACACTTGGATCCGAAGCTTGACACATGTGAACTCTTCTAGAAGACATTGGCCAAGTGGAGATTCTGGAACAATGAGAATTTCGCTCCCAATGTGACCAAAACACCTTTGAATGTTGGGAAGTGCTTTGCAGATCAGCCTTGCATGGAGCTACCTGCATATGCAATGCACTTAGGCCCCTTAGAGCCTGCGTTGGTGAGCTTTCATATGCTAAATAATAAGCTTCAAACCATGTAAACCTTTGCATGACGAAAGTCACTGTTTGATTTGTCTTGTTTTTTGTCTTAGAGAATATAGCAACTGAGATGATAGGGAATGATAGACCCTTGAACGTCGGTCCTAGAGATGATGCCCAGTTGACTAGGTCATTGGCAATGGAACCCAAATTGACTTATAACAATTGCCCCCTAAAGCATGAGATCCAAATAATAAGAACATTTTATTGAGATGCTTTACACTGTGATGAGCCTGGAAACAAAGCGGAATGGTCACCTGCATCAATATTACAATACATTACATCATGATATATCCTCTATTGATCATAATTTCTAAGGTTAGGCATTCCCATATTCATCACATAAAACAATCTAATAACATGTACATAATTCAGAAATTCGTCTACATTGGAATGTTGCCCAGATGCAGATACGCCTATAGATATAGGCCCATGTTTGGATGAAAATCTGTATGTAAGGTCACCGTACAAATGATTTGTATAAAAATCTTGAAATCACAGCCCGGGTGGCTGAAAATAGATCCAGGGTCTTCTTATCTCATTCACTCGATCATTCGGGTACACAAGTCTAGCCATGCAAATATATGATTTGTCATCGAACATGGAAAGACATCGTTTGATTACCAGCTCATGATGTGAGTTGTTAAAAAACATGAGAGAACCACCATTAATGTCAATGGCCCTTAAGGTACTGCAGTACATTTCATAAGGCATGAATAGATGATTTGATGTCGAATGCCAAAAAAATATTTCGGTTAAAATTATGGAAGCGAGGATCTTGTTGATGCTGTATCAAGCCTCATGGTATTGGAATCTGATGTTTATAAGTGAACTTTCTGAATATTTATTTGTTGTCGACAGGAAGTAACCTTATTGCAAAACAAGAGTTACTGATTTCAGAGACAAGGGTATGACTTGATATAACAATTTTCAGTGATGAAGGTCATGAAGATGAAGGTTTATGAGTATTTCAGATGGATGAGTTCTTAATCATTGGATGCTTCTCTTGAACATATCAGTGACACTGTGATGAGTTGGCAGCATTGACACAAAACCAAAATGAAGGTATGATGAACCATAGGTGTGAATGAACTTTCAATATGATTACCCAACCCAAATAGTCACGAACATGGTGTGAAAGAAGTGTCATGTTCAAGAGCGACTTGCTACCAAAACGAAACTTTACTTGATTTTCCCAAATTTTCCCCGGTCATTTGTTGATCAGTACCTCTTTATTTTTTGACAAGCTTGAGGAGGATAACATTTGCTTGATCTATAATTCAACCCTTTCGGCGAATAAAGTATCACTATTTAATAATTTAACGAGTCTAGCGATGAATAAAAGTCGATGATTGACAAGCCCGTCGCTATTTTATGTTTTAACGAGCTTAAAAATAGTGATAGCCCAGTCCTTTTTCATATCTAGAGAGTCTGAAAAGAAGACGAAAGAGAAATAAAAAAGTATTTTTTCGTAAATTTGTCTCTCAGATATGAAAAATTGTAAAATAATATCTGAAAGAACCTCTTTGGTCATGTTTAACCAAGGTATTCGTTTTCGTAAATAATCCATCTCAGTCCGGAAAAGGGTTAAACTTATACTGAGTAGATATCAATTCATTTACTTTAACGAGCTCGAAAAGATAAGTGCTCGGCAATATTTTCATATTATTGGAGTCTGAAAAGAGCTAAAAGAAGACTCCAGGGGTTTCTTTTTCACTGTTATCGAAGCTTGAAAAAGAGATAAAAGAGCACTTCAAATCCTTTTTTATTCTTATCAAAGCTCGAAAGATAAGGAGAAAAAGTATGCTTTGTGGTCAAGTCTTTCCTTGAAATAAATTTGCATGACTAACATTTTCGTCAGTTGTATTTCCTATTTAGAACAACATAAAATGGATTAAAAATACCTGTTTCATGATAAAAACATAATAAAACTATAGTCATAGCAATAAAACTTGCAATCAATTAAATGACTATATAAAGTAGTTTCACTATTCATTTTTACCATTCCATAGTTACCATTTTCATTTTGGAGCTCTGAACCTCATTTTTCCCCCAAACTTTAGTCGTTGATTGTGGTCGTTTCTGTGGACGGATTTCATCGCCGTTTGATCCAGGTTAGAAGCATGAACCTCCTCTTTCTTTCAGTACTCATTCCATTCCCATTCCTTGAAAATTTTTAGGGTTTTAAGGCCCCCAGGGTATGACCAAATTGAGAGAAACACACCCTTGAAGATCGAAACCTATGTTGCATAGCAGGTACAGTGAAGGGTACCAGCATATGAAACACACTGTCTCAACCTAGGGAGTGCATTGAGTGCAGTTCAAGTTTTTGATTTTCATGATGTGTCCAAAATTTTCCTATTTTTTTGCAATGAATGGTATCTAATGGATCTTGTGGTTCATTTTTAGGTTTCCATCAGATAATAATGATGATTACAAGGAGATAAAGAGAACATGAATAAAAAGATATGATTTCCTTGAATGATCTGGGTACTGTAAGAGATTTAAGAGATTGCAGGCTACTTAAGTACTTCAAATTGTCGGGAATGAGGCAACAAATATAACTTTTAGAGTTCCTTGTTCGAGCATGGGATCCAACGATAGAGGAATTTCCCATAAAAAATCAAGTGTTGTCCATAACAGTTGAGGATGTGTATTTTCTCATAGGTTTGTCGACGAGAGGTTTGCCCATTTCTCTCACAGGGTCTACCATTGGAGGAGAGACAGTGAGGGATTATGTTATGCAATATTGATATCCAGGGTCAGAACCTAACAAAGATGTAAAAATAAACATCCATGATGTCAAGGATTTGCCTTTGAGAACCATCCTATTCACAAAAACTAAACTAGTTGGCACCATAACAATCCATGTAGATAACAGATTGTATATGAAATATGCACTGGAATGCATAGAGCCAACAGTCGTCAACTGGTCTAAAGTTGTTCTATCTCAGATAAAGGAAAAACTGAATAAAGCAAAGGGAGGAAGGAAGAAATTTTTTATTTATGGTTCCATCCTTATCTCCTTCAGTTTGGAATGGATTCCACTGATGTAGCCGCAACATGTGACATTGGATATATCTAGTCCTAGAGATCTTCGAATGAAGAGATGGGTAGAACTCATGGGTCGGCACGCAGGCCAATCAACCGTTTTGTTCAACTGCATTCTTCTTCTAGTCTTGGCGACAGATTTTTTCCATCGATGCGTATGCATACGCAAGTGTCGACTTCCAAGGAGATCTAGATCTAGTTTTACCAGAAGGTGCTCAGGGGGGTGCAACAGCTAAGAATGATTTGACCATGTTTTTTTTATTTTTATAAGGTTTATACAATTTTTTTGTGTTTTGATTTCTTTCCAAGACTAAAATAAATGTTTGATGTATTGAATATATTGGTCGCGTTCAACCAATAGAGGAACTAGAGCATGAAGCAGATGCGGCAGTAGAGAGGGTTTTTGGGAGAGTAGTCCTTCAGGACCTTGATATGGCTGAGACTCTAGATGAGCTCCAGCAGCACATATAGGGATTGACCTTCAGAATTCTGGATTTCCGGATCGAAGAGCTTCCCATGCGACTGCAACGACACACAATTGGGGTTCCTAATTGTTGGATGCGGTTGCTCCATAGAATTTCTAGTTCTATAGCGTGCTACCATGAGCACCACTAGTTTACTTGTGATTTTTTTCATAAATTTTGAGGTCAGATGACCAATGTGTCTTGGGCACAAATTTTGTAAAAAACCTATAACTATCTAACTATATGTTTTTAGAGTTTTTCCTATGTTTAATGCACAATTCTTTTCAATGATGTGAATGTTTTATTTACCTATGTTTCAAATGTCTATCTAAAAATTGATTAACTAATGAATCAGTTAAAGTGTTCAGATTTATGGAAATGTGTTAATATTGAATGAAATCAAAATGTCTCTCCAAAAGTCAAACTCTTAGGAAAAATCTAAGAAGTGTTAGATTTCTAACAGTATAAACACTAGTAAGTTGTAATGCCACGAGTTGTGAGTCTAAAATTATGATTATATAGTTAATACCAAATGAAATGGCATCAGAGAGAAGTTTGATCAATGCGCTATACTCAACGATATTGTTCGTCGATCTACCAATACAAATCCCTTGAAAACTCACTAACTCGCAGTTCAGAGTGAGAATAGCCCACACTGCAAAGGATAGATTCTGCGTACTATGACTAGCACCATCAGCATATCCAACAAATGGTTCCGAAGATTCAGTCATTTGGAATGAAATGTAAAGCAGATTACTAACGTCAAAAAAACTCTAAAAAACAAATTAAGATACTGAATGAAAATCAACATTATATAAACAATATAATACAGAAAATTACTACGCTCATGATTAAGCATAGTAACATTTCAAATACAACCCATTTCTAGGCTGTGCCAATGGAATCCCATCGTAATCAACTAACTCTTAGGTACCCTTAGCAAGAACTCTTTTGAAAATATAGGGGCCATGCCATAATGGCTCGAATTTCCCTGTACCTATTACATCAGCTTCTTGGTCGTAAAGAAGGACCAAGTCGCCCTCTAAATGGATGCAAGGCTGGACATTTTTGTCATATTGCACCTTTATACGTCTCTTATGTGCTTCGTTGGCCAATTGGGCTTCATGACGCATTTCATCTAGATGGATGAGGTTAAGGAGACATGCTTCTTATTTTGAGGTGTCAGTTAACAAGTCTATCACGAGTTTTAACGATGATATTTCGCATTGGATTGGTAAGATATCTTCCAGACCATACACTAATTGAAAAGGAGTAAATCCAGTTGCATTTCTCACCGAGGTTCAATACGGCCACAAGGCGGAGTATAGGATCAAGTGCCAGTTCCTTTTATGGACTCCTATCATTCGTTGAAGCATTCGTTTAAGAATTTTGTTAATAGCCTCAACTTGTCCATTTGATTGTGGATAATAAGGAGTAGAAATATAATGTGACAATCCTAAATTGGTTGTCAATTCAAACATCATATGGTTGTGAAAATTCTTCCCATGATCCGTAACTATAGCCTGTGGGATCCCAAACCGTGCAATAACATGGTTGAAGAAAAATAATGTAGTTGTTTGTCTTGCGTTATTAAATGTAGGCTTCGCTTCGACCCATTTGGTAAAATAGTCAACTGCAACAATAATATAACCATGCCCCCCAGATGAAGGAGGGTTACAGGTCATGAAATCAATACCCCATTTCATAAATGGTCCAGCAGAGACAACAAGATGCATTGGTGCTGGCGATTTGTGGATTTTATGGTAAAAAATATAGCATGCATGAAAACTTATGTTTGCGAGGATACAATCTCGAAAAATAGTAGGCCAAAAGTAATCAGCACGGAGTATCTTTTGCGCGGTAGCATATCCAGATAAGTGTCCACCACAAGCCCCAACATGACAATCATTTAATACTTTTCAGCCTCCTAATGAGTGAGGCACCTCCTTAAAATGGTATCGACACCATGACGATAAAGTGTATTGTCGACAATCAGATAATATTTGGCTTGGTATCGAATATGTCACTAATCAGAGTGAGAGGTATTAGGTCAAAAAGTTTGGGTTTGGAGATAAATGATGAAATATCCATACTAGGGATCAGATGATCTGATCAGAAATAGAGACTCATCTGGAATATATGGTTTCGACATAGTTCCAGTACTATCAGAGGGAAGGTCACTGAGAAGCTCAACCAAAACTAAAGACTTCTTTGACTTGGATTTGATGAATTCTAAATCAAATTCATGCAAAATGACGATCCATTTTGAATATTTCCCCCCCAATAATTTCCGTGATAAGATGTAAGTCATGGGGTTGCAATCCAAAAATATTGTTCTTTTTGGAAGTAGGATATAATGGCGAAATATTTGGACAACTTGAATAGCAGCCAAGGAAAAATTTTCCACGTACAAGTACTTAACTTCCGTATCATTGAGATTACCACTCAAATAATAGATCGGATGTTCAATTCCATCTTCTACTTGGACCAAAACCATAGTGATGGTTGTTTCAGCTGTGGCAATATATAGGAAATAATAATTTTTATAATTTGGAGGATACACTAATGACGCTCGGACAAGATGGTCCTTGACAGCATCAAAAGAAGCTTGCGCAACTTGGTCCCAATGGAAGAGAACCCCCTTTTTCAATCATCGAGTAAATCCTTTAGCCATTTCGGCATAGTTTGGAATGAACTTTATTAGGAAGTTAGCCTTTCCTTGAAATTTTTGTATCTGAATTAAGTTTGATGGTGCAGGAAAATCAAGAATGGCCTAAACCTTCAGTGGGTATATTCGAATCTTTCTTTTGAGACTACGAATCTGAACAATCGACCAGAACCAGCACAAAACACACATTTGTGCGGATTGAGGCATATCTTATAGTGTCGGCAGCATAATAAAATGGCTCTCAAATGCATCGGGTGATGAGTCTGATTTCGTGAATGTGTTGGTAAATCATCTATATATTGTTGAACAATGTGCTTGATGTCATTGAAAGCATAATCCATTGCTCTCTGAAAAGTTTCCCTAGCGTTTTTTAAACCAAAAGGAAGTTTCCGATATGCGAATGTGCCCTAGGGACAGATGAATTTTTTCTTATGTTGGTCATCTAGGAAGATATTGATTTTTTTGTAGCCGAAAAATCCATCCATGAAAGAAAATATTTCACATCCAGCATAATCGTCAATAATCTGGTCGATCAAGGGAGTAGGATAGTTGTCATTTGGACAAGCATGATTAACATCCCGATAATCGATGCACACTCTAATGGTTCCTTGCTTTTTCATAACAGGACCCATATTGGAAACCAACTTAGTTAACGGAACAGGGTAAATGAAACCAACACGCAAAAGTTTTTCAACTTCTACTTTGATGGCAGCGGCTTTCTTCAGATGAACAGGACGAAGCCATTAATGCACCGGTTTGACATCATGATACATATTAATAATGTGTTCAACTATACTAGTATCTATGCTTGGCATTTCCTCATAAGACCAAGTGAATACGTCACAAAATTCTTGAAAAAGAGAGCGATATGAATCAATTTCTGATGGAGAACAAGGTACACCGACATGAATATTTTCTACAATGCCGGGTTTAGTAGAAACATTGATAGAAATTGTTTCTTCAATATTAGATAACTTTTGCTCTGATTCAATTGCATTAATCAGAAAATAATTCAAAAAGAAAGTTTGAATGGATGGTTGATATAGTTCACTAAGATTATTTTCTTCATAATCTGGAATATTGGAACGATGATGATAATCTTTCCATGGTTCTCGTTCTGCCATCATTGCTTCCAAAATATTTTCATCTGTCAAAAATTTTGAGGAAAATGGATCAGATGGAGTTCCAAAATCTAATGAACGATCAACCAAAACACTCGGCGACGCTGATTTCGTATTTGTTTCCCAAGCCAAATAAATTGATTGCTATTGTAGCTCAAGAGGGCTGAGCAGTAAAACATCATCCAACATAGAAATATCAGAATCACCTGTACTCTTCCTTAAGCCAAATAGAGTGGAATAGATCATGTAGCATGTCTCTATACTTGCAATTTCTGTCGATGTCGCAGGTGGTGGTAATGCAAAGGCTCCCATAAGAGTGGAATCCTTTAAGAGTGCTACAATAATGTTTTGGATTTCTATTTGGGGTAAGTAAATATACAGAACGCTTCCAGTTACCTGCAAAGCGAAGGAAAAAAAGGATAATTGATTAATGACTGTAATTGTAACTTTATGTGGAAAGGAAATCATTCTAAAGTATGTAGAAACAATGGTAGTCATCACATATACCCATGGTCTTCCGAGTAAAATATTATAGTCAAGGGGTCTGTCAAAAACCTCAACATCAATACTTACTATTTTTCCCCGTAATTCAACTTGCAAGTTATTGATAATACCACAAGGTTTACATGTTCTTCTATCAAAAGCCTTCAACATCGTTAATGATTGCGATAATTGCAGCGAGCCAAGTGAATTCCAATAGTTTAGAGACATAATGCATATAGATTCTCCCTCATCAATAATAGTGCGATGAACAAGGTGATTGAGAACATTTACTTGGATGGAGAATGCCAATTCTGCTGGTAAATGTGGCACATAGCCCGTGTGATTAAAGACGACAAGATTAGAATCATTTGGATCAATTCCACCAATGTCCGACAATAAAGCCTGCTTATGGGAGGGAAAATTTTGTAATACCTCAAGAGCAGACATAGCTGAAGGGGATTGAGCCAAATATTCAACTGTATTATAATTTTGTGCAGCTCTTGCTCGAGGATTATATGTCGATTTATGAATTACTCCCTTTGGTGGCTTAATTGTCAATTCAGGAATAATAGGAGGTGGCACTAATTCATTAGATGGATTTGTTGTCCAAGTAGTAGGTTGATCAGTGGCCAGACTACCATAGTCTTTATTCTGCATTGAAACCAAAATATCTTGTGAAGGTTTTGTAATGGATAACATTAACACGTGGGAACTAGGAGCTGGATCCGTAGCAACCAAATTTGTGTCTGGATTTGGGAATGGGTCTATCAACACAGCTGATGCATGAGAAATCTTAATGATTTTGGAGACTTCAGCATGGTGAGGACAATCCCTAAAATATTGTTCCTTGTTACAGATTATGCATGGATAACGAGGTTTCCGTCGTCCTGACGGTTGATCAAATGATCATTCCTGCGGGTTAGAAGTTTTCTTTTTCTTTAATTTCCCCTTTTTCTTACTTCCTGGTTGCTTATCAATTTTTCCTTTGTCAAAGGACATGGCATTAATTTTGGAAGTAGGAGCAGGATCAGATGCAGTCGGGTGGTTTGTGTTTACAGTGCCTATCAGGCCGTCTCCGACATGAGAGTCCTTTATTTGAGGAGGAACATTGAAATTAGATCGCGACGCATTTGGTATTTTTTCAGAGTGTTCCATACTGAGTATAAATCAAGTCTGAATATTGGGCACAAGTGATAAATTTCTCTTCTGTGACGACGCCACCTTTAGCAACATCCTCAATTATATGTGGTAACAGGGACTTTATGAACCATTCAACAAGAAGCTGATCAGTAAAAAATGTCTTAAACATTCATTGATGGTGATGCCACTCAGGAATATGATTTGAAATGTGAGTAGCATTAGTCTGTTTGAAATTGGTCAAGATTTTTGTTCCAGTTTTGTATCTGATCGGTAACTGCAAATGGGTCAAAAAGGCAGTAGCTAAGGCAGTGAAATTTTCAAAAGAAGCTCTAGGTAATTCAGTGTACCATTTGGCTGCTGGACCTGTGCGCATTCGCTGGAAAAGACGTAATCAAACATAATCATAATTTAGGGAATTTGATGAACATCATAAATGAAAATTCATAACATGAGTTGATGGATATTCTCCAGGGTTTCCATTGAATTTAGGAATGTCGAAGGGTAATTTATGTGGTATCACCGACCACCAAGGAGCATAATTGATAGGATCATTGGTTAACCGGTTTAAATCTGGTAATTCCAAGGTTGCAACAAAGGCAACTGTCTATTAAGGTCAGGTTGAGCATAGCCAGGATAAGATGGAATTTCTTGGGCAACAGGTCTTTGAGCACCAGCATATGGGATTTGATGTTGGTAACCCAGATAGGGTTTGTTTTTCATAGCAAATGCTTGAGAGTTCTATTGACCAAAACCTGAATATGGTACTTGTTGATATGAAGTTTGAGGAATTTGCGCCTGTGGCTGACAAGGGGTTTTTCCACCAAAAGTATAATCCAAATTAGTGTAAGTTGGATTCAGTTGATATGCATAACTAGATTGTGTTTGTGACACCCCATAAAATGGTACACCCTGAGCTTGTGAATAAATAATTCCTAATACAAGTTGTTGTAAATTAACCAAAGGATTTTGAGTCTGTGGACCTAAAATTTGATGATATTGAGTTGAAGAGCTTGCTTGATAAGGTTGATGTACAAGACTTTGATTCTGTAACAGGGGTATGGATGTATTAACAAGTGGTAATGAAGTGGGTGTAACAGGTTGAATTGATTGATACGATTGGAAAATCGTTTGTGGTTGGATAGGAAGAGTGGGCTGCCATTGACAAACATTCAATTCAACATTAGTTCGACCAAAATGTGACTGAGTACTGTCGTATTGGGTGACCATAGGTTTCACCCCAGCATAAGGAGGATAATAAGATGGAAAATATTGTTCCCCGAATGCTGGGAGTCCAGTTGATATGGTACTTAAAGGAATTGAATCATAAGGACCGACTTGATAATTCCCTGATGATGGATTTAATGATTCAATTCGTTCAGTACTGGCTATATGAATATCAGTTAAAACACCAGATGATGACATTGGTAAAGACCATGGTCTTGCAGATTAACTAGAGAAAGTTCCAGACAATGATTTGTAGCTTTTTGGGACCGAAGGTCCACCATGAAAATATGACTCTGGTGAGGTTGTGAACATCGACAGAGTAGTGAGGGTAGGAGCTGACATAATTGGAACAGAAGACCCAACCAAATATGTTGGTTTAGGCATGGTTGTATGGCCAAATGTATACTCTCTGAAATCAACGGGAGATTGAATGGCAATAGGATCAACAAAAGCAGATGTAAACAATTAAGGAAAATACTAGTACAGGTAAAGGTCTCCCCCAAAATGAGTTTGACTTAAAGGTGTATCAGGTTGTGGGATTTCTTCAATCGTGATTAAACCAGGAGGAAGAACTTCACCGTCGGGCCCAAAATATATTTCAGATGGTTGACTATGTGATATAGGAGTTTCAGTGGCTACAGATATCCACTATGTGATCCTAAACTTCTGCTTGTTCATGATTCAAATTTTCTGGCAAAGAAGAGACAGGATTTGGATCAATTTGTGATTGAACAACGTCGGGTCCAGGAGGTATGGTCTCAACGATTAAATGGATCGTGACCATGGGTAGCTGTGAAGACTCCGTTTCGACAACAGTAAACGAACCAGGATGTGTGGAAACAATTTGAGCTAACTCTGGGTTAAATGACGATGTTTTTCTAGAGGTATGAATTTTACTTGATTCGGCAGATCGTGATCGCCTTCGCCTACTAGAAGTAACTTTCGACGATAAAGGTGGTTTTAAAGCTAATCTACGAGAACTACGGGGGGTAGGATTGTGTTCTTCCACGATTACTGATTTATTTTATCCAAAAATAAATAAACAAAAAGAGGGTAACGCTAGGAAAAAGGGTTTACCAAGAAACTGTGAACTGCAAAATACCTCCTGGCGAACCAAGAAGTATGGGCAGGTAATCTCCCTCAATGATGTGTTCGGTGTATCACAATTTCAGGGCGGCCGAATTAGTTCACTATGGATGGCTAGCACCTAAAATTTTTCCTCCCAAATATAACCGAATTTACGTGGAGGCTCAAGTCTGTATTAGCGTTGTCTGATGCGAAACCACACAGTGAGATCACCCCTTTATACTTATCGTACTGTAACACTGCCCGATATACCCAAGAGTATGTGGATGAGCTACGATATACTTACGTACGTGGAGTGAGGTATCACACTCAAAATGTATCGCAGACAAGTTAACGACAACTGCTATGTTTTATTACGCTGGAACACTTCTCTAGCCTACACCTTCTAAATGTTATCGTTAATGTTCCAACGCGTTGTTAAGTAAATTGAGATTTATTTTATGTTTATATTTCTTAACAATTTTCCTTTCAGGTTCACCACAATGATGTATATGAAATTCCTAAAATGCAGCTAAGAATGATAAACAAACTTTCACTTTCAGCTTTTTCAATGAAGAACCTAACTACTAAGGTAAGAGAACGCTATTTTTTTGGAAAGAGAGAAAGAAATTTGAGACCAAAAAAATCAATGAGAAAAAACAAAATCAATGAATCTCAAACTAAATGCAGATTTCCTAATGTTTTTTTTGCAAAAAACACACAATCCTACATGCAAATGCAAGTCTTTCTTTTAAGTTTCCTTAACGTTATAAATTCAAAAAAGAAACTAGGTGCACTAGATCAATAATCAAAATGATTTTTACTTTCGAGAAATGAAGAATACAAACGACAATTTCTCTTTTGAAGGAAAAACGAGGATTTTAATAACAATTTATCCTATCAAGGAAATGAAGATTTTACGACAATTTCCTATTTCGAAAACAAACGATTCTTAATGCAACCATAAAAATACTTTGAAATCAACTTGTTAGTGATAAAGAAAAACTTTTCTAAACAAACATTGAACAAATTTTCAGTCAAAGGAGAAGAAGTATATAGAGTTACTAGTCAATTGAGCATCAAAATTTTCAGAAAACAGCAGCAAAAAAACTGAAGCAAGTTACAAAGTAAGATTCAAGGGAATTTGGTCCCTTTTAGGAGCCAACATAGTCTCCAAAGGGAGATAGTTCTCTACAACACAGACTTGGAAGGGAGATAGTGCTCTGCAAAGCACTGTGCCCTGACTAAGGGTGTGTTGGGTGCAATAAAAAAAGAAAAAGCTACTGTTTAGCTCACTAAATTTGTAAATTAAGCTCTGAAAAAGTCTAATCTTTATGTGAAACAGATACTGGGTGGATTTAGAAAGAAAATTAGAGACTAAAACACGTATAACGAAGAGGAATTCTCCCCAGTATGGTCGCCAGTTTTTTGGGCCAGAATTGTAATCTATAGATAAATTACGCTTCCCTAGACAGGTGTTAGTCTAGAAAAACATGTGAAATTCTATACTACCATTTCTCCTAACTCAGAACAGATACACAGAGAGGATTGGAGGCTTACTTGTTTCAGTTGCTTCCAAATGGCTCCTTTCTGTTGCTTCGACTACAACTTCAAATTCAAGTGGTTTGTGAGTTGAATGCTTCCTACAAGAAAGAACACTAAAACAACAAAATATGCAGTAATATAGATATCTATTCAAGCTAGTTAGCTAAATCAGTTAAGAATAAACTACATTCATTAACCAGGATCTTACAATATGGAAAATCAAAGTTAACATAGATGCATGTAGGGAAAAATAAGAGGTACTCTTTATTGATGATAGAAGTAAAGGTTACAACCTAGTGACTGATTTGAAGTGAACTTCAAGCAAAGTTCCCAAGTCTCATAATAGCATAAATCTCTCTAGAAGAAGCTCCATAAATCAAACTCTCAATCAAAAATTCTCCAGCATTTCTCTACTCAAATTATTCCTCCTCAAACACTTGGATCTGTGTTCAATTTATAGATGAAATGTAGGTTGTTTTGCAGTCAATAGCTTTCCAAAAATAGGCAATACATGTTTCCAATCATGTAGATGTCAAATGGACACTTGGATCTGAAGCTTGGCACATGTGAACTCTTCTAGAAGACACTGGCCAAGTGGAGATTTTGGAACAATGAGAGTTTCGCTCGCAACGTGACCAATGAACCTTTGAATTTCAGGAAGTGCTTTGTAGAGCAGCCTTGCATGGGGCTACCTGCATATGCAACGCACTTAGGCCACTTAGAGCTTGCATTGGCGAGATTTCATATGCTAAATAATAAGCTTAAAACCTTGGAAACATTTTCTTGATGTGTAGAAATTATATAACTGATATTTTATACATCCGAGATTCTCCTAATCACACACTATTTTAACTTCATGCACAATATAGAATCTATTCGAACATTGATCATTAAATGCAGAAATAAAATCAATTGCATGCACACATTAAAACCATAAAAATTCACACATATGAACACAGTAATTTATGGGAAAGCTTAAAGCTAAAAACCCCCAACTATCTGTATATTATATGTCATAGAGATAATGTAACAATCATCATACAAAGCTCCTCACAAGCTCTCAGTACAATCTCCAATTGCTACACACTAATCAGGTCTGATCTAGCAAGTCTCATGCTCCAATATCTGCCACCTGCTAGCCTACCTCTACTGTGCAATCACTGCTAAAGAATGGCTCTAGATGAGTTCAAATTGCTCCAGCCTTGCTCACGCAATCTTCATAGGCATCTCCATCAATGTGTGGTGCAAAATCATGCAACACTATAGTCACAACTAATAGTCACACTTTCTCTTTCACCTACCTCTCCACTGGTCTCCACTGAAATTGTCCATGCAATGTAGTTAACTGATGTATTCTTTAGTTGATTAATCAGTTATTAATTAGTGAATTAATTAATAATTAATTCACACCACTCTCACTAGTGTATCAATCAGTTAGACTAGATACAACTAGCTCAACTGTGTCTGACCAAGTTAAACTGAACACAACTCCACCAACTACTTCTACAACTCCACCAAACTCTGTCACATGAGTTCTAACTGAAGTCTCCAAGAAATAGCTCCACAACCCTACACGGGAATGGCGTAATTCCTTTGTCAGCCTCTTTGTGCCACATACGTGCCGCCAGCCGGAAAGTGCTACAGAGAATAAGATAATGTTTATGGTCCAAATATTATTAAAACTAATAATATTCAACATATCTATTTTTGACTATAAAATCCTAGAAAATAGATTCCTGTATATATCTCAAGAAAGCCACGAGTCCATCTTATTTTTCCAACTTGACCAACCATCACTAGGCAGCATCCACAAACTCATATAATATGACGGACTTGTGTCACAAAATAGACTTTAGCCCAAAAAATGTATTTGGGCTACTCTCTAAGGTGGATCACACTCAACTAAGACAGGCTGATGGACAGGATGCCTCTTCTTCTTCACCGTGGCAATCTTCAACACTCCCTCTCAACAAGAAAGCACTGTCTTTGCATGCGACATGAAACTCCATGCATTCACCCTGCAACCTTTCCAAGTGCCATGCAACTCCATGCATCTGCTCTGCAACTCTTTCAAAACTGAATAGGCTCCAAACAACTCAATCAATCTTATGCATCAAAGTCTTCCACTTCTACTTAGCTACTGCACATGTCTTCAGGAACCACTGTGCTATTGAACTCTGCACCCATGCACTCTGCACTTGTTGTCAACTCTGAACCGTGCTCCATTATACGACACGGTCACTTTGATCTGCCTGTATCAATCCAACTGATCATGCTACTGCTGCTCTATGGGAAACTCATAGCCAGGTTCAATTCATGAGATCCACACCATCTCAATGAATCCTGCCTAGAAATATCCTCTTGGGATTACTCATGCATGTCGCCCCACCTCTCACCTGGTGGTATAGCTGCATGCACTCCCTCTACCCATCTGGCATGAAATTTCTCTGCATGAGTGGTTTCTCCCACTCCATGATCCTCATCTTGTGGCTGCTCCACATCCTGAGGTTCACTCTTACCTGCATGCAAATCTAGAGCCCTCTCAAGCTTCAATTGCATGGATTTTTTGCACTTCCCAACAGTAGGAAGCTCCGTAGAAATCCCATCTATTTCAAGTCTGTAGATATTCTTGGCTCGAATCCCAATATTTATGTCTTGTCCTGTTTCTTTGTACCGAAGGAAAATTTTTCCTTTACTAAAGACAACATCATAGCCTTTATCCTCTAACATTGCGACTGAGATTAAATTCTTCTTTAACCCTGGAACATGCACTACATCTTGTAAAAGAATGAGTTTATGTGACTCCCTCTGAAAGGTAATGGTACCAATGCTGGTTTCATTGTATCGTCCATTTTTTCCCAACTCAACATGCAACTGGAGATCTTTCTCCACCAAGTCACTGAAAATATTCACATCTCTCGTCATGTGAAAGGAAGCGTCACTATCAAAAAACCACCCCAATCCAAATGAAATAGACACCATGCATCTGATCAATGAGAATTCCAGCTCAAATTGTGAGGCAAGACCCTCACCAGCTACAGCTCCAGCAGCCTGCTTGTTCTTCTTCTTCTGTGGACAATGCGTGGCGAAATTCCCATGCTCGTGACAGTGAAAACACTTCACTTTGGACATATCACTCTCTTTCCCATCTGCAACGGATTGAGAAGGATTTTTATTCCCCTTCACTTTCCTTGCTTTGGCAGCCAAATCGAAATCCTATTCATCATCATTCTTTGATGAAGATCCATCCCTGGTATCCTGCCTTGTCTCCTCTTGCACAAGATCCGACCAAAGTCGCTCCCATCCTGGCAATTTCTCCTGACCATTGACAGAGTCCTCATAGGAATGCCAACTCTTTGGAAGCCCAAGGAGAGCCAAGCTCACCAATTCCTCATCATACACACTAACTCCTACACTCCCAAGCTCATCCCTGTAGTGGACAAACTATGTCAAGTATACCAGAATAATGTCATTCTTCTCCATTTTTATTTTCTTGAGTTTATCCTTGAGCACCAACTTCCTCTGGTTGCTCTTGCTTTGGAACAAGTTTGTCAATGATTTCCAAATCAAGAATGGAGAATATTTACCATGAAGGCTGGACACTATTTGATCCTTCACACCTTCCAAAAGAATTCTTCGACACCTTGCTACCTTCTTTTGCCATGCGTCAAGTGCGGCAGCATCGCTAGAACTCAGTTTAGGAATATCAACATCTATGAACTACTTAAACACATTATCCTCCAGCACCACCTCCATCCTGTCCTTACATGCAATATCATTTGAGCTACCCTCAATGGCATACTCCAATCGCAATCCGTTGAAAGACATTTCAATGAATGCTCAACTTCAACACCAAGAAAACACTGCAGCAAATTCGAATTCCACCAGCACAAAACTCAATTGTTTCAATAATTTGCAATTGCTCCAATGATCAATATCACTCTGATACCATGTAGAAATTATATAAATGATATGTTATACATCCGAGATTCTCCTAATCACACACTATTTTAACTTCATGCACAATACAAAATCTATTCCACCATTGATCTTTAAATGCGGAAATAAAATCAATTGCATGCACACATTAAAACCATAAATATTCACACATATGAACACAGTAATTTATGGGAAATATTAAAGCTGAAAACCCCCAACTATATGTATATTTTATGTCATAGAGATTATGTAACAATCATCATACAAGGCTCCTCACAAGCTCTCAGTACAATCTCCAATTGCTACACACTAATCAGGTCTGATCTAGCAAATCTCATGCTTCAATCTCTGCCACCTGCTAGCCTACCTCTATTGTGCAATCAATACTGAATAATGGCTCTAGATGAGTTCTAATTGCTCCAAATTTTCTCACGCAATATTCATAGGCATCTCCATCAATGTGTGGTGCAAAATCATGCAACACTATAGTCACAACTAATAGTCACACTTGCTCTTTCACCTACCTCTCCACTGGTCTCCAATGAAACTGTCCATGCACTATAGTTAACTAATGTATTATTCAGTTGATTAATGAGTTATTAATTAGTGAATTAATTAATAATTAATTCACACCATTCTCACTAGTGTAACAATCAGTTAGACTAGATACAACTAGCTCAACTGTGTCTAACTGAGTTAAACTGAAACTGAACACAACTCCACCAACTACTTCTACAACTCCACCAAACTCTGTCACATGAGTTCTAACTAAATTCTCCATGCAATAGCTCCACTTAACCCTCAGAAATAGTGTAATTCCTTCTGTTAGCTCTTGTGCCACATGTGTGCACTTAACTGAAGTGCTCCAAGAGAATAAGATAATGTTTATAGTCCAAATATTATAAAGAGCTAATAATATTCGACATATCTATTTTTAGACTGGAAATCTAAAAATAGATTCTGCCCAATATGTATAAAAATACAAGTCCATATATTTTTCCAACTTGACCAACCATCCACAAATAGCATCCTGCAACTCATAGAATATGACAGACATGTCTAAAAATAGACATAGTCTAAAAATAGACTTTGCGCCAAAATCACCTGTGTGGGACCCACCTAGTTTAGGTAATCACTTTCCAACTAGGATCTGGAATGATGTTTCAGGATGCATCCTTCACTGTTTCTTGTTGCAATCTTCAACACTCCCTCTCAACAAGAAAGGACTATATTTTCATGCGACATTCATCTCCATGCATTCACCCTACAACCTTTCCAAGCGCCATGCAACTCCATGCATCTACTCTGCAACTCTTCCGAAACTGAATAGGCTCCAAACAACTCAATAAATTTGATGCATCAAAGTCTTCGACTTCTTCTTAGCTACTGCACATGTGTTCAGGAACCACTGCGCTGTTGAACTCTACACTTGCTGTCAACTCTGAACCGTGCTCCAGTATCCGACACTGTCACTTTGATCTGCCTGCATCAATCCAACTGATCATGCTACTGCTACTCTATGGGCACCTCGTAGCCAGGTTCAATTCATGAGATCCACACCATCTCAATGAATCTTGCCTAGAAATCTCCTCTTGGGATTACTCATGCATGTCGCCCCACCTCTCACCTAGTGGTATAGCTACATGCACTCCCTCTGCCCATATAGCACAAAATTTCTCTGCATGAGTGGTTTCTCCCACTCTGTGATCCTCATCTTGTGGCTACTCCACATCCCGAGGTTCACTCTTACCTGCATGCAAATCCAACTCCCTCTCAAGCTTCAATTGCATGGTTTTTTCGCACTTCCCAACAGTAGGAAGCTCCGTAGAAATCCCATTTACATCAAGTCTGTAGAGATTCTTGGCTCGAATCCCAACCTTTATGACTTGTCCTATTTCTTTGTACTAAAGGAAAACTTTTCCTTCACTAAATACAACATCATAGCCTTTATCCTCTAACATTGTGGCTTAGATTAAATTCTTCTTCAACCCTGGAACATGCACTACATCTTGTAAAAGAATGAGTTTACCTGGATCCCTATGAAATGTAATGGTACCAATGATGGTCGCATTGTATCGTCCATTGTCGCCCAACTCAACATGCAACTAGAGATATTTTTCCACCAAGTCACTGAAAAGATTCACATCTCCCGTCATGTGAAAGGAAGCACCACTATCAAAATACCACCCCGATCCCAATGCACTAGACCCCATGAATGCGATCAATGAGAAGTCTAGATCAAATTACAAGGCAAGAGACTCACCAGCTACAGCTCCAGTAGCCTACTTGTTCTTCTTCTTCTGTGGACAATGCGTGGCGAAATGCCCATGCTCGTGACAGTGAAAACACTTCACTTTGGACATATCACGCTCTTTCCCATCCGCACCGGATTGAGAAGGATTTTTCTTCCCCTTCCCTTTCCTTGCTTTGGCAGCCAAAGCGCAATCGTCTTCATCATCATTCTTTGATGAATATCCATCCTTGGTATCCCACCTTATCTCCTCTCGCACAAGATCCGACCAAAGTTTCTCCCATCCTGTCAGTTTCTCCCGACCATTGACGGAGTCCTGATAGGAATGCCAACTCTTCGGAAGCCCAAGGACAGCCAAACTCACCAAGTAATCTTCATCCACACTAAATCCTACACTCCCAAGATCATCCCTGTAGTGGACAAACTTTTTCAAGTATACCTGAATAGTGTCATTCTTCTCCATTTTTATTTTCCTGAGTTTATCCTTGAGCGCCAACTTCCTCTGGTCGCTCTTGCTTTGGAGCAAGTCTGTCAATGCTTTCCAAATCAAGAATGGAGAAGATTTACCATGAAGGAAAGACACTATGTGATCCTTCACACCTTCCAATAGAATTCTTCAACACCTTTCTACCTTCTTTTTCCATGCGTCAAGTGCAACAGCATCGCTAGAACCTGGTTTAGGAATATCAGCATCTATGAACTCCTTCAACCCATTATACTCCAGCACCGCCTCCACCCTGTCCTTCCATGCAATATAATTCAAGCTGCCCTCAAGGGCATACACCAATCTCAATATGTTGAAAGACATTTCAATGAATTCTCAACTTTGACACCAAGAAAACACTGCAGCAAAATCAAATTCCACCAGCACAAAACTCAACTGTTTCAATAATTTTCAATTTCTCCGATGATCAATATTTCTCTGATACCATGTATAAATTATATAACTGATATGTTATACATCCGAGATTCCTGATCAAACACTATTTTAACTTCATGCACAATACATAATCTATTCCACCATCGATCTTTAAATGCAGAAATAAAATCAATTGCATGCACACATTAAAAAGATAAAAATTCACACATATGAACACAGTAATTTATCGGAAAGATTAAAGCTGAAAACCCCCAACTATATGTATATTATATTTCATAGAGATCATGTAAAAATCATCATACAAATCTCCTCACAAGCTCTCAGTACAATCTCCAATTGCTACACACTAATCAGGTCCGATCTAGCAAATCTCATGCTCCAATCTCTGCCACCTGCTAGCCTACCTCTATTATGCAATCACTGCTGAATAATGGCTCTAGATGAGTTCTAATTGCTCCAAATTTTCTCACGCAATATTCATAGGCATCTCCATCAATGTGTGGTGCAAAATCATGCAACACTATAGTCACAACTAATAGTCACACTTGCTCTTTCACCTACCTCTCCACTGGTCTCCAATGAAACTGTCCACGCACTATAGTTAACTAGTGTATTCTTCATTTGATTAATGAGTTATTAATTAGTGAATTAATTAATAATTAATTCACACCATTCTCACTAGTGTAACAATCAGTTAGACTAGATAAAACTAGCTCAACTGTGTCTAACTGAGTTAAACTGAAACTGAAAACAACTCCACCAACTACTTCTACAACTCCACCAAACTCTGTCACATGAGTTCTAACTAAATTCTCCATGCAATAGCTCCACTTAATCCTCAGGAATAGCGTAATTCCTTCTGTCAGTTCCTGTGCCACATCTGTGCACTTAACTGAAGTGCTCCAAGAGAATAAGATAATGTTTATAGTCCAAATATTATAAAGAGCTAATAATATTCGACATATCTATTTTTAGACTGGCAATCTAAAAATAGATTCCGACCAATCTATCTAAAAATAGAAGTCCATCTATTTTTCTAACTTTACCAACCATCCAAAAATAGCATCCTGAAACTCATAGAATATGACAGACATGTCTAAAAATAGACATAGTCTAAAAATAGACTTTGCACCAAAAATCACCTATGTGGGCCCCACCTAGTTTAGGTGATCACTTTCCAACTAGGATCAGGAATGATGTTTCAGGATGCCTCCTTCACTTTTTCTTGTTGCAATCTTGAACACTCCCTCTCAACAAGAAAGGACTTTATTTGCATGTGACATGTAACTCCATGCATTCGCCTTGCAACCTTTCCAAGCGCCATGCAACTCCATGCATATACTCTACAACTCTTCCAAAACTGAATAGGCTCCAAACAACTTAATCAATCTGATGCATCAAAGTCTTCAACTTCTGCTTAGCAACTACACATGTCTTCAGGAACCACTGTGCTGTTGAAATCTGCACCCATGCACTCTGCACTTGCTGTCAACTTTGAACTGTGCTCCAGTATCCGACACTATCACTTTGATCCGCCTGCATCAATCCAACTGATCATGCTACTGCTGATATGTGGGCACCTCGTAGCTAGGTTCAATTCATGAGATCCACACCATCTCAATGAATCCTACCTAGAAATATCCTCTTGGGATTACGCATGGATGTCACCCCACCTCTCACCTAGTGGTATATTTGCATGTACTCCCTCTGCCCATCTGGCACAAAATTTCTTTGCATGAGTGGTTTCTCCCACTCCATGATCCTCATCTTGTGGCTGCTCCACATCCCAAGGTTCACTTTTACCTGCATGCAAATCCAGCTCCCTCTCAAGCTTCAATTGCATGGCTTTTTCACACTTCCCAACAGAAGGAAGCTCTGTAGAAATCCCATTTACTTCAAGTCTGTAGAGATTCTTGGCTCGAATCCAAACCTTCATGGCTTGTCCTGTTGCTTTGTACCAAACGAAAAATTTTCCTTCACTAAAGACAACATCATAGCCTTTATCCTCTAACATTGTGACTGAGATTAAATTCTTCTTTAACCCTGAAACATGCACTACATCTTGTAAAAGAATAAGTTTACCTAACTCCCTCTGAAAGGTAATGGTACCAATGTCGGTTGCATTGTATTGTCCATTTTTTCCCAACTCAACATGCAACTAGAGATCTTTCTCCACCAAGTCATTGAAAATATTCACATCTCCCGTCATGTGAAAGGAAGCACCACTATCAAAATACCACCCCGATCCCAATGCACTAGACACCATGCATGCGAGAAATGAGAAGGCCAGCTCAAATTGCGAGGTAAGAGCCTCACCAGCTACAGCTCCAGCAGCCTGCTTATTCTTCTTCTTCTATGGACAATGCGTGGCGAAATGCCCATGCTCGTGACAGTGAAAACACTTCACTTTGGGCATATCATTCTCTTTCCCATCCACACCAGATTGAGAAGGATTTTTCTTCCCAATTCCTTTCCTTGCTTTGGCAGCCAAAGCACAATCCTCTTCATCATCATTCTTTGATGAAGATCCATCCCTGGTATTCCGCCTTATCTCCTCCTGCATAAGATCCGACCAAAGTTTCTCCCATTTTGGCAGTTTCTCCCGACCATTGACAGAGTCCTGATAGGAATGCCAACTCTTCAGAAGCCCAAGGACAGCCAAGCTCACCAAGTCCTCATCATCCACACTAACTCATACACTCCCAAGCTCATCCTTGCAGTGGAAAAACTTTGTCAAGTGTACCGGAATAGTGTCATTCTTCTCCATTTTTATTTTCCTGAGTTTATCCTTGAGCGCCAACTTCCTCTGGTCGCTCTTGCTTTGGAACAAGTTTGTCAACGCTTTCCACATCAAGAATGGAGAATATTTACCATGAAGTATTGACACTATATGATCCTTCACACCTTCCAACAGAATTCTTCGACACCTTGCTACCTTCTTTTGCCATTCGTCAAGTGCAGCAGCATCGCTAGAACCCGGTTTAGGAATATCAACATGTATGAACTCCTTCAACCCATTATCCTCCAGCACCGCCTCCATCCTATCCTTCCATGAAATATAATTCTAGCTACCCTCAAGCACATAATCCAATCGCAATCCGTTGAAAGATATTTCAATGAATGCTCAACTTCGACACCAAGAAAACACTGCAGCAAATTCGAATTCCACCAGCACAAAACTCAACTGTTTCAATAATTTGCAATTTCTCCAATGATCAATATCGCTCTGATACTATGTAGAAATTATATAACTGATATTTTATACATCTGATATTCTCCTGATCACACACTATTTTAACTTCATGCACAATACATAATCTATTCCACCATTGATTATTAAATGCGTAAATTAAATCAATTGCATACACACATTAAAACCATAAAAATTCACACATATGAACACAATAATTTATGGGTAATCTTAAAGCTAAAAACCCCCAAATATATTTATATTATATGTCATAGATATCATGTAACAATCATCATACAAATCTCCTCACAAGCTCTCAGTACAATCTCCAATTGCTACACACTAATAAGGTCCGATCTAGCAAATTTCATGCTCCAATCTCTGCCACCTGCTAGCCTGCCTCTACTATGAAATCACCGCTGAATAATGGCTCTGGATGAGTTCAAATTTCTCCAGCGTTTCTCACGCAATCTTCATAGGCATCTCCATCAATGTGTGGTGCAAAAGCATGCAACACTATAGTCACAACTGATAGTCACACTTGCTCTTTCACCTACCCCTCCACTGGTCTCCACTGAAACTGTCCATGCACTTTATTTAACTAATGTATTCTTCAGTTGATTAATGATTTAATAATTAGTGAATTAATTAATAATTAATTCACACCACTCTCACTAGTGTATCAATTAGTTAGACTAGATACAACTAGCTCAACTGTGTCTAACTGAGTTAAACTAAACACAACTCCACCAAACTCTATCACATGAGTTCTAACTGAAGTCTCCATGCAATAGCTCCACTTAACCCTCAGGAATAGTGTAATTCCTTCTGTCAGCTCTTGTGCCACATCTTTGCACTTAACTGAAGTGCTCCAAGAGAATAAGATAATGTTTATAGTCCAAATATTATTAAGAGCTAATAATATTCGACATATCTATTTTTAGACTGGAAATCTAAAAATAAATTCCGCCCAATATGTCTAAAAATAGAAGTCCATCTATTTTTCCAACTTGACCAACCATCCACAAATAGCATCCTGCAACTCATAGAATATGATCGACATGTCTAAAAATAGACTTTGCAACAAAAATCACCTGTGTGGGCCCCACCTAGTTTAGGTGATCACTTTCCAACTAGGATCAGGAATGATGTTTCAGGATGCCTCCTTCACTGTTTCTTGTTGCAATATTGAACATGATGAAATTCACTGTTTGATTTGTCTGTTTTTCTGTCTTATTGCATATATCAACTGAGATGATAGGGAATGATAGACCCTTCATCATCGGTCCTGGAGATGATGCCTAGTTAACCAGGTCATTGGGAATGGTGCCCAAATTGACCTATAACAATAGAGAAAGAAGAAATTAGTCCAACCATATCATGTAATGGATTAGCAAGCATTACAACTCCTCAAAATCTCAAGATAGAAGGACATATCAAGAAGAAAAAGGTAATAGTATTGATTGATTCAGGTAGTACCCATAATTTTATTCATTGTAAGGTAGCCAAGGAATTGAATTGCTTCCTATACACAGCACCAAAATGTCAAGTTATGATTGAAAATGGAGGAACTATAAATTACTCTAGAAAATTCCATAATATCAAGCTAACCAGGGGGAATATGTATTGAATAGTCCAGTGCTTTCCATTCCAATGGGAGGTGCTGATGTTTTAAAAGGAGTACAATGGTTACACTATTTGGGGATGATAGCTTTTAATTTTCGAAAACTTTTCTTGAAATTGTTTTTAGAAGGAAAGGAAGTCGAATTACGAGGTATCGCATGGAATTTGGAAAAGATAATAAGATCTAATGTCATGAAAAAGCTTATGAAGGAAGAACAATGAGGTGTAATTGCAGAATTATGCTCACTAGAAATTCCAATATCAAAATAATATATTTCTCCAAATCTCCAAAAATTCTTGGACAATCATTCCAAGGTGTTTGAAACTCACATAGGAATCCCACCTATTCTTGATCATTATCATGCTATTCATTTGATTCCAGGAAGTGTTCCTCCAAACATCAGGCTTTACAGATATCCTTATGTCAAAAAGAGAAAAATTTAACATATGATTGCAGAAATGTTAGAGGTTGGTATAATTCAACGTAGTCAAAGTTATTTCTCTGCTCCAGTATTATTGGTACACAAAAAGGATGGATCATGGCACATGTGTCCAGATGACAGGGAGCTTAATAAGCTCAATATTAAAGATAAATTTCCCACTCCTATGATTGATGAATTATTGGATGAGTTACATGGAGCAATTTATTTTTCCAAGTTGGATATTCGTTCAGGATATCATCAGATTGGAGTGAAGACTGAAGATATTCCAAAAGCAACATTTTGAACTCATGAGGGTCATTATGAATTTTTGATCATGGCTTTTGGCCTTAACAATGCACCTTCTAAATTTCAATGGTAGATGAATTACATTTTCAAACCCTTCCTTAGAAAATTTGTGTTAGAATTTTTTGATGATATACTAATCTACAACAACTCTTGGAAGGATCATGTTCAACATGTTGACAGGGTGATCAAGCTATTGTAGGAGAAATAATTATATGCAAAAAACTCCAAATGTTTCTTTTAAGTACAAGAGGTGGAATATCTAGGTCATATTATATCTCACGAGGGTGTTAAGGTAGACCCTAAAAAAATTAAAGCCATTAAGGAATGGAAAGTACCCTCAACCATAAAGCAGTTACGAGGATTTCTCAAGTTAACAGGGTATTATCGCAAGTTTGTTAAGAATTATGGGAGAATAGCAGCACCTCTAACAACATTATTGAATAAATATGAATTTTCATGGACTCCTGAAGCAACTAAGGCCTTTGAACATCTTAAAGAGGCAATGTGCCTAGCAATGGTCTTATCTATGCCAGACTTCACAAAAAACTTTATTGTGGAAAGTGATGCCTCAGGAAATGGAATTGGGGTTGTTTTAATTCAAGAAGGAAGACCCATTGTTTTTGAACGTTTTCCAATAAAAGGAAAATATTTAAAGAAAGCTATTTATGAGAAGGAAATGTTGGCAATAATACATGCACTAAATAAATGGCGACCTTACCTAATTGGAAGACACTTTAAGGTAAAAACTGAACATGATAGTCTTAAACACTTTTTGGAACAAATACTATCTTCAGAAGAGTAGCAAAAAATGGTCACAAATATGTTGGGTTATGACTTTGAAATCATCTACAAAAAAGGGAAGCTAAATGTTGTTGCTGATGCACTCTCAAGAAAGGATGAAGAGGTGGAAGCATTTTTTTGTGCCATCTCTATTACCCAACAAGATGGATAACCGAAGCAAGGGATGAATGGAAGAAGGACGAAGAAGTGTGGACAATCATTCAAAAGTTGCAGCAAGATCCTAGTACATATGATACATTTCGCTGGAAAAATGATTCCTTATGGTAAAAATATCGCTTATATATTTGCAATAATTCCCAACTAAAACAAAATATTCTTTTGGAATCGCACACTTATCCTTTAGGAGGACACAGGATTTTTAAAAAATTACCACGGGGTGAAGAAAGAATTTTTTTGGGATGGCCTTAAATCTGATATTCAAAAGTTTGTGGCGGAATGTTTGGTTTACCAGCAAAATAAATTTGATACAATTAAGACCCCGGGTCTTCTACAGCCTTTATCCATTCCAAGTCAATGTTGAGAGGATATTTCAATGGATTTTATCACAGGTTTACCTAAGTCCTAAGGAAAGAGTGTCATCATGGTTGTAGTTGATAGAATTACCAAGTATGTACACTTTTTGACATTATCTCATCCATTTAGAGCAAGTATAGTCGCTACTGCATTTATGGAAACAATTCAAAAGCTACACAGAAACCCAAATATTATGGTAAGTGACAGATATGCCATTTTTACTGGAAATTTTTGGACAAAATTATTTTCTTGTTTGGGTACTCAACTAGCTCATAGCTCATATTTATCATCCTAAATCCAATGGTAAAAATGAGATAGTGAACAAATGTTTGGAACGATATCTTCATTGTTTTGCATCTGATAAACAAACACAATGGCTCAAGTGGTTACCTATGGTTGAATGGTGGTATAACACTTTCTTCCATACTACAGCAAAAATTACCCCATTTATGGCACTTTATGGATATCATCCACTGTCCATCACATCACATTTATGAGAAAGTTAGAAGGTTCAAGTAGTGGAAGATCACATTGAGCATCAACAAAAAATTCTCCAACTCTTAAGGGATAACCTAAATTTGGTACAAATCGAATGAAACAACAGGTAGATCAACATTGCAGCGAGAGAAGTTTTGATCTAAGAGACTGGGTATTTTTACGGCTATAACCATACAAAAAGATGTCCCTCAACCAAGCTAAGAAGGATAATAAATTATCTTGAAAGTACTACGGTCCTTATAATGTGTTGCAAAATATTGGTAGTACGACATACAAATTGGAGCTTCCTGCTTCTTTGTGAGTGCATCCAATTTTCCATGTTTCATGCTTAAAGAAGGTTATAGGTGAGAAACTTCCAGTTCAAACAATATTACTAGAACTTTATGAGGAAGGAAAAATCATATTGGAACTTGAAGCAGTCACGGAAACAAGAACTCGACAACCACAAAATCGATCAATTTCAGAGTATCTCATCAAGTGGAAGAACTTACCCACTAAAGATTCTACATGGGAGGATGAGAATTTTATATAGAGGAATCTAGAGCTACTCAAGCATTGAGGACAACACTTTTTTAAAGGAGAGGGGCATGCTAGATCCCTATATTACTAGTGTAGTCCCTTGTTTTTGTTAGTGTAGCCTCCTTATTGTTATTGTTGTAACCATGTAACCCCCATATTGTTATTATCGTGCCCTTAAATTATTATTGTTAGGTCAACTAGGATTATATTATGACCCCATGGACTCCTATATATATAAGGAGGTTTTTTTATTTTTATCATCCAAGAATTGTTCATTTATGTAATGTAAAGGAGGTTTCCCCCTCAAAGTGGCTGAATTCTAAGGCGTTGATCTATCTCTTCTTCTATTTTTGGAGCTGGTTTCATAAAAAATTTTGTCAATATATTTTGGTATCCTGGGTGACCTGAGTATATCTTGACATGAAATTCCCTCAAGATAATATTTTTGAATTCAATGTCATCCAACACATATATCCTATATATAAACCTGACCAATCTGTATGTTGTAAGACAATAGTCCACATCCTATGCACCTGCACCTCCACATGTAGTTATCCCTGTACCACTAACTGTACCTGTACCTTTACCTATATTCTACTATAACCTATGCATAATATCTTTAAACCTACCATCCTGCTTACCTGATTGTAAAATATGATCTTGTAAGTATGTCCCATAGGAACTCATAGCTGCTATATGATTCACCTACACTTTCCTCCTGAGAGCATATGAAACCAAGTTCTCCTTTCACTTTATATATCTAATCTCAAAGTCAAACTCACTAAGGGCAGCCAACCATATAGATTTATTGGAATTAAGATTCGTTTGGTAAAATAAATATCTCAACCCATTGTGATCACTCAACAATACAAATCCCTTTCCAAGAAGATAATTCGTCCACATATTCAATGCATGAATAATTGCTGCCAACTCAAGATCATGAGTCACGTAGTTCTGTTCTTTATCATTCGATTTATAGGATTCATAGCATACCACTTGTCATAAGCACTCAAACAAGTCCTCTTTTACAAGAATATGTACACACCACAAATTCTTTATCTAAATCTGAAATTTTATGAATTGGAGCATTGGTCAACAACTACTTCAGTTGCTCAAATCTAGCTACACATTCTTCTGCCCATTCATACTTCTTAACTTTCCTTTGTAAATATGTAATAGGATATGAAATACGTGAGAAGCTACCAATGAACCTCCTGTAGTAACCTGATAATCCCGTAAATGATATTAATTTCTCCAAATTCTTAGGAGCTGTCCACTCCATTATGGCTCTTATCTTTTCTGGGTCTACTTTTATGCCTTCCTTGGAAACAATATGTCCCAAGTAGTGTACCTATGACTAGAAGAAACTGCACTTGCTAAGATTAACATATAACTGATTCTCCCTTAGAAATCTCAACATTGATACTAAATACTCGGCATGCTCTTCCTCATTTTTAGCATATACCAAGATGTCATCAATTAATACAATAACAAACTTGTCGAGATAAGAATGCAACACAATATTTATCAAACACAGTAATGTAGTTGGGGAATTAGTAAAACCAAAAGGAACTACAATGAAATCATAATGTCCATACATGGTCCTGAATAAATTCTTGTATATGTCCTCTTATTTGATACGTACTTGCTGATATCCTAATCTCAAGTCGATCTTAGAGAACATTGCTGCCCCCTTTAATTGATCAAACAAGTCATCAATCCACAACAATGCATACATGTTCTTGAATATCAATTTTTTCAGCTACCTGTAATCAATGCACAACTAGAGAGTACCATCCTTCTTCTTCACGAGAAAAAATGGTGCACCCCAAGGTGATACAATTGGCCTAATGTATCCCTTTTCAAGAATTTCCTTCAACTGCAACTTCAACTCAACTAAATCTAGCATGCTCATACTCTAAGTTTCCTTTGATGCTAGTGCTGCCCCTGGTACCAACTCAATAGAAAATTCCACTTCCATGTGAGGAGGTAGCTCTAGAATATCTATTGGAAACACATCTTGAAACTATTGCAATACCTGACATCTTTGGAATATTTATGCATCCTCAACATTCTTACCATTATTAGTGGAAACTTGCACTAAAAACATCACACAACCTTTCCTACAAATGCATTTATCTTGCATAGCGGTGACCATCCTCACAGATATAGGGTTATTCTTTCCATGCATAATTATATTTTCTCCATTATCATCCAGGCACTCAATGGAATTTCATAACATTCTACTTTTCTCTTATGAATTTACAACTAATTCATACCAAAAACCATGCTATATGATCCCAATGGCAGTATATTCAAATGTGTTGTTGTAGGCATACCATTTAACTCAAAGGCACAAGCTCTTAACCAATGGTGAGCTCTCTTCTTCGTACCTGTATCGAATTTCGCCAACCAATATTCTACATGCACTTATTTTCTCAAATTACACTTATCCACTAGGCCAGGATTAACATAACTATAATTAGATCCATGATCAATCAAAATAGAAATAACTTGATCACAAAGCTTATCGTCCATCTCAATGATAGATGTTTGATGATCTTCCTTCATGTTTTCCACAAATGCATAAATCTAGGGAATGCTATGACCAACATCCCCAACTGTCTGCGCCTCTTATGCACTATATATCTAGGGTCTACCACCCTTCTACTACGAACAATCACTCTTGCGATGTTCCTTGCCACATATACAACACTGCAATGGTGCTCTACCATCACCTCAAGTCTACTACTCTCTAGGCTATTATCCATGTCCCTTCTCAACTATATTGAACTTCTTGTAAGGAACCATATTTTCTTTCTCACCTTCATCTTTAGTTCTTCCCTAATCTGGTGGCCATCTTCCTTTAGATTTCTGAGTTCCTTTCAAATCACACTTAGGCTCAACTTTCTATTTTGACTACTCATAACAATGCTTCAGCTTTTGAATGGCTTCTTCTAGATATATATTATCATAGAACTCAATCTGGTATTTGTATCCTACTGGAAGCCCATTCATGAATCTTTGAACCTTGGTCTTCTCCTCCATCACGTAAGGCACATATCTCAACAAATCCAAGAACCTGCTAGTATACTCATCATCTGCCGTGGAACCCATTTGCAACTCATAAAAATCCTTAGCTATGGAATCATAGTACATGTATGACAAATAATTCTTTCAGAATACCCTCTCAAACTCACTCCAAGTCAATTCCTCCTCATAAATACCCCAAAAATTCTTCAAATCTTCCCACAAAATATCTAATTTACCTTTGAGGTTGAATGTAGATATCTTGGCTTTCATGTTTTTTGAGTAATCATGTAACCCGAAGAGCTTCCTCATACCAAGAAACCATGCCCCTCATTCCTGTGATTTATTCATCTCTCCATCAAATTTAGGTTGTTTTTATTTCTTAAACTCATCTAAAAAATATCCCCTATAACTCCTCCTGTAAGGATGATAATAATGATGATCATAGTGCTTGTCAGAAACAAAACTAGAATAGTACTTGTGTCTATCACCTCTCCTATCTAGAGTGTCTAAGAACCTGCCATCTCTAATCGTGTCATCTCTATCCGACCCGTGACTTCCAGGAGACCTAATACCATATTCACCATTAGTCCCATCCTCTTGTCCATAGCTGAGATGAAGGGGTCGTTGTTTATATAATTCTGACAACCTCTGAAGAATTACCGCATTGACCTTTTCTTGTTTCTCCTGTGACCATATGATTTTTTCAATGTCCGCCTTAAAAATACTTATTTCTTCCTTCAAACTTATCAGTGTGTCTAATATGTTAGAAGAGTTCCCAACACCACATTTATCATCCGATTCATAGAAAGAATCTTGGTAGTCTACCATCTTGCTAGTCATCTTTTATTTCTTCCTTCAACGCATCTCATCTCAGCTTAAACCAAATCACAATAAACCAACGTACCTTAAAATAATTAAGAGGATATCTCATATGCAAGGTCAACTAATCAAAATAATACATGTATAGACATAATCATAATAACATATAGACTTATAATACATAGGCATATCAACACATAAATATCATTCTATCTAGATTCCAGTCATCAATGCATGACCATATCAACTACACAATATGACCTCATGCATGACAACATCAACCATACCAATGTACACTTGACAACATATAAGAAATTGGAATATATAACCAGTCATACACTCATGACAACACATTTAACCACAACACCATCAACTCTCCCATGGTGGTCTGATTGCCACCATGACCAACACCAAGCCAATAAAACAAGTACATATATAACATGCATGAGATACACACATGCCACTGACATCAATGTATGATCAACACACCGCCCATCCATTCCAAGGGGTGAACCATGCTCTGATACTACATGCAATGGAAACACCTCCCCTCACATATACCCAACTAACAGACCAACTAGGGTAATCATGAGATGAGGAGAAGTTATGACCAAACTCAACCTCCTAGGTGACGTTAAGGAAATGGAGTCAACAAACAACCCTTACTGACTTCCCTCACGTGCCATAGGACCCTCTAGGAGTAACCCAAACCCTCCAAATGTCCCTCCCATGAGCCAAACTGATTATTAATTCATTTTTACCCTTAGTCGCACCCTTGCCAAGGCATCAACGCAAGTAGAATCTCCCAGTCGCTCCCATAGGGATGCATGAGTGTAAGTAGGGACTAAAACACTCATTATTGTGCTTGCAACAAGCTAAATTATAGGGTTGGGGCTAGATCTTTGCCCATAAAACCCTGTAGCTTTTGAAAATCATAAATTACATAAGGAAAATGTTTGTAAACCAAAAAATGACTCTAGGATTAGGCTTGACCATCCCCAACTGGGACCGACATTCTGTCAAACACTTGGAAACAATGAAACCTACATGTCATGAATACAAGAATAAACATAAGGGATTGAAAATTCATATGAAACTTATCCTGAAGGATCACCATATTCTCTATTAGTTGTCCTATCACTTATTAGGTCTTGCATACATTGTTCTTTTAGCTACAAGTAAAAACATGAAATTAAACATGATTAAAAAAATCACATAACCATGCTTATAACCAACATATAACCACAAAAATAACCTTAATATAACAACCATTAAATCCACATAAATGCAAGTACAAAAGTAAGAGAAATTAGATTTCATTAAACATAGGCAAGAACCAACCAGTTTCAGGACTTCCACATACCACCTAACCATATACATGGCTGAACCAAATATTTCTTTCAGCCAGTCACTCCCATGCCATATTCCAAGAATGAATGTGGGATATTATGGATAAACCAATCCAAGAATAACCAAGGGAATCTATCGGTTAAACCACCTCCACCCTCACCATATCATTATCTCACCTAAACTAGCACTGAGATCAGAAAACTGAATTGAGCCTTGAATTCCTACGAATCTAATCACCATCCTTGAGGAATTTCCTATCTCCTTATCTTTAGGCTTTACCACAATTCAAACTGGATCACTAGGCCCTTATCGAGACACCACCTTGAGGCTTTACCATGTATCCTGCCAAAACTGGTCAATGGATTCCTAGGCCATTAGGAATGAATCTAAGACCACTTAAGCCCCAGATTCCGAAACCATCCGAAAATTCCAAAGCTCAAAACTGAGAACAATCCCATCACACCAAAGCTATCCAGAAAAAGGCAAGGAAACGCTAAAAAACACAGTAAAAACCCAGCAAAACCATGCCACCAATAACAAAAGAACCAAATACCAAGATTCACATGCCATGCATGTAAAAACCAACTAGGAAATCATAAATGAAATATGTTTCCTACAAGTATTCCTATTGAAGTTTCTTCATCCTTCTCTACCTTGCTTGATCTTTTCTTTCCTTTCCTTTCCTTTCCTTGTCCTTCCTTTTCTTACTTTTCCTTTCCTTTCGATGCTTGATCTCCTTATCCTCTTGGTGCTCTTCTCCTCTTTGAGTGTACTTCTAAAAATCAATTGACAAAAGGCTACCATGTGATTCTCCGAGGTATTTTTATCATTCATTCTTCTAATTTCTTCAATTTTCCCTTATTTTTCTTCAATTTCCTCCTCACGCAACTTGGGACCTTTCACCTTAATTTTTTCCCAATTTCCTTTATTTTCATAAATAAATGTGTCAAAATACTTTTTTCCGTTTCAATTCCTTTTCCATTGCCTTTTTCCAATTTCCCTTTAGCCATAAACACATCTAGTGATGCCCACTAGGATATATTTTCCCAACATTCAGCTTGGAACAAGTGTCCCTTAACTGTGGTCTTATTTTTCCTTTATTAATTTTTATTACAATAAATTTTAGCTTGGGTCTGAGAACACCATCTTTGGTGTTAAATCACACCTATACTTCATCAAAACTGCTGAAAAGAAAACATACTACACATGGAGTTTTATAATTTAGCTCGTTGTAGTATTTACAATGAGTAACCTTCTCAAAAGGAAAAAATATCATGACAATATAACAACCATACTTCTTATTGGAGCTTTATAACTTAACTCATGAAAATATTTATTGTAATATCCCAAAAGGGGAGAATGCAGTAATACTTCACACAATATAAGAGCTTACAGCAAGATAAACAATAAATCTTAAGACAACATCAGAAGATACAGAGAAGCTGAGAAATTTTATTAGATTGGAGAAGAATCAATTACACAATGTACAAAAAGTGAGGAGATGCAGCCAAAAAGTTGGTCTAGAATCACCCAAAAAGAATGCTACAATAGGTACAACGTAACTTGAGAGGCACTGAAGAAAATACTGCGTTACGTTGTCCCTTCAGAAAAATATGAACATATAGATGTAGGATGAATAGGAAAATGAATATATACTCAAAATTGAAGCTTAGATGATGCCAAGATTCAAGATCTGGCCAATGTTATGGATTCCCAAGATAACCCAGAAAGGATTTTCTAGATCTGCAACTTTGGAAAAATCACCTCCCTAAGGTTTGATCCTTGATCTGCTGGGTAATACAGATCTGAAGCTAGATCCAACAAATAGATGGCTGAAATATGATATCAGATCAGATTTGTGCTTCAAGGGCTGATCCCTTCTTTAGATCTATGAGCTAGAAGCTCTAGATCTAGATTCTCAATCCTCCAATGATGATTGCAGCTGCTGCAACAAAACTGCCTTGAGAAACTGCACTGTGAGGGAAAGAGAGGAATTATTCTTGCTAAAAAATGCTGCAATAAACTCCAGGCTGATGGAAATTATGATGTAAATGTGAGGGAATGATCCCTAATAGGATTGCTAGCTGAAATACTAGCAACTTCCTTCCTTCCTTTAGATCTGCAAGATAGACAGCATAATTCCTGAAGGAATTACTACTGTTGGGAGGTTAATAAATTTCGTCTTGATGTCTGATATAAAATGAATCTTTGGGAAGCTGATTTTTAAGCCCAAGGTGATAAGAATAAACCCCCAGCAATTCTCCAGCTAAAGTATTGAAGACAACTTCCTCCTTCCAAACTGATCTTCAGAAATCTGCATTTTCTGAATATGAGTGTTCTGCAGAAGTAGGAAAAGGAGATGGCACTTAAATCCTGATGTATAATGAGTGCAATCCTTTTTATAGAGATTCTCTAAGAAAGAGGTGGGATTATCAACCAGGAACACCCTATGCTAAACAACACTTGCAGTCTCTGCTAAACAGCCTAAGAAAGCAGTGGAATGTCACATGACAATTCCAGATCTGAGAAGATCTTACATCAAGAAATAATCATGATGCTCTCATCCTTTCCTTCATCTTATTTATATAAAATTTGAGCCTTCCCAAGCCTTGGCCCTCATCTATACTATGCTATCACATGTGGAAAAGATCCTCCAAGTTGGACTACATTGTTTGATGAAATCAACCATCATGTCTAGGTGCAATGTACACCTTCCATCAACTGTGTCTTGTTTGTACAACGTCCTCCATCACTTTATCATGAATGTCCCATGATATTTGACATCTTCAAGATCTTAGTTGACTAAATTATCCTCTGTTTGATCGCTTCAAGATCTTAGTTGATTGTGTCAACCTCCATGATCTATCTCATTAATGAGATAGGTTCTCCAATTTCATTCACATTAGTAGTTGCTCAACTACCTTATTATGTAGATCTAGACTTAATTAATCCACATTCACACACACAAAAGTGGATATTTATTCGTATTGAGGATTGTGGGTCCCTCCACCCTTTTATTTACTTAATGCTTTAAGAAAATCAAGGACTCTAATATTCCAAATATGATGCGAAAATTTTGGAATATTACATTTATAGTACCAACCATACAAAAATATGTACAAATAATAAAAACTATTTGCCTCAACCGGAAAAAAATGAAGGATACATAAGAATCATCTAATTAACCATCTCCCATGTAGCTTCTTCGGGCCCAAAGTGTTTCCATTGCAATTTAACTAGATCTATGGCTCTGCTCATGAGCATGATTTGTTTTCACTGCAATATGCACTGAGGTTCCAACTTGAATTATATCTCTTGCTCCACCTGCAATACAGACCAATCAATATCATAATTAACATCCTTTATATACCTTTTAAGTAATGAAACATAAAAAATTTCACTATTGGAGGTAGTCCAAGTCGATAGGCCACTGGTCCAATCCTCTCAAGGATCTCAAAAGGCCCGCAATAACGTGGTTCCAACTTGGCACCTGATCCAATCCTCAAGGATCTCTTCTTGGGCTTGATGTGAAAATACACATGCTCCCCAACCCAAAACTCCTTAAATTCACTGTGCTTTTATGCATAGCTCATCTGCCAATCCTATGCTTCCCTTAGATTCCTCTTTATAACCTGCAACTCTTGTTCCATATTTGCAAACATGTATGGTCCAATAAATACCCTGTTCATCAGATCACTCCAACTAATGGGAGTATTACAACACCTCCCATACAGTATCTCAAACAAAGTCATCTTCAAAGATTATTGATACCCATTTTTGAAAGAAAACTCGACCAATGAAAGGTACTCCTCTCATATCTTATGCCGATGCATCACATACATCCTCAATATGTCCTATAATATCATGTTGACCCTATTTTTATGTTAATCTGTCTGTGGATAATAAGTTGTGTCGAAGAAAAATATATGCCCAAACCTACAAACAATTCCTTCCAAAACTAGGAAGTGAACTTTACATCCATGTCTGACACAATCTTCTTCTCAACACCATGTAATCTCACAATCTCCCTGATGAAGACCTGTGCCACCTTACTAGCTGAATATGCTGATCCGGATTTATGTAGGAACACAACAGAATACACATATGACCATAAATACAAAAATGCAGTGAAAATAACACTTCATCACATTAATATCAAAGAATTGAAATTTGTTTACAGACAGAATGGAAATAAACTAGATAGGGCACTAGTAGCTTATCTCTGAGAAGAGATGTGGTGGATACAAGCTTCTGAACTATGTTACAATGAGGCTCAAGGGCCTCTTTATTATTGAGAAACAATGGAAAACCTTAAACATCCAAAAACATAACCCTAGGATATGAAGCACCAAAGCTATGGGCCCCGTTTGGGTAAATTGGTACATCAAATTCCCGGGGACGTAACTTTGGCATACGATCTCTGTTTGATGCACTCAATACCTTGTTAGAAAGATATATCCAAGGAATATGACTCTTGAGTGAGAAACATCGGTCTATAGACCCATTTTGCTCCTATTTTTTCCAAAAAAAAAGGCATTTAGGGCCTCAAAATGGCTCCGGAAGTTCAGGACCTGAAAAAAAAGCTAAAAATAGTAAATTGTGCTATAATTAAGGAAGTTGAAAAAATTAAAGAAAAAATGGTGGGCTCCAATTGGAATAGGAGGTTGGCCACGAAGATCCACCTGGATCATTCTTCCCCCCTTTAGGAAGCAATGGTACCCATTGCATTGAGTTCCTCCATGAGATGAGGAAACTTCTGTTGAACTTGGTCCTTGGTGAACCGCTTGCCTTGGTGCAGGAGTTGGCCAACTTTTACAACCCGATACAGTTGGATCTTCTACTAGTGAGTGTTCTTGATTTGCATGTCCATGATATAATATGTGGTAGCCTCTTCCATGCAGTCTAGGTTTAACTCTATTGGAGTGAATTGTTCTGCAATGTCGGAGGTGTCCAATAGAGGTGGGAAGCAGGGCTGAAGGCAATCCACATTGAATACTAGGTGTAGACCAAGGAATGGTGGAATACTAAGCTCGAAGGCATTGTTACCTACAGTCTTGGTGATGGTGTAGGACCCATATTGGAGTGGGAAAATCTTACAGTGGGGTGAAGTGAGGCGCTCCTTCTGTAAATGTCGCCACACTTTGTCACCCACCTGGAATTTGTGTTGTACTCGTTGCTAATCATGTCGTTTCTTGTACTTAGCATTGGATTGGTCCAATATGACATGAAACTATTGGTGGATATGATGAATGTGCTCAATGCAGTTTTTCTCTTTTCTGGCTTCAGACTGGACATGCGCTGAATCTGCTCGAGTAGCTACAATTGGCATGGCTACGTCAATGGAACAAAATGGTTGGAACCCCAAGCCCACCTGAAAGGGGATGTGGAAAATTGAGCTATGGATAGCCCGGTTATAACTATGTTGTACATAGGGAATGATCTCATCCCATGTGTATGGATGCTTTGACTTGTACATGCATAGAATGTGTACAATCATCCTGTTGATGACCTCTATCTGGCCATCAGTTTGGGGATGGAAAACTGTGGACTTGGTGAGCTTGCTGTCTAGCATTGACCAGAGGCTAGACCAAAATGTGCTAAGGAAACTACTATTTAGATTTGAGATTATAGACTGTGGGATCCCAAAGTGCACCCACACTCGTTCAAAGAAGAGTTTAGCAGTAGCTGCTGCTGTGATATTCTTCTTGCAAGTCGACATAATGGCCATCTTCGAGAAACTGTTGATGACCATGAAAACTAAGTCGTTTCCATGCTTAGTAGAAGGAAGGCCTAACACGTAATCCATGGAGATGGATTCCTAAGGTCGACTAGGTGTAGGTAGCGAAGTATAAAGGCCTTGCTTCTTGATGGTCGATTTAGGAATGGCGCAAGCAGTGTAGGATATGATGTACTTCCCAACATCCTGTCGAAGGTTCAGCCAATAGAAATAATTTTGTAGTACTGACACTATTTTCTCAACCCCTAAATGCCCATCGAATCGACTATAGTGTGCTTCCCAGATCATCTTGGCATGCTCGCTTGAAGGAACACAAAGGTGTCCCAGGTGACACAATAATGCATCCTGGAGGTGAAAATGTGGAACTTACGTACCGTCCAAGAGTGTCTTGTATGTGTGGCCAAATTTCGGATCGCTCTTGTAGAGAAGTGGTCAATCAGAAGTCTCATGCCCAAAATATTTGAGAACGGTGGTTAGCACCACAATCGGTGGTTGGATGTGGAAATATGCATCATTATTGATGCTCCCATTCTTATACTTGATGTTCAAATGAAATTGTTGCAGATATGTGGACCACTTCTGATGGTGATTGTTCTGCAACTTCCCTTATGTCTGTATGAACTAGAGGGGTCGGTGGTCTATGTGGATGACCATTTCCTTCCCCAAAATTTAATGCTTCCGTTGGCAGCATGCCTGTAAAATGGAATACATTTCTTTTTCATAAGTGGGATACTTGCAGACTATGTCAGATAGTGTCTCACTGTGATATGCCACTGGATGCCCTTTTTGAGTAAGAACTTCCCCAGTAGCATAGTCAGAGGCATATGTATCGATCTCAAATGGTTTTTTCAAGTCTGGTAATGTGAGAACTGGGGCAGAGCACAGAGCATAGGTTATGTTTCAATTCTACGAACACCTTCTGTTGATATTCCGACCAAAAGAAATTTTCTTTCGCTCATCCCTTGGTGACTTGTCTCAAGGGCCAAGTGATATGAGAGAATCCCAACATGAACCTGTGGTAGAAATTAGCAAGACCTATAAAGCTGTGAATCTCTGTTACAGTGGTTGGGGCTGGCCAATCCCGAATTACTTGTATCTTGGTTGGATCGACATGCACCCCTTTTTCATCAATAATGTATCCTAGGTACTGAACCTGGGTTACACCAAAAGTTCACTTCTCCAAGTTCACACACAACTTTTGTTTCCACAGTGTTTGGAGGACCTATCATATGTGGTGGAGGTGCTCTTCCCAATTATGGCTGAAGATCAGGAATTCATCCAAGTACACTACTACAAATGAGCTGGTGAATGGCCGCAATATATCGTCCATCAGACTCCTGAAGGTTACAGGAGCATTCGTCAACCTGAAAGGCATGATCAGCCATTTGAAAAGGCCCTCCTTGGATTTGAAGGCAATCTTCCACACATCGAAGGGTACGATTGGTACCTAGTGATACCTGGACTTCATGTTGATCTTGCCGAAATATTTCACCCCTTTGAGTTGATCTAGAAGGTCATCAATCCATGCGATCAGGTACCTATTTCAAACAATGATCTTGTTCAGTGCTTGATAGTCAATATACAGTCTCCAAGTCCCATCCTTCTTCTTCACCAACATGATTGGGCTCCCACAGGGTGATGAACTCTGCTGGATGTGACCTTTCTGCAGCAGCTCCTGAATCTTCCTCTTGATTTCATTGTTCTCTAGAATAGAGCATTGATAGATCAGTCCATTGGGCAGCGATGCACCTGGGGTCAGATCGATGGGGTGCTTGACCTGTCAGTGTAGAGGCACCCCTATGGGTGAGGTGAAGATGTCCCCGTACTCCTCCATGACCTTTTCCATATGTTGTTGTCGTGCAGAGGAGCCCTGTCTGGAGGTTGTGGCCACAATATTCTTCTTTCCTTGGGAGTGAATCATCAGGAAAAAAAATTTCTTGGTTTTGGAAATGAGCTTACTGCATTTTTTGTAGTAAAAAAAGAGATAGCTGTAGGCAGTGGTACCTTAGGTATCCTACAAAACTTATTGCCCAAAGTAAAAATAACAGTGCGAGGCCAGGACTCATACACAACATGCCGCTTCTACAATTATTATTGGCATAATAATACATCACAAACATCAAGATGATTAATGTCACATAATATCTCATCCATGAAGGGCTTGATGCTGTAGGGAAGGCAACACTGCTGGCTGACACGGAGATCCCGTCGTTGGTGAAGCCACCTGATGGTGTAGGAATGTGGGTGTGATGTGGCCAAAAAGCCCAATCGCTTCACGACCTTTGCTGAAAGGAGGTTTTTTTTGCTCCCACTATTGACTAAAATGTAGTGGGTAACCCTTTACCCACTTCTGGGGGTGGTAGAGACACTCCTCCTTTGGATCTTATGGTTCCTCCTTCTGGATCTTTACAGTGTCAATGATGTTGTTGGGCTCCACATCAGTAATGTACTTCCATTTTTCATTCCCCTTGTCGGGTTTTGATTCAAATTTAGAGCATGCATCTGGTTCAGAAGCCCTCATCTTGTCCACCAGTGACTGCTTGGCCCGACACTCACTTGTGTTGTGATGGAGTTCTTATGGAAGTCACACCACTTTCCTGTTTCCTTCTTCAACTTCATGGTGTTTTTATTTTCTTGCATCTTTGGTAGGTTATCTTGGGCCACCATGCCTTGGCTTTGTCCTTTGTTTTGTGGTTTGGGGGTACCTTTCCCTTGCTTTTGATTCATAGATCTAAAGTCTCGCTTCTTCTGTGTGAATTTTTTCTCAATCTTGGGAGCATACTAGCATGTCATACCAAGTGAGGAGATGTTGAGGAACTCCATTTCCTCATGAATGTATTAGTGCAGACAAATGTGATACTTCAACACCAAATGTTTCTCCGAATATTTGATACACAAATTTATGCGCAGGGTATGGAACAGATTCGTCAGTTCATGCACATCTTGATCCCTTTGCTGCCGCAACATAGTCCATTGTATGTACTTGTCATCATAGCTCCCCATGGGATAATATTGTTTCTTGATGGCATCTCAGAAAATAATTCCAAGTGGGTACGGTCAAGAATATAGAGGGTTCCCCCTCATCCTTTATCCCATAGTAGGTTTCCCACTAGTCCTTAACATAGAGGTAGCTTTGAGGAGTGAAAAAATAATCTTCTCCTTGTCAGAAAAGTCATGAACCGAGAAATATCATTTTAATAGATTGAACCATATATCTATGATGTCTGCATCTATTTTGCCCTAAAATATGGGAATGTAAAAGTTTACTTGTACCTTAAAAGGAGTTGTGCCTCTAGAGAATTCAAAGTTGGAGATCATGTTGATCAGTGGTTGTCATTGATGTCAACCCAAGCAGCATCAGGGGCTACCCCAATCTTTCATGGGAATTTTGACCTAAAAAATTACTATGTTCTGAGTCAAGGATATTTATTTTTTATGGTTTCTACTTGACGAGATGTTTCTGTTGATATATGTCATGCCACGTAATTCTTCACATGTGAGAGACATTCATGTTTGAAGTTAGTGACCCCAGTTAGTGGGCTAAAAATCCATGGGTTTGTGGCATCAAAATGATAACTGGTTATGGTCATTGAATAGTCAATAATTAATAATTTTAATCTCCTAAAATCCTTCCCATGTTCACTTGTTGAAGACCCTCTCAACCTAAGCATTTATATAAATTGTGATCCTCATATCCTCCTCATGTAGGGATTTCGCTACTTGAAACAGGTCATTGTGGAATTTTTTCTATAATTCTTTTCTATGAAGGTTTAAAAGAAATTTTTTTTATGAGGTGAACCAAAAATATTGAGGAATCTCGTGTAAAAATTTCAGATCATGGTGCGCAATATTTTCTGAGATATGATCTGTGGAAGTTAGGGTTTTTGCAGGCTCCTGAAATTCATCTCAAATAGGTGACCTTGGGAAACAAATCATAACTATATCTTTGAGTATCAGATTGGAATTTTATAAAAAGTGGCTGATAATGCACAGACTCTAGTTTGTTGTGTATCAATTTCAGAGCCGAATGAGGAAACCGTGATACGTGGCACACCATACAAGTTCACTCTACTGAACCAATCCATAATTAGGTCATTGTGATAGATTGGGAATAAATATGACTTGAAGAATCCAAATTGGGTCAAACCTGTGGCATTAAAAACAAGACTCATAGGAATATTATAGGATCGAAAATCATATATTGGGGATCTAAAATAATAGAGATACACAATATTTAATATCGAGCTCCTAGAAGGCAAGAAAAAGCTAGATCATGTGTTGTCATGGGCTACAAAGGACCAAACTTTCTAGGGAAGAAAATCAAAGCAAGGTGAAATAGAGGTAAGCTCTAGGTAATTATATTTTGTATATGCATGTTCATATCTTAATTGCACTATGTTCTTTGTATTCTAATTTGTTTTTCTTTTTTTTAGCACTGACATTTGCTCTACAGGATGAGGTAACTTTTTCTATTATCATCTCATGGGTATTTCCTTGAAGAATTTTTGTAGGTATTATATATTCATCAAGATAATACTCAATGTATGATCTAATGTTCTGAAGAGTGAGAAAGGGTTGCATGACATGATCAGCAATCAAGGTGCAGAACAACATCAAGAAGTTCACCACGTGAAGGCTTCACGTGGGCAGCACTACATACAATCATTGTAAAGGTATCATTGTACTGAGTCATTACAAAAGCATCATTATCAAATTTTTACAAGTTTCTATTTGCCAAGAATTGAATAGGCAGTGTCAAGAGGTATAGGATCATCATTAGGTATTTGTGTCATAGTTGGGGTTATGGTCTAGTGTGTCTTCTTCTTCTACATCATTCTATATCATTATAAAGTGGACCATTTTCCCTAGTATGGGAGTCCATTCTTCTTTTATTTTTCTATAGGGTGGTAGGGTGGTGCTAGGCCGATGCATGAAGTCATCAACAGGTTCAATCCTGTGAAAAATTTAGGGTGGTAGGGTGGTGCTAGGGTGAGTAGTAGATCATTGGGTGTTGGAGCATCCGTTCAGTTGACTACTGAAGAATATCGGGCATTGGAGCATCCATCTAGTGGGAGTTGGAGAAGAATTATTTTTTAGATTCTAGGAAGTTGGATGTTAGGTCCCTATATCACTAGTATAGTCCCTTATTATTGTTAGTGTAAACCCATTATTGTTATTATTGTACCCTTGTAACCCCCATTTTGTTATTATTGTGCCCTTAAATTATTATTTTTAGGTCAGCTAGGATTACATTGTGGCCCACTAGGATTACATTATGGCCCCATGGACTCCTATATATAGAAAGGAGGTTTTTTGAATTGTATCATCCAAGAATTGTTCATTTATGTAATGTATTGGAGGTTACCCCCTCAAAGTGGCTCATTTATAAGGCGTTGATATCTCTTTTCTTCTATTTTTGGAGCTGGTTACACAACATTTGGTATCAGAGCTTTGGATTCTAGGGTTTCGCTGCTCCAAACAAGTCATCGTGGAATTTTCGTTATAAATTTTTTTCTACAAAGTTTCAGAAGCTGATATTTTTAGGGTACGAAGCTAAAATCCTGAGGAAGATTATCTAAAAATTTCAGAGCTTGGTTCGCAATATTTTCGGATATATCATCTTTGGAAGTTAGGTCTTGTTTCAGGATACTAAACAGGTCATCATGGAATTTGCGCTATAACATTTTTTCTACGAAGGTTCAGAATCTGAAATTCTTATGGTGCGAAGCTAAAATCCTAAGGAAATTCTTCAAAAAAATTTAGAGCTTGGTTCGCAATATTTTTGGAGATATGATCTGTGGAAGGTAGTGCTTTTTCAGGCTCCTAAATTTCATCTCAAAGAGGTGACCGTGGGAAAAGTTCAATAACTCTCTCTCTGGGGATTGGTTTGGAGTGATGTAAAAACTGGTTGCAAGTACATGAACTTTAGTTTCTTGGCTATCAATTTCAGAGACAAAGGAAGAAACAGTGACACGTGGCAAGTCGTACAAGTTCGCTCTACTGAACCAATCCAGAATTAGGTCATTGTGGGAGATTGGACACAACTTTGTCTTGGAGAATCAAAATTAGGTCAGACCTGTGGAATTTGAAAGAAGCTTCAGAGGGATACTGCAGGGCAGAATTACAGATATTTAATATTTTCAATTACAGAGACAATTCAATTTCAATATCGAGCTCCTCAAAGCAAGTAAAAGGTGTGTATTTTTTTTTCCGAATTGCATAAGTCTTGTTTGAAGAATCAAGTTGAATTGATTTCGAGGCCATATTGTAGAATATATATCAATATTGGATTCTAAAATGGCCCCTAAAAAGAATTCAACACCCATTAAGCCTTTAGAAGGCTCTGCTATGACTCATGAAGATGAAGAATGGCAACATGACATATCAAAATTACAAGAGAAAGTGCAACAAATTTCGCTCTCACAAAGAAAAACAAAAAATGAAATGGAAGTTTTGAAGAAAGGCGTGGAAACTAAGATGGATGGTTTGAAGAAGGGCGTGGAATCTAAGATAGATGGCATGGAATCTAAGATTGAGGGCATGGAGGCTGGCATGGAATCTAAGATGGATGACATGGAAGCTAAGATCGATGAGAAAATGGAAAACATGAAGAATTTTCTAAAAGCAAACATGGAAGGTTTGACAAAGTTGATACAAGAAATGTTTCCTAATGGTGAAAAGATAGTAGAAGAACCTCATGATGAGAACAAAATAAATGTTAATCGTGATTTCATAAACTCTAATGTTGGCGGGAAGAACCACCATATTCCAAAGATGGATATGAGGAAGTTTGATGGAAAGGATCCTGTAACATGGATACTAGAGATGGAGCAATATTTTGATCTCCATAACGTGCAAAACACACAAAAGGTACGCATTGCAACTTTACATTTAGAACAAAATACATTTGTATGGTATCGATGGCTTTGCTCCCGTAAAAAAATTGTCACTTGGTCAATTTTTACGGAAGAAATGATAGCACATTATGAGGATACAATGAGCAACACCTTCTTTAGCCAATTGATAAATCTCAAACAAAAGGGTTTAGTGGGGCAGCACATTGAGGACTTCCAAAAATTGAATATAAGGGTAACTGATATTCCAGAGGAACACAGGATTGATCTCTTCATAGGTACTCTAAAGGATAACATCCAACATGAATTTCATGTTTTGGAACCTGATTCATTGGAGAAGGCATTCAGGTTGGCAAGAAAAGTTGAATGTAAAATTATGGCGACAAGGAAGCCTACCACTCAATTCTATAAATAAGGAAGTGTTGCTATGCCTAGATTTCCACAACCTACAAGGTTGACACCACAACAATTGGAAGAAAAAAGAGCAAAAGGGCTTTGCTACGGTTGTGATAGCAAATACACTAAAGGTCATAAGTGTGCTGAGAAGAAATTATTTTACATAGATTGTGAAGAGGAAGAAGAAAATGAACAAGAAGAGGATATACACCGGGAACCAGCCCCAAAAGAGGAAGAAATGAATCCGACCATATCGTGTAATGCACTGGCAGGAATTACCACTCCTCAAACTCTCAAGATAAAAGGACAAATCAAGAAGAAAAAGGTACTAGTGTTGATTGATTCAGGTAGCACCCATAATTTTATTCATTGTAAGGTAGCCAAGGAATTAAATTGTTTCCTATACCCAGCACCAGAATGCCAAGTGATGGTTGCAAATGGAGGAACTATAAATTGCTCTGGGAAATGCCATAATATCAAGCTAACCATGGGGGAATATGTACTAACTAGTCCAATGCTTTCCATTTCTATGGGAGGTGTTGATGTTGTACTAGGATTACAATGGTTACAATCTTTGGGGATGGTAGCTTTTAATTTTCAAGAAATTTTATTGAAATTTTTTTCAGAAGGAAAGGAAGTTGAATTACGAGGAATTGCAGGGAAGCCAGGAAGGATAATAATCTCTAATGTCATGAAAAAGCTTCTAAAGAAAGAACAACGAGGCGTAATTGCACAATTATGCTCACTAGAAGTTCCAACATCAAAATCATCTATTCTTGCAGATCTCCAACAAGTATTGCACAATCATTCCAAGGTATTTGAAACTCCCAAAGGACTCCCACCTATTCGTTATCATGATCATGCTATTCATTTGATTCTAGGAAGTGTTCCTCCAAACATCAGGCCTTATAGATATCCTTATGTCCAAAATAGCGAAATTGAACGTATGATTGCAGAAATGTTGGAGGCAGGTATAATTCAACCTATTCAAAGTTATTTCTCTACTCCTGTAGTATTGGTACACAAGAAGGATGGATCATGGCGAATGTGTCCGGATTATAGGGAGCTCAATAAGCTCACCATTAAAGATAAATTTCCCATTCCTGTGATTGATGAATTATTGGATGAATTACATGGAGCAACTTATTTTACCAAGTTGGATCTTCGTTCAGGATATCATCAAATTAGAATGAAGATTGAAGATATTCCAAAAACAGCATTTCAAAGTCATGAGGGTCATTATGAATTTTTGTTCATGCCTTTTGGCCTTACCAATGCACCTTCTACATTTCAAGGGTTGATGAATTCCATTTTCAAACCCTTCCTTAGAAAATTTGTGCTAGTATTTTTGATGATATACTAATCTATAGCAGGCCTTGGAAGGATCATGTTGAACATGTTGACAGGGTGCTCAAACTATTGCAGGAGAAACAATTATATGCAAAAACATCCAAATGTTTCTTTGGAGTACAAGAGGTGGAATATCTGGGTCATATTGTATCTCATGAGGGTGTTAAAGTAGACACTAACAAAATTAAAGCCATTAAGGAATGGAAAGTCCCCACAACCATAAAGCAGTTGCGAGGATTTCTCGGGTTAACAGGGTATTATCGCAAGTTTGTTAAGAATTATGGGAGAATAGCAGCACCTCTAACAACATTATTGAAGAAAGATGCATTTTCATGGACTCTTGAAGCAACTAAGGCTTTTGAACATCTTAAAGAGGCAATGTGCCTAGCGCCTGTCTTAGCTACGCCAGACTTCACAAAAACATTTATTACAAAATGTGATGCCTCAGGAAATGGAATTGGTGCTGTTTTAATGCAGGAAGGAAGACCCATTGCTTTTGAAAGTCGTCCAATCAAAGGAAAGTATTTATAGAAACCTATTTATGAGAAGGAAATGTTAGCAATACTGCATGCACTAAAGAAATGTCGAACTTACCTAATGGGAAGACACTTCAAGGTAAAAACTGGTCATGATAGTCTTAAACACTTTTTGGAACAAAGAATATCTTCAGAAGAGCAGCAAAAATGGGTCACAAAGATGTTGGGTTATGACTTTGAAATAATCTACAAAAAAGGAAAGCTTAATTTTGTTGCAGATGCACTCTCAAGAAAGAATGAAGAGGTGGAAGAATTGCTTTGTGCCATTTCTATTATCCAACCAGATTGGATAACCGAAGCAAGAGATGAATGGAAGAAGGAAAAATATGTATGGACACTCATTCAAAAGTTGAAGCAAGATCCTAGTACATCTGATACATTTAGTTGGAAAAATGATTCCTTATAGTACAAAGATCGCTTATATCTTTGTAAGAATTCCCAACTAAAAAAAAATATTCTTCTGGAATTGCACACTTCTCCTTTAGGAGGACACTCAGGATTTTTAAAAACTTACCACAGGGTGAAGAAAGATTTTTTTTGGGATGGCCTTAAATCTGATATTCAAAATTTTGTGACGGAATGTTTGGTTTGCCAGCAAAATAAAGTTGAGACAATGAAGACCCTGGAACTTCTACAACCTTTATCCATTCCAAGTCAACGTTGGGAGGATATTTCAATGGATTTTATCACAGGTTTACCTAAGTCTGAAGGAAAGAATGTCATCATGGTGGTAGTTGATAGAATTACCAAGTATGCACACTTTTGTGCATTATCTCATCCATTTAAGGCAAGTACAGTTGCTACTACATTTATGGACAGAATTCAAAAGCTACATGGAAGCCCAAGGGTTATTGTGAGCGACAGAGATCCCATTTTTACTGGAAATTTTTGGACGGAGTTATTTTCTTGTTTGGGTACTCAATTAGCTCATAGCTCAGCTTATCATCCTCAATCTGATGGTCAAACTGGGATAGTAAATAAATGTTTGGAAGGATATCTTCTTTGTTTTGTATCTGATAAACAAACACAATGGGTCAAATGGTTACCTCTCGCTGAATGGTGTTATAACACTTCCTTCCATACTGCAGCAAAAATGACCCCATTTATGGCACTTTATGGATATCATCCACCATCCATCACATCATATTTAAGAGAAAATTCGAAGGTTCAAGCAGTGGAAGATCACATCGAGCATCGGCAAGAAGTTCTCCAACTCTTAAAGGATAACCTAAATTTGGCACAAAATCGAATGAAACAACAGGCAGATCAACATCGCAGCGAGAGAAGTTTTGATGTAGGAGATTGGGTATTTTTGCGGCTACAACCATACAAACAAATGTCCCTCAAGCAAGCTAAGAAGGATAATAAATTATCGCCAAAGTACTATGGTCCTTACAAGGTGTTGCAAAAGATTGGTACTATGGCATACAAATTGGAGCTTCCTGCTTCTTCGCGAGTGCATCCGTTTTTCCATGTTTCATGCTTAAAGAAGGTTATAGGTGAAAATCTTCCAGTTCAAACAATATTGCCAGAACTTGATGAGGAAGGAAAAATCATATTGGAACCTGAAGCGGTCATGGAAACAAGAACTCGACAACTACGGAATCGATCAATTTAAGAGTATCTCATCAAGTGGAAGAACTTACCCACTGAAGATTCTACATGGGAGGATGAGAATTTTATACAGAAGCACCCAGAGCTACTCAAGTGTTGAGGACAATACTTTTTTGAAGGAGAGGGGCATGTTAGGTCCCTATATTACTAGTATAGTCCCTTATTGTTGTTAGTGTAACCCCCTTATTGTTATTATTGTACCCTTGTAACCCCATATTGTTATTATTGTGCCCTTAAATTATTATTGTTAGGTCGGCTAGGATTACATTGTGGCCCACTAGGATTACATTATGGCCCCATGGACTCCTATGTATAGAAAGGAGGTTTTGTGAATTGTATCATCCAAGAATTGTTCATTGTATCATCTAAGAATTGTATCATCCATAGTTGGGGTTATGGTCTAGTGTGTCTTCTTCTTCTACATCATTCTATATCATTATAAAGTGCACCAATTTCCCTAGTATGGGAGTCCATTCTTCTTTTATTCTTCTATAGGGTGGTAGGGTGGTGCTAGGCCGATGCATGAAGTCATCAACAGGTTCAATCCTGTGAAAAATTCAGCGTGGTAGGGTGGTGCTAGGGTGAGTAGTAGCTCATTGGGTGTTAGAGCATCCGTTTAGTTGACTACTGAAGAATATCGGGCATTGGAGCGTCCATCTAGTGGGAGTTGGAGAAGAATTCTTTTTTAGATTCTAGGAAGTTGGATATTTATTTTCAATTGGAGTTGAATATTAAATAATTATTAGAAAAGAATTCAGGTGGTTTTTGTCCCGAATGGGGTTTCCACCTTAAAAACTGTGTGTATTTGTGTTCCTTTTGTTTACTGCTATCATTGTACAAACATTGATAATAATTGAAGTTTAACTAATTCTATGAAAGATTAATAATAATACTAATTGAAAGGAATACTGATTCACCCCCCCTCTCAGTATTTCCAACAATTGGTATCAGAGCTTGGTTCCTTCAATAGAATTTTAATAGCTAGAAGGAGGTCATGGAGCATGCCAAAAATGATGCACCTCTGTTCAACGAAAATATTTATGCACTTTGGAAAGGAAGAATGGAGGTCTATCTCTTGGCACAAGGTTACGAAGTATGGGGAACTATTAAAAATGGATTTACACCAACCGCAGATGAACAAGGTAAGAAGAATTTGGTAAATGATGCAAAATCAAAGAATATTATTATCAGTGGAATTATTGAATCTTCTTATCATAAGGTGTTGGGTTGTAAAACCACCAAAAATGCATGGGGAAAACTTGAGAATATATATGTAGGTGACTCAAATTTCAAAGAAGAAAAGTTTCAAATCTACAGAGAAAAATTTGATCAACTCAGAATGAAAGAAGATGGAAACATTGATGCATACTTCCAACACATTGATGAAATAACCAACACTTTGGAAGGATTGGGAGAGCCTGTTGACAGGAAGACTATTATACGAAAGATTTTTAGAACGTTACCGGGGAGATTCAACCCAAAGGTATCAGCCTTAGAATATAGTGAAAATCTAGAAAAACTCAGCACAAAGGAATTACATGGAGTTCTCATAGCATATGAAATGAGACTTGATGAATAAGAGGGTACTTCACATCTAGAAACTGTGTTTGTTGCGTCTAAGAAAACCAATAAGGATAAACAAACTTCAAAGGAAAAGTCCTGCACTTGCAAGTGTGAAGAAAATGAAGATGATGAAGAAGGTATTTCAGATGGAGAATATGCTTACTTTACGAGAAAACTAAAAATTGGTAAGGGAAAATTCAAAGGTAAACTTCCATTGATATGTTTCAGCTGTGGTGAGGTTGGGCATTTCACAGCAAAATTTATGAACAAAAGTGATGGAAACTGAAAAGGAAAGAAAGGATTTAATAAATTCAAAATGTAAGGCAAAAAGAAAGGATTTAAAAGGAACTTTCTCTCTAAAGAATATAGCTCATCATCCGATGAAGACAATGACAATGAAGAAGAAGCTAGTGAGAGAGTATTGTTTATGGCCAAGCACAATAAATAAGACTTATCAAACAACGAAGAAGAAGGGTTGACCATAGAATAATTTTCTAAGGAGGCAATTACGCTTATAAAAGAGATCAAGGCTGAGAAGGTCCATTCCAATACTCTTGAAGAACAAGTTCAAGGTCTCAAAATTGAAGTTGAAGAACACAAATGTATTGAAGAGTCACTTCAAAATAAGTTGGAAGAAAGAAACCAAGAAAGGGAAGCATTAGAAGCCGAAGTAGTCTCGCTGCTTAAGGAAGTGAAGAAGGGAAAATTATCCAAAACTATGCCAAAAACTCAAGGGAATTGGAATAACTCATCAACAATCAATGTTCTTACAATGATAAAACTGACCTCACTTACAAAGAAGAAGAAGAAGGTTCTTCTACAATAAAATACAATGAAACTATGAGATCTACATGCATGTAGACTTCATTGGACAAGATTCACAAGAAAAACCTTGAAGACAATTGCTCGACGAAGATTTTCATCTAGGCATCAACTTATTTTTCATGACTATTGCTATTCATGTGGAAAATTTGGTCATAAAGCTATAGAATGTCATACGTACCCTAGGAACCAATACAATTCCAGGAGATCTTTCAAATATGAACCTCCCAGGGCTCAACGAAACATCAATAGATTTGAACATTTAAGAAACAATATGGAATGATACAAATGTCGAAACTTTGGATAGATAGCCATAGACTACAGACTTGAAAATACTCCAGAAGAATCTTCGAAGCCATAAAACGAACGAACATGGAAGAAGAAGAAGACTGATAATTTTTCTCTCACTCTGAAGGCTCAAAACAACAAATATGTGTGGTATGTTGATAGCGGTTGCTCAACACATATGACTGGAGATAGAAAGAAATTTGTATCTGTGGAAGAGAAGAATGATGAAACCATATCCTTTGGAAATGATGGATCTTCAAATGTTATAGGATCGGGTACCGTTACTCTCGGAAGCAAATATTTTCTAGCGAGGAATGTTCTATTGGTTGAAAACATGAATCAAAATTTTCTCAGTGTTGGTCAAATGTGTGATCAAGGACACACAATGCTATTCAAATCCACAAATGTGAAATCAAGAAAGGCAGGTATGGTAAAATTGTGGCTATAGAAAGTAGAGCTCAAAAAAATATATATGTTCTAGATGAAGCAACTATTAACCAGGAAGAAGTAAATAATTGTTACACAACAATTTGTCACCGTCCATGCCATTCCCCATCCCGCACATTGGAGGGCTCATTTCGTGACCTGTGAGCAGAGACAAGACTTGAAAACACTTTCATGACATCCCTCTGAACATGAGCTTTCATTGCCCTGAAGACATCTCTTTGCAAAAAACCCTAAAAACACCTCTTTTTGCATTGGCACGGGCAGCCAGTTCAGTACCCGTGTCAGTGGAGGAAATCCTTCAAACAGGGTGCGCCAATTGGCACTCTGTCCTAGAGTTGCACTCGTGCAAACCATTTTAAGGAGTGTTTTAAAAAAAAAAAATGGCGGAAGTTTCGTCCTAACAAATTCCTGGACTGCTATCTATCTTGAGTTGGGAGGTTTGGCTACGGATTTCCATAGAGAGGAAGTGGTTTGCCACCTCTCATGGAAGCTTCCTTGATGATAGGGCCAATCCCATGATTATAGGGATCCCAACTCCCCTTCCTCCATCTATAAAAGCTTGCTCATCTCCTTTGCAAGCTAGTATCCAAGTTCCCAAGAGCCTTATGCTGTAAGAGCCTTGATTCATTCCCTTGAGGCCAAATCCAAGCAAGGAGATCATTGTCAAGTATTCGAAGAGAGAGGTTTGTCCCATCCCTAACAGGCTTTATCGAGACATGCTCTGCTGATGACCCGCTGAAGGAGAATTCAGCGTCGGAACTATGGTTGTATTCTTCTTTGATTGATTAATAATAAGTGACTATTGGTTATGGTTCCACTCTTGTTGTTAATTATGATGATGAGTTATGTCTTTTCCGACTGACATATAGTTGCATATACTGGATTTCATGCTTGCGTTTGTTTTGTTTCTCGCATGTGCAGGTGTCCGATCACGGAGATCATGAGGATTGTGATCTGCCAGAGCTAAGGAACGGGAGTGCTACTTTCTCTACGAGCTACAACATTGGATTCCAGGTAAGCCTTCATCGCTAGTTGGTCTATTTGCAATTAGGAACCTGCACTGTAGCATGAAAGATTGTTGCTAGACCCGATCTGGGCTAGTAGGGATCGCCTCTGTCCGCAGAGGGGATTAACCTCTTCAAAAATTTGGTGACTCCACTGGGGATAGCATATTCTTGTAATATAAGTCCATCCTAGTACATTTAGCAAGCCCTAGGAAGGAGAGACTCGAGTATCGTCATTTCGACTGGATCTAATGTCATCAGGGTTTAACGAGTCTGACAAAGGAAGAACTCGACATCTTTTCATATTTAGAGAGTTTGAAAAGACAACGGAAAATTAAACTCCAACGGTCCCTTTTCGTAAATATTTTCTCAGGCCTGAAAAGGTAGAAAACAATATGTGAGAAAACCTCCTAGTCGTGATAGACTAGGGTATTCCTTTTTCGTAAATAATCCATCCCAGCCCGAAAAAGGGGTAAACGTATACTGGGTAGATGTCGTTTCATGGCGACTTTAATGAGATGGAAATGACAAGGGCCTCGACAATCTTTTCATGTTTAGAGAGTTAGAAAAGAGCTGAAAGATGACTCCAAAATGACTTTTTCGTGTTTGCAGTATGTCGCTCTTGAACATGGCACTTGTCTGCATTTGTGCCAGGTTGGGGACATATTATCTCATTTTTCACTTGCTTCCATGGGTTTGGGTGATCCCTTTTTACCTCTCATCCACTCTTTGCCTCGTCATCATGACCTATGATTTGTTGATGTCAAATACTACCAAATCCACTGTTGTGCTGCCGATATGTTCAAGAGAATTTGACCTCTGCAAGTACCAACCTTCCTCTGATTCTCATCTGATCGTGATTCACAAAAAAAATATGTTCCTCTATCTCGCGTCGATGATGTGGGAAACACTATGGCCCACCTTAGATCAAGGTCACTTCCTGTCGACTTCAGCTCATTATCCAGGAAGCTGATCTAGAGACTCCCTTCTGGTACCTTGGAGCCTGCATGCCTCAATGGAAGGTTCTTTGCATTTGATGTGAGGTTTTCATCAATGGCCTCCGATCTAGTGATTCTATGGGTGATCGACACCAGCTCATTGATTCACATGCCGTAGATTGTACCTGTAGTACCTTGAGGGCCATTTTCATTATGGGTGGTTCCTCTCGTGTCTGTTAACAACTTTCATCATTGGCTGGTAATCAGACGATGTTCTTGCATGTTCGACTTCAACTCACTTATTCGCATGCTTGAACTTGTACTTTGTTTGGCTCAAGATGGAGCGCAAGACCCCGGATTCCTGTCTGTTATAATCCAGGCTGCGATTTTGTGGATTATTATGATTAGTTGCATGACTCACTGATTGGATGGCTGCGACCATACCTGAGTCTATCTATCGATCCTTACTAGATGGTTGTGTCCATTCCTTGGATCTAGATTATTTTAGACTCTGTTATGGATGGCTATGCCCATACCACGTATATATCATGTATTTGAGACATCAGTTGTACTTCTTCACGCAGGTTTTCCGACGGCAGTGTTTTCAGTCAGACATGTTCTCGTAAATCATTTCACCCCTCTCTCTCGTTCAGGCCTCATACTTTAGGGGGCATCTGTTACACAAAAATTTGTCATCGTCCCTGCCATTCCCCATCCTGCACATTGGAGGTCTCATTCTGTGACCTGTGAGCAGAGACAAGACTTGAAAACACTTTCATGACATCCCTCTGAACATGAGCTTTCATTGCCTTGAAGACATCTCTTTGCAAAAAACCCTAAAAACACCTCTTTTTGCATTGGCGCGGGCAGCCCATTTAGTACCCGCGCTAGTGGAGGAAATCCTTCAAAGAGGGTGTGCCAATTGGTGCTCTGTCCCAGAGTCACACTCGCGCCAACCATTTTAAGGAGTTTTTTTTAAAAATAAATGGCGGAAGTTTCATCCTAACAAATTCCTGGACTGCTATCTATCTTGAGTTGGGAGGTTTGGCTATGGATTTCCATAGAGAGGAAGTGGTTTGCCACCTCTCATGGAAGCTTCCTTGATGATAGGGCCAATCCCATGGTTATAGGGATCCCAACTCCCCTTCCTCCATCTATAAAAGCTTGCTCATCTCCTTTGCAAGCTAGTCTCCAAGTTCCCAAGAGCCTTATGCTCTAAGAGCCTTGATTCATACCCTTGAGGCCAAATCCAAGTAAGGAGATCATTGTCAAGTATTCGAAGAGAGAGGTTTGTTCCATCCCTGACAGGCTTTATCGAGACATGCTCTGCTGATGACCCGCCGAAGGAGAATTCAGCGTCGGAACTATGGTTGTATTCTTCTTTGATTGATTAATAATAAGCGACTATTGGTTATGGTTCCACTCTTGTTGTTAATTATGATGATGAGTTATGTCTTTTCCAACTGACATATAGTTGCATATACTGGATTTCACGCTTGTGTTTGTTTTGTTTCATGCATGTGCAGGTGTCCGATCACGGAGATCGTGAGGATTGTGATCTGCCAGAGCTAAGAAACGGGAGTGCTACTTTCTCTACGAGCGACAGCGTTGGATTCCAGGTAAGCCTTCATCGCTAGTTGGTCTATTTTCAATTAGGAACCTGTATTGTAGCATGAACGATTGTTTCTAGACCCGATCTGGGCTAGTAGGGATCACCTCTGTCCACAGAGGGGATTAACCTCTTCAACAATAATGATCATCAAGATATACCAAACAAAAACAAGAAGCTCCTCCAAAGTGAAGAAAATAATGGATTCAAAAGAACCATCCATCAAATCAAATCATTGGTGACATAGATGAAGGTCGACAACTTTGTTCATCACAACAAGCTCACATTTATTTTCTAGCAACCTTTGAGCCTAGAATTTTTGAGGAAGCCAACTAGAATGAACATTGGGTAGCAAATATGAATGAAGAATTGGATCTAATTGAGAAGAATAACACCCGGGAATTAGTTCCACGACCAAAATATAAACATTTCATTGGGACTAAATGGGTGTTCAGGAACAAATTGAATGAAGATGGACATGTTACCAGAAACAAAGCAAGATTGGTTTGTAAAGGTTATTCACAAGTGGAAGGAATTGATTTCGACAAAAACATTTCACCAGTTGCTAGAATGGAAGCCATCCAGATGTTTCTCGCCTATGCATGTTCAAGAAAAAACAAAGTGTACCAAATGTATGTTAAGTCAACATTTCTGAATGGTGAATTAGAAGAAGAAGTTTACATCGAACAACTTAGAGGTTTTCTACTATCAGAAAAAGAAGACTATGTTTGCAGGTTAAATAAGGCTCTATACAGTCTCAAGCAGGCTCCCAGAGCATGGTATGCTCATCTTGATGGTTATCTACATCAACAAGGGTTCAAGAAAGGTACTTCTGATAGCAATATTTATGTATAAATAGATAAAGATAATTTAACAATCATTGAGGTATATGTGGATGATATAATATTTGGTAGCAATGATGATCGACTATGTAAGAACTTTGCTACAAAGATGAAAAGTGAGTTTGAGATGTCTTTACTTGGTGAGATGACATACTTCTTAGGGCTTCAAATATCTTAGCGAGAGAAAGGAATATTTATATGTCAAGCCAAGTACATCAAGGAAATTCTCAATAAATTCAAAATGGAATATTGCAAACTCGTCCTTACTCGAATGGTAACAGGTTGAAAATTTAGCATAGACGACTCATCTAAGGATGTGGATCAGAGGTTGTACAGATCTATGATTGGTATTCTTCTATATGCAACAACCTCCCAACTAGATTTTATGCAAGCAGCTGGACAAGTAGCAAGATTCCAAGCAGCACTAAAAGAATCACATATTATTTCTGTTAAAAGAATTCTTCGATATCTAAAGGGCACAACAGAATATGTCTTGTGGTATCTCAAGGGTAAAAATATCATTATTCAAGCCTTTACAGATGTAGATTGGGAAATAAGCGTTGATTATTGTATGAGTACTAGTGGACCAAAATTCTATCTAGGTGGTTGTCTCATATCATGGTTGAGAAACAAGAAAACCTCAATCTCGTTATCTACATCGGAAGCAGAATACATTGCATCGATAGCTTGTTGTACTCAAGTCCGTTGGATGATTTTTTTTTTAAAAGATCTTCAAGTACAATTTAGTGAGCCTATTCCCATATTCTGTGATAACACCAGTGCCATCATCATCTCCAAGAATCCTGTCAGGCATTAAAAAACAAAACACATTCCGGTCAAATATCATTTTGTTAGAGAACAAGTCAATGAAAATAATATCAAACTTGAATATTTTGGTACAAAAGAACAAATCACTAATATCTTCACTAAACATCTACCTCGTGAAGCATTTGAATACCTTCACCAGAAGCTTGGGATTCACCCAAGTTCTCATTAGATTTTCCTTATTCAAAATATAAAGGGGGAGTGGAAGTGTGTACAGGTCCACAGGATGCTTGTGTGTAAGGGGAAGTTACCCTTTTCCATTGATTTCAAAGGGGGATAGAACGTTTGTTGTGTAACCAACTCCAAAAATAGAAGAAAAGAGATATCAATGCCTTAGAAATGAGCCACTTCAAGGGGGAAATCTCCAATACATTACATAAATGAACAATTTTTGGATGATTCAATTTACAAAACCTCCTTTCTATATATAGGAGTCCATGTGGCCATACTATAATCCTAGTGGGCCACAATGTAATCCTAGCCGACCTAACAATAATAATTTAAGGGCACAATAATAAAAAAATGGGGGTTACAAGGGTACAATAATAACGATAAAGGGGTTACACTAATAACAATAAGGTACTATACTGGTAATATAGGGACCTGACATGCCCCTCTCCATCAAAAAAGTGTTGTCCTCAACGCTTGAGTAGCTCTGGGTGCTTCTTTATAAACTTCTCATCCTCCCATGTAGAATCTTCAGTGGGTAAGTTCTTCCACTTGATGAGATACTCTGAAATTGATCGATTTTGTAGCTTTCGAGTTCTTGTTTCCGTGACCTCTTCAGGTTCCAATATGACTTTTACTTCCTCATCAAGTTCTGGAAATATTGTTTGAACTGGAAGATTTTCACCTATAAACTTTTTTAAACATGAAACATGGAAAACTGGATGCACTCGCGAAGAAGCAAGAAGCTCCAATTTGTATGCCATAGTACCAATCCTTTGCAACACCTTGTAAGGACCATAGTACTTTGGCGATAATTTATTATCCTTCTTAGCTTGTTTGAGGGACATTTGTTTATATGGTTGTAGTTGTAAAAATATCCAATCTCCTACATCAAAACTTCTCTCGCTGCGATGTTGATCTGCCTGTTGTTTCATTCGATTTTGTGCCAAATTTAGGTTATCCTTTAAGAGTTGGAGAACTTCTTGCTGATGCTCGATGTGATCTTCCACTGCTTGAACCTTCGAATTTTCCCTTAAAGATGATGTGATAGATGGTGGATGATATCCATAAAGTGCCATAAATGGGGTCATCTCGCTGCAGTATGGAAGGAAGTGTTATACCACCATTCAGCGAGAGGTAACCACTTGACCCATTGTGTTTGTTTATCAGATACAAAACAACGAAGATATCCTTCCAAACATTTATTTACTATCTCGGTTTGACCATCGGATTGAGGATGATAAGATGAGCTATGAGCTAATTGAGTACCCAAACAAGAAAATAACTCCGTCCAAAAATTTCCAGTAAAAATGGGATCTCTGTCGCTCACGATAACCCTTGGGCTTCCATGTAGCTTTTGAATTCTGTCCATAAATGTAGTAGCAACTGTACTTGCTTTAAATGGATGAGATAATGCACAAAAGTGTGCATACTTGGTAAATCTATCAACTACCACCATGATGACACTCTTTCCTTCGGACTTAGGTAAACCTGTGATAAAATCCATTGAAATCTCCTCCCAACGTTGACTTGGAATGGATAAAGGTTGTAGAAGTCTCGGGGTCTTAATTGTTTCCACTTTATTCGACTGGCAAACCAAACATTCCGCCACAAACTTTTGAATATCAGATTTAAAGCCATCCCAAAAAAATTCTTTCTTCACCCTGTGGTAAGTTTTTAAAAATCCTGAGTGTCCTCCTAAAGGAGAAGTGTGCAATTCCAGAAGAATCTTTTGTTTTAGTTGGGAATTCTTACAAAGATATAAGCGATCTTTGTACCATGAGGAATCATTTTTCCAACTAAATGTATTAGATGTACTAGGATCTTGCTGCAAATTTTTAATGAGTGCCCATACATCTTTGTCCTTCTTCCATTCATCTCTTGCTTCGGTTATCCAATCTAGTTGGATAATAGAAATGGCACAAAGCAATGCTTCCACCTCTTCATTCTTTCTTGAGAGTGCATTTGCAACAACATTAAGCTTCCCTTTTTTGTAGATTATTTCAAAGTCATAACCCAACATCTTTGTGACCCATTTTTGCTGCTCTTCTGAAGATAGTCTTTGTTCCAAAAAGTGTTTAATACTATCATGATCAGTTTTTACCTTGAAGTGTCTTCCCATTAGGTAAGTTTGCCATTTCTTTAGTGCATGCGGTATTGCTAATATTTCCTTCTCATAAATAGGTTTCTGTAAATACTTTCCTTTGATTGGACGACTTTCAAAAGCAATGGGTCTTCCTTCCTGCATTAAAACTGCACCAATTCCATTTCCTGAGGCATCACATTCCACAATAAAGGTTTTTGTGAAGTTTGGTGTAGCTAAGACCGGTGCTAGGCACATTGCCTCTTTAAGATGTTCAAAGGCCTTAGTTGCTTCAGGAGTCCATGAAAATGCATATTTCTTCAATAATGTTGTTAGAGGTACTGCTATTCTCCCATAATTCTTAACAAACTTGCGATAATACCCTGTTAACCCGAGAAATCCTCGCAACTGCTTTATGGTTGTGGGGACTTTCCATTCCTTAATGGCTTTAATTTTGTTAGGGTCTACTTTAACACCCTCGTGAGATACAATATGACCCAGATATTTCACCTCTTGTACTCCAAAGAAACATTTGGATGTTTTTGCATATAATTGTTTCTCCTGCAATAGTTTGAGCACCCTGTCAACATGTTGAACATGATCCTTCCAAGACCTCCTATAGATTAGTATATCATCAAAAAATACTAGCACAAATTTTCTAAGGAAGGGTTTGAAAATGGAATTCATCAACCCTTGAAATGTAGAAGGTGCATTGGTAAGGCCAAAAGCCATGACCAAAAATTCATAATGACCCTCATGAGTTCGAAATGCTGTTTTTGGAATATCTTCAGTCTTCATTCTAATTTGATGATACCCTGAACGAAGATCCAACTTGGTAAATAAATTGCTCCATGTAATTCATCCAATAATTCATCAATCACAGGAATGGGAAATTTGTCTTTAATGGTGAGCTTATTGAGCTCCCTATAATCCGGACACATTCGACATGATCCATCCTTCTTGTGTACCAATACTACAGGAGCAGAGAAAGAACTTTGACTAGGTTGAATTATACCCGCCTCTAACATTTTTGCAATCATACGCTCAATTTCGCTCTTTTGGACGTAAGGATATCTATAAGGCCTGATGTTTGGAGGAACACTTCCTGGAATCAAATGAATAGCATGATCATGATCACGAATAGGTGGGAGTCCTTTGGGAGTTTCAAACACCTTGGAATGATTGTCCAAGACTTGTTGGAGATCTGCGGAAATAGATGATTTTGATGTTGGAACTTCTAGTGAGCATAATTGTGCAATTACGCCTCGCTGTTCTTTCTTTAGAAGCTTTGTCATGACATTAGAGCTTATTATCCTTCCTGGCTTCCCCGCAATACCCCGTAATTCAACTTCCTTTTCTTCTGAAAAAAATTTCAAGAAAAGTTCTTGAAAATTAAAAGCTACCGTCCCCAAAGATTGTAACCATTGTACTCCTAGTACAACATCAGCACCTCCCATAGGAATGGAAAGAATTGGACTATTCAATACATATTCCCCCATAGTTAGCTTGATATTATGGCATTTTCCAGAGAAATTTATAGTTCCTCCATTTGCAACCATCACTTGACATTCTGGTGCTGGGTATAGGAAACAATTTAATTCCTTTGGCTACCTTACAATGAAAAAAATTATGGGTACTACCTGAATCAATCAACACTATTACCTTTTTCTTCTTGATATGTCCTTCTATCTTGAGAGTTTGAGGAGTGGTAATTCCTGCCAATGCATTACACAATATGGTCGGACTCATTTCTTCCTCTTCTAGGGTTGGTTTGTGGTGTATACCCTCTTCTTTTGAATATTCTTGTTCATTTTCTTCTTCCTCTTCACAATCTATGTAAAATAATTTCTTCTCGACACACTTATGACCTTTAGTGTATTTGCTATCACAACTGTAGCAAAGCCCTTTTGCTCTTTTTTCTTCCAATTGTTGTGGTGTCAACCTTGTAGGTTGTGGAAATCTAGGCGTAGCAACACTTCCTTCTTTATAGAATTGAGTGGTAGGCTTCCTTGTAGCCATAATTTTACATTCAACTTTTCTTGCCAACCTGAATGCCTTCTCCAATGAATCAGGTTCCAAAACGCGAACTTCATGTTGGATGTTATCCTTTAAAGTGCCTATGAAGAGATCAATCCTGTGTTCCTCTGGAATATCAATTACCCTTATATTCAATTTTTGGAAGTCATCAATGTGCTCCCCCACTAAACCCTTTTGTTTGAGATTTATCAATTGTGTAAAGAAGGTGTTGCTCTTTGTATCCTCATAATGTGCTATCATTTCCTCCGTAAAAACTGACCAAGTGACAATTTTTTTACGGGAGCAAAGGCATCGATACCATTCTAATCCATTTTGTTCTAAATGTAAATTTGCAATGCGTACCTTTTGTGTGTTTTGCAGATAATGGAGATCAAAATATTGCTCCATCTATAGTATCCATGTTATAGGATCCTTTCCATCAAACTTCCTCATATCCATTTTTGGAATATGGTGGTTCTTCTCGCCAACATTAGAGTTTATGAAATCACGATTAACATTTATTTTGTTCTCATCATGAGTTTCCTCTACTATCTTTTCACCATTAGGAAACATTTCTTGTATCAACTTTGTCAAACCTTCTATGTCTGCTTTTAGATCATTCTTCATGTTTTCCATTTTAGATTCCATGCCAGCTTCCATGTCATCTATCTTAGATTCCACGTCTTTCTTCAAACCATCCACATTATTCTTCACACCATACATATTTGCTTCCACGCCTTTCTTCAAAACTTCCATTTCATTTTTTGCTGCTCTTTGCGAGAGCGAAATTTGGTGCACTTGCTCTTGTAATTTTGATAGATCATGTTGCAATTCTTCATCTTCATGAGTCATAGTAGAGCCTTCTGAAGGCTTAATGGGTGTTGAATTATTTGTACAGGGAATTTTTTAGAACCCAATAATGATATATATTCTACAATATGCCCTTGGAATCAATTCAAATTGATTTTTCAAACAAGACTTATGCAATTCGGAAAAAAATACACACCTTTTCCTTGCTTTTGAGGAGCTCGATATTGAAATTTGATTATATCTATGATTGCAGCTCTTCAATATCTGAAATTTAGCACTAACGTAGCCCTATGAATTCTATTTTGAATGCCACAGGTCTGACCTGATTTGGATTCTCCAAGATAAAGTTATGTCCAATCTCCCACAATGACCTAATTATGAACTAGTTCAGTAGAGTGAAATTGTAAAAATTTCCACGTGTCACTGTTTCGTCCTTCGCCTCTAAAATTGATAGTAAAGAAACTAAAGTCTGTGTAATTGTGACCAATTTTTACGGCACTCCAATCTGATGCTCAGAGAGAGAGTTATTGAAATTTTCCCACGATCACCTCTTTGAGATGAAATTTCGGAGCCTGAAAAAGCACCACCTTCGACAGATCATATCTCCAAAAATATAGCGAATCAAGATCTGAATTTTTTCGAAGAGTTTCCTCAGGATTTTAGCTTCGCACCCTAAAAATTTCAGATTTTGAACCTTCGTAGAAAAAAATTTATAGCGAAAATTCCATGATGACCTGTTTGGAGCAGCGAAACCCTAGAATCCAAAGCTCTGATACCAAATGTTGTGTAACCAGCTCCAAAAATAGAAGAAAAGAGATATCAACGCCTTAGAAATGAGCCACCTCTAGGGGGAAACCTCCAATACATTACATAAATGAACAATTCTTAGATGATACAATTTACAAAACCTCCTTTCTATATATAGGAGTCCATGTGGCCATAATGTAATCCTAGTGGGCCACAATGTAATCCTAGCTGACCTAACAATACTAATTTAAGGGCACAATAATAAAAAATGGGGGTTAAAAGGGTACAATAATAACAATAAAGGGGTTACACTAATAACATTAAGGGACTATACTGGTAATATAGGGACCTAAAAACGTTGTAGGAAGAGGTGTCATGATCGCAGGGGGAGTACTTGTGTTGCCATCAATGACAAAGGGGGAGATTGTTGATCAGTGGTTGTCATTCATGTCAACCCAAGTAGCACCATGGGCTACCCCAATATTGCATGGAAATTTTGACCTACAAAATTACTATATTCTGAGTCAAGGATGTTTTTTATGGTTTCTACTTGTAAATATGTTTCCATTGATATATGGCACACCACATAATTCTTCATGGTTTGAGAGATATGGACATGTTTGAAGTTAGTAACCCCAGATAGTGGGCTCCCCATGGGGTTGTGGCATGACACTAATAATTGGTTGTGGTCATTGAATAGTCAATAACTAATAATTTTTAATATCCTTAAATCCCTCCCACATTCACTTGTTGAAGACCCTCTCAACCTAAAAAATTATATAAATTGTGATCCTCATATCCTCCTCATGTAGGGATTTTGCTACTTGAAATAGGTAATCATGGAATTTTCGCTATAATTTTTTTATACGAAGGTTCAGAAGCTGAATTTTTTATGAGGTGAAGCCAAAATACTGAGGAAGCTCATGTAAAAATTTTAGATCATGGTGCATAATATTTTCGGAGATATGATATGTGGAAGTTAGGGTTTTTGCAGGATCCTGAACTTCATCTTAAAGAGGTGTCCTTGGGAAAATTTTCATAGCTCTGTCTCTGAGTATCATATTGGACTTTTGTAAAAATTGGTAGATAGTGAACGGACTATAGTTTTTTTAATATCAATTTCAGAGCCGAATGAGGAAACGATGAGACGTGGCATGCCGTAAAATTTTTCTCTACTGAACCAATCCATAATTATGTCATTGTGAGATATTGGGCATAAATTTTTCTGAAGAATCCAAATTGGGTCAGACTTGTGGCATTGGAAAGAAGACTTTGAGGACTTCTACAATATTGCAAATCACATATTGGGGATCTCAAATAACATATATGCACAAGATTTAATATCAAGCTCCTAGAAGGCAAGAAAAATCTAGATCATGTGTTGTCAAGGGCTACAAAGGACCAAAATTTCTAGAGAAGAAAAGAAAATCAAGGTGTAGAAGAGGTAAGCTCCAATATGCATGTTCGTCTCTTAATTGCATTAGATCCTTTGTATTCTAATTTGATTTTTCTTTTTAGCACTAAGATATGCTCTGCAGGATGAGGTAAGTTTTTCTATTATCATGTCATGGGTATTCCCTTGAAGAGTTTTTGCAGGTATTATATATTCATCAAGATAAGACTCAATGTATGATCTAATGTTTTGAAGAGTGAGAAAGGGTAGCATGACAAGAGCAGAAATAAATCTGCAGAACAACAGTAATAAGTTCACTAGATGAAGTCTTCACATGGGCATCACGACATACAATCAATGTAAAGGTATCGTTGTACTGAGTCATTGTAAAAACATCATTGTAAAATTTGTACAAGTGTCTATCTGCCAAGAATTGAAGAGGCAATCTCAGGAGGTCTAGGATCATCATTAGGTATTTGTGTCATAGTTGTGGTTATGGTATAGTGTGTCTTATTCTTCTACATCATTCTATATCATTGTAAATTGGACCATTTTCCCTGGTACAGGAGTCCATTCTTCTTTTATTATTCTATAGGGTGGTAGGGTGGTGCTAGGCTTGTGCATGAAGTCAGTAACAACTTCAAGCCTATGAAAGATCTAGAGTGGTAGGGTGGTGGTAGGGTGAGCTGTAGCTCATTGGGTGTTGGGGCATGCATTCAGTTGGCTACTGAAGAATATCAATCATTGGAGCATCCATCCAGTGGGAGCTGGAGAAGTATGCTTTTATATATTCTAGGAATTTGGAGCTTTCTTTTCAATTAGAGTTGAATATTAAAGAATTATTAGAAAAAAATTCAAGTGGTTTTTTTTCTGGAGGGGGTTTCCACCTTAAAAAATATGTGCATTTGTATTCCTTTTGTTTACTGCTATCATTGTGCAAACACTAATAATAATTGAAGATTAACTAATGCTCTGAAATATGAATAATAATACTAATTGAAATGAATATTGATTCATCCCCCCTCTCAGTATTTCCAACATATCATGTATACTTAAGAATTAAACCTCACAAATTAACTTGCATACCGGCAGTTGTGCTAAGTTAGCACCTCAATACTATAGACCCTTTGAGGTTTTGGAAAGAGTGGGCCCAATAGCTTACAAATTGGATTTACCTAGTCATATTAAATTTCATAATGTTTTTCATGTTTCATTGGTGAATAAATATGTACATAACCATTCTCACGTGATTGACTAGACTTTGATACAGGTATAAATAAAGGGGGGATTTCTTCTAGAACCAGTTCGTATATTGGAACGAGAAGAAACCATGCTCCAAAATAGAATAGTAGCTCAAGTGAAAGTGTAGTGGAAGAACTTTGCACCTGATGAAGCTAATTGGAAGTTGGAAGAAAGTATGAAGGAAGCATACCCGATGATGTTAAATGAATAACCAGAGACATTTGCAATACCTAGGATGATGTTTTTGTTTTGGGGGGGAGGGTGGGGGGACTATGTAATACCCCTACTTACAATATTTATATTTAGTAAATAAACTTAAGGTTCAGGTGGACCTAAGGAATAATTATGTATGAACATGTTACTTTTGGAAAATAATAATTAATTATGGAACTAATATTACTACGTAAAGGCAGAGTATGTGAGACTAAGAATTCTTATCCATGAGGATGGACTAGAATCCCAAGACTTTCCCAAAAATCTCCAAAAATCCTTGGAAAAAAAAAAATTAATAATTTTTTTTTATTAGATGGGACAAAATATATAATAAAATCCTTAGTAAAGTGAAAAGTTACTGAGAAGAGGTAGGAATAAAACAGGGTTGAGGAAAAGCTAGTTTTAAAAGAAGATTTTGTGTAAAAATAAAAATAAAATCCTAGTCTATGGGAAACAACATCCCATAATAATGGGACGCTAGAAACAGGCTGAGGGAAAGAAGGCTTAAATAAGCCATCACTAGTGTGTCAAAAGGGTTGCCTACACTAGGGAACAATTGTTCTCTACTCGGGGGAGAGATGTGGAATAAGCTCATGGTTGGGAGGAAAAAAATATTTAAACGGTGGTATATGATTCCTATGATTTTTCACTATATTATTATCATGAAAATTCAAATCTATTAAATTGTTAGAGATTGAAAATGAACATGAAAATTTAAATAGATGACTGATAAGTGGGATAGACAACCGTAAAATTTTATTACAAAAAGGACTATGAGAATTAGTTTTATACAGTTAAGTAAATATTTATTTGTGTATTGTATAGTGTCCATTTTACGATGTGTATTTAACAGATCCTCAACTTTAATTAAGTACAGTTAAGCATTTATTCTGTTACACATGTTCAGGAACTTGTATTAGATAAATGGTTAGAATCTCTAAGCCCATTAAAGGGTATAAATATGATGTTTACTAATAAGTCTATGAATAAAACCTACCTACAAATTATTTAATAATATTCATATAAACTTTGTTGGAAGAAATACAAAATTTGACAAAATGATTTCAGCTATTGTAATGACACTAGTTATCCTATCACAAAAATTCCACAGAAACTGATATAAATTACAACAATTAATATCAACCAAAGAATAACTATATTCTGAGAAACAAAATCCATATATTAAATAAAGGGGAAATTCAGATCAACAAAATATGTATGAAAAGTTACTGTATACAAAACCATATTGATACAAATTCATAGTATATGAATTATAAAGGAAAATCATAGTCAAACTTCATATACAAAAAATTTATATAACTGTTGTCAGTCATCAATATTTTTCACCTATTGATGATGACTAGTTGTTAAAGCCAAGTTTTCTAGCAGCTGATCTCCAATATGTCAAATTTGTCAGCTAGAAAACACCCATAAACATTTTTTCCCATCTACCTTTTCAATCAGCCCATGATGAGATAAAACCTAATTTTCAAGCCCTATCTAGCCTCAGTCATACAAACTTGTCCATCAACCCCAAAGAGAATACTCCAAATCTATCCAAAAAGTCTCCCCTAGGTTAGGTAGTGGCGCCTTAGGTGATTTTCCTTTGGAAAACTATCCTAAAGCCAAAAGAACCTCTATCTAATATCAACCAGTCCTAGATGACCTTCCTATTCTGCAAATAAAACTTGATTATACCCTTAGGTCGCGTAACTAACAAGCCTTGATGTCTCAACAATACCTATGCCACATGTCAAATTGATGTTAGGTAGATTTACAAGTGTCTCAATGTCGTTTTCCAGAGCAGAAGTGTACTAGTGTTCTAGAAGACAGTATTAAACTTAACATGAGAAGACAACTGCTTCTCATGTGTTTTTGAGCCTGGGATGTAGCTATAGGATAGAGAGCTATTTCAAAAATCTCCTGCAAACACAGTCCAAAGGTTAGTGATTTATGAATAGAAGATACTGGTCAGGTTGTTGGTGATGTCTAAAGAGGCACAAAGGTATTTTAACAGCAGAATTACATGTCTCAAAGAAATGCCCATCATGGCATATTGTCAATTTGTCATTTTCATTTGCTTGAGTATGAATAGGAAGTGAAAGGAAAGATAACACTGTTTGAAAGCTGATGAAATGGCATCACTGAGAAAACCTCCTCCATACATGAGCAGAGGGTTTAAATACTGAGAAAAGGCCTCCTTCATCTAATAAGCAGAGGGCCAGGAATAGAGGTATGGCCTCATTTAAAGGGCACAAAGCTAACAATGATTGAAAACTTCCTGAAGAACTTGTTTAACACCTTGTCTCCAATAGATGAAGACCACTAACACAGCAGTGGTATTTCAAAGATTCACTATAGGTTTCAGTAATTGAAAAGTAGGTTTTAAGTGAAATATGAAAGAAATTGAAGGCTTATCGATAGAAAAATGGTGTTAAAAACAGAGGGAAAGTAGTGGTACTATAATAATAAAAGAGGTTTGACTTGTCTCCTATCAAAGGTCTCCTTCAAAGGCAATCTGGAGCCAAAATGAACAAACCCTGCTGAAGTATGTAATTTCATTAAAAGTTTCCAAAGATCCCTCTCCTTGATCAACAAGCATGATATCTAGCCATTGTTTTCCTTTAAAAAACATAGTTGAAATTAGTGGAAATCCATTCAAGGTTTATGAGTGGAGAGCTGGGTTAAACATAAGCCAAAGAGTGATGTTGATGATTTAAAGAAGCTTTGCTCTTCCTGTCCATCAAGATCTTTTTCAAAAAACTCATCAAAATGGACAAGAAGGTAACCTAAGCCTGGATTATTAAGGAGGCTTTGCAAATAGACACATAAGTTCATCGATGTGTAAGAAAGGATATGGAATTTGTTTCAAGTTTGGGAACAACACTCAAAGCAAATGAAAAATTCCACTGTCATGAACAAAGGCCTTTTTCTTCATGAAAACATGTAAAAAATCTTGTTGTGGCATTTGATTGTAGGAAGGTTTTTAAAAGGAGTTCCTTTTGATAAACAAATGATGGTAAAACCCAGGTAAATGCAACTAAGTTTCACCCATAGTCAAAGCAAAATATCATGCAAAAGATGCATCTACATCATTTATTTTTCTTTGAGCAAGGTTTTTTCTTTTAAAAAAGGTCAGCAACAGGTAGAAGTGACAAAGTTTCTTCTTTAATAAGAAACAGTGAAAAGGCAGTAGAAGGGGTTTGCAGTTTCTTAAAAAGGCGTTTTTACTTCAACGAGAACCATCACTTTGTTTCCTTTCAAACTTTGACCACAGCATCTTGTCAAAGGAATTGTTCGAAGAGGAGTCTTTATAGTGTTTTAAAATGATAAAATTGCAAAGGCAATGGCTCATGTTTTGACAAAACAAAAAGTCTTTTCAAACACTCAAAGCCTCTAAAGAATTATATGAAACGTTTGATTTTTCTTTCATATAAGAGGCAGGGAGTAGTTGACCATTGCCAAGTCTCATTGTGCATTTCAAAATGCAAGTGACATCTCCCCTGGCTATTCACCGAACCAAGCAAGACATTTTGAGCCATTTGCAGAGTTTTTAGAGGCTTAAAGCCTGCATGACGCACCTGGAAAAGCACGCGGCGCATTCAAAGAAGAAATTACCAAGGCTTATAATGGTGGCACGGAAAACCTATAGTGGCGCACGACGCGCCGGTCACCATTACCCGAAGGCCGACCCGACACCTTTTTCATTGCACGACGCTCTTCCTTTTGAACGTGCCACGCCTGTTTGAACGACCAAAATGCCTTCAAAAGGTCTTGAAACCTGCTCAAATCATCAAGCAAGGGCCACAAGCCATCCTTAAGGTATTTTTTATTGCCCCTTGGTGCATTCAAATTTCTAAAGGGGTGATTGATGCCACGTTTTTCAAGACTAAAACAATGATTGAAAAGTGAATTTCTTGGTAGGAAATCAAGGTGATTTGTTACTGTATTGACAAAGATTGTTACAGTAGGAGGCTAGGGTGTGTTTATATTAGTTTCAAAAGGCCTAAAACTACCTTCAAGCAAAGTGTTGAAACATATTCTAATGATAAGACAGAAAACACAGTGGTAGAGGTTTTCAAATTGCTAAAGGTGTCCTAACAGTGATAAAACAAAACTAACCTCTATCAACAAAATATAAGGTGAAAGAAATGTTTGTAAGGTAAACACAGTGTTTGTAAGATGAGAAAAGTGAGCCTAATTTGAGAACAATGGCCATAGTCTGAAATGCTTTATCACTTCAAAAGTGTCCCCTTTGAATGGTGAAACAGTGAAAACTAGTCCAGCCTCTTTTGTGCCAGAAAACAGAGTATGTTATGAAGATATTTTAAATCAATTTGAGGGTGTTTTTGTGTACTTGTCTATTAGAAACAGTGAACAACAAAAGAGTGTTGTTTGGGGAAGGGTGATTTTGTTTTTGTATAAAAACAAGGTTGTTTTGTTTCTCTCAAAACACAAAGGATCCTTGTTAAAATAACAAACCACAAACGTCTCTTTTCAAAAGACTTGGTCCCAAAAAAAAAAACAGTGATAAGATTGAGTTTGTTTCATTTTGACAAATATTTGTTGATCGGAATCAAAGAAGGCAAACAGTGACTGACAAGGAGGACATAGGTGTGGTTGAGAAAAACATTCCAAAGTCCATTTGAGACAGCTTGGTGTTGCAAAGAACATTCAAAACAAGATGCCTCCCAGGCAAGATAGTAGGAGTGGCCTTCACAGGAGGTTTGTGCCTATTTCCACTAAAGAGGTAAATGCCCATCCATCAGTCTTGTTTAACTTTCATGAGGTTGGGTGTCTAGAGTTTTTTCAAAGGGTGTAGGAGGTGGAAAGTTATTTCCCTTTGACAAATACTTGCGCTTTGAGATTTCAAGAGAAGCACTTTCAGCTGGCAAGCCTAGATTTCAAATTCTCTCCAAGATCCATTTCAAAGGCCACCAAAATCCCTTATGTCAGAGAGAAGTGATTTAAACAAAGCCACCTGGACTCAGAATAATACAAGCCTTTTCTGAAGCCCGAGCATAGAGATTCATGTCCATCCATTTTTCCCTTCTCATATCTATTGACTAGTTACAGCCCCCTCATGAAGATAATCATGAAATACTTCACTTGCAAGGGAAGATTCTCCCGAGTCTATACCTATCATGTCTGGTTGCTCATGCATTTCACAAGAGCCAAATTGTTAAATCTCCCTTTATTCCTACATAGAAGTATTGAGAAAATGGCCTCCACTATTCAGAAAAAACCTCCTTCTCAGTAGATAACCTGCCTCTTCCATCACTCCCTCATCAAGATTATCATTCTTCATTAGCTTGAGAAGAAAGAAATATCTTGGGATAATTTCATTACAGATCCGGATTTCGCCACTATACTTTCATTTCATACATCTCCTTCACCTTCCAATCACCATCCTTCGCCTTCTTCAAGCAAGCCCATTCCCAAGAAGCTCAAATTCCCCATTGAAAAAGAAAAAGAGCATGATGAGGAAGAATAACATGAGCAAGAGGAGGAAGATGATGATGAGCAACATCATGATGAAATAGGGCATCAAGGGGAAGAAGGACACAATGAGGGTGAGTAGCCTCATGATGAAGAAGGGCATGATGAAGGGGAAAATGATGATGAGCGGCTTGATGGTGAGCAGCATGATGATGAACAGGTGCAGCATGATGAACAGAGGCAGCCACATGATGATGAACAACAACCTCATGAAAATGAACAACAACCTCATGAAAAAGAACATCAGCCTCATCAAAAATAATAGCAACATGATGAAGAGATGCAACACAGTGAGGAGGACAGCCCTAAAAAAGAAATGCAAAAGGATAGTCAAGGCATCCTTGAAGAAATCCAAGACAGTGGCAAGAATGATGATCAAAGTAGCAAGGGCGAAGAGCCAATAGAGCATGTGCTAGCTGCCTCTCCTAGGTAAGGGGCCATGCTCTCTTCTCCAAACATGGCCAAGCCCCCGAAATCAAGGAAAAGGGTGCCTAAAGTTGTAACTCCGAATGTTACTAGGGCCCTCCGAAGCAAGGGGAAATTTCCCAAGAAGCCCATTGTCGAATTTCCCAAGAGGAGGAAGACTAAAAGAGGCACCCAAAGCAAAGGAAAGGAGAAATAAGAAAGCAACCATGAAAAGGAGAGGGACTTTGACATAATTCATATTCAAAGTGATGATAATGACAATGAAGCCCGAATCCTTGAAACTCTCTCAATCAATAGAGAAAACCAAATTGATGCTTGCAGGACTGATCTTGAGAGGGCTAGAAACTTCAATCACTTTTTGAAAATTCAAAATAGATAGATGAGTGTCCATATGGCGATATATGAGACACGTGCCATCAAATACAAAAAAGAGGCCTCCAAAGCACAAGTGAGATTGGAGGAACTGATGGGTGATTTCGATGAGAGCGAAGATGAAGACCAACCCAGGAGAAATAGGCCAAGAACCATGGGGCTCAAAAAAGCCCTTGAAAAACAAAAGGAAGAAAAAGCTGCCCTTCTCCAATCTACCACTCTCACTACATTGTTCACAAAAGAGATACAGAACAATCGAGAAGCATGGCTTGAGAAGGTTAATGATCAATTGGAGAAGAAGTTGGATAAGACAAAGAGAGACTTGGACCTTCAACAGAGGATGACCAGGCATTATAAGAAGCTTAATCATTTTTCTCGGTAGAAATTGAATTTCGTATAGGAAAAACTCAAGGAGGCTAAAAGGAGGCGCCCGGCACCAAAACTGAGGAAAGACACCTTAAAGCTCCAAATTTTGGCATCAGCTTCATAGCATGTTTCTGAAAACCCTTGAGGGTCATGCTCGCCAAAATTTGGCGAACTTTGACAAATTTTGGTTTTTTGTCATTTTTGGGTTTTTGGCTAAAACTCATGGGCATCGCCATTTCATTTTGGGGCATCTTCAAAGGATGAAAATGGCATCATTGGATTCCATAATTTTAGGGGCATATACTCAGTGATTTTAAGATCAATTGAAGATCATTTTCTCCCCCAAAATGGAAAAAAACACTCGCTTTTTCTACACTCTACCCCGTTTATCAACAAGGCCTATTTTTTGGGTTTTTACACATAGGTCTATTTTTGTAGGACTTCCAATGGTCCGTTTTGATAAAACTAAGCATTTTCAAAAAATAGACATTCATAGATTTCCAAAGAGCCATCTCAAGCCTCATTTCGACATCAGGAAGGCCTCCAAAAGTTGCCGGAAAGTCACAGGACTTTTTGTTGATATATTTATTGAGTATTTTTGTAAAATTTGAACCTCTCAAAAGTGACTTTTTCTCATGTGCATTTAGCTATTTTTGTACATGATTAGTTATGAAAAGTCAATATATTTCCCTTTTTTTGCATTTTTGAGATATTTTATTAGATATTTTGTGCCTTGGGCTTTGCAAAGTCTCAAGGAAAAAATCAGATATTTTGGATAGGCCAATGAGATTGCAAGTTGAACTAAGAGGTTTTCCTCACCTTGGCCTATATATTACAAAGGATTTCATTGTAAATGAGGTTGAACTTGATGAATAGAAGCAATATATGGTCATACAAGCTTGGAAGAAGCACTTGTCTCATGCTTTTGGATAGTTTCTTGGATGTTTTTTGGATGATGAAAGATGACTGTTGTTAGATTCCATGACTTGGTAGAATGGTATAGTGTCTCTCTCTCTGTTTTGTTTCTTATTTTTCATTCATAATTCCATGTTCTTGCTTGCTATAAGACAATAGAGAATAGATTTGAGACATGCCCTTGGAGGCACCTCAAATTTCCTGTTTCTTTATAGCTTCTATGTTTTCTTCATTCTTAGTCATATTAAAGAATCCTTGATTGCTCTTTAATAACTGAAGAATATCGTTTGCTTGTTTCATTTATGGTTTTATGCATGCTAAGTATGATTCAAAGTATGCCCTGCTTACTCATGGCTAGTCATAGATCCACCTCTGAAGCCTCTCTTTGATTGATTAGATTGCCATTTGTTGAACCAAGGAGGTCTTGTATTGATCTTGCCCTTTGCCTAAAACTATGCAACCTTGCTTCAAAGTGCCCAATATCTTGGAATACTATGTTTAGGTATTCCTTCATACTGATTTGAGTTGTTTGTTTGTCTTAAATGTATTTCCCCAAAGTCTGATAGCCATTTCCTAAAGTTAGAGAGTCATATATCTCTATGCATGGCTTGAATGTTTATTTCTATGCATTGATCAGTTTACAGTTACTATTCTCATGATTAATGATTAGCCCTACCATGTTTATGTTAGCTATTAAACTAGTTATGTTTGAAATCCTTTGTTCTTCACAAATTTAATGTCCATCTCACTCCATTTTACCCAAACATCCATTTTACCTCGAATCAAATCGGCCCTTAAAAAAACCTTGTATCACCACCTGAAAGCTTTCTTGACCTTTTCGACCCCATAGCCCAATTGATCTGACATCTTTTTTACCTATCTTTGTCTTTGATCATTTCATCCCTCACAACTTAAAAACCAAAACCAAAAACCTACTTCATAACTAGCCTAAAATCAAGAACACAATAAGTAAACAACACAGATATCCCTTACAAAAATAGAGAGAGTCCTCTCTGAGTCCAGGAAGGCTAGGTCCTTGGGCTCCAAAGATTGGTTTTATGTTACACTGTCATTTGGCTTGCCAATCAGCCAAATTGTGGGACCCTAACATAATGGTGATCATGGTGGGACTCTGAGTTAGTGACAATCTAAGTACACCTTAGGACTCCAGAAATCTCTTATATTCAAGAATACCTACCAATTTAGCCACCTCATCGCCACACTAACATAATGGTGATCATGGTGGGACTAACTGAGTACATAACAGTCTAGCAAACTCTTGTAGATTTATTAGTCTTTAAAAATTTAAATAGGCAAGCAGTCCATAGAATCCTTTCGAGTAAAATATTTTTTTTTTCACCACCTTAGCAAAGTGATGAATCAGGTCTAGAACACTCTAATAAACCATAGGCTACACATAAAAACTCAAAAAACCCCAAAACATTCCCAGATTGGTTTTTCCCTGGTTATTGGTGGTGGACCATACCTACATCTTTACAAAAAACAACCAAGTTCCACCTGGTGACTCGACTAGCCTCCAGTAGTCCTAAAAGCTCCATAAAAAAACCAAAAAATTCATAAGCCATACCTTTCTGTTGACTCATCCTTTCCAAAACTTAAAACTTATGGTGCAAACCCTGTAATCAGTGACAAACTAAGTATAACTTAGCGATTCAGAAGACTTCATCTAGAACATAGGAGATAAACAAAAATAATCTTGCAAATAGAACCATTGGCTTGTCCAAACAGGCTAGCAAACTGTTGAAACCAAGTGAATCACTCTTCCTTGCAAATCTTCATCTCAAATTTTGCTAGAAAACGTTTTCCCGAAAGCATCCTTAATAGTGTTGGTGGTGGACCATAGTTCTCACGGAAATCCACCTGGTGACTCCACTAGTCCTCTTTTTTTTTGTTTTGACCATCCTTCACATTAGTAAACCCCTAGAGAGGACATCCATCTAAAACAATCACAAATACCATCCTCTCTAAACTCTAGATCTGAAATCTAGCTTCGCGAAGAATCAACACCAGATCTCATCCAGACCCAAATCCCCCTATCATAGTAGATGACCCAGAGAAGATTATGTGGCAAGCTTCCAAAACTGGCAATTTAGCTACCGATAGGTCCATCCATAAAGAAATATCAATACCTGAACACCTCACAGTCTTGCAGGATTCCCCATTTGACTTAAAATTAGAAAAAACCATTTTTAGAAGCAAGTTACAAAGTAAGGTAAACTTTGACGATCTTGAGCTCCTAGATCTACCACAGAGTCCTAGTAGAGAAGCCTTGCCTACTACACCTCCCAACCTTCAGCTTCTCCATCACTTTGGTTCCTACCATCCCAGATCTGCTCAAAATCAGATCACTAGTCCAAGTATATCCACCACACCCATCCAAACCACTATTTTTCAAAACACCTCAGCTCATCCTACAAGCCCTCATTTTGTACATCATCCATTATCTCCCACCATGGCATCCTGGTATGCACCCTTGGTGTTGCCACACCCTTTGGCTCCTTTAAAAAATGACTATCAATCCAAAATCCCTCACTTTACCAGAGTTGAGACTACCACATCTCAACAACATGTAGATAGAATTAGTGAGGCCTTTGAATACATGGAAATAGAATACAAGACCATCATAATGAGGATGTTCACCCAAAGCCTGGGCGAAGAACCCAAAAAATGGTTTAAGATCTTAACTCCAAACAACATCCACGATCTCCCAGAGATCTATCAAAACTTTATAAATAAGTGGGAAATCCAAAAGAACCCCATTCAAATCCTGTCAGAGTATAACAATCTAAAACGGGAAAATGGGGAAAGTGTCCAGGGATACTGCACTAGGTTCAATAGTGTTTATAATGCCCTCCCACCTCACTTCAAACCTCTAGTTGGCTTAGCCTTAGAAAATTTCCCCGAAGGTTTCGACCCAGACATGACTTATAAACTAAGAGACAAGGACCCCCCTACCTTAGAGGAAATGAAAAAAGTGGCTATAAGTGTAGAAGCCAACTTAGCAGAAAAGAGAGCTAGGACTAGATCAGAAAGGAAAGTCACATACCAGGATAAGGTCTCTACTTCAGCCCCTCCCTTAGATCCTAGAATAGATGACTTGGTTAGATCCATGGTGAAAATGTGGGAAAAGATAAGTGAAAAGACCCCTCCTAGGGAAAACCAGCCAAACCCTCCAAACAGAAACCGAAATCAAAATTTTAAAATGGAACAACCTCAAAACAAACCAAGGGAAAATGACCAACAAATTAGGCCACCCTTTAATGAAAATTATGTGGAAGAAGATGATAGGGATATAGAAACCATTGATGAAAATCATTTGAACCTCATAGGCTCTGATAATGAGAGTGAGGTTTACCTCACAGAAGAAGAACAAGAATTATTCTCTCTGAATTAGGATGAAACCAACTATGAAGATCCCGAAGATCTTGCCATAGATTTTCAAAATTCCACCATAGAAGCTCACAGGCAGTATGACCTTAGAAGCAGAAAAAACCAAGACAACTCCAAGAAAGGTAGCTCGGACACTGCTAAAACCCCTGATACCATCCTTAAAAAAGCAGTGGATTGCAAAAAAATCATGGTCAAGAAAACTGACCAAAACAAAGATAAAGTTATTCAAACAAGTCTTGGCTTAGATGCTCCTAGTACCTCCACAAAGATTCCCGAGGTGGCTTTATCAAACAAAATCCCAAAACAAAGTCAGCAAACTCAGAACATAGAAAAGGTCATGGCTGAAAAAACTGAAGCAAACCTGTCTAAACTACAAGCACCCTTCAGTTTTGAGGGAGAAATCGCCAAAATAAATACTAACATGCCTCTCATTGAACTTATCACCCAAAGCTCTTATAAATCCCAAGTGTTAAAGGTCCTGAATATAGGAAATGATGCAAACACCCTTAATCTAGCTGATGACACTCTTGAAGTGTTGTTTGGTCCAAAAATAGAAGGAAAATTCCAAGAAGGAACCACTCTTCCCTTTTACATCAGTTTGAATATCCATGACCAAATATTACACAATGCCATGCTAGACTCTGGGGCCTCACATAATCTCATGTCGAAGGCCTAGAAATCACAAGACCATATAAAGACTTATATTCATTTGATTCGAGTAGAGTCAAATGTCTAGGCTTGATCAAAGATCTCTGTTTCAGTTTGGCCCAAGTACCTGAAAAACACCTGATCATTGATATAGTGGTATTAGACATCCCTCCCAAGTATGGAATGCATTTTTCCAGATCTTGGGGAGCTAAGCTTCAAGGGAATATTCAACTTGATATGTCCTATGCCACCATTCCTGTATTTGACCAAACTAGAATACTCTATCGGGAATCACACATGAAATATATGATCAGCAGTCAGGAAAGGCTAGATAACATCCTGATGTACTCCTTGCATTCTGATCTGAACTCTTTCATTTTACACACTGATGAGGACATTGAAGAACAGTCAGGAGAAATTGAAACAAATTTAGACCCACCACATCAACTACCCCAAGTTCTCTATGATGAACTAGACACTCAGAATTATCGTGATCATGATCAGTTATGTCTTGAGGAAAGAGATTTGGTTCCTTTTGAAACAGGGATAGAGAAAGATGCAAAAACCATTATGTATCATCAAGAAAATTGTGCAAACCTTAGGCAAACGTCAGCAGTAACATCAGGAGATTTTTTCAGAACAGAGGCATTAGAAGACTTGCATATCACAAACATCTTTGGAAGTCCGGGGCAGGAGAGCTTAATGTTCTTACCATACCTTAAATATTTACCAGCACATAACTCTACCCCTTCAAATAAAACCTTGACTGTAGCCATAACAGCTCAAAATCCAGAAAAAATGTCTGATAAACTTCTTATGAAAGGATATGATGACTGCAGCCCAAATATACCTGATTTGCTTGAATTGGAAAACATTCTCACTCCACCAAAGACTTAGAACTGCTAGAATTTGAAATCTTTTTCAAAATACTACTTCATATAGAGATAATAGTGAGAAACAATATGCCACTGCCATCACTCCGAGAAACAACTTCGACAAAAGAAAATACAAAAATCTAGACCAAACAGTAATAGTCAAAGATAAAATAGCTGGTCATAGGATCTGTTTTGATTTTAGAAGTTCTAATACACACCCTTGTGACAGAAATTTTATCCTTCCTACCCAAGACCATGATATACCAATGATAAGTGCTTTTATTCATATGTCTTTGCAAGATGACGTTTCAAGTTATAGCTAAATGATTCCTTTACAAAGCGAACAGCTCAAAAAAAATTTCAAGTATGCTGGAAGTAGTCCCATTTTCAAACCCAAAATTGAAAAACCACCTGAAACCAAAAATATGCTCCTAAAAGCCATGTTTCCAGTCCTGAATTTCTGCATTTTGATGTACCTTGATGATGTGACCATATACATCAAAAATGACAAAGAATATCTGCATTATTTGAAAAAGATGTAAAGCAAAAGGAGTGGAAATCAGAGGTATAAAGAGGTACACCGAGAAGATACGGGGTTGCTAAAAGTTTCATGCATGAATCCTTATGTCATGCTTGAAAGAGAAAATTTTCCAAATTTTTCTTTTCAAGAGTTGAGTGGACCAAGAGTGGTAGGAGATCCTTATGAAGATATGATGCTTAAGTTTCACCATTTCCAAGATTTCTGAGTTTAAACATTTTTAATCATTGTATATATCATTGTTTGAAAAATAAATCAAAAACAGAAAATTCAAAAACAATAGAAAAATAGAAAAAGAGGGCGGTTTGAAAAATAGAAAGAAAGCCCCATGTTCAAAAAATAGTCATTCAGAAAGCGCGCAAGTCTAAATGCCGCTACTAGTGCTCAAATGTCTTGTTCAGTTATCTAGCCTAATCATAACTAAACATGTTTTAAATTTATTTGCTGATAAGTTAGTGAGAGGAAAAGATAGTCAACATTGTGTAAGCTTGACTTATCAAAGACAGTAGATTAGGAAAAGATACTGGTACCACATGCTCAAAACAGAACCAAAGAGGAAAGCAAGGATGAAAAACAAATTATGTATCCTAGCCTTGTTTTTCTAGATTTCATTTTATGCAAAATAATATTTGTGTGCTGCTTGTCTTTCATACCACGAGTACATGACAAATCAGACTGTCTAATCCTGATTTGGTCATTTTTCAATTTCACGTTTTAGATTAGAGAATAAAATCCTGTCAAAAAGCTTAACCTTGGCAGTCGATCTAGCATAGGTAGAGAAACAAAGGAGTTCATCAGCTTAATATGAACTCCCGGCGGATGTAAGTGTAGAACTAGATAGTGTCATTTTTCAAAAATATTATGCCAAAGGGTTGCTAGTCCAAGTGCACCCAAAAGAAGAAAAAAAAAATGTTAGGAAATATAGTGGGGTAGGTAGAAATATCGTTGATGTTAATCATGCTGTCAATTTTCAGAAATAGCATCAAGGAATAAAGAAATTTTCGTCAATGGATAAAGGCACTGGTCCTCAAAGAATTGAGATCTGAAATTCTGGACACCTCCTGAAAAAGAGCTGCCCTCCCCAAATGGAGCCACTATTAGTCATCAATATTTTTCACCTGTTGATGATGAATAGTTGTTAAATCCAAGTTTTCTAGCAGTTGATCTCCAATATGTGAAATTTTTCAGCTAGAAAACACCCATAAACATTTTTGCACTCCTACCTTTTCAATCATCCCATGATGAGATAAAACCTAATTTTCAAGCCCTATCTAGCCTCAGTCATACAAACTTGTCCATCAGCCCCAAAGAGAATACTCCAAATCTATCCGAAAATCTCTCCTAGGTTAGGTAGTGGCGCCTTAGGTGATTTTCCCTTGGCAAAGTATCCTAAAGCCAAAAGAACCTCTATCTAATATCAACCAGTCCTAGATGAACTTACTATTCTGCAAATAAAACTTGATTACACCCTTAGGTCGTGCCACTAACAAGCCTTGATGTCTCAGCAATACCTATGCCACATGTCAAATTGATGTTAGGTAGATTTACAAGTGTCTCAATTTCTTTTTCCAGAGCAAAAGTGTCACTTATTCTCAAGTTGTGTCATCAGATTTATCTTGGAAATCACTCTTTTCACCTCTAAGATTGTTTTTTTATGTCACTAGATTCAGTTTTCCCTTTTTCCTATACATTAACTTGAATTTGGTATCAGAAGTAGTCTATGCATAATAAGATCCTTCCTCTCTTTCCCTCTTTGAATTTCTGTCCTATGGGGCTGGAGTATGTAGGATGGAACTAGTATCAACATGCTTCTCCACCTCTTGTAGAGTATTTTCCAACCACTCTAACTGGTTGGAATAATTTTCAACATCAAGCTTTGACTCATGGATAAAAGGGGTCAATTTGAATTTGACTCTTAACTTACTTTTGACACCCAAGGGGTAATATTTCCATTTGAAACTATTAATGAACTTGAAATCTTGTCAACACTTGTCTGCTTGATGACCAACATTCCTACAATTGAAAATAAAAGGACCAAGATGGTTTTTAATCTTAAATTGAGTTTTCTTCTTTGCTGAAATAAAATTAACTTCATCTGAATTCAGGATCTGTCTGATGTATTTTAATGCAAATAACCTCATTTGGAGGTATTTGGGAAGATTGTATGGAGTGAGTTGGCTTCCATCCACCCTAATTTTAGTATGATTTTGGTATAAATACCAGTCTCTTGTTTTACTTTGTTCTGACAATTGTAACACCTTATTTATGTCTTCACCGACTCTAGGTTGAATGCTACTACTTAGCATATTAACAATTGGATAAAAAAATGAATCAATGAAGTCTTTATAGCTAAATTCTGTGGAATCCTTTCTAATCAAGGATGTCCAAAAGACTACAAATTGGGGGTTACCCTTTGTGTCCAGTTTTTGGAGGTTAATTGCAAACCTTTCTGATTAGAAATATAAGAAAAAATGGAACAAAACTGAAGAGTATTCAAATACTCCTTCCTCTAGTAATTTGACCAGATGATCAGGGATTGCATCTAATAGGTATTGGGCAAAGTTAAAGGTTGAAGCTAGAGGCTGACCTGGGAAAAATATGGATAGAAAACCTAGGATAGATTCATCTACATATTCATCAGTAAAATAACCTAAAATACATTACATCATTATGACAATATGTCTGGTTCTCTCTGAAAATATGGAAGTTGAGTATGGAGGACTAGTTTTTAGGGTTTTTACTGATGGAGGAAGGAAGGTTTGGAATATTTGGAATCTCTTGGGAAATTCCAACTTTAGATATAGTTCAGTGAGGATTTCAATAGTTAAGAGGGCTTCATCAGACTTGGGTTGGATCTGTAACATCTGATTTATGGATTTGTGCCCTAATTGTGAATAAGATTTCTTGATTTGCGGTAATTAGAGCTCTTTCATTCGGAAAATAATTGATATGGTAGAGTCTACAAAGTTCTGGAAACTGAAATTTCTATGGGAAGATGTATTTGGGTAGGTTTGAGTCCCAAAGGTGGATATCATCAGCCCGAATAATGAATTTTTCATGGCTCCAGCAGTGGAGCTATAGAAGGTTGAAATCAGTTACTGTATCACTGATTTTGAAGTCTTTATCAGCAAGATGGTTGTGGTCAACATCTACGATAGGTGGTTGCAGAGGGTTAATAGATAAAATTATCTAGGAGGCCATAGCTTCGTTTAATTTATCAATTATTGTGCTTAATTAATGGTTTTTGATACTTAGGATTACCTGGGAAAAGAATTTTTGGCCTTTGGAAGTGGTTCTAGTTGCAACAGGGGCTTTCTTGGTCTACAAAGCTTCAACTCTGAGTCAGAAAATGGTTCTTTTGGATCTTTTTCGCAAATAAACAACAGTAAATGAATAATTGTTTCGGGTGGGTTTTATTACTTTTGATTGGAGGTGGTTAATCCCATGGCACATGCTTTAATTTTCAAACATCAATGGTTTTATCACAATGCGCGAGGACGGGTTGGCAGATTATCACATCCAAAAAGGAGGTTAGGCGGTTTCAGGATGGGGGGGTGTGATGAATTGTGGAAATACCGCGTGGCAAATGGTGGGGGTGAAAAACCACACATTTCGCACCCTTCTCCCCCTCCCCCCCTCAACTTTAAACATTGGACTGTTGGGGGTGCGAAATGTTCAATTGGTCATTAGATCTAATCGGATGGATCAAGAGGATGGATGAGTTGGGGTGTTTTGATAAGTGGGACCCGAGATTGTATATGCAGGGTGATATAATATATATGCGAAGATTTTAATAATATATGGGATCGAGGAGTAATATGTTAAAGTGGAAGGGTTTATATGAAGTGGGTTAAAATGTTTTAGCGGGAGGAGATAATATAGTGGAGGGGATTTATATATGCGATGGGTTAGGAAATATAATGTGGGGTTTTATAATGATAGCGAAGAGTAATGTAAAGTGGTTTTTGAAATAAAGTTGGACCATGGGATATATTAAAGCTGGGAATTAATATAATATGGGGTAAATGAGTATAAATGGGTTGGGATATATATAAGCAGTAGGGGTTTAAATTTAATATACACTTTGGGAAATATATTTAATGGGGTCTATATGAAAATATATTATGAATGGGCTAAAAATAAACTAAAGGGGGTATTGTATTGAGCAGGGAATTCAAATCAGAAAGGGAAGTGGGACCCTCTATATTTTAACCATTTAAAACTATGAAAAAGTGGGTTTTTCATGTTTTTAATGAAAATACAATGTTAGTAAAGGGGAGGTGAATTTTTCAAAGAGAAATGGGTTTTTATCTAGGGAAAGGGGTTTTTAGGAAGGGGTGAGAGTTAGAATAAGGGGAAAGGGGTATTTTACAAGAGGAAATGACTTCCAAGAGTGGAAAAAGGATTTTATCAAGGGGAAGGGGATTTAGGATGATATTAGTGATATGAGATGAACCAATTGATGCTTTCCATTACTTGTGAAAGGAATCTACCTATCCTTTATTTACCCTAACATTTTTACTTCATTTATTGGGTGCATTTGAGCTTGCTGACCCTTTTATTTTCTTTTGATAAGAAAACTAACCTATTTCCAACCTTATAACTTCCAATGGTTCAGATTAAATTGATGAGATCATTTTTATTCTCTACCTAAATAATTTTCTTCCAAGATTGAATGGTTTGGCCAGATATTTATTAACTAACTATCATTACATGAAATTTAAAAGCATGAATGAATCAAGATTAAACTGTATTATTATCATGAATTGTGGCATTTTGGGCAAGCTACACAATTTTATTTGCAAAAGTAACTAAACTAGGAGTAGTGGCATTTGAATGTGCAACACTTTCAGGATATTTTTTGTTTCATTTTGTGGGGTTCATACTTTATATTCTTTTTTGATCTTATTTTATTTTGGTCTTTTGATTTTTATTTTGGGACATACCCTCTTTTCATTTTTTAATATGGGAAAACATTTGCAAAAAGAAAAAGTATGTACAATATTAGAAGACTTAACATAGTCAATTCAAAATTATGATCCCTATTATTATAGGACCCTAACAAAAACCATAAGAACCACATGAAATGCCTATAGATTTTGGTTTTTATTGAGTTCATTAACTTATTCTATAATGTATGGATTGTTCCATTAATGATAAATTTTTTTTTCAAAGAAACTACTCTCAATATATCCATGGTAAAATGCCATGATAAAAATTTTCCCAATCCTATAAATACTTAATCGAGATCACATTTGAGGTAGAGATATGAGAAGGAAATGTTACTTGGAATGTGATTGAACATCTGACAGGTTAGCATATCATAACTTTTTATTCATATATTTACTTTTATTTCATGGAACAAGAGATCTTGATTGAATTCAACTTGTTCTAATGTTTCATATGCTTGATATGATGGTTGTGAGAGTGATCTAGTCCAATGATAGCATCTTAGAGGCCAATTTGCATCCACCTATTTCAAATCAAAGTTCTATTTACCTATGGTGAAATCTAAGACTATAATTCATACATTTCCTGTAATTATTCTATCATAAGATGATTTTACTGGTAAGTTAATTTGAACATGCATGGTTAATCTGATAAGAAGGGTCAATTTATTTGTTGCCAATGTGGATTGGTGGTAGAAAGTGATTGAAAAATAATAGGTAAATTGATCTATATTATCAAATCACTATTGAAATAGAGACATGGTTGTGGATCTCCTAAATTCAGTGTAGAAGAAAATATACACCTATTAAAATGGAAGAGAATCAATGAGCTCACATCAATTGGAGTAAATCAATCTGGATTAATTTTATAGTGCTTAAAGAAGATACTTGATATCATGATTCAATAGTATGAACGTATTATTTTTTTGGTTGTGGTTCATATCCTATATATTTATGAATGTTAAAGATCCCTCATGATGAAGATTTTGATTGAAAATTTTGTTTATAAAAGAATTTGATGTTTGGAGCCAAGTAAATATGTTGCATTGTGTGATGCTACCCTCGAAATGGAGTAGAGACTATGTGATGAAGGAATTTCATTTCATAGGTAATGAAATTTTGGGAACTTAGAAGTGAGGTATATCAGAGACCTTATATGCCTATTGCATAGCTTTGCATATGGAGATTGTTGGGGGATTTTTGCATTAGTTGATCTATTTAACTTTTCGAAGATAAAGTTTCCAGTCTAGTTATTAATCTCATTGTTGCAAGGATTTGTTTTTGAGATAGTATTATATGTCATAGTCCTACTACAACATTAATATCAATAGAGAGTGAGAATTTATCAATATTGTTATGATGTATTACTTCTAAATAATGTGTTGTGCTTTAAGGATTGTCATTGGATATAGTGACAACATGAAATGTGTGGAATTAAAGAAATTTTCTTGTGATGTTCTTGCAAGTGCTAAAGGTGTCAGGCTTAATGTATCATGCTTCTTCCAAGTGTTGATTGAGAGTGTGGACAAGTTTAAGTGGTAATATTTATGCCTTTTACCTTGTGTTATCAATAATGTGTATTGTGGCTAGGGTTTTTTCATTATCGCTACTATGGTTTCCATGTATATCCTAATGTATTTGTGAGGGAAGAATTGTTTTATGAGATAGAGTATTATGCTTTCTCATTATTAATAGGAAGAAATATTGTATGGTGTAGAATTATTTTATATTATTTTGAATAGATCTTATGCTATTGAGGATAGAGATGTTTGTCAGAGTATTGAGTATGATGCTACTGGTGAGGGTTTGAGTATGCCTACTAGGCATTGAGTCAGAGTGAGAGGATTCTAGGATGGCTAAATTGTTATTCCATTGAGTATTTATATTGGTAAATGTATGTTGCATGATTATGAAATAAGGTTTCTTATTGATATTGATTATTGGTTTATTGTTGTGAATGTTTTATTGTATGTTGTTAATGTTTGACAAGTTTTTGGTTTGTATCTTCATGTGTATGATCATATTATGTTTCTTTGAAGGACAAATTAGTTTTTTTATTCCAATTACAGAGACTAGTTGGGAGTTGTTTATGTATGGATCTGGAAAGAAAAATACAATGTTATTGATGTTCGAGTAAAGAGTTTGATGTTTCTAGGGTTTACAACAAAATACGTATTGTTGATATTGATGGGAGGGTATTAATAGAGTTTTGATTCTCTAGTACTTTATTATTATATTTCTTGTAGCTTTTTTGTAGGGGAATTTTGTTGGGGTATATATTTTTCTTGATATATATAATGTATAGTTATTATGACTACCATATTATGATGCATTGGGCAAAATTGTATTATATCAAGTTTTATATGTAATATGCCATGTGTATTATGCCAAAATCCTTGAAATAGTTATTGATGATATTTTTTGTCAAGTTTGATGAGGAGAGAGTGTTGGCTTATGCTCTTATATATGAGTTATAATATTGATTGAATTATGCTAGGGTTTGGAATATATTTGTGCTGGCAATAGACGTTTCCAATCAATTGATTTTGTACTAAGTTTGAGAAGAAAGTTACATATGGTTCTATCGTGAAGATTGGATGAAATTTGATCTACAATGTTGTAGCTTCAATGGGTCCAATGTGCTTCCATTGCACCTCTATTTTTATTATTACTCAATTTCATAGAGAATTATATCTTTTTGACAAGATGCATAGTGGTTTGAATTGGAATTATCCCTCGGATTCCACCTACATCACAAACTAAAAATCACATAATTAGTGTCATGTATATGCCTTTTAAGAAAATATATTTGAAATACATCACATTATTTGATTATGTGTGGAAAAGCCAATATATAAAATACTAGTCCCACCCTTTTCAAAATATCCAATGGTCCATAAAACCTAGGTACTAGTTTAGCACACGACACCACTTTTGACGAATTATTCCTTTGTTTCTTATAGAGATATCAATTATTTCTATTGAGAAAATGGCGGTGGCATTGTTTTCAAGTGTAGAGATAGTAGAGCTTGGCATTCATTTCAATAGGATTAGTAGGATTGTGATGATGTTTTGATTTTTGATAGAGGTTTTTTGATGTGTTGTTGAAGTGTGTAAATATCTTGGACATGCTTGGGGAAGTGTAGAATCATGTGCTACAAATCTTGTAGAGAAAGGTTGATTTTACCATCTTTAGAGGATTGTCGTAGTCCTAGATTTCTCACAATACAACATTGAGCTAATTTTTCCCCATTCCCATTCTATTCCTATAAAAATGAGTATCATGATACTCATTTAGTGCCTGCATGGTTTTCCTATGGGTGAGAAAAAAAACCATAAGCCAATACCACATGAAATTCCTATAGTTTTGGTTGAGATTGAGTTCATTAACTTATTATATAATTTATTGATTGTTTCCTTAATTATTAACTATATTTTATCAAAGAAACAACTCTCAATAGATCCACGGAAAAATCCCATGATGACATTTTCCCCAATCCTATAAATACTTAATTGAGATCACATTTGAGCTAGAGATATGAGATGGAAATGTGACTTGGAATGTGATTGAGCATATGAGAATTTAGTAAATCAGAACTTTTTATTCATATATGTATTTTTATCTCATGGCACAAGAAATATTGATTGAAGTAAACTTATTCTAATGTTGCATCTACTTGATATGATGGTTGTGGGATCGATCTAGTCCAATGATAGAGCCTTAGAGGCCAATTTTCATCTACCTATTTCAAATAAAAGTTATATTAAATCAATGGTGCAATCCGAGACTATAATTCATACATTTCCTACAATTATGCTATCCTAAGATGATTTTATTGGTAAGCTAATATGAACATGCATGTCTAATATAATAAGAAAGGTTAATTTATTTGTTGCCAATGTGAATTGGTGGCAGAAAGAAATTTCAAAATCATAGGTAAATTGATCTATATTATAAAATATCTATTGAAATAGAGATATGGTTGTGGATGTCCTAAAGTTGGGTTAAAAGAAAATATACACTTGTTAAAATGGAAGAGAATCAATGAGCTCACATCAACTGGAGTAAATAAATCTAGATTAATTTTATAGTGCTTGTGCATTAAAGAATATAGTTGATCTCATGATTCAATAGTATGAATGTATTATTGTTTTGGTTGTGGTTCATATCCTATATATTGATGAATGTTAAATATCCTGAGTGATGGAGATTTTGATTGAACATTTTGTTTACAAAAAAAATTGATGTTTGGAGCCAAGTAAATATGTTGCATGGTGTGAGGGTACCCTTGAACTAGAGTAGAGATAATGTGATGAAGGAAGTTCATTTAATAGGTTATGAAATTTTGGGAACTTAGAAGTGAGGTGTATTAGAGACCTTGTATGCATATTTTAGAGATTTGAAGTGCATATGGAGGTTGTTGTGTGATAGTTGCAATGAATGAGCTATTTAAATGTGGAAAGATAAGGTTTTCAGTGTAGTTCTAACTTCTTAGTCTCATGGTTGCGAGGATTTTTTCTTGAGATAGTGTTATATGTCATAGTCTTGCTACAACATTGATATCCATAGAGAGTGAAATTTTATCAATATTGTTATGATGTATTTTTTCTAAATCATGTGTTGTGCTATAATGTTTTTCATTGGATATAGTGACAACATGAAATGTGTTGAATTAGAGAAAGTTGCTTGTGATGTTGGTTCAGGTTCTAAGGGTGTCAATCTTAATGTATCATGATTCTTATAATTTTTGATTGAGGGTGTGGATGAGTTTAAGTGGTAATATTTATGCCTTTTACCTTGTGTTATCACTAATGTATATTGTGGCTAGGGTTTTTTCAGTATAGATACTAGGTTTTCTATGTATATCATAATGTATTTGTGAGGGAGGAAGTGTTTTATGAGATAGGGTTTTAGGCTTTCTCATTATAGATGGGAAGAAATATTTTATGATGTAGAATTATTTGGTATTATTATGAATAGATTTTATCCTATTGAGGATAGTATTGTTGGCCAGAGTATTGAGTATGATGCTACTAGTGAGGGTTTGAGTACGCCTATTGGGGATTGAGTCAGAGCAAGAGGCTTCTAGGATGGCTAAAATTGTTATGCCATTGAGTATTTATATTGGTATGTGTATTTTTCATGATTATGAAGTGAGGTTGCTTATTGAGATTGATTAGTGGTTTGTTGTTGTGAGTGAGCTGTTGTATGTTGTTAAGGTTTGGAAAGTTGTTGGCTTGTATCTTGATGTGTATGATCAGAGTATGTTGCTCTTAAGGACATATTGGTTTGTGATTCCAATGGCACATAGTAGTTGTGAGTTGTTGATGTAAACAGTTGGAAAGAAAAAGACAATGTTGTTGATGTTAGAGAAAAGAGTGTGATGTTCCTAGGGTTTACAACAAAATATGTATTGCATATATTGATGGGAGGGTATTAATAGAGTTTTATTTCTCTAGTAATTTATTATTATATTGCTTGTAGTGTTGTTGTAGGGGAATTTCATCAGGGTATATATTTTTCTTGATATATATTATGTGCAATTATTATGAATATCAGAGTATGATGTATTGGGAATAATTCTCTTATATCAAGTTTGATGTGTAATATGCGATTTATATTATGCCAAAAACCTTGTAATAGTTATTGATAATATTTTTTGTCAATTTTGAGGAGGAGAAAATGTTGGTTTCTGCTCTTATCTATGGGTTAATATATTGATTGAGTTGTGTCGGGGATTGGAATAGATTTGTGTTGACAATAGACGTTTCCAATCAATTGATTTTGTACTGAGTTTGAGCATAATGTTATATATGGATCTAGCTTGAAAATTGGATGAAATGTGATCTACAATGTTTGAGTTTGTTGTAGGTGGATACATCATGAAAAATTATGAAATGAGGTCCAAAAGAGTCTGATGGTTGGATATTTTAGTAAGGGAGTGGTGGATTCCTTTTAGTGGTAGTGAGAGAACTTGCTAAGAGAGGAGTGGCTTCCTTCTGGTGGTAACTGGAGAAAATAGAATGGTATGTACCTATTTTAGTTGTTACATGGCCACTCAAAACTTCACTAACCACTACTTTTTGGGTACCCCTCTAGTTTTCCAAGGTCCTAAGGGTTATTCTTATAATTTCAAATTAGTTAATTATCCAACGAATATTTGGTGTTCAACTCTATTGGTAATCATGATTTTTGATGCATATTACCCATGCTTACTTTCCTCGACATGAACCTCATCCTATCATATATCATATGAATATTTGTTATATAATTGTTGATATTGTGCCCCTTTAAGCATTACCTTCACACCCACATGCACTTCAAGTGATAGGTGAGTGTTTATTTTGATAGTGATGCTCCACTTTGGTCCTCGTTATTTAGAATGTATTAGGTGATACTTATTTTTCACTTATGCACTTGTTAAACCCTAGGCTATTATGCCGAATGCCTCAAATATATTTTAATTTAATCCCCATCCTTTAATATGCATTTTCGTGAGTATTTCCAGTTGCACTATATCATTGCATCATATAGAGAATCACACTACATATCATGTCACCTACAATTATCAAGTTGGTACATGTGATTTAATGCCACATTATTTAAATAAAGGATTCTATTAAGGGATGAAAGATAGAGGCCTAAAAATTCCACTAAATGCATGCCATATTGCAGTTTCAAATGGAAAAAAAGCACATATACATATTCCTTGAAGCTCATTTGTGCTTTATTGATCCTCATTGTGCATCATAGGCTTTATTTTTAACATTAGAGAAAATTGTTATATAGTGCTATTTAACTAATTTATTCTGATGCCCTTTTTTTTTCAAATACATAAACATGAAGCTTGTATATGCGAAGTAGAACATAACATCGCTCAAGAATAAAACATAGTGGATGTAAGTGTGATACACACCCTAACCACTAACAAGGAATTCACAATACAAATAACACATATATCATGTGTCAAAAGAAATGGATCATCGACTATACGATGGCACATTTATATGTTGTGTCTCCTCTCATCATTTTGATGCCGACATTAACGCAATGTAAATCCAATGGGTGAGTATGGAGTATATATGTAACGATGCCATGGTGAGGGAATTATATAAAGAGTGCTAAAGTAGTTACATTTTACATGCACCAATTTCCTATTATAGAAAAATTGGATGTAATGAATGCAATAATAATCATGTGAAGAAATAACAAATGATGATACATAAAGAGAAAACTATAAGAGAAGGATAACAAAATTCTCCTTAAGAATGACACGATATACAAGAACATCATAGAAAAAAACTATGTCAGTACAGTTGGGAGTGATCACACTAAAGGTTATGTATAATTAACATGGATGATTTTATTGAAGTGAACACACAATACAAAGAATTAGCCCAATAACACATGAAAAGAATATTGAAGTGCCACTACTCTAATCGATCATCAATGCCATGGTTAATCACATAGTAACCTTTGTGCAAGATTAAAATTTCATACATATTTAGCATATAAAATATGAAAAATGTTATGGTTCCATGTGTAATTTGGGTCACATGTCACCAGAATCACAATGATGGAAACATAAGGAACCAATGATAAATCATATTGACTTTATGACAACATCCCACCATAAATTTTATGAACCCTAGATTGAAAAATATTCACATCAATAATGAAGTTACAATTGTATTTACATTGTGAAAGGAAAGGATACATATACCAAATTATAATGAGAGATAATAATATGTTCGCTAAGAAAAAAGAGTGAAGTATTACATAATTTATACAAAAAGGCATAGGATAGGTAGCAAGATGTGATGATTTAATGAGTATTATGCTAAAGGTAGCTACAATGTTGTTGCATGTTGAAAGGCGTCACAAGGAACAAACCATCACATGTGATAGAGGTTATAGTCAAGATGGAACCATATGTTTATCAATATCGTGGAGTACTACACATATAAAAAATATAATTGATTTACTCATTAAACTTATCCACTACGTTGGCATCCTTTATATTTTTCTCTTCATCGAATCCTTGTAAGTGGGTGGTGGTGATATTATAGTGCATAAGGAGTGCTTGCCACATTTGTAAGAGATGCGAGTCAAAGCGTTGTCACATAATAATTCATTATGCACCATCAATGGAAAAATTTGCACGAAGTGTTGGGTGGGATATCAATCCATATAAGCACACATTTCGAGAAGGATATGATGTGAGAAATGAGTGAAGGAATACTAGAAATAGGGTAGTGTCATATAAAACCAAAGGTTATAGAATACATGTGTGATGAAATGATGATCATATTTTTGATCTTGTGAAGTTGGAAATTGAATGAAATGAATTATAATAAATATTAAATTAAATATTATTTGATAGTAGATACCATTGATAATACATACTCGCCATACACATATACAAAACCCAACTTGTGCAAGTCATGCCCTATTGTTTGAAATAAGAAATAAGAATCACAACAATCACATTGATGCACAATTGAGATGCGAACTATTTAGTATCCCCATGAAGTCAATATAAAAGTATTATGGGAAGAGAATATAAAACCAACCATTTGTAAGAATCATATGACAACCAATATATAAGTGATACATGGTGAAGAATGATAATGCATTATAAAACTTTTCAAGTACCACAATGCGATATATGTAGCAACATTCTATTGAATGGCATTAACACCATTTAGATTAATTTTAATTCACAAAGGAGGCAATTATTTGATGCATTTCAATGATGTGATTATATCATAAGCATGAAGGCAATGTGATGCAAGTAACACTTGGAAGTGAAACAATATCATGATTTGAAGAAAGATAATGTGATAGATTCTAGGGTGCCAACGATGCTATATATGGGACATACAAAAACCAATATTCAAGGGATATACTTGGAAAAAATGCATAATATTAGAAGTTGTATAAGAGAAGTAGCAAGCAGTTATTGCACACAAATAATTGATTCACCATAGAATTAGAATCAAAGCCTTTATCCTGAGGATGTTAACTCTTGAGGTTTTCTCGAGATCAATTATATTGAGTCATTTCTTAGAAAGATGATTTTTTTTATAATTAAGATAATGGTATTAATTAAGCCTTCTAATCATTGGTTGTGTGCTCATAGGATTGGAGCAATCTCAACTAGTCACAATTATTGGCATAATCAACTTGACAAAAAGGAAACGTTCGAACATAATGAAGAAAGAATCAATGTCCTTAAAGTAATTTTTATTTCTACAAGAAGATACGTCAAAGATAATTGAATATATTTTGACTATATTATAAATACAATATTTTTTCAATTATGAAAAAATATTGAAAATCATGGAAAAAAAATAGAGGAGATATCAAAAGTTATAAGGAAGTGAAAAAGTCAAGTGGAAGATGAAAGGTAATGAGGGAAGTACAAGAGTAATAGGTGAAGGTTAAATATCACCTCTACACTTGTATAAATACACCCTCAAACCTCATGCAAGTGGGCATTTAGAAAACTAGATAGGCTAGACATAACATTTCCACTTTTTGTTTGAGGACATGAAAGCCTTGGATATTGGTAGCTTATAGGTGGAGGGATTGTGTGTCTAGTCTTATGTCATGAAGATGTTGTGAGCTATTCTCATCCCACTATTGGGTTTTTGTGAACTTGTGTACATGTACTTGAATTGAAAATAATATAAATGATAAGCTTCATTTAATGCATTGATTCACATACATGTTTATGGAACTTGTAATGAATATAACTTTAGGGAATATTTTGTTTCATGTAGATGATGTGTTGGATTTAAATATTTTCCCTTCATTCAATATTAATGCTAGAGATTAATTGTAAAATATTTCTCTTTTGGTTTCTATCATTCTTTCACTTGAGTACGTTTTAGTTAGCCTCAATTATTTGATTCTTCCTTGTGGAATTTTTATGCTCATTATGTTGTTGTTATGTTCATGTATCATGTTTTGCAAGTCATCAATGGAGAGTTTATTTTGTCACCATTCCTCTGACATAGTATGCTTGGCCTCACCTGTATCTATACAACTGGTTCCTGAGAGCCAAACACACATATAATGGTAGCCAAGACAATATCTAGATGTGGAACCTATTCCACATGCTATGAGATGTAATTGATACTTCATACCAGGGATACCACCTACTGTTGGCAGTATGTGGCACTATCAACACTTCCTTCTAGGGGTGTTTTGTGAACTTTATTAGGGAGTTGTAGCTTCCTTCCAATGGTAGCTAGAGAAACTATTAGATGTGGTGAACTCCAAAAGGTAGGGGATTGTAGATTGGTGGTGAGCCAATGCATGATGTAAAATAATAATTTTACTCTTAAAAAGAATAATAAAAAGGCAACAACAATGGTGGTTTTTCACAGTTGGACTTTCCACCTAATATATGGTGTGCATATGTGCTCAATGGTGCTTTTGTTACTCATGGATCATGCTTGATCATGTTCATGTATTGATGGTTTGTCTTATACATATTTCATGACATGTGCATGTTTATGTGTTTTTGTTTTGTTAATTGCTATTACAGTCAATGGTTTATAAAGAAGAGTAAAAATAGGGGTAAAAATTTATTCATCATAAAATATTGGTTCACCCCCCTCTTAATTTTTCTAACAACTGGTATCAGAAAATGTCCTTAGGGAATCAATTTAATAGCTAGAAGGAGGTATAAGGGATTAAGTAATGGAAGAAAAATAATAAAATAGATAACAAGAAGAAGTTAATTAAGGAGAACTATGACTATGTAAGAAATGTATTGAATTTAGTGGCAGTATCAACAAATATGATCAAGGAAAATCCACACTGGAACAATTCATGTCATGAAATATGTATAATCAAGCTATGCTTTTCCTCAATGATGAAAATTATCAGGTATGTAAAGAAAGGATGAATTCTAGATTTAATATCTCTCATATATAATGTTTGGAATTTAGTATGTAATGAATATACCAAAAATCCCCCATCTAATCAAGAATTGGAGAATAATGATCAGAAAATAATTGCAATTTAATGTAACATACATGATTAAAAACTTAATAAAGTTATGCATTTTCAATCCAGAAAGGATGTATGGGATAACCTGCAAGCCATCCATCAAGGAGGTATAACTAAGGAATAATTTTTTTAACTAGGTAATATTTCCTATTTTTATTGTAATTAAGAAGTATTCAATGTATCCAGAGAAGAAATTTCTAGCCTATAGAAAGACGAGTATTGCCATAAATTTGTTTCCATCATATCAAATGGAGTTACAAATTCAAAATATGAACGGTTAGATAATGAATTTTATCTTAGGGAGCACGAAGATCCAAAAAACACATTGTTTCTCCTCCAAAGATAATTTCTCCAGCTGGAGAACGCATAAGGTATTTACCTAAACTAGTAGGTCCTTGGGCAGACTGCACACTAGCTCCAAGATGTTTGTCTCTAACTAAAAAAATAAACGCTTGAGCTTGAGAGGCTTTTGGGCCAGTAGGCCATAAGATTCACTAGCATAAACGGTATTTTTGAACGAAACAAAACAACAAGCAATAAAACCAATGACAGATAGAGCCGCTAAACTATAGGACAAATAATCTTCTCCAAACCATACGAATGCACGATGAGCCCATGCAAAAGGTTTGGTTAAGATATTCCAGATACCACTGAAGATACAAATGGAACCTAACCATACATGTCCTCCAGTTACATCTTCTAGATTTTCCACGCTAACGATCCATCCTTCTCCTCCGAAAGGAGATTTAAGTAAATAACCAAATATAACACTTGGGTTAAGAGTTAGGTTCATATATTTCTTACATGTCCACTGCTGGGAGCCGAAGTATCATATACACCTCCAAATTACAAAGCTTTGAGCACTGTAAGAAAAGCACCAACACCTAGCAAGATTAGGTGAATACCCAAAATTGTGGTCATTTTGTTTCTATCTTTCCATACATAGCCAAAGAATGGAAAATATTCTTCTAAAGTTTCGGGTCATATGAGTGCATGATAAATACCAAAAAAACCTAAAACCGCAGAAGAAATTAAGTGAAGTACCCCAGATACAAAATATGGAAAAGTGTCCACGATTTCCCCACTAGGACCGACTCCCCATCCTAGAGTAGCTAGATGGGGAAGTAGAATCAATCCTTCTTAATACATAGGTTTTTCCGGTACAAAATGAGCCACTTCAAATAGGTTCATTTCTCTGACCCAAAATATAATTAATCTGACATGAGCCACGTGAGCCCCAAGAAATTTACCAGAAAAATTGATAAGTCGAGCATTACCGATCCACCAAGCGAAACTAGTGGTTTCTCGAACACGACTAGCTAAAGCTATAGTTCCATTAAAACAGTTTCCACGAGGTAGGACCTCCTTAGGGAATATAAGGTTTTCATGAGGTTGATCTCGAGCTGCCATCCAAGCATGAATACCTTCATTCAGGAGAATACCTTTTGTGCATAAAGTCTTAGATTTAGGATCTTCTGCTGCATGGATCTCCTAGGAAAAAAAAATCATAGGAACGTAAGTTTAGAGCTATACCAACTACTCCAATGGAACTCATCCATGGACTGGTCACTGGCATAAATAACATGAAGAAATGTAATGAATGTTTATTGGAAAAAGAAACTTCAAAAATCTGGGACTAGAAGCAGTTAGCAGTGACCATGGAATAAGCCTCTTCAGCTTGAGTTGTGTTAAAAGCACGAAATGTATTTGGACCATCACCATCTTCAAATAAATTATTTTCCACAGTAGCACCATGAATAGAACATAGAAGAGAAACACCCAATACTACGACAACTTCCGTCATATGAAATGGATTCAAGGTCCAATTATGAAAACCTTGAAACAAGAGGATAAAATGGAAGATAGCTGCTACAAAAAAACTAGGTGCGAAAAACCAACCAGACAGGCCCAATGGATAGATCAAAAATACAGAAACAAGGAAATCAATTGGAGCAGAGAATTAAATTTCATTATAAGGTCGTAATTATACAGATCGATCAAGTTCAAACTGACGTAACATGAAACCTATTAGACCGAAATCACCATGAA